>CM056599.1:36202690-36925190 GCA_029721355.1 Tegillarca granosa | reverse complement strand
AAAATATACAGCAAACTGAATATAGATTTTCCAGAAAGGGCCAGGCAGCTGTCATTGCTCAGCGATAATTCTTGAGTCTAGGCTTGTCCTGCATGTGGTCGTACATCGCCAAACATAGTTTTCATACAAGACCTCCTACAATGTTCGAAAATGAAAGGAAAAAATAAATCCTAAAAAAAAAGTAAATCCTTCCTTTAATGTCTACCAATAATTATGTCAGTTTATATCTTATCACATCATCAAAATTCTTAAAACCCTTTATGTATGTTAAACATGTTGTATAAATGAAAGAACTTCCATTTGTTTTCCTTTACTAGAAGTTAAATTTTGTATAAAAGAACGAAATTTCATTTATTTCCTATACAAGAAGCTATTTGACTGAAGTAAAAAATGGCGAAATAAAGGTTTTTTGATGGGTGGGGTATGGATGTGTCCTATGGTTATCCTACCGTGCCAGTTTTTGGGTTTTTTTTTTTTTTTTGTTTACCCTTTTAGTGATTTCACGTAGTTTGGATATGAATCTACCCCCAGAAGTTCAGGAGTTCATCAGTTTCCAACGATTAAAAATTTCTTAACTATTTTCACGAAACTCACGAAAATTTGAACCCTTGTAATTTATTGTAATACAGACAAAAAATTAATGATTAGTGGTAAATATGGTTTTGATGTGTAGTTAGAGATATTTCATGAAATTCTGACATCTTTGCGTATGTCGTACATTCTGAAGAAACACTCCTTTTTAACGACCATAATAAAATGGTTGCAGAAAACGGTACAAATTATATTATAGAGTCATAATCTATGCCTGTGGCAAGACCCAATTTACGAATAAGACCTCTTTAAAGAAAACACGAATCTCTCCAGCATTCCTTAAAAATGACTTTGCGAGTTTATTCTAATTGCATGCGCAAAGTGAAGTTGTCATCTATTTGAGAGTAAGATAAATGTCCTTATGTGACAAAACTTTAAGCCAAGCTTCTAGTTAATAGAAATAAAATATAAAATATCGGAAATACTGACAAAAAAAAAAAAAAAAAAAAAAAAAAAGAAACTTAAAACAATATAATGTATTCTTAAAAAATAAATATTTCAAATAATATTTTCCCGGGAATAAGGAGCGCTCTATGTTCCTTACTTTTTGCTTTTAAATAGTAGCCAGCGAAAATATGAGCTCGCTAATTTATTTTTAATCAAAGAATTTGAAGTAGGAATACATTGCATTTTTATGTTTATTTATTTATTTATTTATTTATTTATTTATTTATTTATTTATATTTTTATGGATCAATAGTGATAATTTCACAGCATTTCGCAATAACAATATCCGAGACCCTTCCTTAAACGGGTCAAATTTTAGATTACTCTTGGAGGTAAAATTACTAACTGCAATATTCGTCCAGGTGACAGGTGACACCAGACCTCATACTTAGACGCGCGCGCGCGCGTGTGTGTGTGTGTGTGTGTGTGTGTGTGTTTTCTAATCTTTATTTTACATGTTTTATAACCATACCACTGGTTTTTATCTCTGTCATGTGCTACTTTTGAACTTTTATAAAATAATACAATTTAAAAGTAGCAGTCATGTCATCTCTGATACCCAAGGTAAGGTTTATATTCAGTGATCATTTTTTGTTTCTCTTGCCTTGTTTTGTTACACTGTTTTGTTTATTTACTAAAAAAAATATGTTTTTTGTTGTGAAAGTTGTTGCCCTTTACGTGATTTTCTGTTACAATCTTCTGCTTTTGTAAATAAGCCAGAACAAAAAGCCAAAGTATAGTTGAATAAACCACAAATAATTAGACCCAGAATAGACCTAGAAACAAAGAGACACTGGGATTCAATATAGCCCTTGATACAATTAAGAACATGGGCCCAGTATAGTCTAAGATATAACTAAGGATTAGGATCCAGAGCAGCTCTAGATACAACTTAGGCGAAGTTCTATATACAGGTAAAACATAGGGCTTTGTATGATACATGCTACAATCATTGACTAGAGCCCGGCATAATTTTATATAAAACTAAGAACTGTGACTTAGTATAGTGCTATATCTATAAACAGCCAAGTACTATTAGTAGTAAGTATAGTCTTTGATACAACTAAACTGACTACATATAGTTCTAGAAACAAATTAGGAATAGTTGAGTTGAGTAATGTTGTTTAACGTCCCAGTCAAGAATATTACACTTATATCGAGACGTCGCAAGCTATAGGCGAAAGTGAAGAAATTTTGCCTGTGCGTTGCGCTGATGGCATTATACAGCAGGGTTCTTTATCGTGCCACCCATGTCGTGACACGTACGGGAGCTCGTTTATTTTAAGTTCCCATCCGAAAGAACCGTGACTTTCATTTCGTAATGCCGAGTGCTTGGCGAAAGAACAGTCAATACCCACTTTCAAGTCTTGGGTCAGACCCGGTCGGGGTTCGAACCCACGACCTCCCACTTACGGAGCGAGCACTCTACCAACTGAGCTACCTCAGTGGTCAAATTAGGAATTTGACTGAGACTGGGTCCAGTATAAGTTTATATACATCTATAAACATTTTTAAGGTCTTAAAATACTAGTCTGTAAAAACAACTAAGAACTAGTACTTAGTACTAGGGACTGGTAGTAAGTATAGTCCCTAGTTACAAGACAACACTAGAACCACTGGTTAATGGTATGTCAATTTTTCCCAGTGATTACATCTTTAAGATAATTTTCTTTGTCCGCTCTGTGGTCCAAATATATTTCTTAATCATATTTTTTATTTTATCATCCGATTTGTCACGGATTGTTTTCTTTCTGCTTTTAAAAATTAGGCATAACAAAAATCGAAATTAATGGATAAAATGAATTCATGTATCCAAAAACAATATCATGTATTTAGATATTTCGAATATTGCTATGCCTAATTTTATGGAACGCCATAGCTGTCTCATGTGGTACAAAAATGGTATATGAATTCATTTTGTCCATTAATATTGGTAATAATAAGTCAGTATTTTAAACTGTAGAAGTATTACCAATTTTGTGAACTGATTGATCTGATGTATATATATACTGAAGAAATATATAGAAATTATGAACAAAATTTCACGTACAACAGTGGGCGAAAGAAATATGACGCGGAAATTAATTAGCAAATGCACACTTCTTGGAGACGGTATTTTGAAAAATGGGAATGTCCCTTATATGACGAAACAAATGACGATATTTGACACGTAAACTGTAGAATTTCTCCTTTGTGCCATTCTCAAATTTGCTATTTTCAGCTCTAAATATTATATAGACCTACGCATTGTCTTCATAAAGATGACAAAAACTCTGTATTTGGGATTGGGTTAAAGCATTGTTTATAAGAACAAAATATTGATATAACTTTTAATTTAATGGGCTTCACAAAGATCCCAAAACTTCAAAGAAAACTTGCAAAACAAATCCAGTTAATGAGTGTAATTTGAAATCTCTTAATAAGAAAAAATTAACAACGTCTTTATTATTACTCACTCACTCACTCACTTACTTACTTACTTACTTACTTACTTACTTACTTACTTACTTACTTACTTACTTACTTACTCTCTCACTCATTTACATAGCTACTTTCTTACTTACTCCCTCATTTACTTACTTACTTACCTACTTATTTTACTTACTTATTTTACTAACTTACTTACTTACTTACTGACTTACTTACTGACTGACTTACTGACTGACTTACTTACTCACTCACTCACTCCCTACTGACTTACTTTACTTACTTACTTACTTACTCACGTTCTCACTCACTCCCTATTGACTTACTTTACTTACTTACATACTTACTTATTACTTACTTACTTACGTACTCACTCACGCACTCCCTACTGACTTACTTTACTTACTTACTTACATACTCCCTACTGACTTACTTTACTTACTTACTTACTAACTTACTTACTTACATACTCCCTACTGACTTACTTTACTTACTTACTTACTAACTTACTTACTTACATACTCCCTACTGACTTACTTTACTTACTTACTTACTTATTCACTCAATCTCTTTACTTACTTACTTACTTACCTACATACTTACTTACTTAGTTACTTACTTACTTATATGTTTTATTATTGTAATGCTTACATAATTCATCGGTTTTTTTTTTAGTGTCTACTTTTTTAGCTGTAACACGCGTAAAACTCGCTATTTGTAGATTTTAGTGATCTTATTGTTAATCCCTATTAATACATAACTAGGTGTTTTGGTCAGTTTGGACAAGTTTTTGTTAATTACTTGTCTACTTTTTTTTTACTTTGGTCTTCGTATTTCTTTTTCAAAAAAGTGTGAATTTTTTCCACACTTGCTGATATTAATAAACTCTTACGAAGGTATATTAAAATCTGATTGGCTGAAATTCCTAAATCTTACGACAAGCCATAAATCATGGATCTAATTAACGTCACTTTATATATAAGGTGTTGCATGCTAAAGAGAGAAAATTCGTTGAAGTATAATTTGATTTTATTGTTTAAGGTAAGTTAAAAATAATTTATTTTATTATCTAAGAAGTCTGATAAATTTAGGCCATTTTATATTATTTGCCAAAAAATTATCAGATATATGTATTTATTTAAATTATTTGTTTTAATTTTAAGTCTAAATTCAAATTTCAATTTTCATTACTTTAAAATAGTTTAAGGGTTTGGCTCCAATTTCACAATCCTTTCTTAACTAAGATTTTCCTAAACTTGAATTTGGTTAACTGTTTAGAAATACAGAAATTTAAGGTGTCGTCTGAGGATCGTTTGAAGCTTATAATATTTTTATTGTGTTTTATCACTAATATATCTTTGTAATTCTAAAAAGAAGAGATTGCCAAAATATGCTAAATTTAATTGAAGGAAAATTTTAGTTGAAGAATGATTGTGTAACCGGGACTTGGTTTTGTTCGACTCAGAAATTGTATATATTTCTTAATTTGTTAATTTATTTTTACCACTGTGGTAGCTTAGTTGGTAGAGTGCTCGCTCCGTAAGTGGGAGGTCGTGGGTTCGAACTCCGACCGGGTTTGACCCAAGACTTGATAGTGAGTAGCAACCCAAGACTTGAAAGTGGGTAGTGACTGTTCTTTCGCCGAGCACTCGGCATTACGAAATGAAAGTCACGGTTCTTTCGGATGGGAACTTAAAATAAACGAGCTCCCGTATCACGGCAGGCGTGACGCGATAAAGAACCTTGCTGTATAATGCCATCAGCGCAACGCACAGGCAAAATTTCTGCACTTTCGCCAATAGCTGGCGAAGTCTTGATATAAGTGATAAATTCTCGACTGGGAAATTAAACACCATTACTCAACTCTTGTTAATTGATTGAAGTAGGATTGAGCTTATCAAGGTGCTGTGTAACTTATAAAACTATCAGAGGTTCGAGGATTTAATTCAATTCCAAATTTTAGTTAATTTTAGTCTAATAAAGATTAAATTTGTCCAAACTAATCAAAATTAGTAGAGTTTAAGGCAATCAAGAAAAGTTTGTTTATTTTTTATTATTTATTTATTTATTTTTTTTTTTTTTTTTGATGATGATGATGATGAGTTTCTAGGAATTTTAGTACATTATTATAAATCATTAGGTTCTGGATTTATTAGTTCTCTAACATTGCTCATTAAATCATTACTTATATTGAGTTATTCCTCTTATACAGGTCATGTTCAATCTTACAGCAGTGTGTGTGTGTGTGTGTGTGTGTCAAAATATAAGGTTATTTTGATGTGTACCACCTTAAATAGTGTAGAGTGAATAACTGAGAATTATTAATTTAAATCCAGTTTTAGTATCATCATTTGATTTAATTGAGAGAGAGAGAGAGAGAGAGAGAGAGAGAGAGAGAGAGAGAGAGAGAGAGAGAGAGAGAATATCGATCTAGAATATTACACTTATATCGAGACGTCACAAGCTATAGGTAAAGTGGCAGAAATTGTGACCTTTACACAAAGTATAAATTATACTTAAATAAATTTCAAATATCGCACACACTGAAAACATAAGAAAGAGACAAAAAATTACTATGTTGTAAAAAAAAAAAATCTTTTATATATATACAATTTAGATGCATGTATTTTTTTATGCGGTACACATTTTTTATAGGTACAATCACTGCACAGTAAATTGTAATTTCTAAAAAAAAAATTAAATGAAAAAATAAAAGAGAAAAGGAAAAATGTATCGATCCATATCGTACTTATCAAATATATGATAAAAACCTTGAAGAATAACTCAACAATTCATGTTTCGTCGTTTCGTTTGCTCCGTTAGTTACTATGGCAACCAGTGATAAGAATACGTATCCGTTATATTGTTTAGCTTCAATTTATAAAAGGATGGTTAAGACTGAATAGCCAATTTTTCATTACCATTCAATCCATATTAACGGAAACAGGTAAGCGCTAAACACGATGTTTGTATTGTTTCGTTTCGTAAAGATATTCCATGTGCTAATTTTTAATAAATTTTTTTACATCTTATTTGAAATCTCATATTTAACAGTATTTTAAATAAGATAATTTATTATCACATATTTTAGGCGCGTATTTAGTTTAAACAGTTTTTTTTTTTTTTTAAATAACTGAGTTTTATATACAATAAATATTACAAAAAGTACATTAAGGGGTTTAAAACATCAAGCCGAAAACATATTATAGAACTCAAAATTAGCACACGTGAAGATGTCAATCTGTGTTTATTATTTTATTTTTATTATTATTTTGTTTTTATTATTATTTTATTATTATTATTATTATTATTGTTGTTGTTGTTGTTAATATTACTATTATTATAATTATAATTATCACCATCATTATTATTATTATTATTATTATTATTATTATTATTATTATTATTATTATTATTATTATTATTATTATTATTATTGTGATAATTGTTTGCTGTAGATTATTAGTTTGACCAAAAGCCGTTATCTTTTATGTAGATTACAAGCAAAAAAAGTCGAAAGTGATCGAAAATAGGACAAGTTCTTTTAACCATGATATCAGAAACATCTAGATTTATAGTCGAAAATGATTGTAACTCATTTCAGAGTAGCCAATCTTGAAGCACTCGGTCTACAACAATATTTTTGATAACTCTGCCAGAAAATGATCATTTGCTATCAGGGGCCTCAATGGCCGAGTGGTCTAAAGCGCGCGCTTACGGATCACTCGGGGACAGACCCTAGTGTGAGAAAGTTTGTCAGTTCGCTTGCCAAAGGTCGGTGGTTTTCTCGTTTTCTCCGGGCACTCCGGTTTCCTCCACCATCCCAGAACTGACCTCGAAATCACGGTGAAAGAATCTTGACTAGGGCATAAAACTCTTACCCCCACTCCACTCATTTGCGATCAATATTAAGGACAGATAACTTGTCAGTTAAAATACCTGCACTTTACAATTAAGTTATATGACACTTCAAAGTAACACAGAACATTAAGTATAGTTTCTATAGTATTCTGTAGAAATACTTCTTTAATGGTAAAAAAAATCCTACAGGAAAGGATAACGATGCATGCCATAAAAATCGATTGAAAATAAAGAAAATAAATTTAAATAAAAAGCATTTTAATAACTTTTTTTTATCTCTAAATCTATTTCCAGGTAACGGCATTAACTTATATACCGTTAATGTGAAATGGTTAAAAAATATATATATGCTTTTTTGTATATATATCGAAAAAAACATCGGAAGTAATCCGCTATTTATTGGCAAGATTGCTTTTGGTTCTCGGAAGACTTATCTACTACTACTACTGTTACTGCTGATAATAATAATAATAATAATAATAATAATAATAATAATAATAATAATAATAATAATAACAACAACAACAACAACAACAACAACAACAACAACAACAACAACAACAATAATAATAATAATAATAATAATAATAATAATAATAATAATAATAATAATAAAAATAATAATAATAACAACAACAACAACAACAACAACAACAACAACAACAATAATAATAATAATAATAATAATAATAATAATAATAATAATAATAAATTAACAAATTAAAGTGAAAATTAACAAAAGAAAATAAAATAAAATAAAATTAATATAATAAAAATTGCTGATCACTGATCACTGATCACTTTATATAATCAATCTGTGTGTCCCAATTTTAAATCGAAGTAGGGACGATTCTAGATTTCAATATTACAAATAACGACTAATTAACACATTCATTCTTATAACAATTAGTATAGTTTGTTATTATTGTTATCATCAATGTTTTTCTCAAATATATGTGTGTCAGGCAAATTAATTAACTCATCTGTGAGAATCAAACAATTACCCCCGTCCAGTTGCACACGTTATAATGTCTGGTATTCGAATTTATTCTTTAGGATATTTATAGCTCAAATCAGGAAAATTTAACGTGTGAGTGATGTTGGTGATGAACGCATTGGTAATTTGAATTATTTCTAATCAGAGTATCGGGTGGGGGGGGGGGGGTATATTGGAATTTTGGAGAAAAAAAAACAGGTGTTCGGAAAGGTATGTACTGTAATTGTCAAACAACGGTAGTAGAAATTTCAAGCAGTTGTTATTCGGAAACGTATCGGGGTGATGGGGGAATATTGGAATTTTGGAGAAAAAAAAAAACCAAAAAAAAAAAAATAATAAATAAATAAAACCAGGAAGTTGGCCATCTGTGAACTGTGAAAATAATGGTAGTTAATGTGTATGTATTGAAGCCTTGGAAAAACAGTATTTTGACATGTAGTTTTTGTAACTGTGGAAAACTGTTTTCGGCCATGTATGAAGTTAAAATGTGAAAAAACGGGCATTCGCCTCTAAATGTAGTTGAAATGTGAATTAAAACAAGTATTCGGCTAAGCATTTGTGGTTAAAGTGAGTATGAAAACAGGTGTTCTAAGATGTGTGTAGCTGAACTCTGGATAAAGTAAGATATCTATAGCTTGCAAAGTAAATGAATTTTAGTATACTACTAAATACGAGTCCGTCATTACGCCCTGTGCCTGTTCAAGGTCGAGAGTACTATAATTATGCTTAACCTATACCATCATTAATCTCTCTCTCTCTCTCTCTCTCTCTCTTCTCTCTCTCTCTCTCTCTCTCTCTCTCTCTCTCTCTCTCTCTCTCTCTCTCTCAATCAAATCAAATGATGATGCTAAAACTGAATTTAAATTAATAATTGTCAGTTATTCACTCTACACTATTTAAGGTGGTACACATCGAAATTTGCCTGTCATTTGGTTTGGTCTAGGATATTTAAACACGTACTATTTATTTCAGAGTTAAGACCGTTCGACCAACGTATAGAAGTAAGCCCACAACCCTTTGACTAATCAGTGTTAAGATTTCTTTTTTAAATATATTTTGCAGTAATGAATAAAGACGTGACCAATGTATAGAAAAAAAGCCAACAGATTAAAAAATGTCGTACACGGACAAACACCAAACAGGAAAGGTCCGTTTAGACAAAAATCCATTACCTCATTTCCAGTGATATCCGTCACAGATACTTCCAAGGACAAAATGGAAAATGAATATGACCAGGAAGTCCTTAAACTAGTAGCCATTGGAAATCTAAACTTTTTTAATAAATCTGAGAAGTGGAATACTTTAATTTGCGATTTACTTTCTCAAGCTTACGTCATTTGTCCAACGGAACGATCACTTCGAAACGGACATAACATAGAACACATCATGATGAACAGTCACGCCGCGATTTTTATAATGACCAAATTTAGTGTGAACGATACTTTTTCACTTCAGCTTTTGCAACAGGCTAAAGCATCTAAATTGGTGGTTATAAGCGTACGAGATCCTTCTTTTGATTTGTCTTTTTGTAAAATTTTTGAAAGACCAAGATCTGCAAGATGTGGAACCAGGAAGAAATTGATTACCAACATCCAGTCGACATCAATGGAAAAAATGCGGGTTAAACCAAACGGTCGGACCGTGTCAGTCCATTCAGATGTTACAAACTTGGCATGTATGATCAACGTTTTAAGATTTGAATTCAAAAATTCAATTGTCTACTGCAGTTCGTCAAGCCTGACTTCAAATTTGATTCTTAGAAGAGTTTATGAAATCCAAAATGGCGCGAAAAAACACAAGATGGAAAGTGACTCATTTTTACCAGCAGACGATAATGCTGTAATAGACAACGCAAACTTCCTGAGAGTGCCATCTTCACTAGGAGGTGAATCGTCTGTTTTTCACTCCTCAGATTCTTATTTTGGTGATGCGTCAGAAAGCGAAATAAGTTTACAAGTGCCTGAAAGTAGTACCCCAACAAAATTTGGGAAAATGGATCCGTCAAGAAAAGAGAGCATTTCATCTTTTTCAGCGGAAGATGTGTGCAAAATGGAGAAGGAAGATGAGGAAACTTGTTATTGGGTATTTCCAGATAAAACAAAACAAGGAGATGGTGTGGCGCCAAAACTGATTCGGTGGCCACATAACATTGATAATCTACCGTTCGACCAGGAATGGAAATCCGATTCATCGACAGGCTTTCAGGATATAGATCTGGGTATCCTTTTATCTTCATCGTCATCATTGACTGAAAGACACTCCGACGAAGAAGACATTTTTAATTGAAAAGCAAGTTGTTACTGTAATATGGTTCGCCAGTGTATCACTAATATGGTTCGCCAGTGTATCATTTGGTGCCCCCTAGCGTTTGTTTTTAACTGTCGTTTTTCCATTGTTGTAAGATATACATAATGCATATAATGTTCCTGTAGTAAAGAAAGTAATGTTATAATTTAATATATAATGTGCATATAATGATATTACATATAATATCCCTGTAGTAACGAAAGTAATATTATAATTTAATGGAAATATGTTGATTAATTCTATTAGAATTACATCCTTTCAAACGTTAGACTTCACGTGATACGCCTACCAAGCAAAGTAATGAATTTTTGTTATTTATTAAAAAGAGTTTTAATCAATATCTATTAATTAAGGATCTTTTGAAGATAATTCTCTAACAAATACGCATCATTGCCGGTGTTTTTACTTTAGGTAAAAGTAAAAATTATCATAAAGATAAGATAATGACTCCCATTAGTACAGCGTTTTTACTTCAACGTTTTAAGTGACTTCTCGTAACGACTAGTTTCTGCTGTCATACTTGGTAGAGAATATTTTCTTTTTTACATCTAGGAACTTAGTGGGTTAGCACACACATCTGAGAATAAACACATTTGTTTTAGTAATTCTTAAAGCAGAAAGAATACGTTAAGCTGATTGGATAGACCTCAAATTTTTCTATGTTGTACATACTGGCACAAGGTAGCCAGAATTTGTTTCTTTCTTATTTTTTTATGTTAATATTGATATGTTTTAGCAAAATTGTTTAAACAAATATTTCAGAGGTTTGGCCTTGACAGTAGAGTACGGTATTCCATGTTATATATTGTGGTATTAAACAAAATACCACATATTATCTTGAAACTTTTTAGCTCACCTGACCATATGTCATGTGAGCTTATGAAATAGCAGAGCGTGTGTATGTGCGTAAGTTCGGGCGCAGGTGCGTGTTTGCGTCCTGGTGGACAGATTTCAATGATACTTGGTCATAAGCATGTATGGGCCGGTGCAGTTCAGATTTGTCCATGGAGACCAAAACTAGGTCAAGATGACCTTGGGGTGCAAAAATCTTAAAAAATATTCTTTTGAAAATCGATGATGGGAGAAAAAAATATGATGTGATATTTGGCTTCTCAAGGATCTAAAGCATACAGTTTGTTCATTAAATGAAATTCGGTCGAAAAATGGGTTACTCGTTTTTGAGTTAAAATTTTGAGAATTTCGAAATTATCTAAAAAATCTCGATTATTTGCAAAAATGACATGGGGTTTTCAGTTTTGATGTCAACTTAAAATGTCCTTCAAAATGATGTTAAGGTCATAAGCGAAGGTCCTGACCTTTTTTAACGTTTGGGTTTTAGTACCAAATGAGCTATTTTTTAAGATAGTTTATGCGTATTATGTTGATAAATTGATAAGCATGGTAAGATCTAAAAATTTATTAGATTTTCAAGAAATCAGAAAATGAGTTTTTAAGTTATAGTCCAAGAATATGGTAATTTTTTGGCGCATTTTGCTGTTTTTGACATTTTTTTTTAAAAAAAAATTAAAACTTATAAATGGATAAAAATAAATTGCAAAAAAATCAAAAAAAGAAATTTCATGTTTTGAGAACCTTAATGTCATTGGCTGTTTTTCGATTTTTGTAACAGTATTTATAATTTCATGATTCTTTCCACATAATCTTAAAAATTCTAACAGTCATTTTCATTTTGAAATTAAAACATTTAAGTAAGATATGATTTATCAGGTGAGCGTATCAGGCCCATTGGGCCTCTTTTTTAAAAATTTTCTGAATAAGGTATTCAAAAATTATGATTTGACAGTATCCCATTATATAGGAAAACATGCACTTGCTTACCTTCCACAAACTTAGTTATAAGTCATAACGTATATAATTTAATAAATTATTATACTACTACTAGATAAGCATATAATACTTTTTTAATTGTAAGCTATAAAAATTCTGAGAGTATTGTATGGTCAGACAGATTACCTTGGTAACGACAATAGCTCGCTAAACTTTTCTCCTAATTAGCTTAATTAATTCGAGATTATAATACATGTGTATACAATGTATATACTGAGAACCGAGTGACGTATACATTGACGTCATAATGCATGCCATTATTAATAAACATTTATTGTAAAATTTTAAAAGGTTTCAGGCTTGTAATTTAGTTACTTGTTAACGGATTTCAGGAATCACTCAATAATTTTTTTTATGAAACAAGATTTTTAAAAAATAGGTCATTGTCATGTACAAAATTTTGATTTTTTTTATTAGAGAGAAAGATCCAAAATTCTACACTTGTCAATTTCTTAAATTCTATAAATTTTCGACCCTTCCATCTTTCTTTAGTTATATCTATTTTAAAACAATGTTCTGTAAGCATAATAGCTACGATCGGAGAACATCAATTATTTTCTTCTTCAATATGTTAGACATCCCAGCTGTTCAATTTTGTGTTATTTTACAGTACAGTTCTACAATCCCTCAATTATTTAGTGATATCACTAATTCTATTTAGGGTTATCACACATTCGATTAAGTGATTATACTAATTCATTTTATTGAAATAACCAATTCCATATATGAAATTATTATATCACTAGCCCAGTTATGATTTCACTAATTCCATTTATAATATCACTAATCTACTTAGTGATATCACTAATTTTATTTATCGATAACGCTAATTACTTGAAGTAAAATCACTAATTACATTTATTTTATCACCCATTTAATTTATGAAATCACTAATTCTATTCAGTGAAATAACCAATTTCTTGTATATATCACTAATTCCATTCAGTGAAATCACTAATCCCATTTATGATATCACCAAATTGCATTTAGTGAAATCACTAATAACATTTAGTTAAATCACTAATTCATTTTTAAAAAATCACTAATTTCATTTACTGATATCACTTATTCTTTACAAATATCAATAAGTTTGAGTGATATCACTTATTCTATTATGTTACAAAATACTAAAAAAAAAAAAAAAAAAAAAAAAACGACAGAATTGTGACTTTAAAAATTTCTTAAATCAGTAATTTGATTTTTTTTAATATTAATAGTTCAAGGTTGATTTTATGAAAACAACAAACCAAATTATTGATAATACTAAATCAAAAAAAATAAACATCACAATTCATAATCGATAAAAGTGATATAACAATTCAAAATCGATAATAGCAGAAGTCCATGAATTACTTCATGGACTTCTGATAATAGTGATATCATTAGTTCTTTATACTAATATCAGTCAAACGATTTGGTGAAAAACTGACTTCAATTTTTGATATTATATATTACTGAATAAATTGTAAAACACCGATGTAAAAAAAAACATCAACAATGTTCTTATGTGTTGTATTAAAAACTACAATTTATTCAAATAAAAAAATCGCACATTTCTATACGACCTGAATCAAATCCTTATTCAACAGTTAAAAGTTATGTTGCATTGTTTCATGTTTTCCTTTGATTTTATTTCGTCATTATTCTTTATTTTGTGAAACGTTTTATCAGTGACCTGTTTTAGATATCGCTTGTTTTATTGTACTAAGTCTTCAAATGCTTTTATTTATGTTTTTTTCATTTATTTATTTATTTATTTATATTTCATTTTTATTCATTTATTATTACTATTATTATTATTATTATTATTATTATTGTTTTATTATCATTATTATTACGATGTATTATTATCATCATCATCATCATCATTATTATTATCTTTATTATTATTATTATAACAATGTATTATTATTATTATTATTATTATTATTACAAATGTATTTATTATTATTATTATTATTATTATTATTATTATTATTATTATTATTAATGCTTTTATATATTGTATTATCATATTTCACGTCTGTAATCTATTCCATTGCACAAATATAATAAATACTGTATAGTCGATTTTAAAAGCTCATTAGATCTTGTCATATATTTGTAATTTTCGACTCTAAATAAAATTTGATTCCGTTTAACTTTTTTTACGTATTTACACTGATTTACACTATTGGGCTGTTGAAAATCACAGGTAGCTTTAACGCATTGTCTTCAGGTAAATTCTACACGTACACTCCCAGCGATAATAATTGGAATTCTGAGTAATCAGGGTTCGTTGCTTTGAAATTCTTTAGAATTGATCATATTACATTGATAGTAACTCTATACTTTGGTGTCATGTATGCGTGTATGACAAACTAAACATTTACACAAATTACGGTTAATACTAACTTTTATTGAGCGATATTATTACACACCATCACACGTCATTATAAGAACTTCGATTTTTACTAATAACTGCTATGGAGAATACATTTCAGTTCATTAAAAACACCAGTAATTACAATGTTCAGATCTCGAAAATCGTTGTTAATGACGGTTATACCGCAAAAAGCGAAAAGTAATATCAACGATAAGTTGGTTGGTTGAATGTTGCTTTACGTCTCAACAGCAAACTTTCAGCTAAGTGATGAGCCAATTTTTCATTATCAGTCTGACTGATTAATCTTAAAACAAGTTTATGTAGTGTGTGAGTGGGCAAATTGACAGAATTTTTTTTATTGAAAAAATCATGGTTTATGAATTAAGTTCATTGATATTTACTTTTATGTTGTTGAATTTTGAACCGGTTTTCCGATCAAAATTCAACGACGCGGTTCAATTTTCAACGGACTAGGGTTTAAATTCAACGTCTTCGGTCTCATTATTCAACGTTGAAAAATGAGCCCCCGGGTCAATTTTCAACCCGGGTCATAATTCTTCGTTACACCTGCAATAGCTTTCACGTGAGCACGCAACAGTGATACCTTTCACTTAAGCCTGCAATAGCTTTCACGTGAGCACGCAATAGCGTTTATGGAGAAGGCGGTATAAAAATATTTCTCGTGCCACTTCTATGCTGCCGTAGTTTATACTTGACAATGTGATATTTTGTTGTAGGTAGTGATATTTAAATCATGGTAGTAAAATGCTACCCAAACTGTGACAATTTCCCTAAGCTCAAGGTGGGTGAAAGACACGGAATATTCAGAACTGCTAATTACCTTGAGCAAACAAGCTAATTAACTACCAGACACCAACATCTGTCAAAAGAACGGGACAAAACATAGATGATGAGGGGACCTTAATTAACACATTTAGTAAATACACAATGTGAAGTGTGTTTGGGCTTGGCTATTGGAATGATGTGGAAAACTTCCAACAATTGAATCTTGTTGATTTTGTTTGGCCACTTTGGTATCCAAGTCGGCAGGTTTCCTGTATTGTTAAGAGTTTTGAGGATGTAACCACATACTAATAAGATAAGATAAGCCAACTCCTACATGCTGCTTCAAAATTGTCTTGTTCACTCATGCATACAGCAAAAAGTACTAATAAGTGTCGCTAACTCAAGCACATTACTACTAACTCTTACATACTTAAACTTATTTCAAGCATGCCGCTATTCAAACAATCAGTACTTCTTTAGGCTATTTGGAAAAATGTATCCGCATAATAGCAACATATAAATAATATTTATATGCATAGAAGAAACATTGCTAACTTAGGAACATCAATTCTAACTTCAAGCCCTTGGGATTGATTTGAATCCCACTTGGGAATATCCTAGAGTCAGAAAGTTTGTCAGTTGCTTGCCAAAGGTTATTTGTTTTCTCAGTTTCCTCTACTTTTCCAGAACTGACTGCCTCAATTAAAGTGAAAGAATCTTTACTAGGACGTTCAACACCATTGCTCTGCTCCACTCTCCTAAACTTAAAAGACATTTAGTTCCTATTATATAATACTTATCCTGAGGAAGTTACCTCTTGAACAACTGACTTGGATTTAATGGGGTTTTACATCCGAGTTAAGAATATTCAAATTATATCAAGATGCTACCATCTATAGGTGAACTGCAGAAATTTTTACCTTTGCAGTGTGCTAAAGAGCAATGTGCAGCGAGGGTTCTTTAGCATGTCATGCTTGCTGTTATGAAGGGCATCATTTTTTAATTAAGGTCTTCTCCGAAGGGCCCAGTGACTTCATTTCTATATGCCGAGTCCTTGGCAAAACAACAGTAGCTACCAATTTTCAAGTCTTGGTAAGACCTGGCTGGGGTTTGAACCCTGACCTCCCAAATACAAATCGAGCACTCTACCAAATGAGCTACCATAGTGGTTCTTTATTAACCGAGATCTAGCTCTAAAAACTCAGCTGATGTGATCATTTAAATCTCTTAACTTTTCACACTTTGGACCACATAACAAAGGTTTGTTCAATTTAAATAACAAAGAGTCTTCAATATTTATGGTCTAGCATAAGTGCATTTGCTGGAAAACATTTCTGGTGTCCCTTCAACAGATTTAAAATTTTTGGGTTTCATAGCTTAAAAAAATTAAAACAAAACATTAAAGAGTCTTTTAATAGTTTATTATTATTATTTTTCCTCTGTGGAATCGAGAGTCATCAAGGTAATGCAAGTCTTTTTTTTCACTGATTATACAAGTATTTCTTTATTTGTGAAATACCAATGTATTGTAAAAAGTTTCTTGTACACGTATATCACAGTTTTATTTTTTTTATTCTCCCATATTTCCACATTAAAAATTAAAAGCTCCATCCATAGCATCTGACAATGCAGTGGCCACTTTATCTGAAAGTATAAGAATAAATTACATTTGGCACAGCAGAGGTTACAATAATGCTTTCCTGAGCGAACTAAAATCACAGAGTTTTACTTCCCTGTCAGGATTGTTTCACTCATATTAAGACGGTCAATTTTTGGATGGTAAGAGAACTGGAGTACCTAGATTCTAAGTGAAAACTACCAACTGTTAGCAAGCAAATTGACAAAACTTTTTCAGAACATAATCTGCAAAAATAAGATCATCAGCATAAGTAAAGAGATGTGATAAAAATGCCATTGCTTGACAACAGAGTCAACCAAAAGTCAAAATACCGTTTTTAGGTAAGAAGATAAAAAAAATTCACCCAACAGATTCTTTTAAAGAACATTTTTTATCCTCTTTGCTTCATTTAGCTTCTGTTACAGATGTGTTTATGTTCTGGCTTGTTTTGATATAAATCACATCAATGTCACTCACATGACTATGACTTTACTCAGATGATAACACTCACATGACTTTGATTTTACTAACATGATTACACTCACATGACTGACTACTCAGATGATGACACTAACATGACTGACTTTAATAACATGATTACACTCACAAAACTATGACTTTACTCACATTACACTGACAAGACACTGACTTAACTCACATGAATACACTCACATGACTATGACTACTCAGATGATTACATTCACATCAATAAATCACACGACTATGACTTGACTATGACTTCACTGATGGTTACACTCACATGACTGGCTATACTCGGACAATAACACTCACATAATCACATGACTATGACGTTACTCACAAGTTTATAATCACATGACTATGACTTTACTCACATGTTTACACTCACAAGACTATGACTACTTGCATGTTAACACTCACATGGCTGATTTACTCGCATGATTACACTAACATGCCATTTTTACTCACGTTTACACTCACATTTTACTCACATGGTTACACTCACATGACTGGCTTTACTTAGATGATTACACTATCATGACTATGACTTTACTCACGTTTATAATCACATGACTATGACTTTACTTACATGATTACACTAACATGCCATCTCTACTCACATGGTTACACTCACATGACTGACTACTCACATGGTTACACATGACAGTGACTTCACTCACATGGTTACACTCACATGACTATGACTTTACTCACATGGTTACACTTACATGCCATCTACTCACATGGTAACACTCACATGACTATGTCTTTACTTACATGGTTACACTTACATGACTATGACTTTACTTACATGGTTACACTTACATGACATCTTTACTCACATGGTAACACTCACATGACTATGACTTTACTTACATGACAGGTTTACACACTGTGAGTATAAATATAACTATCCTACATTTTAACACATAGAACCTACTAATCTTAATACCTGATCTTTTCCTCTGCTTTTTCATTCTTTTAAAGTCCCTTTTCCTTGCTTTATTTAACTGCATAACATGTGTCTTTTTCTTCTCTGCTGATTTAAGTTTTAGCTGTTCAACTTGTTCCGCTTTAGATTTCAGTTTTGACCTTTTATCTTTACTGGATGTCACAGAGACAGTCACATCTCTAAGCTGAAAATTTATTGTAATAGTTTGAGTAAAAGATTCAAATATAGATTTGCTGCTGTTTGCAAAAAGTCAGGGGCGTTTCACTTATATTGAGACCATTAATTCTAAAATGGTGGAGAAAACTAGAGTACCCAAAGGAAACAACAATGAATTGACAAACTTTCACTTTCTATGGCTTGCTCAAGTAGAATCTGAAACCAGGTTTCAAGAGACTCTCTGATCTGTAAATAGCTTTCGTTTCTCAGCCACCTAACAGATAAAAAAAAAAAGTAGGACTTAAATAATGTAAACATTTTTTTAATATGTTGGATAACTCAAGGTTGTTACTTGGCTCCAACAGTTTTTACTTTGTCATTGATTCATTTTTCATTTCAAAAAGTTGAACTCAAGCTAGAAATTAAGTCCCATGCACAAAGTTTGCAGGATTTAAAAATAGCTGATTTGTCACCCCTGAGAACTGATAAATCTTTTGTGTCAAGTTGTATACATTATTGTCACACCTTACTTTGTCCACTAAATACTATTGTTCCACACCAAGTCTTAGGGTTAAATAGTTTTACTATCACCAGACACATTAGCAAAAAACTTATGTCTAATGCCAATAGTTAGCTTACTTGTATAAATAAAACATAGTAAATAGGCTGCCCCCATAAACTTTGAATTTGATGCTGAAAACAAAGTTATAGTATAATGCCTTCCTAATTTTGTGCAGACAAACAAAAACGATTGAAGTGGAGGTTGGCAAGATCCAACAAGATTTGCAAGATGATGATTCAAGTACATATGTATTTGATTGGTTAGTGCTGTCCGAATGAATTGGTTTTATTTACTATGCAAGGACTGATGTGTGCACTTTGGCACAGGCAATCCAAAATGATTAAAGTAGGGTATTGCATTTTCATAATCAAAGTATTTGATTGGTTTGTGCTGTCTGAATGAATTGTTTAACCACTATGCAAGGACTGAAGTGTGTACTTTGCCAAGACAATCTAAAATGTTGAAGTCAGGTATGGCATTATAATAATCAAAGTATTTGATTGACAATGCTGTCTGATTGAATTGTTATATCTACAATGCAAGAGCTTATGTGATTTCAAGGATCAGATTAAAATAAATAATCACTTCATCTTCACTGTCCCTCTCCATTGGTTCATTTTCAAAATCTTCCTCATTCCAATCTTCATTTTCATCCGACATCTCCTCATCTGATTGGCTCTCAGTTAGTGAGGCAAGCTGTGATTCATCCATTACAGCTGCTGCTGGACCAAGTGATTCAACCAAGATATGCTTGTTACTCCTGGATTCTAGCCCTAAAAAGAACAACACACATAAAACCTTAAAGTAATGAAAACAGCTTGAAATGGTGTTTGGAAATCAATTTTAATTTCTTAATTGGAATCATTATTTACTGATTTTTTTTTTTCCTCATTTTTTTTTAAATATCAGAATTTATTACATTTTTAAAAATATTATAATATGAGCAATATTACTGCAAATACCATTATTAGGTATCAAATGGGTTTTGTACATGTCGAACAACATGTAATTACCAAATTTCATCAAATCAAATTCCTCAAAAAAGCTGGTTGGAATTTACAAGAAGTCAATAGAACAGAGATTCTCATAAATGTAACATTAAAAGAAAAATAGTAATTCTCCCAGAATCTTCTTCACAAGGGAATTAGAATAATTGATGAGACACCATATACAGATGATGATGAAAATACAATCTAATAATCACTTGATTTGGCCTCAGTGGGCAACGGTGGTTAAGTTTAAAGTGTTAATTTACAGATCACACCACCTCTAACTGCCCAACTTTGAATCCCACTTGGGCAAGTACTTCAAGTGGCTTGCTGAAGGTTGGAAGTTTTCTATCAGTAGTTAGGATCCCCCACTATCCCAAAAATGACATAAATGACTTGAACTAAACATCATTATGCCACTTTACTCTACTCAAAATCTAATGTATTCATTATTTATTTTTGTGCTCTATTGCTTTAATCATAAAAGTAGAAAAGTAAACAAATATTTCATATTCATATGATGTTTGAGATGCAACCATTTAAAACATTCAAGAGACACAGAGTCTTGTACAAGTAGATTCAATTTATTACCTTCAATAGTTGCCTGTTCTTTCTGTACAATGTCATCTATGTTAAATTCTTTACCCATTTCTTTAACAAATGTTGCACTGATATGTGTGGGAAGGGACTGCTGTTCTGGAGGGTGGGTGTAGTAGGTTATCTTGCCACTGAAGACAGACAAAAGTTATATAATAAAAAAAATATGTAAAAAATAACATAACATTTAACAGAGGCCAAATGGGCCTGACCTTATTAATGCATCAAAATTGAACCCTTTATGTCAAAAACTTTACACAAATGTAAAAATATATGTATTCAAAATTTAAAGCAAATTTCATTAATACTGCCATGACCCCTATCTCAGATCTTGGTTCCATATAAAAAAGGCTTTATAATATCAAGAAATGTTTCAAAATAGCTAAAATAGTGGCAGAAAGACTAAGTTTTTAAAAAAAAAAGCCATGCCCTTTCAAGACCTTTCAACTTGATGTAATTTTGAAAATCACTTCTTAAATATCAACACTTGAAAATCCCCAAGACACAAGTTTTACATTACTTAAGACTCAGGATTCACAAGTTTCACTGTAATTACCTGAGCCAATCCTGTAAAACAAGTTTAGCAGCTCTATTTATATCAGGTACACCTCCCTTCTTTAATCTTCCCATTCTCTTTGCCATCAATGATAAAAATTCATTGGCATCTTTAAAGTCTGGTATGACATAATGTAACATTAACTGAAAAATAGATAGAATAATCGAATGTTAATATCAAAACAAATTATTAGTTCTTAAACATGGGGAAGCTTAGGTGGCTGAGTGGTCTAAAACATGTGCTTATGGATCACTGCAGATCCTAGTGTGAGAAAGTTTATCAGTGAAATAGATAACTAAAATGTGAAAGTACATGTACCAACACAAATGATTAGTCCTTCAACACAGGGGGCCTCAGTGACTGAGTGGTCTATTGGGCATACACACTGATAACTGTGTCCCTCACTGGCTAGGTTTGAAACCAACACAGGTCAGATCCTAGTGTGAGATAGTTTGTCAGTTGGCTTGTGAAGGTCAGTGGTTTTCTCTGGATTCTCTTTTTTTCTTTCCTTTTAGAACTGACTGCCTTGATATAGGTGAAAAAATCTTGACTTGGGCATTAAACACCATTACTCCAATTGATTCTAATCTTTTAACATGGTTCGTACAGATGTCACCAGCTACTATAGACCAACTGTTAGTGAAGATGGAGACCAACTGTGGTAAGGATGTAGACCGGCTACTGGTAAAGGTGTAGACCAACTACTGGTGAAGATGTAAACCGAGTAATGGTGAAGATGGGACCAACTACTGGTGAAGATGGAGACCGAGTAATAGTGAAGATGGAGACCAACTACTTGTGAAGATGGAGACAAACTACTGGTGAAGATGGAGACCGACTACTGGTGAAGATGGAGACCATTTACTGGTGAAGTTGGAGACTGAGTAATGGTGAAGATGGAGTCCAATTACTGGTGAAGATGTAGACCGAGTAATGGTGAAGATGGAGACAATTTACTGGTGAAGTTGGAGACTGAGTAATGGTGAAGATGGAAACCAACTACTGGTGAAGATGTAGACCAAGTAATAGTGAAGATGGAGACCAACTACTGATGAAGATGTAGACTGAGAAATGGTGAAGATGGAGACCAACTACTAGTGAAGATATATACCAAGTAATGGTGAAGATGGAGACAAACTACTGGTGAAGATGTAGACCGAGAAATGGTGAAGATGGATACCAACTACTGTTGAAGATTTAGACTGAGTAATGGTGAAGATGGAGACCAACTACTGGTGAAGATGTAGACCGAGAAATGGTGAAGATGGAGACCAACTACTGGTGAAGATTTAGACTGAGTAATGGTGAAGATGGAGACCAACTACTGGTGAAGATGTAGACCGAGAAATGGTGAAGATGGAGACCAACTACTGGTGAAGATGTTCCCTGAGTAATGGTGAAGATGGACACCATTTACTGGTAAAGATATAAACCGAGTAATGGTGAAGATGGAGACCCAATTACTGGTGAAGATAGAGACCATTTACTGGTGAAGTTGGAGACTGAGTAATAGTGAAGATTGAGATAAACTACTGGTGAAAATGTATACCGAGTAACGGTGAAGTTGGAGACCCAATTACTGGTGAAGATGGAGATCATTTACTGGAAGGTTGGAGACTGAGTAATGGTGAAGATGGAGATAAACTACTGGTGAAGATGTAGACCGAGTAACGGTGAAGATGGAGACCAACTACTGGTGAAGATGTAGAACGAGTAACGGTGAAGATGGAGACCAACTACTGGTGAAGATGTAGACTGAGTAATGGTGAAGATGGAGACCAACTACTGGTGAAGATTAAGACTGAGTAATTGTGAAGATGGAGACTAACTACTGGTGAAGATTAAGACTGAGTAATGGTGAAGATGGAGACCAACTACTGGTGAAGATGTAAACCAAGTAATGGTGAAGATGGAGACCAACTACTGGTGAAGATGTAAACCAAGTAATGGTGAAGATGGAGACCAACTACTTGTGAAGATGTAGACCGAGAAATGGTGAAGATGGAAACCAACTACTGGTGAAGATGTAGACCAAGTAATGGTGAAGATGGACACCAAATATTTGTGAAGATGGAGACAAACTACTGGTGAAGATGGAGACCATTTACTGGTGAAGTTGGAGGCTGAGTAATGGTGAAGATGGAGTCCAACTACTGGTGAAGATATAGACCAAATATCGGTGAAAATGGAGACAAACTACTGGTGAAAATGGAGACTTACTACTGGTGAAGATGGAGACCATTTTCTGGTGAAGTTGGAGACTGAGTAATGGTTAAGATGGAGACCAACTACTGGTATAGATGTAGACTGAGTAATGGTGAAGATGGAGACCAACTAATGGTGAAGATGTAGACTAAGTAATGGTAAAGATGGAAACCAACTACTGGTGAAGATTTATACCAAGTAATCGTGAAGATGGATACCAACTACTGGTGAAGATGTATACCAAGTAATGGTGAAGATGGAGACCAACTACTGGTGAAGATGTAGACCAAGTAATGGTGAAGATGGAGACCAACTACTTGTGAAGATGTAGACCGAGAAATGGTGAAGATGGAAACCAACTACTGGTGAAGATGTAGACCAAGTAATGGTGAAGATGGACACCAAATATTTGTGAAGATGGAGACAAACTACTGGTGAAGATGGAGACCATTTACTGGTGAAGTTGGAGGCTGAGTAATGGTGAAGATGGAGTCCAACTACTGGTGAAGATATAGACCAAATATTGGTGAAAATGGAGACAAACTACTGGTGAAGATGGAGACTTACTACTGGTGAAGATGGAGACCATTTACTGGTGAAGTTGGAGACTGAGTAATGGTGAAGATGGAGACCAACTACTGGTATAGATGTATACTGAGTAATGGTGAAGATGGAGACCAACTACTGGTGAAGATGTAGACTAGGTAATGGTAAAGATGGAAACTAACTACTGGTGAAGATTTATACCAAGCAATCGTGAAGATGAATACCAACTACTGGTGAAGATATAGACCGAGTAATGGTGAAGATAGATACAAACTACTGGTGAAGATTTAGACTGAGTAATGGTGAAGATGGAGACCAACTACTGGTGAAGATGTAGACCGAGTATTGGTGAAGAAGGAGACCAACTACTGGTGAAGATGGAGACCAAGTTATGGTGAAGATGGAGACCAACTACTTGTGAAGATGTAGACCGAGAAATGGTGAAGATGGAGACCAACTACTGGTGAAGATGTTCCCTGAGTAATGGTGAAGATGGATACCAACTACTGGTGAAGATTTAGACTGAGTAATGATGAAGATGGAGACCATTTACTGGTAAAGATGTAAACCGAGTAATGGTGAAGATGGAGACCCAATTACTGGTGAAGATAGAGACCATTTACTGGTGAAGCTGGAGACTGAGTAATGGTGAAGATTGAGATAAACTACTGGTGAAGATGTAGACCGAGTAACGGTGAAGTTGGAGACCCAATTACTGGTGAAGATGGAGATCATTTACTGGAAGGTTGGAGACTGAGTAATGGTGAAGATGGAGATAAACTACTGGTGAAGATGTAGACCGAGTAACGGTGAAGATGGAGACCAACTACTGGTGAAGATGTAGACTGAGTAATGGTGAAGATGGAGACCAACTACTGGTGAAGATGTATACCAAGTAATGGTGAAGATGGAGACCAACTACTGGTGAAGATTAAGACTGAGTAATGGTGAAGATGGAGACCAAGTACTGGTGAAGATTAAGACTGAGTAATGGTGAAGATGGAGACCAACTACTGGTGAAGATTAAGACTGAGTAATGGTGAAGATGGAGACCAAGTACTGGTGAAGATTAAGACTGAGTAATGGTGAAGATGGAGACCAACTACTGGTTGAGATGGAGACTGAGTAATAGTGAAGATGGAGACCAACTGCTGGTGGAGATGTGGACCGAGCAAAGGTGAAGATGGAGACCAAATATTTGTGAAGATGGAGACCAACTATTGGTGGAGATGGAGAAAAAGAGTTAGTAAAGATTGGACCAACTACTGGTAAAGATGTAGACCGAGTAATGGTGAAGATGGAGACCAACTACTTGTGAAGATGTAGACCGAGAAATGGTGAAGATGGAGACCAACTACTGGTGAAGATGTAGACCAAATATTGGTGAAGATGGAGACAAACTACTGGTGAAGATGGTGACAGACTACTGGTGAAGATGGAGACCATTTACTGGTGAAGTTGGAGACTGAGTAATGGTGAAGATGTAGACCGAGTTATGGTGAAGATGGAGACCATTTTCTGGTGAAGTTGGAGACTGAGTAATGGTGAAGATGGAGACCAACTACTGGTGAAGATGTAGACCGAGTAATTGTGAAGATGGAGACCAAATATTGGTGAAGATGGAGACCAACTATTGGTGGAGATGGAGACCAAGGGTTAGTAAAGATTGGACCAACTACTGGTAAAGATGTAGACAGAGTAATGGGTGAAGATGGAGACCAACTACTGGTGAAGATGTAGACCGAGTAATGGTGAAGATGGAGACCAAATATTGGTGGAGATGGAGACCAACGGTTAGTAAAGATTGGACCAACTACTGGTAAAGATGTAGACAGAGTAATGGTGAAGATAGAGACAACTACTTGTGAAGATGTAGAACGAGTAATGGTGAAGATGGAGACTAACTATTGGTGAAGATGGAGACCAACTATTGGTGAAGATGGAGACCAACTATTTATAAAGATGGAGACCAACTACTGGTAAAGATGGAGACAAACTATTGGTGAAGATGGATACCAACTATGGGTGAAGATGGAAACCAACTATTGGTGAAGATGGAGACCAACTACTGGTAAAGATAAAATGTACATATATGTACTTAAATACATATGGTAATGAATAGTGAGTTACATGTACTATTTGTACTCTCAAGTTTCATTACATCTTGAGGTAAAAATGTGTTATTTTAACTGAATTTACTTAGATGTTACTAGAATGTTTGTTGATATCCACATAAATCATAATGAGAGAAATATGACTTTGATAGGTTCCTGTTATTTATTTAGAACAAGCAGTCCAACTATTAAACCAAATCAATAGAGTACTACACCAAGCCTGCCATGGCACAAGGTTTCATGGTCAGTGAATAGTTCAATAAGACTGACTAGATGGCCAATTATAGAGTATTACACCACGCCTGCCATGACACAAGCTTTTATTGTCACTAAATAGTTTCACCGGAATTGCTAGATGGCTGAACCAATTGCAGCAAAATATATGCAGTAAAGTTAAAAATACATTAAGTCACCATTCTGTTTGGTTTTTTTTTCTTTCAAAAAATTGGGTAATGAACAAAAGTACCTCCTCTTGCTTGGATTCTGTTTTGGATTACTGCCTGGACCCCACTTTGTATTATTGCTTTGATCTCACTTTAAAGATTAAGTAAGTTTGTCAGTTGGCTTCCTGAAGGTCATATCAATATGCTCAATGTCACATAAGCCTAAAACACTATTACTTTATTCTATTCTTCCAAATTTCTTATGAAATTTTTTTCCACCAATTTATTATAAATATTCATTTTATCTGGTAACTAAATTTTTCATGAATAGAACTGATTTATTCATCGTGTTTTGGTAATTAAACCATTCATGTACAGAATGAATTTTCTGCAACATGAAATATCAGACAATGACCTTTGCATCCACTTACTGATATAACCACATGTTGTTTTGGTTATACATGTACATGTATACAACTTACATCTCCCTAAGATTGGACTCATTTTTACCTTCAGAAAGTGCCAACAGGAAAGGTGTTACACACGTATTTATGACATCAATTTGGGAGTGATATGACGCATGTATAAAACATGGGTTCAAAACAATGCTTTCAAAACGTTGACTCTGAGATAATTAAAAAAAACTTTGGCTTAGCAAAACAAAAAATTTTTAAACAAGAGCAACCCCAATGACAATGTACGCTGGTCACAAACTATGATGGAAGACAGCACCATAACATAATACACCCGATTAATTATGACGAGTGTATAAAAATACATATGTCAGGAGTTTTATCAAAAAAGACTAACTTTGATTACCTGTTGTTTTGGACATCTTCTCAATATAGCTTCTACTGGTTCTACTAGATCATCCAGATTTTCTAACTGAAAAAAAATAATAAAGGGTCAATAAAGAAAAAAGTTAACAAGACATATTAAATTATGCTGAAACAAGACGGAGTAAATTCTATAATTCTATATCAGCATCATTGGAACTAGGGCTTTAACAATAAAGTGGAATATTAAGAATATAGAATGTACAGGACTTTAATTCTGACTAAACTATCTAGTTCCTTTTTATTCATATTTCAAAAGATTACAAAGAAAACGAAAGATCTGACCAAATATTCACTTTCAAAATATCAATTTCAAGATTAAAAAAAGACTGAGGTACCAAAGTTATGGAACATCTACTGTAATTCTCATCATAAACCATTTTTTTTGTTTGTTTTGTTATTTTTTTAATTGTTTTTTTTATTCTATTTATTTATTTATTTATTTATTAATTTATTTATTTTATTTTTTATTTATTTATTAATTTTTTTTTGTGAAGTACATATACAAAAAAAGGAATTTTGGTAGAGATATCTTGCTAAATCCTATAAACAGTATCAGGCTGTGGCGAGGTTATAAACTGACTTGAAGAACCTTATTTCACTTTTTTAAATGCCAACAAGAAGAATTTAATGAATAATGCCCCCACCCCCCCAAACATCTGAAATGTAAATTTTAAGTCTAGACCAGCTGTCACCAGGCAAATCGAAAACCAAGTCTTGCTATTATGATAACATCTCAACCTTGATTATAATATTGAATGGTATAAAACTTGAAAGTTATTTAAGTAAATGATGATTTAATATGCCTACATCAAAATTTACCACCACCTCTCTTCACCACTCTTATTGCATTGAGACACATGTATGGCAAAACCTTGATTTAACACCGCCATTTGATCAGTCAGATTTGACATTATCGAGATGTTTGGCAGTATATAAAAGGAAACTTGGCATTAAGTACAGGATTTATCATGAAACCAAATTTAACATTTTTTCTTAAGAAAAAATGTGTTGTTTTATATTTAGCATTAAAAAAATTAACCCTGCTTTAAAGTAGACTTGGTATTGAGCTAGGATGTCATTTTATCATGGGATATTACTATACCTACCCTGACACAATTCCTCAGTACTGTAAAACTGTCCGACCTGTTATTAGCCATGACTATACCAGGGCTATCTAATAACTTGATGTGTTTATCTAAATGTACTTCTTGCATTGTTCTAAAAGTAATCATAAATCATACATGTATGTATGAAAACGAAGAGAGAAAATTTTTAACTGACAAAACCTATATTAACATCAGCTAATTACACCAA
Organism: Tegillarca granosa; assembly: GCA_029721355.1. NCBI lineage: Eukaryota > Metazoa > Mollusca > Bivalvia > Arcoida > Arcidae > Tegillarca > Tegillarca granosa. The sequence goes on along the minus strand of CM056599.1, from coordinate 36,896,250 downwards.
GAACAAGACACAATACAAGTTATTAGTAATAAAGGGGTCAATTATTATAAAATTCCTGACTTCGGATGAATACTGAGTAAATGCCTAGTTGTGTGGTAAAAATATTATATAATTTCTGACCAAAGACGGACACTATAGAAAGTGTCCATAGGTGCCGTTATATGCTTCAGAAACCACTAAGGATGGACACTGAAAGTAAATGTCCAGTGGTCTGGCTATAAAGCTACAGAAACCACTGACTAAGGATAAACACTAGAGTTAATGTCTAGATGTGTGGTTATATGCTATAGGGACCACTGAGAATGGATAACTAAGGTGGCAAGAGGCAGACGACCTAATTAACATCAACACAAGCCAGAAAACAAGCCAATGGTCATTCATCTTGGGGTGTGAAATGATGTATTAAAGAAGGATTGTCTGATAAATCATGATGAAAGAAAGATACATGTTTTTGTCTTATCATCTGCGTAAGTTTTAAAACTGACTAAAACACTTAAACTGTGATTTGGAAATACAGTAATTTTTTTTAAAAAGTTAATTTAATTACGTCATGAGAAAATAACATTCTAAAGTAACACTGGATCCATTTTATAACTAAAACTGTCAGAAGAACAGTGTATAGTTAACTGACCTACACATTATATACAACTTCAAATATGAAACAAAAAAAAATCAACACTTAATCACTCCCAAATTAAAGCTAGGGAGGTCTACCTTCTATAGACATTTTAATGGGTGCCAACACTCACTTAACACCACGAAAGCTGTGAAAATACACTTCATTAACACAATTCAATAAAGGTGAAAACAGTACATATATATAAAGCAATCAACTTAAGGTAAAAAAGAGGCACCTATCTTCATCTCTTTGGTTTCTACACATACAATCATTTCATCCACCATCCCAGAACTGGGTGCATTGTCCTTTGATATCAAGTAAATAATCTTAATTAAGACTTAAAACACCACACATCCAACCAATCAATTTAATATACAGGTAAGCTATCTAACCAATCATACATTTAAGTTATAATTATAATTAATATATGTATTTACTTAGTAACACCTGGCACGGATCCTACGGTACATGCTTTTGACCTCTTTAGACTGTTTATAACACTACTCTTTCCTGTATTAGGAAATCCTGAAATAAAATAAATAGATAGATAAATAAATTAATTAATTAATTAATTAAATAAAACAATTTTTTTTTTTTAAATCATTTAACAGAATGTATCAAATTCATTAGAAATGCAGTTATACCACCAAAATTTCATCAAATTTATACATTTATGAAATAAAATGTCCCAAAATGTCTTGCTGAATGCTACCAGTGTTTCTATAACGTGATGGCAGACAAAGAATCAACTGAGTGAAGTAGACAAAAGTAACAGTGCATTATGTCTAAATCAAGATTCTATTACTTATACTACAGTGGTCTCTTGAGATGGAAACTATATTGTCTTCAATGGTTAAATGACAAGCAGGTTATCAGAGGATAAACTTTCTATTTCTTCCTTTATTATTTTAGATATGTATAATGTGTACCACTACTAAGTATATGTATATACAACAAATGGCCAAAAAAAAAAAACAAAAACACATGCCTCATTTTGAAAATTTATCGATTGATTTATTGGGGTTATGCGTCTTAGTCAAAAAAGTTTCATTTTAGCAAGTCGTCACCAGCTATAGGTGAAAAGGCAGAAATTTTTACCTTTGCAGTGCATTTAGGGCAATGTGCAGAGAGTGTCCTTAAACATGCTGTGTACCACTAAGTATATGTATATACAGCAAATGGCCAAAAAAAAAAAAAAAAAAATCACATGCCTCATTTTCAAAATTTATCGATTGATATATTGGGGTTATGCGTCTTAGTCAAAAATGTTTCATTTTAGCAAGTCGTCACCAGCTATAGGTGAAAAGGCAGAAATTTTTACCTTTGCAGTGCATTTAGGGCAATGTGCAGAGAGTGTTCTTAAACATGCTAGTCTGCCATGACACGGGGCATTGGTTTTTAAGGTCTAATCCGAAAGACCCTATGACTCATTTCAAATCCCCAAACCTCCCACATATGAAGAAAGCACTCTACGGTCTGAGTTACCGTATTGGTTCTCATTGGAAAAAAGTTGGATTTTAACAAATCCAGTGTCAAAAAAAAAACTCACAATGATGTCTCTAGGTTATGTCTTAAGACATATGACTAGCTATATATCATACAGTTTGGGTAAAGGACTGATAAAAATATATGATTAACTGAAAAATCTGAAAATTTAGGTCATTTTAATTTTGGTTATATTTAGTATAACAAAAAGACAAAAAAAAAAAAAAAACTTCTAGTGAATATTTCATTTTTAAACATATCATTTGAACTGACAATCATCAGACAACATCAAAATAAAAGTACATGTATGTGAGAAACTTAAAATGAGCATTCTACCGAAAATTAACTGATGCAAAAATATCCCGATTTACAATACATGACATGTAAGTACAGTGAGGCCTAACAAAATAGAACAATGAGTGCTGTAAACCTAACAAGAATTCCATGGAATTAAATGTTTTGCACGGTTATTTTTTATCAAGTAGAAAATACATTTTTAAGATTTCTTTTTTTCTGTAAAATGCAAGTTTTTACCCCACAAATAGTTGAAACATCAGCTTATATACTCATGTAATCATAATTAAATTGCATAATTAAACTGTGTTGCAAATTTAATAACAGTATTAGTGTAAGAGATATGGACATTAACATAAACTTTCACATTTTGACATGCCGGAAAAGTAACACATAAGTCACTCCTTATGGCAATGCCAAGCTGGACCAAAATTTAAAAACTAATTTTAAAACACACTTTCAGAACTGTGTGATAATTAATCCTTTTTAACCGAAAAAGCTACCTTATCAAACCCAAAATTTTTGGTTAAGATTATGGCATGATGCACTGACCATGTCATACTTACCAACAACACCAACACGGATTGATGTTTTAATGTCCTTATTCCTACAATAATTGCCGAGTAATGTCATCAACAAATCTGCTCCTATACAGTGACTAGATTTCAGAAGATCATCACTAACTTTAGACAATGGAACTTTACTTTGACTCTAGAAGTATTAAAATGATTAAGTTTTTATAAATATACATACGATCAACAAAAAAGACTGAAATAGATTTAGGAATTTTTAAAAGGTGGCATTATGAAAAGTTGAAAAGTAAGTAAGGAACATTATTGTGAGTACTACGGAGGATAGTTTATAAAAAGTGCATGTACTTACTAAGTTTTCACTCTGTGTCTGTGTTGATGCTTTGAAAGCAACAGCTGGAAATTCATTCCTTAAATATTTTAACCAGGCCTCAACATTCTCCCTGGGGACTAAATCTGTCATGAAATAATAAATAATCATCATATTATAATATAAAATCACAAAATTACATGGAGAATTAAATGTAGCTTTTTCGTGATTTAGTGAAAATGATAAAATTAAATTGTGATGAAAACTTACAATTACCTGCCAAAGCCCCTAATGTGATTTATTTTATTCCATTAAATTTTCTCCCAACAGAATTATTTAAAACTGCAAAAGCATTAAGTTTTAACATGAAGTATATTAATATTCTACCACAGATAAAAACATGTAACATCAAATATAGTAGAAATAAGTCCTTGCCTGATAATGTCAACATTCTCTTTTGTGGTATATAGGAAACTATTTAATCAGTCTTTTCAAAAAGTTACCATGCTCGAACTGACAGTTATTTCCAACACTAGTAGTCTCAGCCTTGTTACTGGAAGTGACCTCAGACTATCAAAATTTAGTTTCTCTTTCACAAAAAGCAACTGGACTGAGTGGGTTTAGTGTTAAACAGGGATATTTTTTCCACTGAACTAGGATTCTTAATAATCTCAATATCTGTACACCAGTCAGAATGCCATTGCATAAGCACACATACATGTATGATCTTGTGTAAAGATAAACCATTTCAAGATTAATGAAAATTGTTCTTTAAGTTGAAGACAAAGGCATATTCAAACATTTCTAACCTATTTTGTTGAGTAACAAGACCAGTCTCTTGTTTGTTCCACTGCTTAATATTGCTTCTTCCATCTCTGAACACCTGCTACCTAGTGGATCTCTGGCATCTAATACTTCTAAAACAACATCAGCAGCATCCACAACCTGAAAGAAAAAAACAAATTAACACCATAGTTCTGAAACTGATCTGTTAACCATAAACAATGATATACCTCTCCAACCTAGAAGCCATGGTGCAAGGCCCAATTTCACAATCACTTCATAACTAAGATTTTCCTTAACTTAAATCTTGTCAATTTGAAATCTTAATAATTTTATAAATTCTTAACATATAAAGGAATTTAAGGTGTCACTTTAAAGACTGCTTCGAGCTTGCATCACCTGTATTTTTTCTAATGGTTAGCATTTGCCGATGAATCAGAATGAAAAAGGAGCATAGGCAAAAAAAAATAAAAATTAGAATTTAAAAAAATTTAAAAAAAAAATTCCAATACACCTCCCTCTTAAATTTCTTAAATTAAATGTCTTAAATTTCATGTGAACTTATGCCCATTACTGTAACAATATGAAAATTAGTAAGAAATTTACCAGTAAGAAGTACCTCAGGCAAAGTAATGAGAAGGACATTAATTTCTGATATCATTAAAATTGCAGGAAGAATTATTGCTAAATTTTAAGAAAATTAATGAAAAATGTTAATGTAGACTTCACTTTCATTCAGGTACTCTTAACTAAAGATCACCAGATCATTTTTTATTTGAAAGTGTCGATTATGTCAATCAGTAATTAACCAAATATTGTAACAAGTATATAAGAATGGTATGTTGGACACTGTTATAAGGGGGTGATGATACTAAATTAACAGATGTGGATGGGGTTAATAAAAAGAAAATTGACATATATTTAGCAAACTAGGGTTTAAAATATAAAAGACAAGAATTCCACAGATTTAAATGTCTTGCCTGGTTAGTTTTTGATCAAGTAAAAAAAAAATACTTTCACATTTTGACAAGCTGCTGCCACCAATGACACTCGAAAAGTAATACTTAAGTCTTGCCTTATGGCAATACCAGGCTCGACAAAAAAACAGAAAAACTTGATTACACCATGAGGACCAGACCAAACATTACAAAATATCATTTTTTTTTTTTAAATTATAGTAAATTATGATACCTTTTTAAATTCTTTATAGTACGTCTTCAGTGAGGTTTCTACAGGTTTGTTACCAAGCTGTTTAACATGTGTTTCTGGATGTGCAAGTAACTGTTAAGTAAAATAATACCAAGTTAACACTGTCAAACTTATACTAAATAAACATAATTCAAGTTATCAATTTCAAAACCTACTACCTTAATACTCATCTTAAAAAATTTATGCTTGTCAAGGGCTTTTTAGACAGAAAACTTCCAAAATAGAGCAGAACATGGAAGTTTAAATGAAGCTCTGCTAAGCTGCAAACCAATAAATGCATGGTACTAAACAACTGATTTATATTTTAACTTTTCAATATTAACATCTTTTAGCTTTTTTTTAAACAAGAGGCCCAAGATGGCCCTAATTTGCTCACCTGAGTTTAAATGTTACTGGTATGTCTTGATAATACCTGGTTTAGTCATAACATATTGCCTCAATAGAAGTGGTTTCAGATAACTTTATTTTTATTGTTTTGGTTTTTAGCTATATAGGTCACTGTGACCTATTTTTGGTAGCCAAAGCCACCAGAAACACAAATGAGAATGGCAATGGTCTAAAGGTGTTATTGACTAATATGAATGAAATGTGACCAGTAGTGTCTGAGAAGAAGTCTTTTGATGGATGGATGGATGGATGGATGGATGGATGGATGGATGGCAGAGTTCCTATCCATAACAAAAGCTCACATGAGCAATTTTCAGATCCGAATTTAAGACTTTACAGATTTGACGCATTAATTAAAAATTTTTTAAAAAAAATTGTAAAATTCAACTGCAAATTATTTTTAAAAAATTGTTTAATTAATTTAAATAATGCCACATAAAAATGATTTTGTAATAATAAAAAAAAAGTGGCTTCACTGGGATTTGAACCCTCAACCCTTGGGTTGCTAGAATTGAAAAAGAATAAGGTCGAAAAAAGTGACTTGTATTTTACAGAATTTCATGAAAATTGTTAAACAAATGTTTCTTCACATAAGAAAATGATGTTTAGAAAAAGAGTTCACCTAAATTTATAAATATTGTAATTTTGGTAAAAAAAAGTACTATTTACAATGTATAAAAAATAAACGCAAAAACATGTAACCTAATTTTTCACATGATTGTTGGAATTCACAAACTTGGTTTATAAAATGCTTTAGATGACAAAAATTACATCAGATTTTATCTCAGTGAAGTGGTTTTGGAGAAGAAGATTTTTTAGGTTTTTAACTATGTAGGTCATTGTGACTCACATTTGGTAGCTATGGCAACCAAAAACACAAATCTGAAAGGCAATGTTCTATAGATGCTTTTGACCAAGTTTAAACAAAATGTGACCAGAAGTTTCTGAGAAGAAGTCATTTGAAGCAATTGTTGACAGACGGACGGACGGGTGACGGAGGGTCTGCCTCTTTTGATACCAATAGCTCACATGAGCACTTTGTGCACATTTTCAGGTAATAAAATAATCTTAACCATATATATAATTGAATACCTGTCTAATCAAAATAAATACTCTAGTCCAAAAGGTTTTCAGTTTAGACAGTTTTTCAATGTATTTTTAATTATTTTTCAGCCACTTCCTTTCTGCTTAAAAAACTGAGAAGATAATTTTGAATGTTTATTGACTTAATCTCCTCCACCCTTCAAAAAAGCATTACAATACTACAAGTGTCTGTCTTAGTAAATACCTTTTTATCAAATTCTGCTGATCTTTTTGAGCATCTTTGACAAGTCCTTCCAGATTTCTTTTCTTTGCTAAGATTTTCAGTCTTTCTTTTTTCCTCTTTTCTCTCAGTAAAGTCTGTTTTTCTTCAGCCTGTACAAAAAGAAAAGAAAAAGATTGGATGGATTAGATTTATGTCATTTTACACCCCAGTCAGTCAGTTCAAGAATGGTCGAGGAAACCAGTTAGGAATTCCAGACAATTCACCCTTAGACTCTTTGTTTCAAGTCTTAGATGTAAATAAGAAAAACGTGGAGCAAATAATCTCGAAACGAATCATCTGGCACTTTGGAAAAGTTGATTTTGTATAATTATGACAATAATTTCAAATAACAAAGAGTGCCAGGAGAAAGCCAGCAACCTTTGGCAAGCAAACAGACAAACGTTCCCATACTGCCAGAGTGGGATTCAAAAACAGATGGTGAAAGGCACTGTGATCCAATGTACAAAAATAAACTATAACATGATTACTATACAACTAACTTCTAACAATCTAACAGAAGTCCTTGGGCCACTGATCCAAAATCATTGTCTTGTTAAACAAAAATACAGTTGTAAATAGACCCACTTCTACCTCTTTCATATTTTTTTATTTGGCTTACAGTATGTACTGATCTTTTCAAATAAAATGCATATAATTATAAAGTCAACCAATTTTTTGAAAACATAGAACCTGATTTTCTAAAGCCTTGGCCAGGATGGATGATCCTACCAGTTGCATTTCTGGATTAATCACTGCACTATGCACTTCACATTTATTGATAAATCAATCAAATCTTTTTTTTTTTTTTACAAGATGCTGTAGATTTGCAAATATACAATGTAACTAACCATAATTTCTTTCTATCATAAGGGCACAGACTGTATTTTTAAATTAGAGTAAAAGGCTATGCTAAAATAACATATTAAACTTGTCAAGTAGACATGCTCTTGTTTCCTTACAGAGTTCAAAATTAGGTCAGCTCAAAGAACCAAAACCTGCAACTTTTCAGTCAGACCTGTAATGTTATTGTAAATCCTTTTTTATTTCTTAATATGAAAACCCTTAACAATAGCATATTGGGAATGGCAAAAAATTTAGCCTAATATCAAACAGTTACTTTTATCTTTTTTGAAAATAAACTAAAACATTAAAGTCAACATTAAAACAACAATTGAACTTATTGAACATTAATTGTCTTACCCTTCTTTTCCTTTCTTCTGCTTCTCTGAGTATTGATTCTTTAAATGGAAGTGTGTTTGGTATACCTGGGTCTTTTCTCTTTCCTGAAAAAAAAAATGTATTTACTGAGTATACAGAAACCAGGATACAGTTACCATTGTTACAGGTGACTGAAAAGATGACATGTAAAGATTTGACTGATTATCCTTTAGTTCTCACTACCCATGAATATTTGTTCACTTTTCTGAAATATATTGAACCTGTGCATACAGACACAAAACTGTAAAGTAAGAACGATGGACTTTTATGGATGGATAGTTTTTATGTACATATGTATGTTTTAGGGGTTAAAAATGAAGGAAGACCTAAAATCATGGATCTCCATAAACAGGTGGTGTTTATTTATATAGAGGTGGAGGCTATAGCAGAATTTACTGTATTTAACAAACAGTAGTTTAATAAAAATCTTTATGTAATAAATAAAGATGTGCAGCTCATTTGTGATACTGTATTTACTTTATTTAGAGATAAAAATACATTTTCAGTTTATTTTTGAGTAATATACAAAAATTAAATGACTTACTAGAATTTGGATTTTTCTTTGCAAGTCTCTTCTCTTTTTTCTTGTGTTCTTTTACCTAGAAAACAAAAGATTTTGGCTTTGTCAATACCTGCAGATATCATCATCTGATCAAAAAATGCAATTGCTTCAAAGGTCATCGTTTTTAGAATTTTGACCCCATTTTATATCTAATCAATCTAAAGCTGTTCACAATTAACATGTAATAAGAACTCCTCTTTTTTTAAATTTGGACATGAATCAATTGTTGCTTTTGATCTTTATCTTACTTATTTTTGTTCAGCTTTTTTATGATGCTTGTAGCAAGATGTGCCTTCTGTTCTGATCTATAATCAGCACTCAGATGGTCTACTCCTTTTCTTAAGTCTACAGAGGTTTCTTCCTGTACACAACAACATAGCACCTTATTTTATAATCTTTTACTCTGAAAGTACTCTTCTTACAAATCAGTTTTTACAAACATCACTCAAAAAATCATCTCTAAAAATTACACAGACATGACTAGGATTTGAACTCCACGACGACACACATACAACTTACTTTCTTTTCAATTTTGTATCTTTTCTTTGCAGAGACTCTCTTGCTTTTCTTTTCTGTAAATACAATCATGAAATACTGTGAAATCATAAATTTCCTGTGGTGTCCAATTTTCATGATTTCTAAGAAAAATATCATTTCATGGTGGGATGAATTCATGGTTATGACCATAGTTAATAAAGTGAACCGCATGTTGTAAAAACCTTATCTTATGTGTTCAGTGTTACCGGATTACTCTACATGTACTTATTTCAGCATGTACTTATTGTGGCAGACAGTTCTAAGACAGTGAAAAGAACCATGGAAAGATCAACTAACACTGTCAAACTTTCTCACACTTAGATTGTTTAAAGTGAGATTGAAACCTTGGTGAGAGGAAATGCGATTCATAAGCATTAGCAGTAGATTAATTATGCAGCTGAGGCTTCATTAAGTGTAGCAAGCTTGTAGTTGATAGTAAAGCCAAAAACAATTATAAAAAGTTGGTTTAATGGAGTCTGGAACAATCAGGAATTCCAAACAATTCACCCTTAGAAACCCTTCAATTCAAGTCTTGGAGTTGAGTTGAGTAATGGTGTTTAACGTCCTAGTCAAGAATATTTCACTTATATCGAGACATCACCAGCTATTGGCGAAAGTGCAAAAATTTTGCCTGTGCGTTGCGCTGATGGCATTATAAGCAGGGTTCTTTATCGTGTCATGCCTGCCATGACAAGGGACCTCGTTTATTTTAAATTCCCATCCGAAAGAACCATGACTTTCATTTCGTAATGCCGAGTGCTTGGCGAAAGAACAGTCACTACCCACTTTAAAGTCTTGGCTCAGATCCGGCCAAGGTTCGAAACCCACTACCTACGATTTCTGGTCATTTCGGCACCTGGTCATTTTGGCACTTCATTTGTCATTTTGGCACCTGGTCATTTCAGCACTTGTGTTTGGTCACTTCGGCACTTGTGTTTGGTCATTTCGGCACTTAAAACTTTTTTTGATGATTAAACAGGATAATAATGTGCGTTGTGTTTATAAAAAAAATCATGTCGATAGGACACCTCTTTGTAACCTCGTGTTACGGTTTCGACAATTTAACCGGATTTTAAGGGTCATATGAACCCAAATTGCCATTTAAGCATCACTTTGACCACCCAGTTATGGTATACACAGCTCAACTGAGACGATATCCTGACAATTTAATGCTCCTTTTCATAATCATTGTTCTATTTCCTCTGAGTACAAATATATGGGGATGATATCAAACTGACAATTTCAAATTTGGCAAGAGGCTGCGAGGATTCATTCTAAATATTATTTCAGGTTCAAGTAATTTTTTTTATTCTAAATACCCTATTCCATGGCAAAGGAGCGTTACATTGCCGAATTATAGTCTCATTAGGGTTGCGTATACCGGTAACTGAGTGGTCAAAATGATGCTCAAATCATCAGGACATCATGTCCATCTCCCTCCCCGATATGTGTCAAGTTAAACTGAGGATAAATCACAAGAGTAAATGATTATTCTACAGTGACTTCTGGACATCTTCAATATAAGTGAAAGTACCTTGACTGGGGCATAAAACACAAAATGTTACACCATTCCTGCCTCAGAATATAACTTGGACACAAGCAAATAAAAAGGAACAGGGCCCCTGAGATTCACTCTCGTATTAAGTCTATTATGCCAACCTTAAGTGTCATGTATGTACACAAAACCACCGCTATGATGCTTTGATCATGTGTACGTCTTATCCGATACTACTCCGACCCCACACGCCACCTATGTACACAAAATCACTTCATACAACACAGAGGCAGCTTTGATCATGTGTTAATCTAATTAGCAATCGCCACAAACTTAACTTGTAACAGAAAAATCTGCAAAGTGCCAAAATAACCAACGTAGGTGCCGAAATGACTTAAGTCAAGTGCCGAAATGACCTAAAATAACAAGTGCCGAAATGACCAGGTGCCGAAATGACTTGATACCCGACCTATCACTTACAGAGCAAGCACTCTACCAACTGAGCTACCGCAGTAAAGAAAAAGTTGGAGCAAATAATCTTGGAACGAATCGTCTGGCACTTTGGATAAGTTGATTTTGTATAATTATGACAATAATTTCAAATAACAAATGCCAAGACATGGTGGTCTAGTGGTCACTTTGATACTAAACTCAACAGCCAAGTTATATTGATTATCAATAATCTGATAAGAAAAAAAATTCAATTCAAGAGTTAGTCCGAATTTCCACCGACACTTTTACACTTTAAGCCTAATGGGTGTGTTCCTACACACAGGTAACACAGCCGTTTAGCATACAGTGCGATAGGGGTAATCAATATAAAGCAATATAAAGCGGTTTTATTTTCCTTTTTTCGGGGTTTTTCGGTTCAATTATAGTTTCTAACAACATATTAAACTGTTTAAAATAAATTTCAATCAACTTTAAAGAAAAAAAACGTGCTTTATACTCATTTTTTTTAATAAATATTACGATATCTGCAGAGCCGCCATATTTCATTTAGCGCGCATGCTCAGTTCGTGTTTCCTGGTGAATGAACTACCGAAAGATGGAACACCTTTTTCCTCTAAGACTTTCCTGGTGCCGTAAATAATGAATAATGTAAACTAAATTTATAATAATAATAATGATAAATAAAATTAATAATAATTTTAATAATAATAAAAGTAATAATTTTGCTTTTTCATTTTCTTATGCTTTTACATATTTAATAATTTCCTAACTGGTTTCCTCCACCATTTTGAACTGACTGACTGGGGTGTAAAATGACATACATGTAAATCTAATCCATTCAATCTTTTTCTTTTCTTTTTGTACAGGCTGAAGAAAAACAGACATTACTGAGAGAAAAGAGGAAAAAAGAAAGACTGAAAATCTTAGCAAAGAAGAGAAATCTAGAAGGACTTGTCAAAGATGCTCAAAAGAGATCAGCAGAATTTGATAAAAACGTATTTACTAAGACAGACACTTGTAGTATTGTAATGCTTTTTTGAAGGGTGGAGGAGATTAAGTCAATTAACATTCAAAATTATCTTCTCAGTTTTTTAAGCAGAAAGGAAGTGGCTGAAAAAACACAGTGTGTTAGAGTCAGAGGAAAATCAGACTATTCAAGAGTGTGTTTTACAGGGTGTATATTTTCAAACCGAGAATTATTTCTATACTGTTAACTCTTAATTGTGACAAATTATTTACATACTTAAAAACTGGTTGACCATTTTGTATTAGACACGTCCAACTTCAAAGATATAAACAATATTTACACAAAATTGCAACACGTGTGTCTAACGGAAGTCGTTTGAATTATCTAACACGGAAAACCGGAAAACGTGTTCCTCTCGGATTTATCTAGACAGCAGTCAGTTAGCTTTTTTTTTTTTTTTAATGCTTAGCTGTTACATTTAATTTATATCTTTATGTCTTTATGTATATATGGTGCAACACATAAACATGTCAGTTAAAATGAGAAAAATCTTTTTCTAAAAATTATAATATAGTTACATTATTTAATTTCAGCCAAAAAAAAAAAAAAAAAAAAAAAAAAACAGAGGCATATATAGGACCTAATAAGAATGGAATGCAGTACCCTAAATGCACATTTATTTAACAAAAATATTATTGACAACCCTCCTTGTAGATATAGCCTTATTGAAATTTCCAAACATTTCTTCTTACAATGTCCAATCAAGTTACACTACTTTACGTCATCAAACCTTTTTTTCTTTTAATATACTACAAATTTATTACTATATGGTGATACTGTAAACCTCAGTGTTGATGATAATATTTATGTTTTTTGTATTGTTCAAAATTACATATTGCCATCTGAAAGATTTGGTCAGTAACTCTCTCTCTCTCTCTCTCTCTCTCTCTCTCTCTCTCTCTCTCTCTCTCTCTCTCTCTCTCTCTCTCTCTCTCTCTCTCTCTCTCTCTCGTTATTTGTTATATCATTTAGTTCACGTTAACAATATAATATAAAATGTATATATAACACAGACTTCGCCTGATTGTAACTTACATCATTTAAGTAAGGACTGACGAGACTAGTTTATATAAGACCTAGGTCTTGTTCTCGAATTAATTTCACACTATACATTACATGCCGGTATGCTATTGTAACATTCGGATATTTTGATTTTCTTTTCTATTGTTAATAAAATGTCGTTTTAACTAATTTAGGAACTAGTGAATTTATTAACATGCTTCAAGTAACCATCGACAACAGGAGCACAATAATCAAAACTTCTTATGCCCAATTATGCGTCGCTGAAGTAATATATAGGAGATGAGAAGTGATTTCATCTTCTGTTGGGCCTTCAGGACCTGTAATGAAAGTATTTTGTCTCTTCTACATTTACGCGGGAAAATCGACCAGACCCTACATATCAATAAATAATACAGCTCCAGTTTGTTACCATAATGGTTGAAGTTTAACTAAATGACATTATGTTCAAGACTCTTTTGAATTTTCCAAAGGGGTTGGAACTCCCGCACCCCCTTTAAATCGCCAATATAATAATGAATTTATTTAATTGTTTGTTTGATTGTTTTCTTTATTTTATTTTATTTTATTTTATTTTATTTTATTTTATTTTATTTTATTTTATTTTATTTTATTTTATTTTATTTATTTTATTTTATTTTATTTTATTTTATTTTATTTTATTTTATTTTATTTATTTCTATCAATCAATTTGCAGGTTATTCTCACTTGAAATTATTTAAATACAAAATATTAAAAATTTTAAAATTTTCCGACGTTACTGAAATTCCATTGCATTACTTTGAGACAAGTAAATTGCCGCTAGATGTCACTTTCTCGTCACATACGGAAACAAAATCATGTGACATGGCGGCGTCGTTGCCTACGTTACGTTGACGTCGGTGCCATTGCATCTTCTGCAGCCCAGAACTATGAAACTGAAATAATACCGTTAAAGATTAAACTCAACTAAAGCACAGTTTAAACATAAAGTTTTATTCGTATTCCATGGGCTTAAATTTTATAATTTTCATTTTTAAAAAAAATGTATTTGCCCACAGATGACGCCTTATTACCGTGAGCCCGGGATGATTTGAGCACGTGACCGAAGTACGCTGTTACCTAGGGTACATTGACAACGGATTGTTTACTTTGCGGGAATTTTAACCAGAGAAAGACATGGGTTTCACGTGGATATTCGTATCATTATTATTGGTTGGGATCAATAGATTAAACTACAAAGAATACAATGTTCATTTTAGTAGGTAAGAATGCTGCTTATTTTTATAGGTAAAACTGTGATACATTTGCAACATCAGACACAAGGGCTTGTATTTATTGATAATTCCCTTTTTCTGACAAATACCCTCTTTCTGGTCAAAACCCTGGAAGAAATAAGAAGTATAAATAAATAAATTACTTCAATAATAAATAAATAAATAAATAGATAAATAAAATAATATAATAAAAAAAAATAATAAAATCGGAAATAATTTTACTAATCATGCTCCCCTATCCAAGATAACCTTTCCTAATCTGATTTTTTACCAGAGTTTAAATGTGATAATTAAATTATGAAATTTATTTATTTATTTATTTATTTATTTATTTATTTCCTTTGTAGATAGGCATTCTTTCTATTTTAAAAATTTTTTTTGCATATGAATGGGGTTTGTATGAGTGTTTTCTCAAATATTTTATTCTTTATATATTTTCAGTTCTTTGTCAAAACTACAACCACCAATGGATTGGGCATGTCAAACAGCAAATACCACCCATATTGATCAAGTAACATTTGTTCCAGTACAAAATAGTGTCTTTGTCTCAGATCGGATGCCTACAAATAGTTCAGTTCTTGAATTTAATTCAAGTGTCATAATCACAGATCAGATGCTTACTGATGTTTCAGAACCTGAATTTAACACAAGTTTCATCATCATGGATCAGATGCCTCCTGTTGGTTCAGTGCCTGGAGTTAACTCAAATGTCATGAGCACAGATCAGTTGCCAGAATTTAACTCTTCAACAAAACCTGTTGCATTGATCAAGGATCAGTACATTGATTTTTCTGTACATGTGTTGAAGTTCAATGCAGCTGCAAAGACTTTCAAAAATGGGTTTACAAGAAGTACAGAATGGTTTAAGGTAGTTATTTGATTTTGCATTTTAAGAGTAATTAAACATTTTATTTTTAAGACTGATTTTATATTTTATCTGTTTGACCAGAAGGTTATTTGTTTATTACATTGTTAGACTAATTTATTTTTGTAAAATACGAAAGTAAGACCAAAGAAAACAAAATTTTCTTTTTGCCCTTCCTGACCTTATATTTGGTAGTCATACTTGTATCTTAAATTTTCATGATCATTGTCAAATGATATTTTTTCAGACAAATGTGATCTTTCTGGATCATTAAAAAATAACAATATTACCAGTATATTCAAAAAAAAAAAACATGCTTTACATTTTTCTCTCAAGGCATAAGAAAACAAACATTTTTGTTGGTCTCACACACCTTTTGTTTTTGTCTGCCAGTTTGGGATGCCTAACGTTTATAACTTAAACCACCCTACTGCACTGATTTGATTTTCTATTACTATGTACTTTAATTTGTATCTGGCAGTTTTAAAATTCAATTTATTTTTAGATCCATTTTAGTTTATGATAATCTGCATTCAAGTATGCAGTAAAATTTCATTTTGAGTCCTGTGACAACAAGTTGCCAAAGATTGCCAGATAAAGTCCCATAACACTCATAACAATGGGTAGCAAAAATTTGCCAGATTCAAATAAAATACAAATGACTGTGGCCTTGTGTTAGGACTTCTATTATTCTATCAACATTGTTTGCCAGGGTACCATATACCCCTCAATATGTGTGTGAAAAATTACGGAAAATGTCTACAATGAAAAAACCTAGAATGACTTTTTTTTTTTTTTTTTTTTTTCCCTAATGGGAGCTGTCTACTGACATGATTTTATGTCTAATGTTAATACTTGTTCTGCACAAATGTTAGGTCTGTCACATGGTACATTGGCATATCCCATCATTCATCACTATTAACTATCTGCTGTAGCATGTTTTAACTTTTTAAATCATTTTCATTGTTATATTAGTGTTTTCCTATATACTGTATTTTACTGTAATGCTTTCATTTCCTTACTAATCTTTCTTTGCTTATGCATGATTTTTCTTTATTCTTCTGTTTCTCTTTTTCCTTCAGCTTTTGAACTTTGCTGACTTGCTGTCTTTTGTACGTCTTGCTCAAGTTGCTGTTGCTATCTTAATGGTGTTACTGCTCTGGAAGCAGAGACAAGAATCACTGTATTTTCAACAAGGTGTGATATATGTTATCATATGTACCTGAAGATTCTAATAAGCTAAATTTAATCGCCTAGCTTCCATGACTTAACATGTAGAGTGAATGATACTTCATTTTACAATAACGTGTGTGTGTGTGTGTGTGTGTGTGTGTTTATTTTGTCTTGTTATGCTGTTTTTCATTAACTTTTATTGTTTCATAATCTTTCTTTATTTGGCATGCAAGCACTTTTTTTAGTTTACTTTTTTTTCTTCTAACCTGTAACAGTATTTAAGTTTTTTTGTGTCCAAAATAATATTTTTGTAATATTTTATCTTTCAATTTACTGTTTTGATTAAGTGTTAAATTAAAGGTATTAGGTTCTATAAACTATAAGTTGTCTTTGTACATGTATACATACTATGTGTTGTTAAGTGTAGTAATGCTGTACACTTAATGTAATTTGTCATTTCTGTATTTTAAAAAAATAAATGTTGATTTTTTTAAATTTATATATGGGTTCAAGATACACACATTCACATTCTGTGTAGTATGGAGATTTTCAGTTAGATAAAATTTTCTCAAGTTTAATAGTCTTATTTACTTTCATGGACTAATTAATTTTCTTAAACATTTAATTATGAATGTTTTCTGAAAAGTGAAAAAAGTAAGCAGAAAATTTTGTTCATAAAGAGAGAGAGAGAGAGAGAAAGAGAAAGAGAGAGAGAGAGAGAATTGATATTGTCTTAATATTTTTTCTTTTTATCTTGCAGAAATAAGCAGTGCCGAAAATGCCACAACAACAGATCTCAGCAGACTTAGAGAAATGAGGAACCAGCTTTATTGTAAGTGCATATTCTAACCATCATTTATACTAATTGAAATGGTGTACCAGTAATTTATTCTGTACGAAGTACTGGTAGTTACAAAATCTTGACAATTTGCGTTAAAAATGTTAAGTTAATTCTATTAGAAACAACTTTATTTTGATGAGCTAGAGCATTATTGTTTTCATTGTTTGGATTTATTTATGAGATTTAACATTAGAAATGCTTGTTTTAATTCAAAACTTCTGGAGTACCAAATTCTACAGATCATTCAATCAAATGTACTTTGGTTGGCTTGTTGTAATGTTATTTAATGTCGCATCAGCAGTTTTTCAGCTATCCATTAATAAGAGCTCATGTATGATTGAGATACACATTCAGGACAGCTTTTTGGTGCTAGTTCACCATGTCAGTATGCCACAGGCAAACATGTAACTCACAAATCACATTACCTTGGAACAGGGTCAACCAGTCAATAATCTGTCCACCTAATGCTGAGTGCCAGACAAAGCAGTATCTCATATCACATGTATGAACTGGCTGGGATTTGAACCCCAGACTTCCTTCTCTTGAGGGGACTCTATTACTGAGCCACCAAAATTTAATGGTCCAAATATAGGAAAAGAATAAATAAACTTGCTTAATGAATAGATTTACATTAAAAGGAAACAAATCTTGGTTCTTTAAGGCACCTTTACAATAATTCTTTTTTTTCCTCTTTTAAAGAGTACTAAGTCATCATTGCACTTAGTGACTAAAGCTTAAAACAATGGATCTTTAAGTTGTATATACTCAAACATTTAGGAGCATTAGTGAACCATACTATGCTAAAATTAAAAAAAATATCTTCTGAAAATAATATAACTATTTTGCTGTTAAAATAAACAGTTTTTTCAATTTCAATCTGGCTTTTGAGTTTATTTACTCAAGATACGCAGGATAATCTTTGGTTTAACTAAAGTTCATTATTATTTTATTCATTTTTCTGTATTTTACAGCTGAGCACATTCAGTTCACAAAAGCTTATAATGATTTGCCCATATGGGACAAAAAATTGGATGGAGTGTCCTCAAAACTGCATGATGAAAACAGTAATCTGGAAGAGATGAACAAATGTTTTATGGAATGGAAACATGACTGGAACGAACAGTCACACAAGATCAAACAGATAGACACAGATCAGTTCAACCAGATTGCTGACTTGCCTAACGCTAATGTAGATCAGTTGATCAAGGAACAGGAACAAGGTCTCAAAGACTATCTCTTACATGCAGGTATGGTTATATATAAATTTCCAAACAAAAAATTTTAATTAATGAATGAAATACCATACAGCGGGTTATTTTAACACAGCTTAATTTTGACGATTTTGACAAGAAAAAGTCTGTTAAAAACTTCAGCGTATTTATTTTGGCGATCTTAAACAAATCAATCATAGGCAATTTGTATACACACATTTTCACAATTTTTGTTTTGAGGATTGTAATACTAGCACCAAAATATGCCAAAATTTACACCTTGCGAAAATTACCTGTTACTAAAGGGTAGGTTAAGACAATTAACCATTTACAATTTACTCACATTAGGCCTAAGAAACAGACTTTGGAGGATAAAAAACTTAAATTACAAAAATGAGATGATAAGAGGAGAATCAAAATAGTTTTTTGTCTTAGGTTAGCTAGTTCACTATGAACAACAAATTTCTGTGTCTTATATTCAAGACACATGTGGTATAGTGACACAAGCCACTTCAATGTTCTCATGTTTAAACCTTAACCAGACTGCATGGTATGTGCTCAAACTAGAGCAAAATATTTAATTTCACATTGAGTTAATTCACAAAAAAGATAAATAATTAGGTACCATCAGTAAAGTTTGAGGTGAAAAAGAGTCACATGAAATGTGGTTTTGTACACTAATGGCTTTACACCAATGTGAACATTGAAATGGAGTGAAGTGGCAAAATGGTGTTACTCCCCTATCAAGATTCTTCCACTGCTAGTGAGTGTAAATTTTGGCATGGTGGAAGAAACTGGATTAACCAATACTATTTATAGCAAGCATACTGGCAAACATTTTCCTACTAAAATGACAGAGTCATTCATTCCTTGGCATGGAGAAGCGCTATGACCCATGAGCATGTGATTTAGACCACTTTGCTATCTAGGCCCCACAACAATGTTTAAAAATTGGGATTACCTGTAAGCACAATAATGAACAGACATATAGGTAGATGTCATGTATATACATGTATATACATTTAGAACCCATTCAAAATTTTTGTAGGAACTTGAAATACAAATTTCTTATTTATGTTTTTTTTTTTTTTTTTCAGAGGAGCAGTTTAACCAAATCAACCAGAACTTTGTTGATGGTCATGATTCTATTATGGAAATCTCTGCTGGTTTAGGCTCCATTTATGTAAGTACTTACTTAAAAATGGCTAACTGAACCAGATTTTAGCCTGTTGGGTCTCAATATGTTGGGGTACTCAAGGCTTCCCTAAAAGTTGAATAATCTTGACTTTGATGTAAAATCATTCCAAACCCAATCAATATGATACATGCATTTAATTATTAAAATTTAAAATTGAACATTACCACAAAAAAATTATGTTGTGACTTAAACATTTCCAAAACAAAAGATACCTTATTTACTTTTTTCTTTATCTCATTAAAATTTGAAATTGAACATTATGTTGTGACTTAAACTTTCACAAAAAAAAAAAATAATAATAATAAATAAATAAATAAATAAATAAAAAAAAAAAAAAAAACCACCTTAATTTCTTTTTTTACATGCTTAATAGTTTGATTTGTAGATTATCACATTTTTTTTAAGTTTTACTTCATTTTTGATAGTTTGATTTGTGTTAAAGTTTCACTTAATTGTTTGATTTTTTTTCTGTGTATTTTCAGGATGTTATGAATGAACAGTCATCAAGTCATTATTAAAACAGAACGTTCCATTGTTTAAATTTTTTGTTGCTGTTGTTAAAAGTTGTTGCAATTTTAAGATCATGTAATTTTATTTGATCTCAAGTGTACCACTTCTCAAGTCACATTATCCTTTTAACAGGCAATTTTATTTGATCTCTCTCTGAAAATTTCAATAATAAAAAATTTGAAGTTCGTATTTTAATAATTGAACTTCTGTTTGTTTTAAAAGGAAAAAAGAAACCTACATTTTTATCAAAATTCTGAAAAGCTTTTAACATTGGTTGCTCATTTTTTATTCAAAATTTTTCATTACTGGACATGCTTTATTTTCATTTTTTTCATATAGTTTGAAAAATAAATTTTTGCTATTTAAATTATATTTGACTTTAAACTTAAAGTTTCAGAGAGAAATTAAATCTGATGTATTGGTATATTTCAAAATATCATTCACAAATCTGAAAGTTTTAAGTTATATAGCAGTACAATTATATTTTTAATTTGTGATCTGCTATTAATAACAACTTCATACTGCCAACAGATGTTACTGACCATATTTCAAAAGTTCCTACTTTTTTGTGAATTAAAAATTTCTCTAGTATTATAGACGTAACAAATACATTTTCATATATATATATATATATATATATATATATATATATATATATATATATATATATTATTATTATTATTATTATTATTATTATCACCATTATTTTCTCTCTCTCTCTCTCTCTCTCTCTCTCTCTCTCTCTTAATTATTATTTTTTATTTATATATATTTTTTTATTATTAATATTATTAATTTTCATCCTTGTTTTATCTTTTCATATTTTTGAGTTTAAGCTGTTTGAATTTTAATTTTATCTTAGTTTATCAGTTTTTGTTATTTTATTTAATATTATATATTTTTATGCACATATTTATTGTTGTAAATCTTGCCATTTATATTAATTTTTTAATTTGTTTATTTATTATTTATTTATTTTGCTTATTTATTATTTATTTATTTTGCTTACATAGTGCTATGCCTATGTAGTTGTAAACTACATTGAAGTCATTACTGTAATGTCATTATTTCAGTTAGTAAATACATTATTACCAATACATCATGTTAATTTTTATTGTATTGTTAATAAATTTGTTATTATTTTAAATCCAAAGTAATTTTTGTTGTATTTTTAACTTAATCCTATTTAAATAAGGCAAACTATTGATGGCACATTTTGTAAAGTTTCACATCAAATTTTTTTAATCTTCCTGATGAGAACGAGGTTATTAATCTATACAGAAATATATATGAACAAGTTCGAGTCTGCGTAAGATAAGCCAGCATGTATTTTGATACTAGCACACACTTAGGGTGACTCACAGAGCCGGTATGCAGCATACAAGTGTTCCACTCCCCAACTCACATTATCCTTTTAACAGGTAAACAAGTTGATAGTTTGTCCCCTCAATACAAAGTGCCAGACAAGAAAGCATTTTCTTAAATTATGTATGACCTGGACAGGGTTTGAACCCCTGACTTCCCACACTTAAAACAGACACTCTACTACTGAGGCAGACTGATAATTAAGATTGGATTAATGATGTTTTTTTGCCCCGCCATTCATTAATCTTTCACTTATGTTAAGGCAGTCAGGTTAGGGATCTTAAAGCTGCATTAAGTTTTCCAAAGAAAAATTAAAACGGTGCTAATCTAAAATGATGTTCCTTATGAACAAAATTACATTTGGTTCAACGATAAAATCTCGATTAAATACAGAAATTACAGTAATTACCCAGCGAGATGCAGCATTTGGGATCTAATATAACATGGTTACGTCATCAAAACCCGGGTCATTTTAACACAACTTTTAAAACGGTGAAATACGATAAATTTAGCGCAGAACTTTTTTGAATTTGTCATTTGTGACTTAGTAAAGGATAACATAACACCATTTCAAATACATCTGGATATTAATGACGGACAATGAATGCAATTTGTCATGTTTCACCTTCGATTCATGGGTTTTTCCGTACATCCGTGCGCATCCCCCAAGCTCATAATTACCATCGTTAAACATTGACCAACCGGTCAGAGGATTCCGTTTATTTACAGCTAAAAAAAATGAAATTTTAGAAAATGAATCTCACGGATCGTGGTTAGAGGATATCTATTTTTAAATACGCAAATATATATTAAGAAAATAAAAAGAAAAATGAAAATAAAAAAAAATAAAAAACATAAGAAAATTGATAAACTTAATGCAGCTTTAAAGGAAACTGGAACCCCGAGAGAAACCACCAACGTTTGGTTAGTAGATTGACAAATTTTCTCACACAAGGATTTGTCGAATTGGATTTGAACTTAAGCAATGAGAGGCATACGTATATACGGCATGTTTTAGACCTATTGGCCACCGGGGAACCCGGTAAGGATATTAAAGAATTAATTTAGTATTTGTATAATGGAGTTCCACATGTATAACATGGTACTGATGGAAGGTATAGCATGGTACTGATGGTGTGTAAAGCATGGTACTGCTAGAAGGTATAACATGGTACTAATGGAAGGTATAGTGTGGTACTGATCGAGGGTATAGCGTGGTACTGATTGAAGGTATAGTGTGGTACTGATCGAGGGTATAGCATGGTACTGATGGAAGGTATAGCAGACAAAATGTAAGCCTAAAAAGGGATGTATAAACTTATATTTGTATTTCTTCTGAACACCTCGGGATAATCTGTAGCCGTGACAATAAATAAATAAATAAATAAAAATTGAGGGTAAACGCTGTTATATGGCAAAGTAAACATTTGATTCATCCTGAAGTTTGCAATGCCAAGGGGTCTTGTTTTGAAAATGAATTAAGAGGCCACTGAAGAATCGAACATGAAAAACACACCTTATTTTTTTATTTTATTTATTTATTTTTTTTTTTTAAATTTAAAATATATGTACAATACTTTCATACATTAAAGATGCATTAAGTTTTTCAATTTTCTTAATTTTTTTTTGATTTTATAAAAATATATTTTTATAAAAATAGATATCTTCTAACCACGATCCGTGAGATTCATTTTCTAAAATTTCATTTCTTTTAGCTGTAAATAAACGGCATCCTCTGACCGGTTGGTCAGTGTTTTACGATGGTAATTATGAGCTTTGAGCATGCGCACGGATGTACGAAAAAAACCTAGAATCGAAAGTGAAATATGACAGATTGCATTTATTGTCCTTCATTAATATCCAGATGTATTTGAAATGGTGTTATGTATCCCTTACTAAGTCACAAATGACAAATTCAGCGAAATTCTGTGTTTAAATTATCGTATTTCACCGATTTTAAAGTTGTGTTTAAATGACCCGGGTTTTGATGACGTAACCATGTTTAATATTAGATCCCAAATGCTGCATCTCGCTAGGTAATTACTGTAATTTCTGTATTTATTCGAGCTTTTATTGTTGAACCAAATCTAACATTGTTTATTAGGAACATCATTAATTAGATTAGAACCGTTTTGATTTTTTCTTTGGAAAACTTAATGCAGCTTTAAAGAAGAAGCTGAAAATTGTCTTATTCATTATTATTATTTTTTTATTGAAATAGTCCTAGTAATTGAAATCCAATCTAAGGTTTTCGCAGTATAATAATTTCAGGTGATTTTATCCATGCAGAAATCACTTTTCAAATTTCGGACGTCATCTTTTCAAAGCGCAAACAAATAAGTATGGTTTTCGCTTGCAATTTGTTTATTGGATGATGAATGTACATGAATTTTCTCTTTGTTGTAAACTGTACAATGTGAGAAATAAAGAACTTGATATATATGCAAACCAAAAACAAAACATGTATTTTAATTATTTATTTTTCAATTAATGTAACAAAACAATTACATAAACATGTCCTCAATTTGATAGAGGGGGGAATGACTATTATATGTTCGTAACAGCTCCATCTTAGCAATCACATCAAATACATAAACCATTTCTTCCGACATTCATTCATTACCCTGCACATGGCATTCAAAGAGAGTAACATTTAAACGTCACGGGACGCAACATTGTGTCTTTGGCTTCAACGACTGTCGTTCAGGCCTTGTTTTTATTTAAAATGATGTTAAAGTTTGCATTTCTTTTGTGGATTCATATAACTTCCTGCGGGACATTTAAAAACTCTTCCAAACCCATCATCATTACGTAAAGCCCAGTTTATTCTAAAAATAGAAAAAGAATATAATATGAAGAATGTTTCTAATCCAACAAATAGTCGTAAAACATCTTATATTACATAAAAGAAAGCAATTTCTTTCATTTCAAGTTAATTATAAAAATTAAATGCACTGTATAACAATAATATTGATAATGAAGATGATGATAAATAATAAAATACAGTATAAAAATAAGGCTCAAAAGAAAACGTACCTATGAGAAAACCTCATTTACAGAAGAAACTTTAACAAAACAAACAATAGCAATGATCTGACATGCTAATCAATTCGATGGAAATGTACAGCTCACACGGAAAAACGGATGGAAAATATTTAAAAAAAAAAAAAAACCCGAATTCAATAGAATTTTCCCGTTTTTGACTATAATGATATAGCAGAAAGGCAATGCTCTAGTAAAAATGTACCTAGGAAGCTGTGTCGCGCGTTAAAAATGTACCAATTTGGTGATATCATGCGTTAAACATGTTCCAATTCGGAAAAATAAATTTATGTGATTGGTCAGTCTGTGATCACATAAAAAACCCCATTATAACAAAGGGAATAACAGAAGCTTATTATGGGGTATACACGTAAACAACAGGATGGGGTTTAAATTCGCGGACTTTAAAAAGATATATCATTTCTTGTAATAGCCATCGATCCATTTAAACCAGCAGTAAAAATAAAATAAATTTTCTTTCTTTTACCCTTCACTGATATTGGTTCACGCCACTCTCTCCAACTGCTGCTTTCACACAGCTTTAGGCTTTGGCCAATATTTTATGAAAAACAACATCATTAAAGTCAGATGTAATGTACGTCATGTTTTATTTCAACCCAACCTGTTCTGTAGGATACAATTAAATATAAAGGGAATGTCGTTACCTTTGCTCTGAAGTTAGCACCACTTCTCGATCGTCTGTTTCACAGAAATCCTAAAACAATAAACAATGATTTTTGTCAAATTGTAACACACACAAAAAAAATAAATATTTTAATACAAGATTATCAAAATCCAAAACAATATACATGTACCATGGCCGTTAACAAATGATATTAGGATACTGTGCGATTGCATTTCGTGATGTCTTACATTTTTTTTTTTTTTCAACATTAAGAAAAATTTCTAAAAATAACAACGGGATTCTACAACGTTTCCGTCATCACTAAACTAACTGAATGTTAGATTGATTGATAAAAATACTAACATAATTACACTTTGCCTTTCCAAAAACCAGTTACTTGATATTTTTGGACTTTGGTGACTAAGTAATTAAAACACCACATTACGGATCACAGTGCCTCCTATTATCTGGGGTTGACTGCTACTCTGCACAGATCCTAGTGTAAGAAAGTCTGTCACCTTAACTCCACTTTAGACAGGGGGTTTCCTGAAGCTACTCTCGTTTCATCCACTCTGCTATAACCGCCGCAAAATACAAGTAAATTATCTTGACTGGGGGTAAAATACTTAATATCGCACACAACTTAACTCCACTCTTTGCCTTTTCTTACTTGTTTGTTTATCTAACCAGGGCAAAGTTTGTATATCTTACCTGGGCAAAGTGTGTATATCATACCTGGGCAAAGTTTGTATATTTTACCTGATCAAGTTTTGTGTATCTTACCTGGGCAAAGTTTGTATATCTTACCTAAGGCAAAGTTTGTATATAAAGTTTGTATATCTTACCTGGGCAAAACTTGTATATCTTACCTGGGCAAAATGCGTTTATCTTACCTGGGCAAAGTTTGAATATCTTACCTGGGCAAAGTTTTTATATAAAGTTTGTATATCTTACCTGGGCAAAATTTGTATATCTTACCTGGACAAAGTTTTTCATCTTACCTGGGCAAAATGTGTTTATCTTACCTGGGCAAAATGTGTTTATCTTACCTTGGCAAAGTTTGGTTACTTGTGTGGACGAAGTTTGTATATCTAACCTGGACAAAGTTTGTACATCATACCTAGACAAAGTTTGTATATCTTACCTGGGCAAAGTTTGTATAATAAAGTTGGTTTTTGTCTAGGTTTATGTTTGGAAGTCTGAATTCCTCAGTGAGATTCTTAATCACGAGTTGTCGAAACATCTAAAACATAATAATGAGAACATTATAATAAATAAGAACTTTATGAAAAAAAACTCTGATGTCAGTAAATAGTCGAATTTTTATCTTGGTAAAATATGCCTATACCAATTGTCAATTGAATGTCAAACAGATGTCATGTGGGGTGTTAATTGGTTTTAAACTATTTTGATAGTAATTTTGAAAAATTACTATGAAAGACGAAGTCCTAAAGCTTGAAAAAAATACTTAAAAGCTAAAATACAGAAAGTTGCAACTTGATAAAAATGTATGGCAAAGGGCAAAGTAGCATAGCTCGAACAAGTTACTAAATGGAGAAATATTGAAAACGACCACTAAATAAAATGTGTATTTAAAAAAAACCCACAAATTTACCAAGGACATCTGCAAACGATAAGTTCATTTTGGTAGTGTTGATGGGATTTCCATAAAGTACAACTATTTATTGAAGTATTCTTGTTTTCAAGTTACAATGTAGTTATTAATTGGTGTCCATAATGTTTTATTCTAAGTAGAAATGGAATTACACAGGTTGAAGTTTTCACGTATAAAACAATGTTAATCCGGGGTTTTACGACATTAACGGCATCCATAACGTTTCGAAAAAGAACTAAGGGGTACCGATCACGGGGTACACAGGAAAACCCTATTAATTTACTTACCAGGTAAGATTTCTCAAAAGCTATCAAAGTTGACATTGTTTGTCCTGTTCTGTACATTCCCATGAGCTAAAAGATGAAATAAGTTTTTATGAAAACATAAATGATAAAAATACAGAACAACACACAAAAGACAATTTAAAATCTAAAAGAAAGATATACTTAATCAAACGCGTGATTACAATTCGCGACTGAAAAAAAGTTACTTGGCAACAGCCAATAGGTAACACAAAATAAAACAAAATAAGTCATTTATAATACAGCCAAAAAAAAAACCCATATAGGCCTATTTGGACAACACATTAATAAACCTCGACTTTGGACAGGGCACTTGAGTAAATTTTCTAGTGGTGTGATTATTTGCATTGTAGGAGAGCTCTGAATTGGTCCACTATTTTATAAAACCAGTTGTCCATAAATACACAAAATTTAAATTATTTTAAGCCTTATCTGACCGAAACATGAACATGACAACTCATTTCAATGATCGATTGAAAAAAAAGGTCCGCAATCTCAAAAAGTAAAGTAATAACCTCTTGGTATATCATCCAAATTTTCATAATTCACAAGTCTTTATTTATTCATTTATTTATTTATTTATTTATCTATTTATTTATATTTTAAAATTATTTTTTAAAAATGTACTGTACTGTACTGTAAAAACTAGTTTTAAACCAGAGGCTCATGGCCTTGACACTTACCTGAGGATATGTCCATTTTTTGCAAAATGGAATAGAAAATATATTAATTACAGAAACTTTCAAAATTTTCTCTAGTTTAGAACTGGCACAATACTTAATCACAAATATCTAGTCATAAAACATTTATAAGTAGATAATATACATATACTACAATATATAATTTCAAAATCATTAATCATTTCAGTACGGTAATGCAGCTATGTCTTTGACTTTTGAACCTATGACCTTGAAACATAAATCAAAATGATCGTAATATCAATACCTTTCAGCGCAGGTAAGATAAAAAGCCCCGACTTTAAACTTTGTATCATCAAATTATTTTGTCTCTATTTAATTTTCAATAATAAATTGCATTTCACCTCACCGGGTTCATAAATGTATCACGTGGTACCACACGTTAAGGTATATTGATCACGTGGTGCTCTGGCGAATCGCATTTCAAGACGATCTGCAGTCTTTGGGCCAGGGTTGAATGTTTATAACTTTACGTTTTTTGAAACAGGAATTAATTGAGAAGATTTTTGTTTTGAAGAGATGTTAGAAGAATGGTACATTGCAAGCCTCTGTTTTTTGACAGGGTTGGAACGGAAGAGTTCTCCAAAAATAATATAACGACATTTCTGAAATATCATATCATTATTTTGTAAAATTGGTATTTTTTTTATTTTTCAAATCTAAGTAGGTATATGTTTTGTATGTAAAATATTTTTAATTGACAAAACATTTTCTGTCATTAATAATAAAAATAAAATTAATATTATCAATAATAACATACCAGGATACTTATTAAGAGGAAAAATTATGACGTCTCATTGAGGGTAAATCATTCTTTTATAATTTAGTTGCAAGTATCATCAGAAATGCATGTATGCATGTGGCACAAATGTTGC
The DNA here is from genome assembly GCA_029721355.1 of Tegillarca granosa. Taxonomy (NCBI): domain Eukaryota; kingdom Metazoa; phylum Mollusca; class Bivalvia; order Arcoida; family Arcidae; genus Tegillarca; species Tegillarca granosa. The sequence goes on along the minus strand of CM056599.1, from coordinate 36,867,439 downwards.
AACAAAAACCAAGAACTTCTTTGGACTGCAACAAAATGAACGGAATAAGAACCTGGCAAAGCTACCGGAAAACATATAAAAATCAATGAAAACATATAAAAATCAATGATAATAAATATTGTATACCGTCTGATCTTCGTTATTCTGACGGAAGTAACACAACCACTTATCGTAGTAAGACCCGGATGTAGATCCACTCCACCATCCTTCTGAATAATAATGTACCATTTTACCTAGATGAAAAAAATAGAATTAAATTCACTCTATTTTCAGTGGAAATCTATGTTTTAAGACATACGAAATGTGCAGCTTCATTGGATATCTATGTTTTAAGACATACGGAATTTGCAGCTAAAACTGTCAATCCAACAAAGAAAACAAGCTCCAATGAAACATGGGTTGAGTCCTATATACAATATAACCTGCATACAAATACCATTCAATAGACGTTTATATAGAAAGATGGTCTTTTATATAGAGATTCTGTGAGGTTGAAATATGTGGAAAAGGAGCAGTTCTTAGAATGACAAGTGGTCGTTATACAGAAGGTGTCGCTATAGCAGGTTTGGTTTTTTCAAGTTGATACATTACCAAAAGCTATCTTAAACAACTCCGTAGCAGCTTGAAACCCGGTTGTAGAATATACATTGAATCCTGGTACCTTATTCACTACATTGTTCAGTGCTCCAATGGGAATCCCTGAAAATTGTAATTATATGGTTACAGTTGCATGACGTTTTTATCTGCTAATTTTTAAAAAATCACATTTTTGTCACTACACGACAAAAAACAAAACTTTACCGATTAATCTGACAATGGGTTTGAAAAGAAAGAAAACAACCATTGAAAATAATCTTACGTGGAAATGAATTAGATTAATTTTTTATCTTTTTTTGTCAACAAATTCATAAAAACTTAAATACTATCTTAGAAAAAAGAAAGAATACCAAATAAATAATTAAACAAATAAATAAACAGAAAAACGCAAAACAATAACTTAGTAATCGTGTTAATCAGGCGTCAATCACAAATTACTGTTGCAGCATGAACACAATTGACCCTTATCCTTTACATTTAAAAAGGGTTTGCCAGCGTTCTATGTGTTCAATATCCTTCAACATTCGCTTTAAACGTTTTGGAAAAAATTACATTTCCGGTATAGCATCTTTGTACCGGAAACGCCAACTGACGTGATTCTCAACCCAATAACAATAATTGTTCAGCACAAACGCTTGAGATATTACGTTGCACGTTGGTGAATCCCATTGTGTTATTCAACGTAAGCCATCAGGCAAGAGTAAACTAATTAAAAAGTCTTTAGAAGGCAATGGAAAGCCGTTAGAATTTTATTTTGATTACTTGTAAATCATATTCGAATCAAAATTGTACTCACCTATGACGTTTGTATCGTGGTCATATCTTATATACATATCTTGCCAGTCAATATGAGTAAAATACACATGTAGTCCAACTTTTGATAGGTCCCGTCTAAATTTGGACAACATTGCTGAATGAGCTGCCAGAAGAAATGAATCCTCATTACTGGGTACAGTAAGCTTGGTACGTCTTGATGAAGGTACGGGTACAAATATCATATTAACTTGTTGCATCCTAGTTTTAATCTTACTTATGGTTTCTGAACTAAGCATGGTGAATGAAGATAAATTTTCTTGAATTATAAGAGACATATTTTGAAGCATGGAAATTAGATATTTCTTATTATTGTTTATTTCTGTGTAATAAGCCAGTAGGTAATCCAGGTGTATATCAAAAGGTAATAAATTCAAGGTAAAAGTAATGCAATCTGTCCAGGTGTAAAAATTAGCTTCATAACCACCTAATCCATTTATAGATTTTCTGTTGGAAAGTGGTAAATATTTAAATATTCCTTGTAAAATTATTCTAGTGAATATATAAAATTTTATTGTATCTGGCTCAGTTTTGTTCAAAAGCGAATTCAGCGCTTGAAAAAAATCTGGCTCAACTAGTTCAACAAGTTGAGAAGAATCTGTGCTGTTCAACATTTGAGTCCAATTCAACTGTGGATATCGACTCATCATATCTGAAATTTTAACTCTCTCAACAGTCTGAACATTGATTGTTGCTGCATTAACTGGTACAGGAACTATCTGAATATACAGTAAACAATAAAAATATATTACAAATATTAATGCATTAATTTTCGCTTTTGTCAAATGTTTTACGTCCCAGTCAAGATTTATTTATATCAGGTTATAATTTCTGGATATATACCGGATGTTTTCTAGAAAAGATAGAATGCCTGGAGAAAACGACCTTCGAAAAGCGAACTAAAAAAATTTCGCCCTGGGATCTGCCTTAATTGTGTTCGAGCCTAAGCAGTGAGAGGCATTGTGACCTGTAAACACTTGGTCATCGAGGGCTCCTTCATTGTTGCCATATAGGAAGTACATGTATATGTGTTCTGTGTTGCCAAAGGAATTATATGTGTATTGTGTTGACATAAAAGAAGTACATGTGTTCTGTGTTGTCATATAGGAAGTGTAGGTTTTAGTGTTACCATACACGAAGTATGTGTTCTGCGTTGCCATATAGGAAGTATATGTGTTCCGTGTTGCCATATAGGAAGTATGTGTTCCGTGTTGCCATATAGGAAGTATAAGTGTTCTGTTTTATATCTGTGTTTTGTCCCGTTTATTTTTATTTTGTGCTACGTTTGCATTTTAAGAATATCTTTAAACATTTCATTATCCTAATATCCTAGTTTACGGTATAAATGTATATAAGATAATACCTTGGCTAGCTGTTTTTCAAAGTTGAACACTTTGTTCATCATGTTTATTGAAATTCCATAGACTCCAACCCCTTCTCCTTCTGAAAAAATAATAACGGTACTGAATTGACTTCTGAACACAAGTTAAACTTTTTATTTTAAAATTCGTTACATGATACGGGATTCTCCACCGTGATTTCAGAACTGGTATGATGTTTTTTTTCATTAAAATTATTCAGTTAAGATTTTTCATTAGAACTGTTTCGTAAAGATGTTTATATGCATTATCCATCACTGATAATTAAAACAATGAATGAAAATGATGATGTTACACAGGTAGTTTTACATAGTTAAATACTCTGTCCATCATAATTATCAAATAAACGACATTTACTGAAGAACATGTCTCGTACAGTAGGGTTGATATGACCTTGGTGGGTGGTAATTCTTACGTTCGTGACGTTGGTCGAAGCAGCACTGATTTTCTATTTCTGTAGCATTTTTGTCCACAAGCCATTTGTAATTTAGCAAGAATACATTTTGATAATTTAAATCATCTTTTAAAAGGAGCCATTACTCTTTCAAAAAATCACGGGAATTCTCTCTCTCTCTCTCTCTCTCTCTCTCTCTCTCTCTCTCTCTCTCTCTCTCTCAATTTAATACCTCCATTGTCTTCTTGTAACAAACGCCGTCTTTTAAACAAATGTCCGTCATCAGCTGATGAAGATCTTTTCTTCCGCTTTAGATCCCCACCTTGTTGATTTGATATGAAAAACTGTTCCATAATTCTAGACACTTGATGAAAGTAATCCAGAGTTTCCTGAAATGGTATTAAAATAAAGTTTTAATTAATGATGTGCTCAATGAAAACATAAAGGGTTAAATAAACATATGATAAATGATTAGACAGAAAATAATGATCAATATATCTCGGCTTTACATAAGCATTAAATATTAGGATCGAAGTGCAAAAGTTTAATTCATATCTTTACTGCCATTTGTAACACGTGGCAACAGCCCTGAAACACCAACTTTTTTAACTTAAATTTCTATTTAGCTGGCTTATAAAAAGTAAACAAGTAAACAAGGGCTAGTCACCCTCTCACCTCGATGTAGTTGTATTTGTCTGGTTTTTTTTTTTTTTTTTTTTTTTTTTTTTTTTTTTTTTTTTTGATAGGCGTGATATGCAGCTAGCAGCGAGCAACGGTTACCAACGAACGTTAGCTAGCTATCGGCGAACTACTATTTCCGTCTGATAATCAAACTGTGACCAACGAAAGTTAGCTGGCTAGCGGCAACTACGATGTTTGTCTGACTAACGAACGTAAGCTAGCTATCGGCGAACTACTATTTCCGTTGATAATCAAACTGTGACCAACGAAAGTTAGCTGGCTAGCGGCGAGCTACGATTTTCGTCTGATAACCAAACGATGACCAACAATTATGCTAGCGAGTTCTACGGTTTTCATGACCAAATGGTGACAAACGAACGTTGCCAACATTCATCGATTTTAAGTTTAAATGTTTGGTCAACGATAAACTGTAAATTATATTTATGAATTAATAGTGTTAACACTGTTTAAATTTTTGTGAAGAAAATTTATAACAAGTTATGATCAGCCTACATTAATCTAAATTGAAACGGTTATATTTTGGTTCATGAGTAATAAACATTGTAATTTGTCAATAATTCATATTTATTTTATTTTCCAATTGTCAAACAATTACTTACAACACTTTCTAGTATAGGTAGGTCATAAACTGTTCTTGTCAGCAGTAAGTCTGGTGCTCGTAGCTGAAAATAATGTACAATGTCAGAGGGAATTTTTATAATTGTCATATGCGATATTTTTAAATTGTTTTTTGTAAAAATTCAAAATTTCGCATACACAATTAACATTTAGTTTATATTGAGAAATGAAAAGATAAAAATTATAATAAAGCGTAAATGCTTTTTACAAAACAATGAGTGCATGTAGATGACCAAATAATGCCTTGCAAATTTTAATAAAATATAGACATTTTTGTCTTAACTTAGAAAAGTCGGGATTTTTAAATTTTCGTTACTAAAATGAAAAAGAGTTCAATTAATTAAAACCACTTTTAAACTTTTAAAAATATAATAAACGCAAATTTTACTTAAATAAAGATACCTAGATTCTGAATCTATACTTATTATAGGTAGAGTTTCAAAAGAGCCTTGATTATGTACGTGCACTTAACGATCGCCAAAATGACAAAGAGTTAAGTTGAGTAATGGTGTTTAACGTCCCATTCAAGAATATTTCACTTATTTCGAGACGTCGCAAGCTGTAGGCGAAAGTGCAGAAATTTTGCCTGTTCGTTGCGCTGATGGCATTATACAGCAGGGTTCTTTATCGTGTCATGCCTGTCATGACACGGGACCTCGTTTATTTTAAGTTTCCATCCAAAAGGACCGTGACTTTCATTTCGTAATGCCGAGTGCTTGGCGAAAGAACAGTCACTACCCACTTTCAAGTCTTCGGTCAGACCCGGCCGGGGTTCGAACCCACGATCTTCCACTTACGGAGCGAGCACTCTACCAACTGAGCTACCGCAGTGGCTGTCAAAATGGCAAAAAAGAAGCCTATGTGCCTTACTACTCAACCAGTTTCAATACAAACAAGAAGTCATCAAAGATGTGTAAAAAGACAGTATTAAAGACGTGCAGAATGGTTTCGTATGTACAAGTCCGGTGTAACGAAGAATATTGACCGGCGTTGAAAATTGACCTTGGGTTCATTTTTCAACGTTGAATATTGACCCGCAGGTGCTTTTTCAACGTTGAAAACTGAGACCAAAAGTCGTGAAATTTATACCCGGGGTCATTTTTCAACGGTTTGATATTTTTTTTAATTGCTAAAGACCTCAACACGTGGAAAATTGACCCTGTTGAAAATTGACACAAACTACAAATTATTTTTGTTTATATCTCTTTCATTGAAATTTGCTCTATAAGACTTATCTATATCTACTGTCATGTTGCAAATTTTGAATTTACTGGATGTTTGTAAATACAAATAAAATGTTACGACACTACTTATCAAATATTAAATTTAAAAGTTAATTTTCCCAGAATAATAAGTAAAATTTCGTCTGAGATCACCCAATGTCCAGCAATACACGGTTAACTTATTTTCATGTTTGAGGCCACATGATGTCAATAACAACGACAGTGTTTTTAATTTTACGGCATTTATTGGTTTTGATTTTTGCGTTTTAATAATGATTCTTTATCAAATAAAATAAAATTTATGGGATTTTTGGACCCGCACATGGCACGTCTATTAGGATTTGCAGCATAATTTTTGCTCATCGAATGAATTCATGGCTTTTTGTAACTGATTTTTTTTTCTTTTATATTAGCAGAAAGCCGCTTCGAATACCCCTCCCTTCCTCTGAGTCAAATGATTGTCCCCTAATTAAAATCAACTTGTCAGTATAAATAACAAATCGATATACGAGTCCAACATACATGTATTTTAACTGGTAAAATAGTAGACATTCTCGAAAATATATATCTGACAGCATTATTAATGACAGGGGTCATAATTATCCGACTGGACAACATCATGACATTCAATTCATTCGACTTAAAAAGTTAAATGGACTTGCCACATAGCAATATAATATTCTAAAATTATTTTGTCCGATTAAAAGCAGGGTTATCTGTTTGTGTTAGATTTTTTTTCATACCCCCCCCCCCCAAAAAAAAAAAAAAAAAAAGAATAACCAACAAAACCTCCAAACAAACAAAATCACAAAAATGCCCCCACCCAATAGAACAAAATGACCAAAACAACGCACATTAAACGAACCAACACCACCACCCCCACACCCTTTAATAAAACATGACTTATATATCAATCAATATCAATATATATCAATCGCATCTAACATTTCCTGAATATTAAATTATTGAATTTTAGGATTATAAAGAAAAATAGAGGAATTGACTGAATTTTTTTTTTTATTGAAAAAAATCATGGTTTATGATCTAAGTTCATTGATATTGACTTTTATGTTGTTGAATTTTGGTTTTCCGATCAAAATTCAACGACGCGGTTCAATTTTCAACGGACTAGGGTCTAAATTTAACATCATCGTTCTCATTTTTCAACGTTGAAAAATGAACCCCCGGGTCAATTTTCAACCCGGGTCATAATTCTTCGTTACACCGGCGTAGTCAGTTAAATCACGATAACATCAAAACTAACAAAAAAAAAAACCCCGTATCATTCATTTAGATTGTAAGTAAACTTCTGTACGTTAGCTAATACTTGGCTTATTGCGTGGATTAAATGACGTTGCATTCAAGACACTTAGTTATGAGGCACTTAATCCTGAAACTTTTGTCTCAACAAAAAATTTAAATAAATCAAGCCAGTATTTTAAAAAAGAAGCAGAAGCTAAATTTATTAAATATTATCAAATCACGGGCATGCACTTTAATACGAAAGCCTATTAGGCTCATGAATAAAAAAAAATTAAAAGGCGTAATAACGCAAAATAAAGGCGTAATAACGCGAAATAAAGGCGTAATAACGCGAATTAAAGGCGTAATAACGCGAACTGAAAGGCGTAATAACGCGAAATAAAGGCGTTATAACGCAAAATAAAGGCATAATAACGCGAATTGAAAGGCGTAATAACGCAAAATAAAGGCGTAATAACGCGAAATAAAGGCGTTATAACGCGAAATAAACGCGTAATAACGCGAATTAAAGGCGTAATAACGCGAATTGAAAGGCGTAATAACGCGAAATAAAGGCGTAATAACGCGAATTAAAGGCGTAATAACGCGAAATAAAGGCGTAATAACGCGAATTGAAAGGCGTAATAACGCGAATTGAAAGGCGTTATAATGCGAAGTGAAAGGCGTTATAATGCCTTTTTGTCTATATATAGAGCAGTCACTTCCCTTGTTTATCGTTTCTCTCCAAAGGTTAATATCCCTTTCCACAAACAGATTGATTTTAGTTTAAATTCTTTTAGACAGCCTACAGAAAATGAAAGTGAATAAACCTTGATCTGTCTATATTAACTAAGATAGACACAAATGTCATTTAATCACAATTAAAAGTTAATCAGGATCTAATTCATAAATAGCCATGTGTACAAAGACACTCTTTATGAAAAATACTTTAAAATCGACAAATGGAACGGTTTCAGAAATAACTATTCATTTCAGCGCAGGATCGGATGATGTACAGTTTTTTAAATTTTCATAGAAATTATACATATAAAAACTAATTACATTACATATAATGTATATGTGCAGGACACACACACACACACACACACACACACACACACACACACACACACACACACACACACACACACGTGTTTAATAATGTATGTAATGGGGCGGAAAATAGACCTTTAAACCCTGGACCTCCACACCATTATGGTAAGCAACTTGCGTCATAAAACGAAATAAGGGGTTTTAAGGCGAATTGAAAGGCGTAATAACGGGAAATAAAGGCGTAATAACGCGAAATAAGGCGTTATAACGCCTTTCAATTCGCGTTATTATGCCTTTCAATTCGCGTTATTACGCCTTTATTTCGCGTTATAACGCCTTTATTTCGCATTATAACGCCTTTCAATTCGCGTTATTACGCCTTTATTTCGCGTTATTACGCCTTTATTTTGCGTTATTACGCCTTTAAATTCACGTTATTACGCCTTTCAATTCGCGTTATTACGCCTTTATTTCGCGTTATTACGCCTTTCAATTCGCGTTATTACGCCTTTATTTCGCGTTATTACGCCATTACGCCTTTATTTTGCGTTATTACACCTTTTAATTTTTTTATTCATGAGCCTAATAGGCTTTCGTACTTTAATTGTTATGTTTGACTCATTGCTTTTCATATGACTCAGTGAATTCTGTAACCTGGGTCTCTGAGTTCAACATATCATGATTGTCATAGAAACCATTTTCTACATTTTAAATAAATAATGAAATTGAATTTAAAAAACCCCTTCAATATCATTGACATAAACCTGGATTGATTTCTGTTAAGCTTGATTAGATACTCAGAATGTTGAATAGTCGAGGACTAAGTTATAATATTGGTCAAAAAATTATCAATTTCTAACTTTTGCAAGTCAGTGCAACTAATTCAACTCCTGTTCACTTATTTCTTTGTATTTCTATTACCTTTATGAGATACTTCTTATTTCTGTCAATCATTGTCGATTCCACCGAGATTGAAAACAATGAACCGGTTCCAAACTCTGACATACCTACGTACTGAAGTTCTTCAATTGTCTTATCCGTTATTAGTGAAGGTGTCATACCTAATGGATCCAACAGTACGTGGATGTTTTGAAAAACTACAAAAAAATTATAAAATAAGGAAGTGTACAATCATTAATAATCTGCCCCAAACCCGAACATTGATGCATACAATAGTAGACATTTAATTGAGTATTACGCATTTAATCCAAAAAACGTTGATGTCTTAAAAAAAACAGACAAGGGCGTGTGCAATCATTAATGGTCTGATTCAAATCTGGACAATGTCATAATCAAAGGCAAAGAAATACATAAATAAGATAATAAATAGTTTATTTAAGTGTCACATATCATAAAAAGATTACATACATATATACATAATAAAACATCTAAAACACTTTACGATATCCAGCTTAAAAGACTTATGAGACTCTTTATAGAAAAAAATACATACAAAACATAGTTTCACCTTATATAAGAGTGGAGTGGAGTGGGGGTAATGGTGTTTTACGCCCCAGTCAGGAATCTTTAACTTATTTCGAGGCGGTCAGTTCTGGGATGGTGGAGGAAACCGGAGTGCCCGGAGAAAACCACCGACCTTCGGCAAGCGAACTGACAAACTTTCTCACACTAGGATCTGTCCCGAGTGGGATTCGAACCCATGCGATGAGAGGCACTGTGATCCGTAAGCGCGCTTTAGACCACTAGGCCATCGAGTTATAAGACATAACATATCAATAAAATGTATATAATACGCTTTTGATCAAATTAAACGTGAATGTCTTGAAAAACTATAGAATAAAGACGCAAGCTGATGATCTGCTACAAATTCTGACATTGCTACATACAACAGATATATTGAATTGCAAAATACGCATTGGATCCAACAGAACGTTAACGTGGATGTTCTTGTAAAAAAAAAACACTTTAAAATAATGATGTATGCAATCATAAATGACCTACTTCAAAACTAGGCAGGGCATTTTTACATACATTAGCAATGGTAGTAATGTGTAATATGCTATGGATCCATATGTCTCGAAAAACTACAAAACAAGGTCGTATGCTTAAAGTCAGAGTTGAGTAGAGTTGAGTAATGGTGTTTAACGTCCCAGTCAAGAATATTTCACTTATATCGAGACGTCGTCAGCTATAGGCGAAAGTGCAGACATTTTGCCTGTGCGTTGCGCTGATGGCATAATACAGCAGGGTTCTTTATCGTTCCATGCCTGCCATGACACGGGACTTCGTTTATTTTAAGTTCCCATCCGAAAGAACCGTGACTTTCAATGCCGAGTGCTTGGCGAAAGAACAGTCACTACCCACTTTCAAGTCATGGGTCAGACATGGGGTTCGAACCCCCGCGAGCACTCTACCAACTGAGCTACTGCAGTGGCATCTTATAGTCAGAGCATTCCTACATACATTGGTAGATAAATTAACAAGATGTGATGTTAAAAAAAATTACATAGCTGGGCAAACAAAAATACAAAAATATGTACAAGTGTTATGTGGAAAATTTTGCTCACTGACTTTTTATTTTACTTTCAGTATCTTTCGCTACAAATGTGACATTCCTTCCAGGAAAATGTGACTGATTTTAATTTTAATTCAAGAGAGAGAGAGAGAGAGAGAGAGAGAGAGAGAGAGAGAGAGAGAGAGAGAGAGAGAGAGAGAGAGAACATAACTAACCTTTGACACCATCATATTCATTATTTGACTTCAGGCAGTTTTGATAGATCTGTTTAACGGCTAAGGAACTATCGTTCACTTCAATAGGGACCTCTAAAATCCCTAGATGATAAAAAATGAAATTACACAATAATTTTTCCCACTTTGAGTAAAGTTTAGCGGGAAATAAGTGTTAAACACAATTAATTTGTCTATTCTCGAAAATGAATCGACGTTATGGACAGCTAAATGCTAAATCTTCAATGAAGGCGATATATTTTGAAAAGTGTGAATTTGCTCTCTCTCTCTCTCTCTCTCTCTCTCTCTCTCTCTCTCTCTCTCTCTCTCTCTCTCTCTCCACAATGTTCTGTTTAAATTTAAATTTTAAAAAACAATCTTACCTCTAATTTTTCCTAGGAAGTTGAAGAGTTTGTCGGCTTGAGCCGTTTGTCTAAAACTATTAACCGCTCCCTCCTGTAGAAGATTTGATCTTGTTGTCTTCCATCTTCCACAAGCGTACAGATAAAAGTTATCACATGGATGTACAAACTCGTTTAAACTAGCATTCATCTTGTCTCCTAAATCCCTGCAAAATGAGGAATTGCAAACAGGAGCTGGAGGTCCAGGAGATGGCATCAATGTCGTCATCGTTGAAGTTTTACTTGTCGATTTCGTTGTTGTTGTTGTTGGAGTAGTAGTAGATGTTGTTTTTGTTGTGGTTGTCGTCGGAGAAGTAGTAGTAGTAGTCGTCGTCGTTGGTGTGGTCGTAGTTGTCGTCTGTGTTGTCGTAGTTGTTGTCGGTGTGGTCGTTGTTGTCGTCGGTGTGGTGGTTGTTGTCGTCGGTATGGTCGTAGTTGTTGTCGGTGTGGTCGTGGTTGTCGTCGGTGGGGTCGTAGTTGTTGTCGGTGTGGTCGTAGTTGTCGTAGTAGTGGTAGTCGTCGTGGTTGATTTAGCAGTTGTCGTCGTCGGTATGGCTGTTGTCGTTGTCGGGGTAGAAGTCGTTTTCGTTTTTGTGGTAAGTGGTATGGTTTTTGTCGTTGTTAATGGCGTTGTCCGTTTGGAAGTTGATGTTGATTTTGTAGTCGTCTTTTTCGCTGTTGTAGTTGTTGACGGTGACTTGGTTGTAGTGGTCGTGGTTGTTGTCGGAGTAGTTGTTGTTGACGATGAGGTAGTTGTAGAGGTTGTTGTTGATGATGTTTTTGTTGTTGGCGCTCTAGTACGGACTGGTTGTTTTGTTGTTGCACTACTTATTTCCTGAGTGTTCGGTTGTATTGTACCCGATGCCTTCAACGCTGAAGATACCTTAAGTAAAATGTAAATACATCTAAAGATTTTAACATAACACGGAAAAGTTAAACCATGTATTTGGGGAGGGGGGGGGCTGAAAAAAAAAACTTAATACCGGTAACATTGGCCAAACTAGTTTATATCCAGTGAAAAGTTTCCATTAAGAGAGAGAGAGAGAGAGAGAGAGAGAGAGAGAGAGAGAGAGAGTATGGGTGTTTAACGTCCCAGTCAAGAATATTTCACTTATATCGAGACGTCGCCAGCTATGGGCGAAAGTGCAGACATTTTGCCTGTGCGTTGCGCTGATGGCATAATATAGCAGGGTTCTTTATCGTACCACGCCTGCCGTGACACGGGACCTCGTTTATTTTAAGTTCCCATCCGAAAGAACCGTGACTTTCATTTTGTAATACCGAGTGCTTGGCGAGAGGAGAGTCACTACCTACTTTCAAGTCTTGGGTCAGACCCGGCCGGAGTTCGAACTTGTGTTTCAATTTGATAGTAATAACATTTGAAAAATCAGCAACGAGTGTATTGGTTCAGTTTGTCGCGAATTTCATACGAAGAAAAGGTCACGTGGGTTCCCCACATTTGCTGTAAAGCTGCTCTCACAGATTTTTAAAATGTTGCAATCTAAACACTATACAAATAATTGATCTTACCTGTCCTGAAGCAGATGAAGACCCGTTATCCTTTATATCTTTCATGGTAGATATTAAAATTGCGACAGTAATCATCATGACCAATACAGCTATTGCCAAGTAGATGGTGACAGCTATTAAAGTCATTTGAAATTTCGAACACTTAGATTTCGAACCAGCATTCTCATCGTTCCCATGATGCAATCGCTGCCGCTGACTTCAGTACCGGTGGGTGCCAATCCTGGATAAATGTCGACCTTGTACTGAGAGGTAGGTCCAGGTGGAGATCCCTCGAGTTGAAGGTTGTTTCTAGTCCTAGAGCGTCTAAATTTGAGGGAACCAAAGCAAGTTCCTTGGCCCTCTCTTCCTGTGCGACATTTTTGTCAAATAATGCTAACCATTCCCTCGGAGGATTCCTGGGTAGCGTTCTGCGAGCTACATCCCGAATTCCATTAAAATAACCATCAAACCTAGGTCTGTTGGAGAAATTTTGTATATCCCCATTCCAAAACATTATTTATACTATCCATTACATGGACATTATAGAACTTGACCGAATAAGTTTTCAGTATTACATTCTCCGGGTATTACATAGGAAGTTCAAATGAAATATTAGGTTCTGGTGTTGGCCAATATGAACGTTTGTGCGAAATTGAGATTTAAAAATATTAAATATATGATAAACTTAGCTTTAAAAGTATCATTATTATTATTATTATTATTATTATTATTATTATTATTATTATTATTATAAACAAAAACCATTGCTTAAGCATTGAATCTGATTTCCATTCGAGTCATTGCAACCGATGAGATCTTTACAATGAATAGTTGTACTTGTTTTATATGTTTTATATACATAAACGGATTGAAACGGACGGTAAATATAAAAAATATAAAACGAAGAGTTCTAATTTGTTCACAACATTTCTTCATATAAAAATTTAAACACAGAATTTACTTTCCCTGGCCTTTTTCTGATCCCCAGCTTATAAGATATTAAGGTCATATTAATGTGTCAAATATCGCTCTATAACAATATAAAAATGGATTTACAAGTTTAACTTGTACTATATCGTCGTGTTAGGACTAGAATATAAAAATAATCTGATTTATTAGCTCGATTTCATAAATATCCGATTCATTGAAATTTACACACTTGAGCAAGGAAAGACTTCCTTTTGTACTCTTAACTAAAACTGTAGTCACAACTGAAATGGTCTAAAAATTGACAAAATCAAGCCATTCAAAAGTTGCACCACTCTATGACTTATTACTTCAAAAATTTTACATGGATTTTACCTAGAATTTAATGAGTGGGTGGCTACAGAAGGGAGCCTTGTCCAACTAAGCTATTAAGTTCTTTATAAGACCATATCTGTACACATTACATCTACCTGGACTAAATGAAAAAATATCATTATATCATGAATGGTATCTTTACTAGTATTTATAACTATTTTGTAACAGCACGGAGGAAACACCTTAAGGAAATTATCTTGCTCAAAAAGGGCCCCGGTTGACGTTCGAATCCGATCCCTTTGAAGAAAGTCTGGCTGTAAATCACTCTATAAAACACTAATACAAAACACAAAGGTTAGTTCAGTTCAATCCCGCTATACATTGAATACAGTGAAGTGGAGTGGAGTGGAGTAATGGTGTTTTACGCCCCAGTCAAGAATCTTTCACTTATTTCGAGGCGGTCAGTTCTGGGATGGTGGAGGAAACCGGAGTGCCCGTAGAAAACCACCGACCTTCGGCAAGCAAAATTATGAATACAGTAAAACCTTGATTCGTCTCCACTATCTATACCGTCAAATTTTAGCATTATATAGGGTTTGGTGAAAAATTTGGAAGCCGTTGAAAAGCAAAGGGTATAATAAAGATACTTCATTGGACTCTCACTCTCTAAATACATTGAATTTTCATTATCTGTGCTAAAAATGAAATTTTAAAAAAACGAATAAAGGCAAAAGGTAATATTTTTGAAGTAAGCAAACAGTGTGTGTGTGAGTGTGTGTGTGTGTGTGTGTGTGTGTGTGTGTGTGTATTTTATTCATTGTTATCAACAAATAACAATGAAAAATGGATGCACTTAGTCCAAAGAGCCTTTGGAAACGTCACTAGTTTTACGGGGTGACCACATGAAATTGGGAAAAAAATCCTTACTTTTGATTATTTTTTTCCAAATGATGGCACGCGAAACTTTTTCCCGCGGCAACAAAAAGCTTGCGAGCTTGTTCCAAATTCAAGTTATCAAATGTAAACATGCTTATAATCAGTTATACCTCTGATTTCTGTATATGCTTATGAACAAATGTTAAAAATGATCAAGTTTTACATCTGAACTTAGTTAATGTACTGAAATAAAAGTTACCACATGTAAACACTGCTTCATGAACTAACTGTTGATGAAAATGTTGACTTATCAGTTCACAGTTGTATATCTGGTTCATGTACACTGCTTATGAGCATATGTTAAAAGTGATCAAGTTTTACATCTGAACAAAGCTAATGTACTGAAATAAAAGTTACCACATGTAAACACTGCTTATAAACTAACATGGTGTCAAACCGAAAGTTTTAT
The DNA here is from genome assembly GCA_029721355.1 of Tegillarca granosa. Taxonomy (NCBI): domain Eukaryota; kingdom Metazoa; phylum Mollusca; class Bivalvia; order Arcoida; family Arcidae; genus Tegillarca; species Tegillarca granosa. The sequence continues at coordinate 36,852,233 of CM056599.1, read as the reverse complement.
ATCCGATTATTGTACAACGTTCATGAACAAATGTTAAAAGTGACCAAGTTTTACATCTGAACAAAGCTAGTGTACTGAAATAAACACTGCTTATGAACTGACACTGTTGATGATAAACCTCAAGTTGTATCTCTGATTATTGTACACTGCTCATGAATACTGCTAATGTACCAAAATGAAACAGAGTTACTTGCATGATGACAAACCAGCATGCTCAAATTACTTGTATGTTTCAAATGAGTTATACTGTATTATTACACCATTAAGAGAAAAAGAGAAAAAAGGATTTTACAATAAATCTAGTTCTATTCTGTGATTCAAAATTATGTTGGATCAAATAATTTCTATGCAAATATTTGTTTTAGGTTTCAACAGAGACCTATAACACTTTCTGGCTATATACGTCCCTGGTTTCAATAAATAAATCTATGAAAATATCCATTTACATTTTTCATTTAACACACTGTCATATACCACTTTTTGAATTTAATCATAAAAATACAATCAAAAAGTGGTATATGGTATACCACTTTTTGGATGTATTTTCATGATTAAGTTCAAAAAGTGGTATATGACAATACTAATTATACATTTTTAATATTGTGGCACATCTCTATTTCTATATCCACATCTTAACAGTGGGCAAAAATTGTGTGTGGATGTCATAAACTGTACAAAGGATAATTTATCCTCTACCCACTAATATTAAAAAGTAACAGTCTCCAATAAGAAAAAGTCTTTAATATGAAAACAAAAATTTAATCATAAATAAAATCACCCAACATGGTTTCCTTCTTCTCTCTTGCACTTTTTCTAGATTTACATGAAGCGGTACTTTCCAACTCTGATTCAGTAGCTTCAAAATCTGAAAGGTCCTTATCATCTTCATTTTCTTTGTCACAAAATGTCACAGCTCTAAATTTTGTACCACATGTATTTTCTCTCGGTATTTCTATAGTCGGTTTAAAGTTAAAACATTCAGTGTTCAAATTGAAATTGATTGTTAGTATGCTGTTTAGGATATGTCCAGTCATTGCACTTTTGAATTTTGTTTTTAATAATTTTAGCCGAGAGAACAACTGCTCCGATTCTGCATTACCATTACAAGTAATGCCTTAACAAATTGTACAAATTTGGGAAGACAGGCTCACTTTCTTCTTTAATTTTTCCAGTGTTTCACCAATCAGCAATGTCTATTGTTAATTTCCCATCTTTAAAAAAAAAACCATCAAATGTCTTTGGTAGTTCATATGTGTCATATGAACTTAATTCCCTATCAAGATCTCCAAGATCTCCAAGTTGTTCTGCTGGGATAACATTGTCAAAGGTCTTTGTCAGTGACATAATCATTTGTCTATCAGACTTTTAACACAGTGAACTGGGTTAATACCAGGCAAATGTGACAATACAGGATCATTTAACGACATTTTCTTCAATTCTGCCATAGTTTTTTCGTAAAACAATTTAACTGTATTTATTTATTTATTTATTAGGTCCTTAGATTCAACTGAATCTGTGACCATCATCACCGACAACCAAAAAAACTTAAAAAGATTACTTTGTAAATCAAAATTTGCGGGAACAAATGATTTATGTGTAAAAAAAATGAGGCGACCCAAGATGTGGGACATGTGTGCATTTACAAGAAGGGAAAACTTATAATTTCAAATGCAAAAAAATCACAGTGAATGCAAGAATGTCTTGCCAATAACAAAATATAATCTATGTGATTTCTTGCCCGGGTTGTAATGAATTTTATATAGGGGAAACGGGTTCAACTCTTCGCTCTCGAGTAAGAGTGCACAAGCAACAAATAGATAAACCAGAACACAGAAACTATGATAAAATTAAGTCAACATTTAGATGATTGCGGAAAAAAGAATTTTTTTATATTTCCGTTTTACAAATTATTTAAAGACAATGCAATTGAAAGAAAAGAAAAAGAAAAATATTTTATTAGAACCCAAACAATTATATACACATACAATACCTGTGAATTTATCTACTTTTAAACTTTCAAACACAGGATTTGTAACGCTTATGAGTGTGACTTCTGAAATATCGAATTACAAACAAGGGCGGCTTTGTCTCTGATAGGCATCCCTGAGTTAGACATTTGTACAAATTTGTTTTGCGGCTATTTAATTACTAATTAAAACTAATAACGTTCTTTAATTATATATTTTCCCTGAAGACAAACTATTTCTGGGGTGTTTTTTGGTAGGAATGAAGATAATCCTAGGTGTTAAATAGATAATCTTTATCATGATCTTATCTAATCTGCATAAATTATGGAGATTAAATATATATGAAAATCCCTTATTTTGTCTTTAAGGTCAAGTGCAATTAAACGGCATCAAACGGTAAATACCGGAAATTATCAACAACTAAAATCCCGGGAATTATCAACTACTAAAATCCCGGGAATTATCAATCCTAAACTAAACCAGCCCAAGACAGTCAACGATACAGTTCTTGCATAATGGATTATAAATGTAGGGAAAGGTATGTTACGTTATGAAATACCATAATACTAACTATTTATTTATTTATTTATTTATTTATTTATTTATTTATTTGTTTTTGTAAGTCCTCGGGTGAAAAGTTTAAGCTTTTGATACGTTTGATTTTTAAATGGATTCGCTGGAAGCGGGTACTTAGCGCTGAATCACATTTTTTAACTATTTATTTTAGAGATTTTTTAATATGATTTTAAAAAAGCCGCGAAATATAAATAGACATCTATCAACTTATCACTCTGAAAGGGGCACAAATCGTCTGATCTTTCTTTTTGTTAAATCCGCAAGAAAAGATAATACCTTTATAAATATAAAATCATTATAAATAAATTTAAAATCAATATAAATAAATAAATAAATAAATAAATAAATAAATAAATAAACAAACAAACAAACAAACAAACAAACAAACAAATAAATAAATAAATAAATAAATAAATAAATAAATAAATAAATAAATAAATAAATAAATGAAAGCCAATTAAGATTGAAAAGAAGCACTTTATTACTACCCTGATGTGAGTGAAAGTAAAATTATTTAAACTTGGTCATTATTTCAGATGGGATGTAATTCAGTTTTAACCTAAAAATGATTTTTAGCTCCAGACAAACCATTAATTCGATTAATTGTCTAATAAATGACACTAATGTCCTTTTTGGAAGCAGTGCCTGCTGTTGAGTTTTACATGAAGAATGGTAACCCTGCTGGGACAGGGGAAAGTAGCCGATAAAATAATACAAACATCCGAAACACATATCCTCAAGGACAATATTTTAATCTTCAATTTTGCTCCCTAAATTTACAAGTAATACTCCGTAAGTTAAAACGTCACATTCAACCACTGCATACTCGTAAGATCATTTAAGATTACCCTTGAAATATATTAAAGAATTTATCGGGTTGATGCTGCTTATTGATACGGGCTTCATGTGATTTCAGACGGAAACCAACAGACTTGTGAGTACGTTAAGACAAGTGTTAAGTATACTAAAACATCCAAACGTGTTTTGAAAAAATAATAAGGCAATATAATTTTAAAATATTTTAGAAAGCAATGTTAAACGTCGACACTTTTTTCTTTAAAACCCCAGGGGCCTTTCCAAGGAAAGATTTTTTTGTACCACTGAAATTTTAATTTTGACTGATATATGTCCTAAAAATTACAAAATCAAGTTTTTGAACATTTCTGCAAAACAATCCCCCTTTTTAAAAAGATTTTATAAAGGAGGGGGGGTGTTAAACAAGGAAGTCTTATCTCTTTCCGGGCAAAAGACCATTTTAGACCTTTACTGCAATATGTGGCCTTATGATATGAACTATATATATATATATATATATATATATATATATATATATATATATATATATATACACTAGTATAGTATAAGATTGAATTTGGTGACAATTTTAACATAATACCTCTAACATTTGTATGGAACAATTATTGCAAAAGGATGTAGAATCAATAACATTGATGTTTTTTCATAAAAATGTTAAATTCTAGGAACTTTAAATGAAAAAAAAATCTTAATTTAGTAATTATGTACAAAGTGGTATTGAGCACATAGCACACTGTGTAATCTTATTGAAAACTACATATTAAGCTTTGCAGGTGCTGTGTTGTAATATTTTACGGCAGAGTTATATCCTTTTCGTATGAGTTTTTGGAGGGGCAGATGGGAGGGGTTACTATTAGTTTATCAAACTTATTTTTGCTCTATTAATGCATTGTCATAACTTATTCAGGAATTTTGATCATTTGATTTCATAAGCAATTTGAGTGGATAGTTGATCTTAGTCACAGGCAACATACAACAACTTACTACTGGCCATCAAGTTGAGGGTTCGTTCATGTGATATCAGATAATGGACTAGTCAAATTGTCACTTGTCTAATGGAACTCTTTCCATTAGAAGTACATTTTGTTAAATAAGGAATAACTTGTGTTTTTAACGCGTTTCTTGAGTCATAACATGAAAAACGATGTGCATACTTCATGACATGTATAATGAGTTATGAAAAAAGAGTAAAATGTTGGAACTGTCACCAACAAACAATTTTAGCCAATGAAATGGAAAGGTTGAAATGGTTGCATGTTTTTTAGGGCCTTGATATGTGGCTCAAGGTCATACCTTCCAAGTTCAAGGTCATGGGTGCATAAAAAGACTGAAATTGTTTATTATCTTTAAAACTACTAACTTTTTGTATTGGCATGTATATTAGAATATTTGTAGGAATTGATATGGCAATTATTTTGATATAAGATTCAAGGTCTTACATTTAAAGGTCAAGGTCATAGATGCATAAAAAGACTCAAATTGTTAATTATCTTGAAACTATTAACTTTTGCAAATGATTTTGGATATATCCTCAGGTTGGCCATATCTTCAGGTGAGCGTTAAGGCCCATGGGCCTCTTATATATTTTTGGAGTATAATGTAAAAAAAAAAACTAATAAAATAAGTCATATTACAAAAAATAAATAAATAAATAAATAAGAAAGTAAATAGTAAAATGGCACCTCATGAAAATATTACAAAATCTGGTACAAGTTTTCTGGCACTTAATCCATTTTTTTTCAGAGTTATTCCCCTTAAATAAAAGCAATGCATTCACATTGACTTATGTTGTGTAGGTTTTTTAAAGTGGGTCTGCTATGATTTGCCATAAATCAAACCCCTTTAACTGGGGACATTTCAAAGAACTTGAAATATTTGAAATATTTTTCAAATACTACTAACCTCAGTTACACAGCTATTGTAGACAAATTTTAATGGCAATCATAAACTAAGTTTAAATAATCAATACAATTCCATTATATTATTATCTATACCATAAATGCATGACAAAATATGAAAAAAAAAAAACAAACAAACAAACAAACAAAACAAAACAGAACATGTATGCTTTTTTTTCTAAATCTCCAGATCTTTCAGTCTTGTGGTAGAGGGCTTTCTTATCACCAAGAAGGGTTGGTTTCAATCTTTAGCTGAAAATGTCTCTTCTTAAACATACTTAGTAACATTATAAGAATATAATATTTTCTGAAATATAAGGTGTAAATTTTGTATTTTATTGCAGTGATTTTGATTATCTTGGTATGTCAGTATCACAATGAAACAGAAATGGAGTGCAATTAATCATAAAGCTAACTTCAAATTGGTGAGTACATGTCTTGCCAGTGAAATTTATCTACACATACAATATAATATTTTATATTCTTTGTGTAAAGCTTAATTTACTCCTGCTGTGGAAGTGCCTGTGCTTGTGACTGTAAATTACAGGGCTATTTTAAATTTTCATTGAAAAGTCCACAATTTGTTTAGACAATTTTTCAGATTATTAATATGCCAAGGTTTTGTTGCATGTTGTTTTACATCACATCAACAATGTTTTGGCTTTTTGGAACAAAGCTACAATTATTGATCTCAAGAATTTATTCAAGGTGTTTAAGTTTTACAAATGCTGACTGATCTTGGTTTTTAACTCAGCATCTAGTAGCTGATTTTGTAATATTTTATACCAATAAATAACCTGACAAGGTTTGCAAAAAAATTTACTGGTAGTTCGTTATTCTTGTGTCAAGCCAACCAGCTGTGCTGCAGGCTTTAGATTACAAGGAATATCAATGTAGCCATAAATGGAGAAATTATTTAGAATAAATGCACATAAAAAATAATAAATTGACGACTTCCAATGATGTAATGCTCCTTGTTGGTAAAAGGTCTGATGCCCATGGACTCAGGGAGACAGGGTGGGATTTATTCAAATCTGGGAAAATCATGAACAATTTTTTGAATCAATATTTTATTTTAATTTTTTTATTTTTTTTATTTTTTTTTATTTTTTTTTTTTTGGGGGGGGGGGGGGATTTAAAAAGCACCCATTTTCAGATTTATATTAAGCTCTGGTAGACAGCTCTGATTTCAAGAACAGTGGTGTGACTTTAAAAGCATGTGCCATTAAAATCCAGAAAGGTAGACAGCTTTGATTTCAAAAACAGTGGTGTGACTTTAAAAGCATGTGCCATTAAAATTCAGAAAGGTAGACAGCTTTGATTTCAAAAACACTGTTGTGACTGTATAAAAGGAAGTGTCAGATTAATCCAGGTGCATGATATAAATCATGTGTTAGTTTGTAATATTTTTTATCTCTTATGAGCTTATGGCATGGCACGGCGTGTGTATGTGCGTGTGTGTGTGCGTGCATCGTTAATACCTAATTTCGACTTCTCCTCCAAAATTGTCGGACAGATTTCAGTGATACTTGTTATAAGCATATATTGGCTGGTGCAATTCAGATTTGTTTATGGCATTGCCATGGCTACCAAAACTAGGTCAATGTGACCTAGGGGTCCAAAAATCTTAAAAAATCTTCTTCTCCGAATCCAATGATGGGAGAAAAAAATCTGATGTGATATTTGGCTTTTCTAGGGTCTTAAGCCTATGGATTGTTAGTTTCATGAAATTTGGTCGAAAAATGGGTTACTTGTTTTTGCGTTTAATTTTAAAAACTTCATGAAATGGCTTCAAATTGTTATAACTTGACTTTTTGAACAGGTAATGACATGGAGTTTTCAGTTTTGACTTTTTCTTGAAATGACCTTTAAAATAAGGTCAAGGTCACAAATCAAGGTCATGACCTAATTGTGATTTATGCAGTTTTAGGCAATTTTCTTGCAAATATTAAGAGATATATAAATTCAAAACATTGTTAAAATGTTCACCATGACAAAATCTAACAAGATACCAGGTTTTGAAACTATATGATAATTAATGTAGGAGTTGTTGCCCCTGAAATGTTATTTTTGGCTTATAAATACTAAAATTGTGCATTAGCTTGGAAACTTTAAACTTTTTGTATAGGCATGTATATAAGAATATTGTAAGTATTGATATGACGATCGTTTTGATATATGGTTCAAGGTCATATGTTGAAAGGTAAAGGTCAAAACTGCATAAGTGTACTGAAATTGCTAGTTATCTTGAAACCTATGAACTTTTTGTAAAGGCATATGAAGTAGAGTATTGTTAGTATTGATATGATGATCCTTTATATTTGGTTCAAGGTCATATGTTCTAAGGTCAAGATCATAGATATATGGTTCAAGATCATTTGTTCAAAGGTCAAGATCATAGCTTTAGAAGAGACTGAAATTGTGAATTATCTTGAAAACTGTTAACTTTTTGTATAGGCATGTATATTAGAATATTGTAGGTATTGATATGATAATCATTTTGATATATATGGCTCAAGGTCAAATGTTCAAAGGTCAAGGTCATAGCTGCATGAATATACTGAAAATGTGAATTATCTTGAAAACCATTAACTTTTTGTAAAAGCATGTATATTGGAATATTGTAGATATTGATATCATGACAATTTTGATATAAGGTTCAAGTTCATATGTTCAAAGGTCAAAATCATGGCTGCATAACCATATGGTTAATGATTTGGAAGTTATTCATTGTACTATAGTTAAATCATGCATATGAGCTATTTATAAATAAAATGTGACAAGATATTTCTGATTAATTATTGTGGGATTTCCAAACTTGAGGAATTTATAAAGTTTTTGTAATTAAGTACTTCGCAAGTTTTTTGACATTTCCTCAGGTGAGCATTAAGGCCCATGGGCCTCTTGTTTATGTTTTAACAGGAGACAAAAAATTTTTCCAGTAAAATCTTTGATTGGCAGAGGTGAGTCAGATTTTTTTATCATTAAATCAGTATTTTTTGTCCAAATATGACTAACTTCACATTTTAGTAACTACAGAAAACAAAATTTAACCTACAATTTAAAGGTAAGCACATTTATTAGCAGAAATGACCAATTTAGAAACATGTAAATATTTTTGCGGTTTGCCATGCTTTTAATTTAGCAATCATGAGCAGTTTGTTTTATCATATAGAGATACATGTATTAGTCTAGCCATGAGGTGAACTGGTTTCCGCACATCAAAATCTACATGGTCAAATATGGACAGACTCAATTTTTTAATATGACTAAGAAATTGAATGGATGCTGCCAATTCTGAATTTCTAAGTGACAATACGCATTCTGAAAAATTTATACCCACACAAAGTTCAAACTTAGTTTTGGTGGGGTATAAAGAAATTGCCATGTTTAGTTGTCTGGCGATGAACAATCAATGTGTCCATTCAATATCATGCATATCTACAGATGGATTTCAATCAAATTTTGCACAGTTGTAAATTAGCATAAGATGATGTGTCACATACCACATTTATGTGTGTTGGTCAAAAAATCAAATTTTGGCCTAGTGGCAAATTGGCCTTAATTCCATCTTTACATATCATAGTGCCTCCCATTGCTTAGGTTAGAATCCCACACAGTCAAATCCTAGCATGAGAAAGTTTGTCAGTTCACTTGCCAAAGGTTAATGGTTTTTCTGGGCACTTATTTTTCACAATTCTAGAACTGACTGCCTTGAAATACATGTAAGTAAAAGAACCATGACTTGGGAATAAAACACCATTGATCAAATCAAATCCAACCAAAAAAGACAAGGTTACAAGGTCAAATGGAGATGTTTGTAGCTCAGGGTGTTTAGTTCTCAAAAGACAGTTCTAGTAGGTATTTACAGTGTAAGATGGAACAGTGCTGTGTGCAAAGTTGTTTTTTGATTTTTCAGAGATTCTACTGGAATAAAGTCTAGTGATCTCAGGAAAAAGAAGGAAAAAAGGAGATTTCGCAAACAGAATGTTAAAAATCATTTCTATGGTAACAACAGTATAAATAGTAGATCAACTATACTTTTTGAAAATGGACGTGTAGTTTCAAGTAAGAGGAAGCGAGAATTTTCTGGGTCAGATTACGATCACACACACAGTAATTTTCCATCACATTGTTTGCATAAGAAATTGCCTTCTTATCAGGAAGATTTTAGCACTCAGCAAATAGCAAGTAAAAAATCCAAACATATAGACACAGAATACTCAGAACTTAAGAGACATAGGTTAACAATTCCATCTATTGGTATTTACAAGAGAGGAAAAGATGATTTAGTTTCAAAATTTTTAGATGAAAACCGTGTATGTTCAGATTCTGAAGATGAATTTACTGGAGATTTTACATACAACCGAGAAATAGATGATTTATATTTAGATGCTCCATCAAGTTGTCATAGTAACAAAATTCGAGCAAAAGTTGAGGCAGACTTTGAGCGTCAATTTAGAAATAACGGACTTGTGTCAAAACAGGGTAATCAAAGTACTGAAAGACTGTTAGAATCTGGAACTAGTGGCTCTGTTAGAGTAGGAACATGTGCCCCATCTGCTGACTATGTTCTACAAAGTCCAAGAATTGTACAGTTGAAATCTGATGTTCGTAAATACAATAAAAACAGTCTGCCTTCAGTTAAGGGAATTAATTTTTCAAAATTTGAGAGTTTAAGTATCAGTGTAGACTTGAACAACATCAACACTAGTAGACAGAATTCAGATATTCAGGAAAATATGAATAGAAAGTCGAGGAAACGTTTAAGACAAATCAGTGGCTGTTCTTATAACGAGAGAGATATGAGTTCAGAATCTGAGAGCAGCATTTCCTCGTCAGAGTCATCATCCAGTTCTGCGAGTAGTGGCATAAGAAAGAAAGCTAGACACAAAAGTGAGAGAAGTGATGAAAGCTCCGATAGCATGAGCACATGTAGCAATGACTCTTCTACTAGTTCAAATACTAGTTCCTCTTATTCTAAAAATAGAAGTTCTAGTTCACATTTTAGTTCAAATAAAAATTGTAAAAGCTCTGGTTCTAGAAGCATTAGTTCCAGGTATACTAGTAGAAGAAACACTGACAAATATTCAGAAAACTATAGTTCGGATTCTTCATCATCTTCATACATGTCTAGATCTAGTGGAATAGAAAATGGTAAGAAAGGACACTCCAAACAGGCTAAAAAATTATCATATAAAGATAAGAAGGGAATATCTTTAAATTTAAAAACTACTGCAGCTGATTGTGCTAAAAGGACTGATCATCAGAAACAAAGATCTTCAAAGCAACGGAAATCAAGTGGTTCTGTAAATACAAGATCTGCAATTAAAGCAGAGTATGCGAGTTCAGACAGTTGCCATGGTGATAGTTCAGGATCTCATTTAAGTCAGTACAAATTACACACATCATCATCATCATCATCATCAACACCGTCATCATCATCATCATCATCATCATCCAGTGATAGTGATTCTGAGACAAAAGATGTAAAAAATCTCCTTAACAAAATTAATGATTACCATAAGAGTTTGGCTAGTTATAAGTGTTTGCTAGATCAGAATGAAAATAAATTAGACAGTGTTGATAAAATATTGGATAACCTTCCTGTAAACAGCTCTAGACAACTTCCCAACTGCACTGAAGAGAATGTGGCTCAAGATGCTAACATGCTTGAAAAACCAGACATGAACAAGGAAAACGACCAGTTGGAGAAAGACCAAAGTGTAAAATGGTGCAACGAGTTTCTGGAGAGATATAAAGGTTTGGCAAAAAACATTGGTGAAGCTCCTGAAAAGTTAGTCATTAGTCAAGATGAAAAACTAAATAAAACGGATGAAGGTGATTTCGATAATTGTGAAGAAACAAACACTGTTAAAATGAGAATAGAGGCCACAGTTGAACCAGCTAGTTCTGCCCCAGTGAGCCAGGAGAGTCAGTTTGGAAACAAATACTCATACTATGTACAGACTTCGTCAGACAGTGAAACAGATGCCAGTGATGATACTGACAGGAATATTTTTAAAAATGGTGACAAAGATTCTTTGGTAACTGCTGCAAGAACTGACAGTTCACTGATTTCAGGATATTTATTCAATGGTAGGTAAATTTAGTCTTTTAAATTTTGCACCTTGATGATAAAGCGTTACTCTACTTTTGAAGCTTGGACATAAGTTACCGTTCATTATATCTTAAATGATCAGTAGTCTGGCATTATTATATATAATGGATTGTTCTTGTAAGTTAACAAAGTGACACAGGTTATATGAAAAGATTTGTTTACTTAATTAGACTATCTGTGATATACTGACATAGGATATACTGTTAATGTTAACATACTAATTTTAGTGGTGTATTAATTTTAGTGATTTTCGCGTTAGGACAGTATTGGTAATTTAAATTCACCGCCAAAATACATATTTGACTTATAGTCTGTTTCTTGAAAGTTGTTTTGCGCTAGTTTTTAAATCCGTGTAAATTAGTTGAGAATGTAGATTGTGCGAAAATTCATACACATTAAAATTAGTACATTTACCGTTATTGAAGATTTTACTTGACTGAATAGATCAATCATATTTTGACAAATAAATTGGAAATTGTTTGTATTGGATTCTTTCAAAAAAAAAAAAAAAAAAGATAAATCTAACAATAATAAAAAAAATTAACTTATTATTGGGTTCACTAGCATATTATGAGATACCCATAATATTTCTGTTACAGACATAACTATTGGATATGTACATGTATTTGTATAGTAATGATTTTTTTTTATCACAAATGTTTTTATTAATCATGTGGTACTATAATTTGGCTTATGACATTGAAATTATGATCTGATCAAGCAGCTGGGAGTGTTTAAAGTGAACTTGATGTATTTTATCCATTAGGTCAGAAAAAACAACCTGCTGCTGAAATGGAAAGTTCTGAAAAAGACAGCACTGTAGTAAGCACAAGTAATGATGAACAAAGACTCAAAGTTACATTAAATAATACAATCTACTATTATTATAGAAACACAGAAAAAGATTTAGAAGGTATGTACATGAGAATTTGCCCAAGTTTACAAGACTGCTCAAATCTGAGGCGTGTTAAAGTAACTGGTTGCTTTCCACTGCGCTTGCAAATACAATTTTTATGTCTATTGAATGGAGGCAAGTAATCGTGTTGAAAATAACTTATCATAATCATCTAGATGTTTTAAAAATAACCTCCCTTAGATTTAGACACCGACACTCGACTGGAGAGAAAATGTCAAAATATAAATTAAATCAGGCAACAGTACATAAGTTTTAACAAATCCTATCATTCAAATTCCTTCTAAAAAGAAACGATACCCTTGGACTGAAATATAAATTGAAATGCATGCTGGTTTCAGAATTTATTTAAGCTATTTCTTACAAACTTTGTCTTAGGGTCGCCATCTTGAATCCAAGGCGACAATCTTAAAGTATTGATAGCGGTCGCACGCTTGCACTCGCACATACAGTCATTCCTGAATGGCTTGAAGTCATTGCGCAAGCGTACATAAGTGTATCTTGAACGGGCCTCTGTTTTACCTATTACCTGCACAAATGCCATAAGGATTCATGACATATCTCTAGCAAGAGTATTATTGCTAACATACACAATTAGTTTGAAGTTATTGGTACATTTAGTTTAAAGTTATTGGTTTACTTCCTATAAGACAAATGTGTAACTTTTCATTGAAATTTAGTTTTTGGTCTTTTTATTTCGAATTTGGAATAAGTACGACAGTATGTTACCAATATTGATAGATTAAGTTGTTATGTACATTTACATATATAAATATATTTACCAGATGACTTGCCATCAAGAAATGTTCCAAGGGTAAGATTGGATATAGATAACAGTATGTTGCCTGTTTTTACCAGACGTGCTGTGTCCCCATCAGTGCCAGCAGAAACTTCTGTGCCTGTTTTTCCCAGTTCCTTGCCACCGTCAGTGCTAGCACATACTGCTGAACCTGCTCTTACAAGTACATTTCCATCAACAGGTCTAGAAGGTGACAAGTCATCACAGCAGTCTAGTTTACCATTTTTATATAGACAGAAGTTGTGTAGTTACTCATCTTCAGAAAATGAACTTGATGAGGATAGGATTGATACTGAATCACATGGTACGGTTAATTTTTCTGGTAAGCACTTTTAGTTGTAATAACTGAGTTTACCTTTCTGCAGTTTTATCAATACCTTGTAATGTTTTTGTGAAATGTTATGGAAAAACATTTATGCAGTAGCATCTTTTTTGGAGGAATATTCGAACTTATGCCATATTATATGTTTTACAAATAAGTTCAGTACAGATTTAATGGACATTAAGTGATACACTGATGAAATTTATTAGATATTACTTAGGAATACTGATAAACAGAGATACAAGTTCAGTAAATGGTCAAAAACAAGTTATTTTACCATGGGTTATACATATCACAAAAAATCCATATCAGAACACATTGTTTTTTTTTACCAATTTACTTTTAGTATTACATACCATCAGTAGAGGGAAAGAATTTATACTGAAAAACAGCCAATGTAACCTAGAACATCAAACAGTAAAATATACAAGTTTTGGACAGGTTACATTTCCCCATGTTTCCTTCATGGTAGGCGAGGGTTACATAAAATGTTTAACACAGTACAAGGGGCCTGTAAACTGCCAAAAACATGTATAACATATTTTTCACCCTTAAAAGTGGCATTAGTTTGATTTTTTAAACTTCAATTTCTTATTCTGTGTGACATGTAAACTATGTCATTATGTTTATTTACTGTAACATGACATTGATAGGTTATCACCAAGAGTTGTTTCCCTTGCTGAACATTGCATGCTATTCATACTCATACTTTATGAACATAGTTTCTAATCACTGTGCTAGAAATTTCTTTGAAGTAATAAAAGTCATTGGTAAAAAAAACAGTAAAACAACAGTTTGGCTTCTTGTTAAATTTTCTTTCTTTTTTTTTTTTTTTTTTTTTTTTCAATTCTTTAAGAAAATAAAAATTGCTGTCATTTACAACACACATTCACTGTCACTTGAACAACCAAATAATTTACATCACACATATGATCATAAGCAAGGTATTTAAAAATAGAATTAAGCTCATAAATATCATTGTGTCCAAAAAATTTTTTGTTACAAAATCATTTCATCATTGCAGAGTAAATATTGATGTGAATCTTTCCAGTACTTTTCTCTTTCACTTTTTGAGAAAAGCATAATCCAGATACTTTCTTTGTACATTTTTGACTGAGCTTTTGAGGTTTATTAGTAACTGAATTTCAAGGCTTGTCAGCTGTTAAATAGTTGCTTTGATTCAATATTTTAAAAAAATTAGTTCCGTGTAAGAATAGTTCTTTTTTATTATTTTGCTTATGGTTTTTTCATTCTGTTTGAAGGTGGTGTGGAAACCAATACATTTGAAGAGAAGAATTGCAATTCTGAGAAGGAAAATGATGTTTATGAAACAAAAACTTTATTGTCTGAGACCAAAGAAGAGATATGTGTTGATAGAAAAGTGTTCAAAAATAGTCAGGGAAGTGTGAATAAAACGAAGGAAAAACCCAGAATTTACAACTTCTATTTGTATTCAGAAAGTGACAGTGAAGATGAACTGTTACCTACAGAGGTACAAAAAGATTGCAGTAGCAATGAAGAACATGAGTTGGTAACAGAAATTGACAGTGGTAGCAGTGATAGTCATGGCATAGACGAGTTTATTAAGAAGTTAAAAACAAGCACCATAAGTATTAACAAAAAAGAGTTAAATACAACAAGAAAACTTGACAACAGCACAAGTAATGGTATAGAATTACTGTCAAAGCTTCAAACTGACAACACGAGTAATGGTATAGAATTACTGTCAAAGCTTCAAACTGACAACACAAGTAATGGTATAGAATATCTGTCAAAGCTTCAAACTGACAACACAAGTAATGGTATAGAATTACTGTCAAAGCTTCAAACTGACAACATGAGTAATGGTATAGAATTACTGTCAAAGCTTCAAACTGACAACACAAGTAATGGTATAGAATATCTGTCAAAGCTTCAAACTGACAACACAAGTAATGGTATAGAATTACTGTCAAAGCTTCAAACTGACAACACGAGTAATGGTATAGAATTACTGTCAAAGCTTCAAACTGACAACATGAGTAATGGTATAGAATATCTGTCAAAGCTTCAAACTGACAACACAAGTAATGGTATAGAATTACTGTCAAAGCTTCAAACTGACAACACGAGTAATGGTATAGAATATCTGTCAAAGCTTCAAACTGACAACACAAGTAATGGTATAGAATTACTGTCAAAGCTTCAAACTGACAACACAAGTAATGGTATAGAATATCTGTCAAAGCTTCAAACTGACAACACAAGTAATGGTATAGAATTACTGTCAAAGCTTCAAACTGACAACATGAGTAATGGAGAAGGTAGTTTTGTTTTTTTTTTACAGACATAAAACTTCTTATTTTTAACAGGCCACTGCGGTAGCTCAGTTGGTAGAGTGCTCACTCTGTAAGTGGAAGGTCGAAGGTTCCAACCCTGGCTGGGTCTGACCCAAGACTTGAAAGTGGGAAGTGACTTATCTTTCCCCAAGCACTCCACATTACGAAATGAAAGTCACTTCTTTCGGATGGGAACTTAAAATAAACGAGGTCCGATGGCAGGCATGGCACAATAAAGAACCCTGCTGTATAATGCCATCAGTGCAAAGCACAGGCAAAAAAAACCAAAAAAAAACTGCACTTCTTCCTATAGCTGGCAACGTCTCGATATAAGTGAAATATTCTTGACTGGGATGTTAAACATTACTCAACTCTTATTTTTTAACATGCATAAGACTTCTCAAGCTGGTTGAAAAAGATTAAAAGTCGCATCCGACTTGTGTGTCCAAAATACAAGATGACAGCTTTTATTGTAAATAGCAAAACCAGTAAATGGCCATAGGAGGTTCATTTATGTACCAATTCTGTTATATTTTGAAATACTGTACATATATAGAAAATAAACCATATGTAACTGGTTTTTTTTCGGTATAATTTTCTGTTTATGCAATAATTACACAATCTGCAAATCAGTTATATTTTTAGCCTAAATTTTATAAAGTAAAAGTATGTGAAAAGTTATAAGATACACATATCTTTCTTTTTAAAAACCACAAAAACAAAATTAAAGGTGTTTTAAGTAAGTGATCCAGCCCCTGTTAGGCCTCTTGTTTTGAAATCCCAAATTCAGTTTCTTTAAAAATTGGTTTGAGAATTACAGTAGTTAATAAACCATTTTTTTAAGTGTTACATGTATATTTGCATATAGCAAGTTTTAATCAGTGTATCTTTTTTGCAGATATTGAGAATCAAGTTCATAGAGACCATTACACAAGGATAAAAGAAACATCAGAACATGAAGTATTCACTTGTTTAAAAGACAAGACACACAGCAACCAAATGGAAGTAAAAAACAAGATGTCTAACAGCCCATTAGAAGAACAAGGTGAAACTATGGACAATATATTAAATGTGAAAGACAAGACACCTAGTTACTTATCAAATGCACAAAACAAGTCTGCAAACAACCCATTAGAAGTGAAAGATACAACACCTATAGCTAGCCACCCATTAGAACCACAGGGCGAGGCACCTAACAACTCATTAGAAGGGAAAAGCAAAGCTATAGACGACCGTTTGGAAATTGAATTAAAGAAGTTTTACTTACTTTTACAACTAGAACAGAATGTAGATAACATTCAGATATTGGATGATAATGTGAAACCAGCAGATCAGAGTGTAAAAAATGTCAGTCTCAACTCAGAACATGGTGGTCAGGACAAAAAACAAGGCCTTGATAATAGTATGGATTTTGACACAAAGCATTTGATTTGCAGTAAACATGTGGAGCAAGTTGCATTGGACACCAAACCTGTAGAACTAGACACCAAACATGATACCAAATATGTGGACTTAAACACAACAGATTTGATATATAACTTAAAGAACGAATCAGATCCAGTACAAAATATAAACTTAGTTTCAAAGCCTACTACAAATTTGAAAGCTGAAGAAATATTTACTATTAAAGCCGAAAATGAAACCTGTTCCCCAGCTCTAGAAATCTGCCTATTGGAAAACTCTGAAGATGCAGATGTGAACATTGAAAAATGTTTGGCAATCAATACAGAAAAGGAAAGTGGTAATACAGAAACTGAGTCTTGTTATAAGAGAGATTGTAAAGCTAAAAATTTGAGCGTCCAAAATAATTTGACTGTTAAAAAAGATTTTGATGAAGAATATGAAAGTTATGGTTCAGAAACAGAAACATTATTCACAGATGACAGATGATTGTCTGTACTCTGAAACTAAAAATGTTAACTTTGAAAATACTCTGACAGACAAGATAGATTTACATGTGACTGAGAAGATAGATTGGCATGTCAAACCCATTGACAAAGGTCAAAGTTCAGATTTTAGGTATATGACTTGGTGTGATGATATAACTCAGGCATATTTAAGAGTAAAACCACTGAACAAAAGTCTTGAATCAGATTTTAAATGTAGAAAGTGGCTGAATAATGGAAAAGATACATGTGTAACTTCGGAAATGATTGATAATTCTCAAGGAGAGGACCTAAGGGAGGTAATCAAAAGGGCAAGGATGGCTGGTTGTGATATAAACCAAAATAATGAACAAGATGGGAATAACACTGATCTCAATGATTTGAATGGTCATCCATCAGATTTAACAATCAGAACTTGTATCAACAACACTGATAAAAGGAATGTTGTAAAATGCGATAGTTCAGATTATGGCCAGTCATGTTCTGGTACAGAATTTGACCAGTTCAGTAAATCTGGTAAAAGTAACAATGTCAGAAGTCTGTATCATGAGTACACAGATTTTGAAAAAAGTTATGATTCTAAAGACACCATACTTGCCACATGTCCTAGGTACGATAATCAGAGTTCAGGTTCAGATCTTAAAAGTGATGATGTTGGTTCAAATATATGTTCACAAAGCTTGAACAAAAACAATATTCCAAGTGAAAATTCTGATCAACAAAAAAATGACCAGACTCAAAATGCTAAATATCATGAAGTTTGTGATGCAAATATTTCTGTCTGTCATGAAAATGTTGCAGAAAATTTTCCAGATTTAGCTTCCTTAAAAAATAGAGACATCTCAAAAATTTCGTCTGAAACTTTCTCACAAGTGGTAACCGAAAACATTGATAAGGAAAACCTAGTATGTCATAATGAGATGGAACTTCCAGTGAACAGTGCAAGCCAAGACCAAAACAAGAACGAGAATCATGGCTTATGTAAGCTATAGGACAGAAGTTTCAGGAGAAGAAAAATTTAACCAGGCGGCTAAAAGTGGTAAGTTTATCTTAAATTTTTAAAGAAGGTTTATCTTTTGAAAAGCTCCCTCGACAAAGCTGTCCTGAATTTTGTTCACTAAGCATTGTTGGAATTAAAAGGCAAATGTAAAACTTCTTATCAGTTACAGTAAAAGCCTGTTACAGTTATTAGCTTAATATGAAAACCACTCGTATTAAAACCAGTATTTAAATGCCTCTTTGTTTCATATTTCAGTCAATATTAATGGTTTCTCTCACAGCCTAGGTTCAAATCACACTTGGGCATGATCCTAATGTTTAAAAATTTGTCAGTTTGTCAGATTTTGGTTTCCTCTGGGTACTCCAGTTTCCTCCACCATTCCAGAACTGATCACCTGAGTATAATTACCAGAATCTTGACTGGTATGTGAAACACCATTACTCCATTCTATTCTACTCATAATAAAATCTTGAGTGGAATTTGGATTGAATAGTAATACTTGTTTGATTATTTATAAGCAGATGTTGGAAAGAGTGAATATGAAGAGCTCCATCTTGTCTCAGAAGAATCCATTGCTTTGTCAGAAAATAAAATTGATACAAGCTCAGTCTCTCCTGAAATGATGGAAATTATCTTGAAGAAAAGAACAGAATTAGAAAAGGTATTCATTACTGATATATTACAAAACTGCCTCTCTCTATCCCCATTTTAAGAACTTGGATCTGCTTTACACATCAACTGAATGTTCTGGCTGTGCAGTGTTTTATCATTTAAACATTATTAAAGTACAAAAAAGCTGAATGTGGAATTATAAATTTTAGAATAGATGTCTGACTAAATTTTCGTTCAATTTCGTACTGCTTCACTTATTTAGACAAAAGTTTTTAATTTCTTTACCTAAATTTGGAAATAGAACTTTTTCATAAAATTACTTTGACATTGGCATAGTTATTTTTTTATATAGGCATTTTTTCCTAAGTAAATGCTATTTGAACTTACAGTGCTACCAGTATAAACTGCTTCCTAAAAACTTAGAAAACATGTTTTTCAATAGTCAAATTTGAACATTATTTATTTCAGAACTTCACCAAAGATTGTCAGGTGTTTGTGTCCGTTTGTGAGTTTTTATTGAGGTATGTAGACCTTAAGACATTTCACAAAAGTTAAAGTCTAATTAAATTTTTTAGTGTTTCCAATATATCAGACTTTTGGAAAAGCATTAGAAACTAATGATAAAGGTCAAGGTCATGTTATGTTTGAATGTACAAGATTTGCAGGTGAGCTTCAGTGTTTTTCTAAAGCTTTGTTTTAGTTTATTTAAACTTATCTGTACAAAGAACAGGAAGTACATAATAGGTTATATGGTACCTCTTTTGTAAACATGATCCTAATTGACCGCCTGCTTTGTCCATAAGTAGAAATCGGTAAAATTTTCATTGACAAGATATACTTAGCAGCCGCTATTTTTTTCTGACAACTCTAATTTAAAACCCTGAAGCTGATTAGATGTTATCAAGATAGAAGCCATTTGGTTTTTATCAAGCCTGAAGTTGATTAGTTAAGCCAGTTGGCTTTTATCAAGCCTGAAGTTGATTGGCTGCTATCAAGATAGAAGCCAGTTGGCTTTTATCAAGCCTGAAGTTGATTGGCTGCTATCAAGATAGAAGCCAGTTGGCTTTTATCAAGCCTGAGGTTGTTTGGCTGCTATCAAGATAGAAGCCAGTTGGCTTTTATCAAGCCTGAAGTGGATTGGCTGCTATCAAGATAAATGTAGAAGCCAATTGGCTGTTATCAAGCCTGAAGTGGATTGGCTGCTATCAAGATACATGTAGAAGCCAATTGGCTGTTATCAAGCCTGAAGTTGATTTGCTGCTATCAAGATACATGTAGAAGCCAATTGGCTGTTATCAAGCCTGAAGTTGATTTGCTGCTGTCTCATTTAACTGATTTTAATGATCCATTTTCTTTCAGCAAAGATCCAGGATTAACAGAACAACTACAGACATGTATGCAAAAATGTCTAGAAGATATAAGTGAAAATTTTGCAGAAGCATTCCAAAATTTTGTACAATCTACAATAGACAGAAATGAAGCAAAACATTAGCTGTGTAAGATTTGATAGTGACCAGAATGTTTGATTAATTTTGAATGCATGATGTATGATGATCTAGAATATGATGTGACCTAAATTGTTTTATGACATTTTTTGGCTTTCTATTTCACTTTGTTCTGAAGATGTCCATTTGAGGGACAAATGATAAGGAATTTGATATTGGTTGTGACTATTTTGATCTGTTTTTGTCTGTTTGCCGTCGTAATGGCTATTGTCACAGTCCACATCTAGAAAGAGAAGTGTGATGCTGTGAAATGAAAATGCTTTCAATTTATTTTAAATTTGAAATCATGCATATAGATTGTTATATTAATATGAATTTGATCGTTTTAAATCAGAAGTGGTAATTTTATGTGATTGAGTTTTATTTGTGCTATGAACCATAAGTGTTAAATGTTTTTATATGCTCATGTATATAGATGTAGTATGGTTCTGTTCATCTTTCAGTACAAGTACTTAACATTTTCCTGTCCACTCCATTACTTTTGGAATGGCAGGAAGAATTTAAATGTATGGAGGTCCGAGGTCTAATCACATCATGCATCAAGCAAGTAGAATTTAACATTTCCTTGTCTACTTCAAGTTTTGAACTTTTAAAATGTATAATAGATTTTAATCAAATTTTTGTGGGTATATTTGCCAGTTTGAGAACATGTGCAGAATGCAGTGCATGGAGGTCTAGCACAAAAGTCAAGGTCACATTTCAGTGTTTGCTTCATAAGTCTAATACAATATAAGGGATGGAATAAAAATTGTCATATTTAGATGTGCAGATTCATAACTTATCAGGGACAGTGTTTTATAAACACATTTAAACTGCTGTTTGCATACAAAGTAAAAGGCATGATGAAAATTGCATGTAGACACACATGTCACAGGTATATGATGCACCAATAAACTCATTATTGATGTTTATTAGATGATCAATCTGTCATTCCAAAAATATATTTTTTTATGAAATTGATAATTCCGTTTGTATAGTTTTGATAAATAAATCATTTAATTGTGTATTTTTGATACAAATTGATGTTTTCATGTATACATTTTATTCTATCAGAAACAGGAAGAATAACTTTTATTTACTATAAATGTTTTAAATATATGTTTATGTTTATATTGCATGTACATGTATGTCTTTGTTTCTTTTTACTTGTTTATTTTATAACTCAGATACATGTAGATAGATAATTTTGTTCTTAGATTTTGGTTTCTATGACAACACAGTCAGTTAAAAGTTGAATTTTACTATGCAGTAAACTAAGAATTGTAAACAGTTTTTACTTAAGCTAGTCAACAGGTAACATTATTAATGCACATTGAAAGTTTGAATGTCAGAAAATCAAGTTATTACTCATTTGCAAATGCAAATCTTTTTATGAAAATTCTCATGAAGTCCAAGAGCAAGACATTTCACATTGCCCATGGTGCAATACACATTACCCATGATGCAATACATATTACCCATGGTGCAATGTGCCTAACCCATGAAGCAACAACACATGTTTATTTTATAACTAAGGTAGATAATTTTGTTCTTAGATTTTAGATTCTATGACAACACAATCATGATGCAAAACATATTACCCATGGTGTAATGCGCATAACCCATGAAGCAACAATACATAGTTTCATATGAAAACACTCAGAAAGACAGATTTAGACTATATTTTATTTTTTTTTTGTATATTCAGTAAAGTTCTTTTTAAGTAGTGCTCCTTCTAGTTTTATGATTTCTTTTCTTTGAAAATTATGTAGTGCTAGTTTATGTAATAAATGTTGGAGTAGATTTTAATATAATTTTCCTTTGTTGTATTTTAATTTATTATTAATATCATTTCTGACTCATCATTCAAAAACCATACTGATGATTTGGCATTGAATTGATTTTAGAAATTTTTGTTACTTAAAACAGAATCAGTTTGTGATTCAGATGATAAATGAATGTTCATATAATGCTAAAATTATGCACAGGATTAAAGTATCTGTGCACCAACAGGTAGCCTCTGTGGCCGTGGGTAACTGTCTCTCTCACCATCTAGGGTTTGAATCCAAATTGAGCAGATCTTAAGAGTGAAAAAGATTGTCAGATGACTTGCCAAAGGTCAAGATTTTCTGTCAATACTCTGGTTTCCTCCATCACTTCAAAACTGACTGCCTTGATATAAGTGAAAGAATCTTGATTGGGATGTAAAACACCATTACTCCAATCTGTCTGTGTACCAGCATTTGAAACAAACTATGCACACTAATTTACTTCATCTTTAAGAACATATTTGACCATATTTGTGATTATCTTAGGTCTAAATCATACTGTTACAGAGGTGCGGATTGTTAATAAATATGTGCAGCATTATTCAAAGGCAAGTTTTTATAATTATTGCATTTAATGTTTTCATTCATTGAAAAAAGTCTGCAATGTTCTGATGTCATTTTCTCACAAAAACAGATAAGTATGGTTTTGCTTGACTTGGAACATTTCTTTTTTCTTATTTAGAACATGCAAATTATTGTTCATTGCTGAACACACACACACACACCAATAAACAGAACTTATGGTCAAAGATGAGTTTGTCAATGTTAAAGCATGCATCGAGAGACAATGGTTTATGCTTCTATCTTATGCTGCAAAACATTTACTTTGGAATTGTTCTAACCATGTGATGGTTCATTAGCAATTTTACTGCATGTATATGATAAATAGTTGGGAGGCAGATGGATTGAATATTAATGCTCATTTAAAAGATATTTGAACACCCATTGCAGCATTCTGAATACCTTGTTGCTTATGCTGCAAAACATTTACTTTGGAATTGTTCTAACCATGTGATGGTTCATTAGCAATTTTACTGCATGTATATGATCAATAGTTGGGAGGCAGATGGATTAAATATTAATGCTCATTTAAAAGATATTTGAACACCCATTGCAGCATTCTGAATACCTTGTTGCTGCTCCTATTTGAAGGTGTTCAAGCTTTTCATTCCCCCCCCCCCCCCCCCCCCCCCCAAATAAACAGAACTTATGGTCAAAGATGAGTCTGTCAATGTTAAAGCATGCATCGAGAGACAATAGTTTATGCTTCTATCTTATGCTGCGAAACATTTACTTTGGAATTGTACTAACCATGTGATGGTTCATTAGCAATTTTACTGCATGTATATGATCAATAGTTGGGAGGCAGATGGATTGAATATTAATGCTCATTAAAAAGATATTTGAACACCCATTGCAGCATTCTGAATACCTTGTTGCTGCTCCTATTTTGAAGGTGTTCAAGCTTTTCATTTTTTCTTATAGGTGGAGATCAAAATAAGTACTGAGATTATGAAGTAAATACGTCGTTTTATGTTCTAGTTAAGATTCTTTACTTATAATTAGTTCAGACAAGGTGGATCAACTGGAATGCCTTGAAAAAACAGTGGTTACTGACAAGAAACTGACAAATTTTGCACACAAAAGGTCAAACTAAGTGGGTTTGAATTTATTGTGCTGTGATTTGTAAGCTGGCCCTAGAGATCACTGTAACCATAAGAAGACGATACAGCCCCTATATGTAGCACATACTTTATAAATTATATACATATAAAGCAAATGCTGAATCTTGTATAAAGATTTAGTGCCTCTGGATTTCAGGCATTCCATTGTATGAGCTCCATGTTTTAGAACGTACTTGAATTCATCTGAAGCCCCAGTCAAGACTCAAAATATTTCACTTCCTAGTATATTAAAGCATTCATTTCTGAAAAATAGGAAGGAAATCTAGGTACAGGAAAAAACCAAAACTTTTAGCAACTGAACCAACAAACTTATTCATACTCAAGTCTACCTGAATGTGATTCAAACCTATGCAGTGATAGTAAATATTGTTAAATGTCTCGGCTACCTAAGGCTGTTAGTGAACTGAGCTGTTAGTGGTGGAATAATAAAATAATTTAGTTTATACTATAAATGATTTCTATTTACATTTATTAAAAACAAATTGTACATACATTATTCATAATAAATATTCAAACTGAAAATATATATTGATAATATTATCACACAATGTAAAACTACAATTCTCTCATTTAGTGGTTTATTCTTCTGATCAAAAAAGCTGTTTATGGAGGTCATCTCTATAAATGTTCTCAATAGAATTAACTAGCTGACCTTCAGCACAAAAGAAACAAGAGGCCCAAAAGGGCCTGTGGAGCTCAACTGACAACAAGAGGCCCAATAGGGCCTGTGATGCTCAACTGGCTGCATATGTAAGACAATGTTTGTTTTTGATTGAAATGCTGTTTAACGTTCAACTCAAGAATATTTCACTTATATGGAGACTGTCAATTTTGGAAATGGTGGAGGACACTGGATTATAGGAGAAAACCACAACCAAGCAGCAAGTTTACTGACAAACTTTCAAAGATGAAGTGCTAGCCCACTTGGCATTAATGCACAATGTCAGGGGTGAAAGGTGCTGTGATTCGTAACATCGAATGTTTAAGACCACACAGCCACTGTGGTGCCTTTAAGACAATGTGATGTGGTTACCATAATTGGTTCATCAGCTTAAGATGGGAAATAAATTGAGCTTATGACCATTTTTGCTTCAATAAAGCCTACTTTGCAACACACACATGCAGGCATGCTTCACTATGCCATAAACTCAGCTTGGTTTAGCCAGTTGAGCTTAGAATAGATCCACAATGGCTTTTTTATATATATATATATATATATATATCTAGTAACAACAGGCATCTTAGACTGGTTCAAACTTTTTTTAGGCCAATGTAGGAACCTTCCACAGGAAGTTTGGTTCCAATTCGCCCAGTGATTTTAGAGGAAAAGATTTTACTAAATATTACACCTAATTTGCATATTTCTTGAAAATTGGGTCAATAAAAATTTTTTCAGAAAAGAATATCATATATTTTGAATCCCATACAGTATACTTTCTATATTTAAAATTTGAGCTCAATTGGTGGAAAAAAAGATCAACAATGGTCTTTTTTTTTCTATTTTTAGTTATGACGGCCATCTTGGATGTCAGGACGGGTTGCCTGGTACCACCTTTAGTCAGGCTGACATTTGGACCTTCCACACAAAATTTCATTCCACTTGGCCCAGTTGTTTCAGAGGAGAAGATTTTCAAAGATTTCACTAAATATTACACCTTAAGCATAATTCTTGAAAATTGGGTCAACGAAAAAGTTCTTATAAAAACCCTTTAAATATGTTGAATGCCCTGCTATCTACTCTCTACATTTCAAATTTGAACAAAAACGGTTAAAAAATGACTCAGCAATGGCTGTTTATGGGTTTTTGCTATTTATAATAACAGCGGCCATCTTGGATGTCTGGCGGGGTCGCCTGGTACAAACTTTGGTCTACCCCACCAAGGGACCTTCCACATTAAATTTGGTTCCAATTGGCCCAGTGGTTTCAGAGGAGAAGATTTTCAAAGAATTGATTAAATATTACACCTCATTTGCATAATTCGTAAAAATCGGGTCAACGAAAAATTTCTCATAAAAACCCGTTACATATTTTGAATGCCCCGCTATCTACTCTCTACATTTCAAATTTGAACAAAAACGGTTAAAAAATGACTCAGCAATGGCTAATTATGTGTTTTTGCTATTTATAGTAACAGCGGCCATCTTGGATGTCAGGCGGGGTCGCCTGGTACAAACTTCGTTCTACCCCACCTAGGGACCTTCCACACCAAATTTGGTTCCAATTGGCCCAGTGGTTTCAGAGGAGAAGATTTTCAAAGAATTGATTAAATATTACACCTCATTTGCATAATTCGTAAAAATCGGGTCAACGAAAAATTTCTCATAAAAACCCGTTACATATGTTGAATGCCCCGCTATCTACTCTCTACATTTCAAATTTGAACAAAATCGGTTAAAAAATGACTCAGCAATGGCTATTTATGTGTTTTTGCTATTTATAGTAACAGCAGCCATCTTGGATGTCGGGCGGGGTCGCCTGGTACAAACTTTGGTCTACCCCACCTAGGGACCTTCCACACAAAATTTGGTTCCAATTGGCCCAGTGGTTTCAGAGGAGAAGATTTTCAAAGAATTGATTAAATATTACACCTCATTTGCATAATTCGTAAAAATCGGGTCAACGAAAAATTTCTCATAAAAACCCGTTACATATGTTGAATGCTCCGCTATCTACTCTCTACATTTCAAATTTGAACAAAATCGGTTAAAAAATGACTCAGCAATGGCTATTTATGTGTTTTTGCTATTTATAGTAACAGCGGCCATCTTGGATGTCGGGCGGGGTCGCCTGGTACAAACTTTGGTCTACCGCACCTAGGGACCTTCCACACAAAATTTGGTTCCAATTGGCCCAGTGGTTTCAGAGGAGAAGATTTTCAAAGAATTGATTAAATATTACACCTCATTTGCATAATTCGTAAAAATCGGGTCAACGAAAAATTTCTCATAAAAACCCGTTACATATGTTGAATGCCCCGCTATCTACTCTCTACATTTCAAATTTGAACAAAATCGATTAAAAAATGACTCAGCAATGGCTATTTATGTGTTTTTGCTATTTATAGTTACAGCGGCCATCTTGGATGTCGGGCGGGGTCGCCTGGTACAAACTTTGGTCTACCCCACCTAGGGACCTTCCACACCAAATTTGGTTCCAATTGGCCCAGTGGTTTCAGAGGAGAAGATTTTCAAAGAATTGATTAAATATTACACCTCATTTGCATAATTCGTAAAAATCGGGTCAACGAAAAATTTCTCATAAAAACCCGTTACATATGTTGAATGCCCCGCTATCTACTCTCTACATTTCAAATTTGAACAAAATCGGTTAAAAAATGACTCAGCAATGGCTATTTATGTGTTTTTGCTATTTATAGTAACAGCGGCCATCTTGGATGTCGGGCGGGGTCGCCTGGTACAAACTTTGGTCTACCCCACCTAGGGACCTTCCACACCAATTTGGTTCCAATTGGCCCAGTGGTTTCAGAGGAGAAGATTATTGTTTACGCACGCATGCATGGACGCACGGACGCACGCAAAACCATGCCATAAGCTCAGCTGGCTTTAGCCAGTTGAGCTAAAAATGGTTCTTGTGCCTCCATTTATATAAACTCGGTACAGGGACTTGAGCTGACGTTAAATGCTAAATAT
This sequence comes from Tegillarca granosa, assembly GCA_029721355.1. Lineage (NCBI taxonomy): Eukaryota > Metazoa > Mollusca > Bivalvia > Arcoida > Arcidae > Tegillarca > Tegillarca granosa. The sequence goes on along the minus strand of CM056599.1, from coordinate 36,824,356 downwards.
AAAAGCTATAGGCCTTACAGTTTCAGAGAAGAATATTTTTAAATTTGACTTTCCATATAAGTATATGTAGATATATGTGCCCCTTGGTGGGAAAAAAATGGCCCAGGGGCCTTTATTTGTACAAACCTGGTAAAGGGACTTGAGCTGATTATGAAAGCTTTAAGCCTTACAGTTTCAGAGAAGAAGATTTTTAAAGTTGATTTCCCATATATGCATATGTAGATATATTGGCCTTTAGGTTCGGACCAAAAATGGCCCAGGGGCCACCATTTGTACAAACCTAGTAAAGGGACTTGAGCTGATGTTAAATGCCAAATATAAAAGCATTATGCCTTACAGTTTCAGAGAAGAAAATTTTTTAATTTGATTTCCAATATATACATATGCAGATATATGGACCCCTGGATGGGGCCAAAAATGGACCGGGGGCCACCATTTGTACAAACTTGGTAAAGGGGCTCAAGCTGATATTAACTGCCAAATATGAAAGCTTAAGGCTTCATGGTTTTAGAGAAGAAGATTTTCAAAGTTGATTTGCCATTATAAGCCATATATGCATATGCAGATATATGGACCCCTGGGGTGGGGCCAAAAATAGACCGGGGGCCACCATTTGCACAAACTTGGTAAAGGGGCTCAAGCTGATATTAACTGCCAAATATGAAAGCTGAAGGCTTCATGGTTTCAGAGAAGAAGATTTTCAAAGTTGATTTTCCATTATAAGCCATATATGCATATGCAGATATATGGACCCCTGGGGTGGGGCAAAAAATACACCGGGGGCCACCATTTGTACAAACTTGGTAAAGGGCCTCAAGCTGATATTAACTCCCAAATATGAAAGCTTAAGGCTTCATGGTTTTAGAGAAGAAGATTTTCAAAGTTGATTTTCCATTATAAGCTATATATGCATATGCAGATATATGGACCCCTGGGGTGGGGCCAAAAATAGACCGGGGGCCACCATTTGTACAAACTTGGTAAAGGGGCTCAAGCTGATATTAACTGCCAAATATGAAAGCTGAAGGCTTCATGGTTTCAGAGAAGAAGATTTTCAAAGTTGATTTTCCATTATAAGCCATATTTGCATATGCAGATATATGGACCCCTGGGGTGGGGCCAAAAATAGTCCGGGGGCCACCATTTGCACAAACTTGGTAAAGGGGCTCAAGCTGATATTAACTGCCAAATATGAAAGCTGAAGGCTTCATGGTTTCAGAGAAGAAGATTTTCAAAGTTGATTTTCCATTATAAGCCATATTTGCATATGCAGATATATGGACCCCTGAGGTGGGGCCAAAAATAGACCGGGGGCCACCATTTGTACAAACTTGGTTAAGGGGCTCAAGCTGATATTAACTGCCAAATATGAAAGCTTAAGGCTTCATGGTTTCAGAGAAGAAGATTTTCAAAGTTGATATCTCATTATAAGCCTTATTTTCACTTTTTACGAAGTATGACAGAAAAACGCTAAAAACGCGTAACCTAGTTTTTGACAGAATTTCACGAAATGTACAACCTACATGTTTAAGGGTTTCTAGAAGCTAAATATCACATCAGATTTTGAATATAACCTATGGTTTCAGAGAAGAAGCTTATTTTAGGTTTTTTACATTCTAGGTCACTGTGACCTACTTTTGGTTGCCATGGAAACCAATTGTACAAATTTTCATCTACTCCTTCTAGGGATCATTCCTGCAAAGTTTTGCTAAAATTGGCCCAGTAGTTTCTGAGTTTTTGCTGTTAACGGACGCACGCACGCACGCACGCACGCACGCACGCACGCACGCATCATGCCATAAGCTCATCTGGCTTTAGCCAGTTGAGCTAAAAAGAATGTTTCTTTTGTTAAAATGGTCAATACTTCACAATCTCTTAAGGGATCCCTCCAGAGCTCAAAGTTCATGAGGATTACAATATTGCACCTAATAAATCCATACAAAATATCCGTTTGATGACATAAAAGAGATGGAATGCTACAACTCTGTAAGCCCTTATACAGAAAAGTCCCTTACTCGGTCTATATGAATGAAATGTACCAATCTTGGTTTATGATAAACCATTAACTGATCACATTTTTAACAGAAACTATGATGAATTCTTCACTTGCAACCATTTTTGCCAGCAAAAAGTTCCTGGAGAATGTTTCTTATGATGATCACTAATTCCCTACTGTGCCTACATTATAATACCTTGTCACTCTAATATATTGCTCTAAAGTATACACCCTATTGACAATTCCAATTTGATTCAAAGTGTCTAAACAATAATTGGAGGATGAATCGTATTCATTTTACCACATTCTGTCTGATATTTGTGTACCACTATCAATTTTCTTCTAATAATTTAAAACACATTCCATAAAATGCTGCATTCTGGGAACCTTTGATACTATGATGTACTATATCTATTGAACTGTGTTCCATACCAACAGAATTGTAACACTTCATATACATGATATGTAGATCTATGAAATTGAGTTGTTTCATATCCATGGAATTGTGTCTGCTTCACATCAATCTTATGGATTTTAAAATAACCCATTTACACACTGTACTGCAAAAATGTGTAAGTCAAGATTATGCAACATTTGGTCAATGTTACTTGTATGTCACATTTTAGTATGTTAAATTCATGGAAGGTATGACTTTGTATTTATGTTAACATTTACATCCAACTTTGTCAGGAATTCTGCTGTTCAAGTTTACTCAGATCTTCATATTGTACACCATCAATCGCTCTTCCTTTCAGTGGTCCCTGTTAAAACAGATAAAAGAAAGTAATGCTTTCTGTCAATTTAGTTTACATTGCAATAACACCTTCCTTACTGATATATGTCTATGCAAAGACCAAAAAGATTAACAGATTAAATATTAAAATAGTTTAATTACATAACACAAATCCCAAGTTCTTCTGTAAATTATTTCTAATTGTAAGAACTCTTTCATTTAAGAGGGAAAAAAAAAGTTACAGTGGGTACAATCATGAATGCAAATGCCGTCATTTGTGTTTCAGATAATATTTTTAGGTTTCATGAATTCCAAGAATAATTTTACAAGACAGATATTAAACAAAATTTGAAAATCTGCTTAAGGTAGATAAATACAAACAAGATCGGAGTAAATGACCGAGTGTACATAGTTTTCTTAACTGATAGTAAGTACAAGAATTAAAAGATGTAAAACAGGGAAACCAGAGTGCCTAAAAAAAACAAGTATAAAACATCAAAGAAAGGTGAAAACATTTCTTTTAACTTAAGTAATAAGTTACCATAAATATAATATACTTACTGAATTAATTATTACTGTACATGAAAATTTCTTTTCATTGACAGAATCTAAAACTGCAACTTGTCCTCTGTATGCTCCGTTAACTATCTTTACAAGTTTACCTGAAAAAGAACTAAAGTTAATACAACATATGTGGTCTAAGCATGCCAATGCAGCCATGGTTGTCTCTGTGATATGCTATTATACATGTACATAAAAGGAGGCACACTGGGCAGTAAGCAGGTAATGCTGTCATGAATAAACAAGAACAAGAAAAACGTTACTTTGTAAATGAAAACTGGTATAGCCTGAACATTAATATCGTTTTTGACATTAACCTTTGCTGGATTATCCAATCAAAATTTTTAGTCTAGAAGATATTTGGTTAGGACTGGTTCCACTATATATATCAAATGAGATTAGAATTAATCTGTAATATGATTGGTCTATTTAATCTATAACATAAAAACCTTCACATAACAAGAGGCCCATGGGTGTTAACGCTCACCTGAGGATATGTCCAAAACTGTTTGCAAAGGACAAAGACAATATATTAGGTATAGAAACTTTACAAGTTTTCTCAAGTTAAGAACTGCAACAAAACTTAATCAGAAATACATCCAGTCACATTTAATTTATAATTACCTTATATAATATGCATGAAGTAAATGTAGTGCAATGAATAATTTCCAAATCATTCACAAATTTCAGTAAACTTATTCAGCTATGTCCTTAACCTTTGAACATATATGAACTTGAACCATATATGATCGTCATGTCAATACCTACAATATTCAAATATACAAACCTATACAAAAAGTAAAAGTTTTCAAGATAATAAGCAATTTATGTCTTCTTTTGCAGCTGTGACCTTGACCTTTTAACATATGACTTTGAACCATAAATCAAAATGATCGTTGTCACAATACCGACAACATTCTAATATACATGCCTATACAAAAAGTTAATAGTTTTCAAGATAATTAGCAATTGAAGTCTTCTTTTGCAGCTGTGACCTTGACCTTTCAACATATGACCGTAAACCATATATCAAAATGATCACCATATCAATTCCTACAATATTCTAATATACATGCCTATACAAAAAGTTAATAGTTTTCAAAATAATAAGCAATTTGTCTTCTTTTGCAGCTGTGACCTTGACCTTTGAACATATGACCTTGAACCATAAATCAAAATGATCTTGTCACAATACCTACAATATTCTAATATACATGCCTATACAAAAATTTAATAGATTTTAAGATAATTAGCAATTTATGTCTTCTTTTACAGCTGTGACCTTGACCTTTGAACATATGACCTTGAACCATATATCAAAATGATCGTTGTCACAATACCTACAATACTCTTATATACATGCCTATACAAAAAGTTACAGTTTTCAAGATAATTAGCAATTTATGTCTTTTGCAGCTGTGACCTTGACCTTCGAAAATATGACCTTGAACCATAAATCAAAATGATCACGATATCAATTCCTACAATATTCTAATATACATGCCTATACAAAATGTTAATAGTTTTTAAGATAATTAGCAATTTATGTCTTCTTTTGTAGCTGTGACCTTGACCTTTGAACATTGACCTTGTACCATATATCAAAATGATTGTCATGTTAATACCTATAATATTCTAAAATACACGCCTATACAAAAAGTTAATAGTTTTCAAGAAAATAAGCAATTTAAGTCTTCTTTTGCAGCTGTGACCTTGACCTTCGATCATATAACCTTGAATCATATATCAAAATGATTGTCTTCACGATACCTACAATATTCTTATATACATGCCTATACAAAAAGATTAAAGTTTTCAAGCTAATGCACAATTTTAGTATTTATAAGCCAAAAATAACATTTCAGGGGCAACAACTCCTACATGAATTATCATATACAGTGTAACTTCGATAACTCAAACTTCGATATCTCGAATACCACGGATAACTCGAAGTCTTTATTTTGTCCCGACCGGTTTTCTTTATAAATTATATTAGGACAACTTCGATAATTCAAACTTCTTTAATTCGAATACCCCCGATAACTCGAAGTTAGAATTTGGACTGTAGTTTAAAAATCAACTAAAAATTAACTTCAAAAACTTGAATTTTTTTTCTATCAATGTGAGATCAATGGTCCGTTAATTAAAACAATCATAGAAATCACATATCAGTTATTATCAGTGAAGCGAGTAGTTTTAGTCATCTGCCGTATTAATTAGTATAAAATAACGGATTAATATTTAGTACCGTCATGGACAATTAATTTTGTTAGGTGAGCTAATACCTTTCTCTAATTATGGAAGCCGAGTAATAAGCCGCCGTCGATAACAGTTTAACTTTCGACTTACATTACCCTAAGCGTAATTTAGTCGACTAACCCTGTGGTACTCATGACTGTATTAAAATATTAAAGACTTATTGCACTGCTTTGTAATTTTATTAACTATCTGTTCGTATTTCCTTAAAAAATGTAATAAATAAGTATTGGTGATAAACATGTTCATATATCTTATTAAAAGAACGAACACGTGTTGTACGCGCTCGCGTCAATATCAATTCCTCAAAACACTATTATTATTATTATTATTATAATTATGTTTCGAAAGTATTTATTAGTATGTATTTATTTTTCTCTATTGCATCACATTCAAGTTTCGATAACTGTTTAAAACATCAAAAATTTATGTAGTGGAAAAAATTTACTAATATTAAGGTGACGTCATCTGTCAACTTCGATAACTCGAACACCCCATAACTCGAAGTCACCAGTGAAGTCCCATACACTTCGAGTTATCGAAGTTCTACTGTAGTTACAAAACTTGGTACCCTTTTCAATTTTGTCATGCTGAACATTTTAACAATATTTAGATTTCATATATTTCTAAATAGTTGCAAGAAAATTGCCTAAAACTGCATAAATCACAAATTAGGTCATGACCTTGATTTGTGACCTTGACTCTTAATTAAAGGTCATTTCAAGAAAAATTCAAAACTGAAAACTTCATGTCATTATCTGTTCAAATAGTCAAGTTATAACAATTTAAAGCCATTTTACAAAATTTTTTAAATTAAACGCAAAAACGTGTAACCCATTTTCGACCAAATTTCACGAAATGAACTAAGTACAGGCTTAAGACCCTAGAGAAGCCAAATATCACATCAGATTTTTTCTCCCATTATCGGTTTCAGAGTAAGATTTTTAGACCCCTAAGTCACCTTGACCTAGTTTCGTAGCCATGGCAACGCCATGAACCAATCTGAATTGCACCGGTCCATATATGCTTCTGACAAAGTATCATTGAAATCTGTCCAGCAGTTTTGGAAGAGAAGTTGAAAATAGGTGTTAACGACGCACATACACACGCCGCACCATGCCATAAGCTCACATGACCTTTCAGTCAGGTGAGCTAAAAATCAACCATTACAATTACAAAATGCTGCTATTTTAGTTGAATACTGTAAAATCACTCTATAATGCCACTTTATAAATTTGTCACCTTGCTTTTTGTCATAAAATTTTGAAGTCCTAAAGTCTATTTCTTTTATGCATTATCCTCAAATACTCCTCGATTTATTGCCAAAATCAGACTAACAAAAAGTGGATATGAATTAAGATTAACTGTTTTTACCTGCCTTGAGCAGGTATAACTGTTTCCAGGTGATTTTGATCTACCCATAATTTTATCTTCTGTATCAATATTATAACCTACCTTGAGCAGGTATAACTGTTTCCAGGTGATTTTGATCTACCCGTATTTTATCTCCTGTATCAATCATTTTTATTATAGCTCTGTAAAGATCTTGTACTTCCTGGTTAAAACAAAAAATAAATAACACAATTACATCAGTTATAACTGTAGAAGTATGCATTAAAAATATGAATTCTTCATGCAATACATATGAAATAAATATTCTGATTTTCATCTTTATTTTGTATTTAAATTTGGCTATAGCTAAAACTGAAGCCTGTGATAAGCTTACACATACAGATAGCCTTACCAGGCCATTGTTGTTGTGTGAAGTGAGAATGTGAAAGACTTTCCTTCTCTACTGCCATATTGCATGCCACTCCATCCAAATGTTTTACTCAAGGATTCAAACCTGCAACCACTGAATCATGAGTGTTTTCTTCATCACAACTTCCCGTTCAGTCTCTGCTACTGTTATTTATAACATGTTAAAGATACTACATGACTGGTGTTAAAGCAATATCCCATTTTTCTAGAAAGTCATATACATACAAGAAAATTGATACATTTTTAATATATTTTACAACAGCAAAACTTCAGCTCAAAATTTTGAGATTTATCTATGCAATTAGTGGAATTAGAAATTTTATTTTGGAAATAACCGAAATTTTTAACAAAATTTGAATAGGAAATGAATCGGTGCAGAGAAAAATTATGCAATTCATTGGTATGCAAATAAGTGGAATCTACTGTACAAGGTTTTGCAAGTGGTTTTAAAACAATTTCACAATAATTTTGCACATGCTCTAGAACTGGTCTCTATTGAACATGATTGTACACTAGACAAAATTGTGAATCTTTATATACAAAAAAATGAATATATAATGATATCACTTCCCCATGTTAGAGCAAGCTTGGTACAAAAAAGACTCCTTTATACACATACATGTATGTTGCAAACAAATGTTGCTGGGGTTGTTTCAATATAGACATACATGTAACTTGCGCACACCAGTAATCACATTCATTCATTTACTGATTTTAATACCATTTATGGTATGAATACTTACCTTTATGACTGCTTTCTTCTTGTAATATTTTTCACCCAGCTTTTTAGTGATAACTTTCACAACAATTCCTTCATTATACCATTTATGGTATGAATACTTACCTTTATGACTGCTTTCTTCTTGTAATATTTTTCACCCAGCTTTTTAGTGATAACTTTCACAACAATTCCTTCATGTAGCCAATAGTCTTTTCTATTTACCTTTTCTTTTTTCTTTTCTTCAAACTACAGAAATCAAATAAATACTTAATATTATTTCTTAAAATGGAGATTTTGTATCTAGTTTATTTTTAAAATACATGTATGAGAATAAGAAAATGTACTCTTGAAATTGTCTGACTCCAGAGATTAATTGTTTCACTAGTCCCAAGTTTTAATTAACAACTTTTTAAATCAATATTTTTTCTGCTATGAAACCAAACAATAAATTGTTGCACATTGCAACTCCATGAATATTTGCATAGTGAAAAAAAAAAATTGCTTTATACAATTGTTATTTTCATATTTTCAATTGACAAAGGTAATTTTGTAATTTGTCTCTAACAAGACCTCAAGTTTTCACAGTTCATTAGTAAGCATGTATTTGTATATCTTGAATACCATGAAAATAATCCAAAAAACAATTTAAAGTACCCCTGATCATACCTCCATTATTTCATCTAAAGCACTTTTTCTTTTTTGTCCAGCTATACCAGGCTTTGATTCTTTCTTACTACTACTACTAGCTGCCGAAGTTTCTTCTTTTTTTGCCTCAATTTTCAACTTTGCTAAAGCATTTCCTAAAGTTGGTCTACAAGTACATGTATAACACTATATTTGTATTGGTTACTACATTAGTTTTAAATCAACTCTAAATGTATATAAAACTGTTTAAAATATGGAGAATATCTTGGTTAAGTCATCTAAATTTTTTTAGCTAAAAGAGCACAGCCTCTTTGACAAATCTTTTAGATCAGAATCCCAATCTTAAAAGATCCTGGTGTGACATATTTTATCAGACTGCAAGTTTGTGGTTTTCTTTTGGGTACTCTGGTTTCCTCCATCTTTCCAGAAATAACCTTCTTGATATAAGTGAAGGAATATGAAACATGATTACTTCACCCTACACCTTAAGATAATGTATTGAATAGTCAAATGATTGAAGTGTCTTATCTCAAAATCAGACGTTGCTATTATATTACAGGTTCAGTCTTTCATAAAATTTAAGAATATTTTTATTCAGGAGTGAGAGAATAAAGGAAAATGATTTTTCAGAAGTAACAATATTCGACTTACACATAAAGTTTGCAAGTAAGTTGTTAAACTGAAAATCCCTGCATGCTGACCCAATGCATCAGAATTCAATAATGATTAATGAAATTGGCAAGAATTACAGTAGAACCTCATTACAATGCACCTTAATAACTTTGTAATCACAAATACATTAGCAGCATTATTTTTACGGTTGTCTTTTTAGTCTCCCTTGATTTATTTCTAAATTCCTTGACAAACCTAAAATATGACTGACCAAATGGTTACCATGAATAAGGTTATTGTATCCCTATATTCATGAGGCAAAGAGTAATCAGTAGTCAATAAAAAAAAAATAATAATATAAATAAGCATATTAGCCTTACTTTATTGCAGATTCTTCTTTCTTTTTGTTCATACCGGATAAACTCAGAGTAACTGTAAAACAAACCAAATGTACCATGTATAATATCATAGGACATTATCAGACCTAATGCTTCAAATAAATTCAAATTCAATTCTCTTTCGAGTTACAATTCTTACAGAAAATGTAAAGATCCCTCTCAAATTTTATTTGTAAAACCTAGCCATATACATACATATAAAAGAAAAATCCTGACTGGGCCATAAAACCACATTGCTCCATTTAACTATTCAATTATTATTACTCAAGTAAACTTTAAAATTTTTCAAAAAATATTTCACACATCTACAAATAGTGTTAAAATGAAATTCCAAAGTGAATTTACAGCATATTATCAAATTTCCCTGTTACTTTGTCACTTTAAAATCAGATAATGTTTCTTTTTTAAGTTCCTCTGATTTATGACCAGCCCCTTATGCAAAGACCACTACAGTAGCTCTGTTGGTAGAGTGCTCGCTTTGCTGGGAGGTCAAGGGTTTGAACCCCTGCCAGGTCTGACAAAGACTTGAAAATTGGTAGTGACTGATCTTTCACCAAACAATCTGCATTTACAAATGAAAGTAACTGAATCCTTTGGGTGAGACCTTAAAATCTGATGCCCTGTATTAGGCATAGCACGTTAAAGAACCCTCAATGCACATTGCCCTATGCACACTGCAAAGGTCAAAATTTCTGCCACTTCACCTCTAGTTGGTGAAATATTCTTGACTGGGACATAAAATCCCATTAAATCAATCAATAAATCCTTATCATGCAAAAAATTAGACTTAACTATTAGCTCACTGTGTATTGAAAATAATAAAAGTTTAGCATATAAATGTAGTCATTTCTATGGGCATTTCTATTTCTATTTCTATACCTTTAGAATCTTCATCATCACGTTGTAATTCTGTGTACTCTGGTTCTTTAGAAGATTTATCTGACTGACTCGCTGAAGCTCTCTCTATCTGTTTTTGTATAAATTTAGCTGTTTTTTCCTCATCATCCATATCCATTTTCTCTTTCATTTTGACTTGTTCCATTTTCTTTATGGTTTCTGGGTCTCTATCTATATACTGTACAAACCATCCCTTCTCCGTCTCATCAACAACACATTTACCTGTATTAAATAAACAACAACATGAGCCTAAAAATAAAAACCCAGGGAAAAAACTGAGCCCAATAGAGAATTCATTTTGGTCAGTCTATATGAAATCAACATTTTAAATTATTTCAAAACGATCTATTCTTTTTTCATATCAATGACCCATGATTTACATAAAAAACAACATTTTAAAATATTTAAAATTGCTCTCTTGTTCCTTTTCATGTCCCTGATGAACTCAGATTTGAATAAAATATAACAATATAAGACAATTTTAATTTTGAGTCTCAACATGCAGTAAACATATCAACTCAACAGTGTGATGAGTGACAGAAAACAAGAATTCCACAGATTTATATGTCTCGCCTGGTAAGTTTTTGATTCGAGTAGAAAATAAATTACTTTAACATAAACTTTCACATTCTGACACGCTGCCGTCACCCGAAAATTAACACCGATTCCAGGCTCGACAAAAACAACAGGATTTTTACTCACATGTAGACAAGTTAGTAACTTTAGCTATGGTAAATATAAAATACCTTCTCGTCCAAGCCATTTAACAAACTCTGTAAGTGTTTCCCACTGTGTAGCGTTCATGTGTACATGTTCTCTATCTGCTATATATTCTTGGTACACTATATTACAGTGTACTCTCCTAGTACCGAATCTTCTCTTAAGTAATTCACAGTAACCATCTTCAAAATCTCTGAAAAATGAATATTATGAAGTCTTTTATTTCTTTATAAGAAAATCAACTTAATATTAGATACCACAAAAACAAAGTACAACCATATTCCACAGTATTTTGTTAAATACGAACACAGTATATACCACAGTATTTCATACAGCAGCCAGTTTGATTATCTGAAATACTAGTATATGCCTTTGAGCAAATGTAGATTTGATGAATATACAATTTATGTATAGAATAAGCAGTAAATTGAATATTTTTCATAAATTCACCATATATCCTATTGTCACAATAGTGTAGTTTATTTACTTATGAAATTTGGACTTGTCTCAAGACTTCAAATATTTTTAATCATACTGGTACAGTGCTAAAAAAGTAGGAAAAAGGCGATTTTTTTGTTTTTATTTTTGTTTTTTGTTTTGTTTGTGTTTGTTTTTTGTTTTTTGTTTTGTTTTTGTTTTTTTTTTTTTTTTTGAGGTTTAAGTCAAATAACAGACAAGTATTTTTTTAAATAAATGATATAGAAGTTTGTATTTTATTTACTGATTAATTATTATTATTATTTTAATTTTTTTTTTTTTTACTTACTTTGAAAATTCATCAATATAGTTATCTGGATTCTCAGCAAATAATAGAAGCTGTCTCTGATGTGATTCAGACATAGTGTGACATTTAAATCCATTCTAAAAATGTAAATTTAATTTTTTTAAATAACATAAATATAATGAGCTGAACAAATGACCAAACCACAATCCAAAAAAAAAAAAAAAAAAAAAAAAAAAAAAAAAAAAAAAAAAAAAAAAAAAAAAGTAAAAACTTTGAAAGCTGGCAAAATTAGTTATAAACATGGACTTCCATCAAAGAAGTGAGGCCAGGTGCTCCAGAAGAGTAAGCACCTCCTGTCTAGCTAGCAACATTATTGTCTAAGATCTGCAATTAATCTTTATAAATGTCAGTATTCAGGGACCTCTAGACTGACCAGCCAAAAGCATAAGTTAATGGATCAAAGTATATCTTAATATCTAAGTTCACAAACCATTTGTTAAAGCAAACTGGAATGTTAGTGGTTTCTCTCCTGTTGCTCTGGTTTCTTCAACATAAACAACCAATCACATATTTTCATTGACTAGTACAGTATGAGTATCTAAGACAGCAATGATGATATTCCCATCATATATAGGAGTTAAAATGGTGAACAAATTCTAAATATTGTGTAAATGTTACATTGTACAGACACCTCAGAGGTATGTTCTCCCCATATTTATGTAATTAGGAAAACTTGTATCAGTAAAATTGTGGTAGTCTGGGTAGCTTAGTTAGAATAGGAAATCGCCTATATTGCAGGAGATTCCAGGTCTATCTCAAGTCCGACACTGCATTTTTTTCTTTTCTGTTACAAAATGATTTTTTTTTTGAGGAAAAAAAAAAACAACACTGACCTCATCTCTGCATTGTTTCTGACACATTTGACAGAACCATCTTAATTTCTGCAGACCTTTAGCTTTAATCCTGTTGGCTATGGCCTTTGGAGTCAGAAAACCAGCCTTTTCCTTTCCCATTTTTCTTTAAACTTCAGGAAAACTAGAGCCCTTAAAAACAAAATTAATTTTGTAAAATTAAAAATGACTACTTCTCTTTAGCTTTGCTAACAATCACAGTATCATAATAATATTATATGTGTATCTTTTATTCACTCACACCAGTTTTAAAACATGTAGAAGTTTTTAAAGAGAAATAAACTAAAATGTTGTCAATTGGTGATACTCTCAAACTGTTAAAAATATGAAAAGACTACTTTAATTTCTATCTGACATATATACTACTTTGTCTGAAGGTGCAATATATTTTGTATATTTTGAACTGAAAATTAAGTCTGAAGTTGAACTATGCAGTGTTTGGTTTGAGAACGAGAATGTAAAGTATTATGCAGGGGTCGTGAAAATGCCTGCTTTAAGGAGGCAAATACAAAGCTGTATACACCAAATAATTATTTTAGTAATTTATAGGCTAGCATCTACCAAGAAAATACACGGGTTTTTAGCAAGAAATCAATTGTAACCGGAACCTTAGATTATAATTAATCTTACCCAAAATCGGGAATATTTACCCAACCTTCCGGCTATGATAATTTGTGTTTCTTTTCTGCTTTCAATGAAAATGACACCAGAGTCAATAATTTATCTTCTTATGTCCATGATTCCAAACTTTTCTGGTTTTTCTAATTTTCCCCGGGAGGTGTGTAAAAGTTTAAGTGGCAAAAGCAGTGGATACTTCCGGTTTCAGATCTGGGATCGGAGAAAGTGACTTGGCTACTTCGGAACCTACAAAGCCAAATGGATTAAAATAGAATCCAGATAAAAGGCAAACATGGCAATAACAAATTCCTTGATTATAAGTATTTGAAGTCTCATAAAAACAGATCAAATAATTACCCCTTTCACTCCAAAATTATGAAGAACTTCAGCTATAATGACATAATATCATCTGAAATTGCTTTCGCACTACAATCAACCTTAATATCGTTACGGCCTGCTTGTAAAAAAAATCTCTGGTCTATTTTGTCTCACGTAACTGAGATCATATCTCCGGATTTTTTCAACAGTTTTACCACCGATTCCATGTACATCGTTCAATGTACTAAGTTGTCATTTATAAACATTTTCTTATCATGATCTTTCATCCATTTTCTTAACCGATGAATGAAACTGTGTCCAAGAATAAGTGTTTTCACATGTGGTATATTGAAACCTTTTATAATATTATTGTAGTACCATACAGTATTCAGCGATACTATCATTTCGTTCCAATGACTTCAAAACAAGATTTAAAAAAAAAAATAAAGTAAATAATGATAATAATAAAAATATTATAATTAATTAAAACCATTTTTATTGGGGAATTTACTTTTAAGAGTATTAGTTTGACCTAAAATATTCAACTTTACTGTTGTGAAAATGTTATTTAAATTAAAAGGCATCTTCTTTTTCGTTTTTTTTTTAAATTTCAAATGAAGACCTGAAACACAGCAAGTCGGAATTCAGATCACCGTCTGAAGCAGATAAAAAGCTAAACAAATGTTTTCAAATAAGTTTGTTTTAAACAAATAACTATGAAATCTCATTATAAAAAGAAGCGAATTTCAACTAATTATTTTAGTGTGTGTGTGTGTGTGTGTGTGTGTGTGTGTGTGTGTGTGTGTGTGTGTGTGTGTGAACAATGAATATATCATGCACCAATTATTTAAAAATAAAACATTTACGCACGAAAAATATATACATTGCATATGGTAGAAAAATAACATGGTACGAATTGGTATCATAACGGTTAAAACACAAGAAAAATCATACTTAACGTTAGCAGTACACTATGGTTCGAAATGGTCAAACAAGATGGCACCAACTGGTTACGGTACAAAATGGTTTTTAATATGGTACGAAATGACTATAAAGCAACCCAACTTGACAACAACCGACAGGGGCTCAAGACTTTTTTTTAGAAATAAGCTGGTTAAATGCTCCGCAAAATCGGTGCAAATTAGTCTGTGCTCTGGTTCTCAGTGGTTTTTATTTCATGATGCAGATTTGTGTAGATGTTCCGCTTCCTTGTAAAAATTACCCAAGCCTAATTTAAGTAGAAGTTACTACCATCAAGTAGCCTTAGTAGGTACTTGAACTTTCCTTATTACCACTACAGAATCAAATGCCTTTCTTAGATCAACAAATGGAAGCGAACTTTAGATAACATTGAGAATAAGGCACTAGAAGACTCTTTCAGTTTATATCTATTTCTAGTCACTTAAGAATCTCGAAACAACTATTTTATCCATCCCGTATTTCATTTAATATTTTACTATGAACGGATCCTTAAAAATGTAAACACTACGTATACGATATAGGACATGGCCTACTTTCTATATCATTTTTATCGCCTTTGTTAGCAGCCACCTATACTAAATCGTTTTTCATACAAAATGCACATTTCACGCATTTCCCGATTTGTGATCCGCTCTCATTTTAAGCACAATGTGGCATTGTACTCACGTTACAAAAAGAAAGGCATAACAAACTTTACAAGTTTACTGTTTAGCACAAACCCAGCACATAACATATCTAAAGATAATCAGGTAAGCCTTATTGAGTGTAGCGACATATGTTACCATTTGTAATATACAACTATGTCGCTGCTTAGTGATTGAATAATTTGCATTTAAATGCATGTTGTTTTTTAAAAGTAAACGATATATAACTGACGTTGCCAGCAATCCGTTCTAAAGAATAAGTTCGAACTCTGCCGACATGCTTTGCATATTAATTAATTATTAACATTAATTAATTGTGATTTAAAGTTATGTTACTTAATTAAGTATTATATATGACTGTAACCCTAAATAAAAACTCATTCATTAAAAAAAATCGCCCTATTTTGGCACACACAATAGTAAGTGATTTGAAAGCTGATTATGAGGGCACAATTAATTATTAGAGGAGAGACGTGTTACTGTTACAAATATATTTAGTAAGCCTTCTGTAAGTCTTTATATTATTATGAACATACTCAGAGTGATTCTTTCCGCGGCTTGTAGCTTATTTTTATGCACTTTGAATCATCAGAAAATGTGGGAAAATTCTACAAAGTCACATTGCCAATGGGGTTATTGAGAATTAAAGTCGAAGAGAGGATGGGTCTGAAAAAAATATATTCTCAAATATTAAGTCGTGTAGCACTGGAATTTTACGAGAATTATTATTTTTCATTTTCGTAGTCAAATTTTGTCAAGCTTTTTCAAATCCAATAAAAAATTCGCGCATATTCCCCGTCCGAATTTCCTCTGACCCTAATACACATTCATCGGATGCCTGACTGCTATGTGTAGGGCCGTAAGGCATGCATACATTTTTTTTAGGGTCAGAGAAAATTCGGACAAGCATATGCCGTACATAGTCCTTTTATTACGTGGTCTGCATTGCTGTCAAAGTTGGCGATAGTGTACTAGAAATATAAAGAATGTCTTTAACTGCACACTAGTAGAACGACCAGAAACGCCCACAAAAAATTCACAACACATGAGGTTAACATTAATCATTCAGTAGGATAGAGAAAAAATGTGTCGTCGGAATTTAGTGAAAAGTGTTGATACGACGTAATATTATTTTCTTTTTCCGATAATCCCTTTTAACTAACATTTTCAAATTTCAAACATTTAGGTAACTATAATAATCTGTATTTGGTAACATTGGCATTTTTTCTGAAAAAATACTACACAAAAAACCGTCACGTCTTAATTTTGATTACTGCATTCAGAGATTAGAAAAAATACACGATTTATTAAACTTGTATTTCATGGACAGGGTAATATTATATTGATGGGAAGTCCAGGTTCAGGAAAAACAACAGTAGGAAGGCTCGTAGGCCAGAAACTTGGTCTGCGTACACTGGATATTGATGATGATCATCTCGAACCGTACTGGAAAATGACCGTAGCTGAAAAGGTATGTCTATTCGATAATTTTTCTCTAGTTTGCTTTGCCGATCAAATTTATTTACCGACTTTTTTGTTTTTGTTTTTGGCATTCAAACAGGCGATTTATTGACATAGTTTAAAGCTCCACCGTACGTAATGCAGTGCCTGCCTCTCAACTCTTTAAATGTTAATGTGTGAATCCCAGTAGTTAAAAGTTGTTTTTTTTTACTATAGAAATAGCTTATGTCTCACACATGTACACAATCACTCATCACATGTTTTCAAAAAAAAAAATATAAATAAATATTTAGTTTTCAAAAAAGGAAAAATAATGAAAAAAAGATAAATTACCTAATTTGGTCATACAAGTCATAGTTTGGCAGTTATCATCTAATGAAAATTAAAAAATTTCTAGAAGTTTTGAGTAAAATACTACTTGCTGAAAAATGACCTTGAGAGGGGCCCAAAATCTCTCAAATTTGGTCAGTGAGCCATTTTTAATGGCTATTTGATGTTCAAAATATTTATATTGTTCTATCTTACATTGCGCTCTCAAAATAGTTGGCAATGTCTCATTTAGTTTACATTTATAAATATATATTTTTGCAATGAAAAACAGTAAGTTTATTAACAGTAGTTAAAAGTTTGCTGGTCGATGCCACCTGAATAGCTGCAATAATTCAGATTGCTGGCCTACGGCTTGTAATTTCTCCGGAAAATCCAGACTTCCTTCCAACAATTGGGTTTGGGTGAAATAATTTTGACAGGGATATAAAAACTGATTCCTGCTCACACTTTCCACTCCTTATAGACACTGTTGTGTTTTAGCAGAAGCTCAAAGTGCGACGTAAGGTCATATCAGAATTTCTGTTCATTGTTTTGGTAAAATATTTAGTGAATGAATTGCTAATGGTTTTATTTGTTTTGGATACACAGGCGACGTAAAACTGACAGCCTTTTATTCTTTTTCAGTTGGCCGAAGTTGGTTCTGATCGATTTATAGAAGAGGAGGGGAAAGCATTACTAGAATTTAACGCACAAAACTCCGTCGTATCGCTCACAGGATCGAACCCAATGCACGAGGAATCAATGTCTTACGTCAGTAAGTCCGGAATGGTTGTTTTTCTAGATGTAGAAAATGAAGACATAGTTCAAAGACTGGAACGAATGAAAGTTAATCGTATTGTCGGACAAGGTCCTGGTGTTACCATGTCAGACATATTACAATATCGACAACAGTTCTATGAAAAATCGTATGATGTCCGGATTATTGTGGAGAAAAACGAAACACAGGAGTCTATTTCTAACAAAGTCGTAGAAGTGGTAAAAAGGACGAAGAATCATAAAGGTTACGTGTCGACAAGAAGGATTCCAAATGAGGAAGAATTAAAAAGTATGACATTTTTCGATGTTGTCTTGAAAGGCCTTGCGCAAGATGGCGGACTTTTCATTCCTGCTTTTAAAATACCTCGTTTTTCTTTAGGTGAATTAGATAGATTAGTATCAATGGATTATTCGGATCGAGCTTTAAGAGTTTTAGAGAAATGGATTTCGCCTTATGACTGCCATCCGTCTAAATTAAAAGAGTTCATCTTCAAAGCTTATTCTAATGAAAGTTTTGGTAGCAGTTTAGTATTTCCGGTCCGTCATCTGGAAGGCAATCAGTACTTATGTGAATTGTTTCATGGACCAACCGCCTCGTTTAAAGATGGCGCCATGCAGTTGATGCCTCAATTTTTTATGGAGGCAATTAAGTCATCGGAAAGAGATATTGGAAACGCATGCAAGTAGGTAAATTATAGTAAATGCTAGAGAAAAATATAGCAATAATCCTTGAAATCAAATCATTTTTGTGCATTCATAATTTTTAATTGTTGCTTACTTTTGCCGAATGTATTCACGTAAAAGCCTTGAGTTATCCGGATTGTGCTCTTTTGGGTCGCATTTAATCTAAAAGATTTGTTTATCTTTGTCTACAAGTCTATAAGAGATATCGTTGTTCGATTATAAACGGGTGCTTAGATAATGCATTCCTGTTTTAGAAGTGAATAAACGATACCATAGGTTACCGTTTGTCACCATGGTACCTATTTCTGAAGTAGGACGTCATCATGTCCGGTACCCGGGTATATAACAGGACGTCATAATTTCCGATGACCTTGTATAAAGTTTGGACGTTTTGTAATCAGAGGTCAGGATCTCTGTTTAATATCTTGTTTTAGGAGATATTAGTAACCAAGTATCTGCTACTAACTATATTACACATTGTATATTTTGCTATCTTTGCTGCTGAACCTGAACCTGATTGTTTGAATGCTAGTATTACATTCGGTAATCGTAATAGGCGTACTTTATGGACTCCACAATGTTCACCAAGTCTTCGGGCTTTAGTACGTTTTGCAGAATGGTTAAAACACAAAAGTATAAAGAACGGTGGATTAGGACTAATGGTGTTTTACGCTCTAGAGAAAGTCAGTTCAGGGATTGACGAGAAAACCACAGTGCCTGACAGACATTTGACAACAAAAGTGACAAACTGACACTATAATCTTACCGAGTAAGGATTCCAACCTGCTGCAGTGAGAGGCACTGTCACCCGTAAACCGGCGATTTAGACCACTCGGCTACCGGTTTCAGGAATGGATTATTGAAAATAAATGTTTTAAAGTGAAATGCCTACAATGTTTTCCCCGAGACCAGTGCATTTTCCTGCTTGGCATAAGATGTTATATACACTATTCATTATTAGAAGTGACCACTGTCAACTTTTTTTTAACCATTTTGTGGAATGGTTATTTCCATGCATTAAGATTGTTTTTATTTTTGAACACAGGGTATTACACCAGAGAAATCTTAGACTATAGGAGTACTTTAACCACTACTGTGATAACTGGACAGCCTTTTGTCATTGAATCGAGTTTTATAATCATCATTTCCAAATATATTTATGTACATTTTCACTCTTTTTTATGTTTCGGGTTCTTGGTTGTATTGGCCAATAAATGCTCTCTAGCTGCAATTATTTTCTTCTATTTTTCTATTTTAATAAAATGCTTGCGTGCTTTTTTCATTCATATATGCGTGAAAACTAAACTAATGTCTAATATTTCAAGAATGATAATGGCGATTAAAGGTTCCTTATTTGAACACAAATCGATTGCATGTATAATGTCCGATGACTTCGAACAGTTGGTAGAAGAAGTCGACCCCGTCTTTGTTTGGGTTATTATATGCAATTTTAACACGTGACAGACTTGGTTAATGGGGTTATCTAACGTACCTTGCGGTATCCCAGGAAGTTTATTGGCTTTATTGAATATTAGTTCGTCGAAAATGACTTTTCTGGTTAAAAGCAAAAAAGCAACATTACTCTTAAGAATTTGCGGTGCATAGATTTTCAGTAACTTTTTATACTAAATTTTTCATTTTTCATTATAAACAATTTGGATGGTAATTAGCACGCAGCAGTACTTGATCTACGTCACCGGGAAACATTTTGCAACTATGACAGGTGCTCATCGAAAGCCAGGATAAGTTTATTATCAGTGGTTTTAAGATATTTTTTAAGTTTTTTTCAACTTTTTGTTTGTTTTGTTGTGGCGTACTCTAGGTTGCTCTGGATAATACACGCACAATTGTAACAAAAACATATCGCTTAGATACAACTTTCTATATTCCATTTCATTAGGTATTTAATTCTTGTGGCGACATCTGGTGATACAGGGGGCGCTGTTCTAGACGGGTTTAGTAGACATTCAGGTAATTATTTCTTGTTTACGCATGCTTTGTAGTTATTAAAAATTCGGTAATGGTTTTACTTTACTCTCACTTAATTCATAACCCTAAAAAGTTAATGAAATTGTCCAATGTTTTCTTGCAAAACTTGTGCGAAACTTTAAGAATAATGGGACTGCGGTTAAAGGGAAAAGGAATAGACGGCTTTTTTGATAGATTTTTTCTCGGAAATGCTCAAGAATCTGTCAGATCCTTAAAATACTGTGTCTAGAAGAAAATTCTATGTTTTATGTCGTAGAGCTGCTATTCTTACTGCAATGTATCAATCGCTTTAAATCTATTTGTTGAATACACGAATTTATATAAAAATGACACCGACATCGTGCCTATATAGAGTGCGTGCCGTAAAATTATTAAGGAAAACAAGCAAACTGTAGCCTTGTAATTACCAACATTAAGGATATTGCATTCTGACATAGAAATATGATTGTCATGAGGTTGAAAATACGTTTGTAATTTATTGTATTGAATATGATTTTCTTTCATGGTAATTTCTCACCGTCATAATTCCTTTTGACGCCTTATTGAAATAATAATTTTAAGGGACTTAGCCACCTAAGATGAAGTTGCAACCAATACGGTGCAACGTATTGTTACGTACTAAAGAAATTTCCTTTTTAAAAAAAAAAAAAAAAAAAAAAAAACAACTCTGATCAAATATAATAAAATAAAGGCTTTTTATGTTTCATAAATTAATGCCAATAAAACTATGTGTTAGGTGGTTTATTTTTCAGGTAATTCTAAAATTGGTGTAATGGTTTTATATCCCGAGGAAGGTATAAGTGAAGTACAAAAGAAACAGATGACGTCAATGGCGGGAGATAATATACATGTTGTTGGTACGTAAATTTCGCAGAGTTCTGCAAAAAAAATAAATATACATAGAATAAGAAATTTGGCTGCATATTAAAGAAATCACAAAATGTGGCTATATACAACTTTTTAAAAACTTTATAGTGCTTGAATCCGTAATATAATGGTGCGTGTTCAGGTGACCTTTATTGTGCCATCGCTTGCATTGTCTCAAATTATCATCACAGACCATCCTATTTGGTTAACCTATAGCTTATCAATTGGCATTCGAACTGTTGTTGATAAATTGTACTTCCGTTAGTTCTTAATTTCTTTGTTTATTGATGTTTTTCGAAACTTCGATATTTTTGCGCTCAAGAAATATTAAACTTATTACCATGCAACTTGTGATTTTCTCTGCATTGAAGAAGTCAATGAACGTTTGCTTTATTGACAGTGGTATTTTTTTGTGATATGTGACGTTACGTTGTTTTTTTCTTTTAAGTGAACAAATGCCTTTCTATTTAAATAAAACTGGACCACAATTAATAAATTCTTTAACATTTATTACTCTGTGTATCTTTTAAGGTATTAGAGGTGATTTTGACGTGTGCCAATCTCTTGTAAAACGTGCATTTACCGACAACATCTTATCAAGTCAACTACAAAATAATAATTGCAAACTAAGGTATAATAAATATTAATTAAATTCTCTTATTTCCCATATTAAAGCAAATGTCCTAATAGTATAGCGGTCCTTTAAGGACCTTTGAAATTATGTACATACTGTGAAACTTAAACTTTCAAAATCCTTAACATTAAAATTGGATTAAAATCTGTCGGAGACAAGTACTTTCAGGGTCATGAAAGCATAATGTAGTTACCCCTGTTTCGGTGGAGGTGAAGGGGCTGCGTGTACAAAATAATTTAAAAAATGCTCTTAAAAATATGGGACCACATTAAACTTCAGTTGTCATATGTGAAATTTTGAATATTTTATTTCATAAAATTTTGCAGTTATTAATGCCAATTACAGTTATTGATACAATTTACAGTTATTAATATAAATCAAATAGCTTACCATCTGTTTGATTAGAGATGTTAGACCTCGAATTTCGACCCGGCACAAATCAGTCAAATAAAATAGCTTCATCATCATTATGTTTGTATGTATCTAATTTTATGTAGACTATTTTTCTCTATACAGGTTTAATCCTCTCTGGTTTTAAAAGCTGCCCCACCCCTTGTTGTTAAGATGTTTATGCTGTTTCAAATCTTGATGTCTTTGAAATTTCGATTTCAGTGCTGCTAATTCAATCAACTGGGGCCGACTTGTTCCTCAGATTGTGTTCCACGGTTTCTGCCTATTTAGAACTAGTCCGTATGGGTGTTGTTGAAATGGGTAGTGATGTTGACCTTTGTGTTCCAACCGGTAACTTTGGTAACATATTAGCAGCATTCTATGCAAAGGTATTACTAGTCTAAAATATTTTCAAATAATTTATTTTATCTTTAAAAATATTGGATATTGAAAAAAAACTTTCTGAAATCATGTGCAGAATTTGGAATACTAGTATTTCTTTCTGTTAAAATTCAAAATTCTTCACATGACGTTATTATTGGTGTTCGTATAACAATGTTTATTTATGTGTCGCCATCCAGCTTCCAATGAATAAAGAATCCGAACTTAAAATGAAAATGGTCGTTAGTTTAATTTAAATTGGTCATCAAAATTTCTTTGAAACTTTTAACCGAGGCAATGTGCAATCCCATAAACCGCGTGTTTTAACGCAGTATTTGTTTTTCCAGGATCTATAATGTTCGTACAGATTTTTTATGGACAGGCTATTATGTCTAATTTCAATAAATGAACAAAAGTAACTTGGTAATGTTTCAAACAGTGGGGAAATATTTTGACCAATTTTTACATAGAAATTATTTCAATAACAGGAAATGGTATGTATTTTATTTCTGTTTTTGTAATAATTTTCTGACATATTCTTTAAAACGACATTATATTCATTTTCAGGAAATGGGCGTACCATTTAATCAACTTATTTGCGCTTCCAATAGTAACAATGTTTTGAACAGACTTTTTAAGAACTGGTACATTATGACTTGCGGAAACGATCTTTGATACAGTCCTTTTCACCAGCAATGGATATATTAGTTTCCTCAAACTTAGAACGATACATTTACCATAAATCCGATTCAGAGACAGTCCGGCATTGCTTCGATTCTCTGATTGAAAACAGATTTTTTAAGCTCCCGAAAGAGGTGGGTATAGATAAGGTTAGCAATCATTGAAGTTTGTGGAGACCAAACCATAGTTGAATAGGCGGGTGTGACCAAGTGTTGACAATTGGTAGTGACTTTCTTTTGCCAAGCACTCGGCATTTAGAACTGAAAGTCACAGGGGTCCGGTGGGGACCTTAAAAACCGATGCCCTGTGTCAAAGCAGGCGTGGCACGTTCACGTGAACTCTACCTGTACATTGCTCTAAGTGCATGAAAAGGTAAACAAAATTATGCCATTTCACAAATAGCTGGTGACGTATTGATATAAGTGAAATATTCTTGACTGGGACATAAAACCCCTTTAAATCAAATCAATATCAAGCCCTTGAAGAAACCAAAAGGTTAACCTCCTCTTGAGGGGTATTCGCCATGGTTGAATGCCAGCCAATCACAATATAAATTTTCTAGCATATGAGGGTACTCACACATGTATTTAAGAAGCTACATAAATTCAAACAATGTGTTAAAAACGACTATTACTACCATAATTTGTACCAGATAATCGTGCTAGAGTTCGAAACCACACACTTGAATGATCAAAGGTGCCAGCTCCATTGGCTTAACCACTTATTCATGTATTTTAATATTTTGAAGACAAAGTTTTTTCCTCGAAGATTTAGGAGAGGGAATAAAAATTACGTAATATTTAAATCTTGCTGTAAGTACATGTACTAATATATTTTAAGTTAGAACTCAGAACTTTAGTTTCTTTCTTTATCTTTCCTCTATTTCTTTCTTTGGCTAATTTTTCTTCATTAGACTGGTGAAAACACAATTTTACAGGTAAGCTGTATATCATAAACAATGGTTGTAGGTTTTTCAGAGTCTGCAAGAAGATTTTGTAGGAGATTGGTGTTCTGAACAGGAATGTGGTAAAGAAATTCGAGAGACTCTTGAAAGAACAGGTAAGTTAATTACCATGGTTTTTGTGTTTGTTTGTTATGGGTGGTTTTGTTGTGACGAGCTTAAATTGATTTGTTTTATCTCACCTGACCGAAAGGTCATGTGAGCTTATGGCATTGCGCGATGTGTGTATGTGCGTGCGTGTATACGCGCGTCGTAAACACCTATTTTTGACTTCTCCAAAACTGCTGCGCAGATTTCAATGATACTTAGCCAGAAGCATATGGGGGCTGGTGCAATTCAGATTTGTTCATGACGTTGCCATGGCTACCAAACCTAAGTCAAGGTGACCTACGGGTTCCAAAAATCTTATAAAATCTTCTTCTCCGAAACCGATGATGGGAGCAAAAATCTGATGTGATATTTGGCCTCTCTAGCGTGTTAAGCCTGTAGTTTGTTCATTTCGTGAAATTTGGTCGGAAAATGGAATACGCGTTGTTGGTTTAATTAAAACTTTTTTGTAAAATTGCTCTAGATTGTTATAACTTGACTATTTGAACAGATAATGACATGAGGTTTTCAATTTTGACCTTTTCTTGAATGACCTTTAAAATAGAGTCAAAGTCACAATTAAGTTTAGGTCATGGCCTTATTTGTGATTTATGCAGTTTTAGGCCATTTTCTTGCAAATATTAAGAGATATATGAATTCAAAACATTTTACAAAATTTCCACTATCTCTTTTTATTTACAAATAAACATTTAAAAAAAATAAATGCAGATGTTATAAGCTTGAAGTGATCTTCTTAAATTACTGAATATCTCAGTAATTAACAAAATTATAAAGATGACAGATTGGTCAGATTTAAGTTAAGGAATTTTTGTGAAACCGGGGCCTGTCTGATTGGAATTGGCGTGTGTGTGTGTGTGTGTGTGTGTGTGTGTGTGTGTTGTTGTGTGTGTTTTCATTGTGAACTTGAATTATCATTTTAAATTTGTCTTAATTTGATCTAGGTTATTTGCTTGATCCACACACAGCAGTCGGAAAAGTCGTTGCTGATAAATGTCAAACAAAGAATAGACCGGTTATAATTGCATCTACGGCGCATTATGAGAAGTTTGCACCGGAAGTGTTACGGATTCTGGGAAATGATATGGGAAATGCGCCTGTATCAGATATGTTTGACAAATTAAGTAATATATGTTCAAAGCCTGCGAAACACAATAATTTAAGAGATGTTTTATCAAGACCGAAAGTACACCAGAAGGTATTGGAGGGCGATTATAAGAAAGTGACAGGGGATATAGAAAACTTTGCAAAACGTATCTGACGAGAAAAGACTTAAAATAAAAGATCTAACATGTTTAATTGAAGGCAAAATGTCCTTGAAAGTCCGTGGATTTTTTTTTTCTGGAGAAGAGTTAAAAACTGTTAATTGTAATATATAGACTTTATTTAGAATAAAGTAGCATTGTTTTCCTGACGTATAGCATCCAGAATATAAATATTGACTAATCAAAATTTTTGGTTGCATTTTTTTAATTTTATAATTTTAATTTTACATTGATCCAAATACGACCCAATGACGTCACACTTTAAATAGGTAGCCAAGGCGTCTTATATTGTGCAGAATAAGATACACCTGTAGTATGTTTTAAAGATTAAAGTTAGACGAATAACAGACGTTAAATCCTCTTTGTGTGGATTAGTGAAATATACATTGTATTTATAATTGTCAGTAGATTATTAGTAAAAATAGGATTAACAAGTAATATAAGTGTTTATACCGGTATTTTTTTTATTGCTATTATATTTACTATTTTATTATTTTTACCTGCACAAAGAATTAACTTTTTAATTGTTTTTCTTGTACAAAGTATTTCTCTGGGTTGAATATTGGTTTGCCATGTTTTAGAACGGAACATACTTACTGAGCCCAGGGATGACATTTTGCTATCCAGGACCCCCCTACCCCCCTCTGTTATTGGAAGAGATGTAGTTAGTTACCTGAACCCGAGGCTTGCAGAGTCCCATGGGATATTGCATCCGAAGTTGTTGGAGTGACTTAATGATTAAATGATAACACGCCCAACAATTTCTATTACCTATTTAGAAGCTTCATCTTTTTTAACCATATTACTGCATTAGATAAAGCATTTCAAAAATAAACACAAACATTAGAGAATAATCTATTATGACAGAAATCGGTTTACTAAAAATACTAATGGCATTGAATTTATTCCTGTTTTCAATCTCTGATCTTTGTTGCGTTTTAGTTAGGGCCTCGGTGGCTGAGTGGTGTGCTCAAGGATCATAGGTGACCTCATTGCCTATGTTAGAATCCAACTCGCTAAGATCATAGCGTTAGAAAGTTTGTCAGTTCGCTTGCTGAAGGTCGGTGGTTTCCCTTGATACTTTTTCCTTCCACCATCCCAGAAATGTCGTCTTGATATCGTTAAAAAATCTCGACTTAATCAAGATTTTTTCAACCATATTGCTTCAAAATAATTTTTTCTCCAAGTTATAAAAAGGCTACATGTAATTAAACAAAACGGCGAGAATTTGTCCAAAAGAAGAATAAGTAACATTGTCAGTATGTAGTTGAAACAAATGTGATTCTCCACATATTGTTTAGTCTATTCTTGAATTGCATGCATCTTCTTATTTGCAAGATTGAACCATTGCATTCTTATTTTTAAAAAACCACTAAAGTTAACCACACTGTTCTCAATTCTAACACCTTATATGTAATCTGTAGATTTGAGCTTTTAAGCATCTTTAATGTATACCGTCTGACTTACAACTCCCTCACATTCCATATCCTGAAATATAGATTTTAAAAATTAATAAAGTTTACCCAGAAAAGATGACAATGCGTGAACGCATATGCTTTTTATAAACGGAAAAACTATGTAAAAGCCAGTCGATCAACCAAAGCGTAGATAATCATGCATGCCGTGATGAGTTTGGTAATCGACCAGACTAGCAGATTTGTCAACAAAATTGAGGATCAAGTATTTATTAATTATGATAAAATTGATCGCAACTAAGTTATAGTATAAACTGTAGAAAATTGATTTTGAAGTAAAATTACTTTAAGTATAAATAAATTTAAAAAACATGTACTCATTATTTAATCAGAAACGTCGAAACGAAAGTTTTGAATTTTTATAAAATAGAAGCCGACATGACAATTGTAACCATTGTCCACTTGAAGTTTATGGTATTGTACAAATGAATATCTTACCGTTATCAATTTATTTCCTTCGATGTAAGTTCTAAGCGTCATCTTTTTGATGTTCCCTTTAGGGGTCTGAATCGTTTGTTCCTCCACCATAGTTTTTCCATCTAAAGTAGGAGTAGCCTGAAATTAAATAAATACGTTGAAATTGTCCGACTATAGAATCATGATTGAATATTTAAGTTCCTGAAAATATTATTCAAAAGTCGTGGGTTCAGGGCCAATCTAGTCTATAGATCAAATTTATCGAACAAACCAATTTATTAATTTTACATTGGTTCTGTAGTTTATGTTGTAAAGGAATGAGTAATGCAAGGAGTTAAAATTGCGATAGATTTCCGTCCTATTTCAAAAGAGTTTATTTAGATACAACCTGTAGCTCTTCATGGTAGAAATCTATGATACTATTGGCGGTTCATATACATGTTTAGTATTACTCATACCATTCCAGGGACCACAATCGCCAAGTGGTCTAAAGCTCATGCAAATGCTTCAAGAACACGGCGCTTTTTTTCGCTGCCTCGGTTTGAATACAACTTTGGCATTTCCTAATGATAGGTCAGTTTGCTTTCCGAACGTCGGTGGTTTTATTCAGGAAGTCCGATTGCCTCCACCATCAGTCCGAAACTGATCGCTTCGAATCTTGACTGGGTGAATTCAATTATACCATTCAAGAACTGACCACCCGTTAGATAGAGAATCAGTCTCAACATTTTCATTCGGAATACCTCTTGTTAGAAACTTCTGATTACCTCCGTTTCTGTGTCTATAATTGTGTACGTTTTACGTTTCTTATTGATCTGCCATTTTTCAGTGTATATATTCTTCCCTTCAACAAAAACATTGCTTTCCCACTCGTCTCCTTCACTTTTTTTAGTGACCAAGGTATGGACCATTCCCATGTCTTTAATTTTATCAGGCGCCTCTGTAAGAAATCACAAATAGTTGTAATTGAAAAGAAAAGGTTGATTTATAAACAATAGTCAATGTCGTTGATAGTCTATACACCTAGGCCTGATTGTTCAATGCTCGGTTGGTTCAATCAACTGGTTATTAAAAATTTAAAATGTTAGTGGAATTAAACTGTTTTTATGAACGTAGGGATTTGGTTTATATTATAATTTATAAATAATAACAATTTTATACATTAGCTTTTGAACAGAAATTACCAAGGTTGTCTTTGGGCGATGACTCTTTTAAGACTCGCGAGAGTGAAAATTACGTCGAGATTATATTTCGCCAGACCTATGCATGACATGAAAACAGGACAAGATCCAAAGTTTTCTGTAGAACGTCATTATTTAAATGACAAATCCTCCATCTTTGACTTTATTGTACATACAATTAACTCAGTAAAGTATAATTTCAAGAATTTAAAAAAATTATGACAATACACGCGGTTTGTAACATTTATTAAAGACATTATCGAAATCCTCAGATTTGTCATGTGCTGATTTTGAATACATTATTTGAAGTTGTCATGTGCTGATTTTGAATGCATTATTTGAAGTTGTCGTGTGCTGATTTTGAATGCATTATTTTAAGTTGTCATGTGCTGATTTTAAATGCATTATTTAAAGTTGTCATGTGCTGATTTTGAATGCATTATTTTAAGTCGTCGTGTGCTGATTTTGAATGCATTCTATTCAAAGAAATTCAAAATCACCACAATGGATTTTCACAATAATTCAAATTCAAATTGTTTTATTACATATAAACCATATAACAAACAAAATGGAATTGGTTTGTGAATACTTACAATAGAACTAAACCATAAAAGATATGTTAAAATAAACAAAATAAAAGTTACATCTCTGAAGTTCCTGCTAAGCTGATTTCTCTCAGCTCTAAAGACTTTTCAGTAAAAGTGCTCAAGCAATACAAAAGAGAATCAGAATCCTTACTCAGAATATCTATAAGTTTACAATTAATAGTTTTATTTTCAAAATTATGAATATGTGATTTGCAGACTTGTAACAAAATGTAAATTTTACAATGGAGGAAAAAGTGTTCTTCAGATTCTATAACTTTACAGACTTTACAAAAGGGCTAATAAGGGATTAATAAGGCTTTAACACTTTGCCGCCATCTTTGTTCTTTAAGCGGTAGTGTGAAAGAATGAGTCTCAAAAAGCCGAGCGATCCGCCTATAGGAAAAATGCCAAGAAATAAGGTTACACGTCTCTTGCAGACCTCTATATCCAAACATCGACTCGAGGCCAAATGCAAATTAATTTTAGCCTAACGTGTCTATATGAAACATAACGTAATGAAGGCATCTCAAATCGTTACTGAAAAAAAACTAAATATAAAAAAGTGTCATTGGTCTTTTTCTCACTATTATTACCCGTGATTGTGAAGAGTAAAATTCACATTACGTGATTTTCGACTGTGAACTAATGCAGCGCCTACAAGATTCGAACCTAAAAAAATTTGAGGTTATCATTTCCTACGTCCTACCACACTACCAGCGTAGATGGTTTTGGCATCGTATCCTAGCTAATATCAAGTATGTATATTGTTTGGAGCGATTAAGAGGTAATTTGTTTTATCTTTATCCCCAAATTTCAATGACAACACATCCCTCTCCATCAATCAGAATTTGCAAAACAGAAGATAAAATATAGCAGTTTTGGTAGTCAAAATATATTTGATGCATGAAGAGGAATGCGCTTTATGTGTATTAATTGAAAAACACGATTATTTTCATCAAAATTTTCGTATTTGTATGGAAGTATGCGGAATGCAGTATTCTGAAATGTATGTTTAAACATATAATGTAATGTTTTATCAACTTTTTATATTCAAAACCGTTTCGTTCAAGTACTCTCTTTTGGATGTTTAAAGTGTAAATATTATTTTAACAATTAAAAAATTTTGAATTCTATAGACGGATGCCTCGGCTTTTTGAGAATCATCCTTTGCTCGGCGACCTGTTTTTTCTTGTTTTATACATGTATAAGGATTTTACGACACAAGAACAATTCTCTTGACCCGAGACCATTTCCTCTAAAGACACACATAAAATATTGACTAATGTTTCTAATTTTAGCAAACAAACTATTTCAACTACCAGAACCAAGTTTTACGATCATTTCTTTACTTAAGCTTAACAAATATTGACAATATTCTAGAATTACAAATAAACATTTTTGACAAAAATTATAAGCTTGAAGTGATCTTCAAAAACAAGCTTAATTTTCTAAATTCTAAATACCATAAAAATTAATAAACTCTGAAATGTTAAATCTCTCTCTCTCTCTCTCTCTCTCTCTCTCTCTCCCTCTCTCTCTCTCTCTTTCTCTCTCTCTCTCTCTCTCTCTCTCTCTCATAGAATATATAGTGTTTTAATTATATGTCTAAAACATATATTTACAACCTCAGATGTAGCCGCGAAAAGTTGCAAGTTTCCTAATGCGATTTTAAACATCAACTCACTCACTACAGGCTCAGACTAAATGGTGTTTTATTGATAAAATAAATTTTATTTATAAAAAAATACCTAATTTTTCCAACAGTGCCTTCATATTAGTCGTTTTGGAGGGATCAAAAGTCCAAGAACCTTCATATTCTGCCGCCATCTCGATGTCAAACAGAAATTATATATACCAACGATAATCTTCTTTCCCCTTTCTTACAGTTCTAACACCTCACAACCTCGCTAATGAAAGTGCGGTATTTATTATGCACTGTGTATTCAAATTGTATGTGGATATATTTAATTGATTGTAGTACTTAAAACGTCTTAATAAGAGTTCTGCTCAAACAAAAGCCGTCCTATAAGTTGCACCTATAAAACTTGAGATTATGTTAGACCGATTTTAAATATCGACAATAACGTATATACATAATACAATATATATATATATATATATATATATATATATATATATATATATATATATATATATATATATATATATATATATATATATATATATATATTACTTGAAGTATACATTTCATAACATTGATTATACTTTGTTAGAGGCATAAAGCATTGTCCATGTTCCACATTTAAAGTTCTGTTATGTGCTGAATTTGAATGCATTATTTTAATAGAAATTCAAATCAGCACATAACATTGCTATTATTACTTTAATATAACTTATGAACTTAAAGCAAAGACATATTCATAATTTTGAGGGCGGTAGAGTACAAAACAAAGTGAAGGTAGTAGATAAGAAAAATAGTAGCGTTACAAAGTGTATGCAAATCAACTTTGTAACTAGTATATATCATATATGGCAGTATTTTGAACAGACACAATGCCTTATTTACATCATCATGAACCCAAAATTTTGACCGTGTTTACAATGCGCAAGTCAAAGAAAGAAGTGCTTGGGCGTTTTCTCTACCCATTGGCGAATTCAAACGGGGGTGGCGGGGTTTTCAATCCCCCTTTGAAAAATTCGAGAAAAATGCGATTAAAAGGTCCCGAGAAGTATTAAAAATTGATTTTTTGGCGGGGGCTTCGCCTTAAGTGGTCTTTCTGAAATACGTTTGGGGCCATTAGCTCTCGTCGCCGAGAGCTTGAACCTTTGTAGCTTGCTATATCTTCTGATAAAATTCTCTCCCCTCCTTTAAAAAATTCTGGATTCGTCCTGTTACCTGTACAGGTTGTTGCAAGTGCTTATCTTTAAAATAATATCGTGGATTAGTTATAATGCGATCATAAATATAATCCTTGTTAGCATGGTTCTTTGACCCTTTTTAAAGTTAGTAACAAATTCAAGCCGTCAAAGATTAAAGTCTCTTTTTGACTTGATATTTTTAAAACAAATTTTTATGTATCTATTTATATGACAAAAATGTTTCACACATTTAAGACTTTTGACAGGCATGTTTTGAAACGCATTTCACGGTCCATACAAGAACGTACAGTGGATGTTTCTGCTAATCATGCGAGGAACATAATTTGGATAAAAATGCACTGAAACATGAAAAATAATATTAACATACAAAGACATATGACAGCATAATAAACAGACATAATGCGTTATTTACATCATCTTGTACACAATATTTTAACAATGTGCAATCAACAACAAAAGTGCTTGAGCGTTTTCCTTCCAATTGGACCATTCAAGAGAGATGTGGCCAAAAGGTCCCAAGAACTATAAAATTTATTAAATTACATTCTTTGTCGTACAAAATAATAATAATAATAAAGTAAAATAAGATTTAAAAAAAACATAAGTGCGAACATAAAACGAACATAATTTTATTCAGCCTTGATAAGCGATTGCATGCCAAAACTTGTGAGAATAAAGCGTCTTAAAGTGTATTAAACAAAATCATGTTACTATTTTCAGTAAAGTATTATGACAACTAACTATAAATGCTATCAGCTATACTTAAAATAAATTTAAAATTGACAATGCTGTTAAAAGTAGTAAAAAAGAATCAAAAGTCGTTCATGAATCGGGTAAAACTTTACCGAATGATTGATATCCACCCCTCAAATGAAACCTAAATATCTACCCCTCAATTGAGACCTAACTATCTACCCCTCTGATGTGTTCTTAATATCCATCCCTCAATTGAAATCTAAATATCTTCTCTAATGTGACTTAAATATATACCCCTCTAATGTGATATTAATATCTATCAGCTAAATATCTACCCCTTAAATGTGACCTTTATATCTACCCCTCTAATGCGACCTAAAAGTCTACCTCTCTAATGAGACCTATATATAAATCCGCCCCTCAAATGAACAGATTTTGGTATTTCTTATTACTATACAATTTCTAATGTAGTTAGCAGTAATTTTCAAAATATTTTTTTGTATTGTTATCAAACAGAAGTTTGATTTTATTATGTGAAGGTAGAACAAAGAAATTAGGGTAAAAATTATTAAGTTTTAAGTAAAATAGTGATCTACCTTCTGAATATAGGGGGCAGTGAAATAAAAAATGTAATTCATCTTCAACTTCATTTAATGTGCAACAACTGCACAATCTATCAAAGTCGTTGGTATTGTTATATTTCCCTGTTTCTAGAAAAAGATTATGAGCACTTAACCTGAATTATACTCCTCAAATGTGACCTAAAATCTACCCCTTTAATGTGACCTAAATATCCACCTCTCTAATGTGACCAACTTTGAACTCTTGAAGTAAGAAACAACAAATCATTAAATATTTAATTTAGTTTATTTGTTCTTGATTATATTACAATCAAAATAGAATTATTTTTAAAAAATACAAATCAGTATCACAATATGCTGAATGCGTGGTACTTAGATCATCAAACATCACCCCCTCGAGATTCAGTATTACATTTCTGAACTAAAATTTTTATCAATTTAAATGTTGGAAATCCACAAAATCTTTATTATTTCCTTGTTTTCTAAAGTATTCAGAAATCTAAGATGTTATTTTGAAAATAAATAAGCTTATGAGATCTGTGTTCTATTTCGGGTTGATATTGGAAAATAAATATTTTTGTTTTAGAACGGAACATACTTACTGAACCTGGCCAGGGATGACATTTTGCAATAAAGGACCCCCATCTCTGTTATCGGACGAGATGTAGTTACCTGAACCCAAGGCTTGCAGAGTTCCCATGGGATATTGCATCTGAAGGTTCATAAAAATTAAGTCCTTCTCAGAAAGAAAATGAGATCAACTTTTTAGTTTCAGTTATATTGACAAAATAATGTACCCCAAGCTCAAAATAAATGGAAAAAAGAATAAGATCGTAGTTTTATTCTAGCAATTATAATCGGGGTTTGATGGAGTGACTGAATAATAACACGCCAACAATTTCTATTACATATTTAGAAGCTTCAGATTTTTTTTTACTTTATAATAAACGTGTTTTGATTGGTACTTTTCCAATCGCTACATCGCTCGGTCTTTTCCGTCGTTCTTTTTTGTGAGGTACAACGGAAAAGACCGAGCAATGTTCCCATTGGGTTGTATTCCTTTACCATCCCAGAACTGCCTCTTGATAAAATGAAAAATAATCTCAACTCAGCCATGTACTTTGGTAAATCAAAATTTTTTCAACCATATTGTTTAAAAATAATCTGTTCTAGTTATAAAATTAAGGTCGCATGGAATTAAACAAAACAGCGAATATTTGTCCAAAAAAAGAATAAATACATTGCCAGTAGGTAGTTGAAACAAATGTGACTCTCCAGTCTATTGTTACACATACTGTTTCATCTATTTTTGAATTTGTATGTATCTTCTTATTTGCAAGGTTGAACCACTGTATTCTTATTTTAAAAAAAACCACTAAAATTAACCACACTGTTCTCAATTCTAACACCTTATATGTAATCTGTAGATTTGAGCCTTTTAAGCATCTTTAATGTATACCGTCTGACTTACAACTCCCTCACATTCCATATCCTGAAATAGATTTTAAAAATTGATTAAGTTTACTCAGAAAAGATGGCAATGCTTGAACGCATCTGCTATTTATAAACGGAACAAACTATGTAAAAGCCACTCGATTCACCAAAGCTTACGTAATCATGCATCCCGTCATGAATTTAGTAATCAACCAGGCTAGAAGATTTGTCAACAAAATTAAGGATCTGATATTCATTAATTTTGATAACATTATTATTATTATATACATAAACATCAAGTTAGAAGTGTTTGTAAGTAGGAACTCTTCAGTTATATATATACAAAAATTTGGGGTGGGGTGAGTATTTTATAACGAGTTTGCGAGCGTTAAAGGCTGAAGCCCCAAGTGGCGAGAGGTACATGTTGGGGTCCCAGGCGGCGAAGGTACGGCGATGAATTTTCATACTACTGCTCAGGGACTATTAAGCCACATCTCTCTCTCTCTCTCTCTCTCTCTCTCTCTCTTTCTCTCTCTCTCTCTCTCTCTCTCTCTCTCTCTCTCTCTCTCTCTCTCTCTCTCTCTCTCAAATTTTTCAAATGGGGGGGGGTTGTCGTAACTAATGTATAGTATAAACTAGAAAATTTATTTTGAAGTAAAGTTACTTTAAATATAAATATTTATTATTCAATCAGAAACGTCAAAACAAAAAAGATTCCAATTTTAATGAAATAGTAGCCGACATGACAATTGTGACCATTTTCCACTTGAAGTTTATGGTATTGTACTATGAATGAAAATCTTACCGTTATCATTTTATTTCCCTCGATGTAACTTCTAAGCGTCATCTTTTTTATGTTCCCTTTAGGGGTCTGAATCGTTTGTTCCTCGACAAGGGTTTTTCCATCTAAAGTAGGAGTAGACTGAAATTACATAAATACGTTGAAATTTTGTCAGACTAAAGAATCATGATTGAATATTTAAGTTCCTGAAAATATTATTCAAAAGTCGTGGATTCAAGGCCCAGCTAGTCTATAGATCAAATTTATCGAACAAACCAATTTATTAATTTCACATTGGTTTTGTAGTTTATGTTGTAAAGGAATGAGTAATGCAAGGAGTTGACATTGCGATAGATTTCCGTCCTATTCAAGAAGAGTTTATTTACGATAACGCCAGTAGCTCTTCATGGTAGAAATCTATGATACTATGGGCGGTTCATATACATGTTTAGTATCTCTCTTGACTTTCCAGGGACCACGATCGCCAACTGGATTTAAGCTTGCGTCCACGCTACAAGAACACGGCGCTTTTTTCGCTTGAAATGCAACCTGTTTGAATACAACTTTGGCAGTTCCTAATGATAGGTCAATTTGCTTTCCGAACGTCGGTGGTTTTATTCGGGAAGGCGATTGCCTCCACCATCAGTCCGAAACTGATCGCTTTGAATCTTGACTGGGTGAATTCAATTATACCATTCAAGAACCGACCACCCGTTAGTTAGAGAATCAGTCTCAACATTTTCATTCGGAACACCTCTTGTTAGAAACTTCTGATTACCTCCGTTTCTGTGTCTATAATTGTGTACGTTTTTCGTTTCTTATTAATTTGCCATTTTTCGGTGTAAACAGTCTTCCCCTCAATAACAACATTGCTTTCCCACTCGTCTCCTCCAGTTTTTTTAGTGACCAAGGTATGGATCATTTCCATATCTTTAAGTTTATCAGGCGCCTCTGTAAGAAATCACAAATAGTTGTAACTGAAAAGAAACAGGTTGATTTATAAACAATAGTCAATGTCTGCTGTTGATAGTCTATCCCCCCAAGTCTGATTGTTCAGCTCTAATAACCTTTCAATAAATGAGCCGTTTAGCCATACAAAAGAGAATCGGTATATATATAAGTTCACAATCATAAGTTTTATTTTCAAAATTATGAATATGCAATTTTCAGACTTGTAACAAAAAATCCCCTAGCATAAATGTTAATTTTACAATGGAGGAAAAAGTGTTCCTTTGATTCTATAACTTTTACGGACTTCACAAAAGCGTCAATAAGACTTTAACTTTTTGCCGCCATCTTGTTCTTTAAGCTCTTGTTAGATAGGTTAGTGTGAGATGTGTTGGGCGATCAATTTCTTGTTGATATATATGTCGAATTTACGACACGAGACCAATTGTCTTGACCCGAGACAATCTCATGTAAAGGCACACAAAAGAATTGTTTAAAACACGTTTTAAATTTAGCAAACAAACTAGTTAAGCTAACAGAACCAAGTTTTATAATCATTTCTTTACTTTAACGTTTAACGAATATTGACAATCGTCTAGAATTACAAAAAAACAACATTTTTGTCATAAAACTAAAAACAGATTTTATAAATATATAACACTAGTACCTGTTAAATTCGATGTGCCATATATGCACATTTCGGAAAATCATTCCTCATCAGTGACATTAGGGGCCGAAAAGTTTGATAGATGAAAAACATAAGCCAAACTACATGTATGTTAATATATGAAATTAAATAAATTTAAAGTTCCAAAATTGTATGAATCCGGCTAAGGAATGATTTGCATGAGGGAACAAACCTTAGTTTTATAAAAAAATTCAAAAATCAAGACGATTGAAAATTAAATAATTAAATAAGCTTGAAGTGATCTTCAAAAACAAGCATATTTTTAATACCTAAAAAATTAGAAAAAAGTTAACTCTGAAATGTTAAATCTCTCTCTCTCTCTCTCTCTCTCTCTCTCATAGAATATATAGTGTTTTAATTATATGTCTAAAACATATATTTACAACCTCAGATGTAGCCGCGAAAAGCTGCAAAATTCCTGATGCAGCTTTAAACATCAACACGCTCACTACAGGCTCAGAATAAATAGTGTTATAGTGATAAGATAATTTCATTTAAAAAAATACCTAATTTTTCCAAAAGTGCCTTCATATTAGTCGTTTTGGAGGGATCAAAAATCCAAGAACCTTCATATTCTGCCGCCATCTGGATGTCAAACAGAAATTGTATATACTAACGATAATCTTCTTTCCCCTTTCTTACAGTACTACCATCGGTAATTTAAGTGCGGTATTTATTATGCACTGTGTATTTAAAAAGTATGTGAATATGTTTTAATTTACTGTTGTACTTAAAACGTCTTGTTCAGAGTTCTACTCAAACAAAAGCCGTCCTATAAATTGCCCCTATAAAACAGAGCGATTTTAAATATCGACAATGTATATACTTGCATATACATAATACAATATTTACAATATATATATATATATATATATATATAACATTGTTCTTGTTATGTATTTAACATTCACTGAAGTTTACATTTTTTGTAACTTGTGACATTGATTATACTTTGGTAGAGTTATACAGCATTGTTTATGTTCAACAGCAA
Source organism: Tegillarca granosa (assembly GCA_029721355.1). Lineage (NCBI taxonomy): Eukaryota > Metazoa > Mollusca > Bivalvia > Arcoida > Arcidae > Tegillarca > Tegillarca granosa. The sequence goes on along the minus strand of CM056599.1, from coordinate 36,785,736 downwards.
TCTGCTGAAATAAAGTCTATACATGTATTTCTCCTTGAATTAACGATTTTAGTGTAATGTTTTTACAGCATATGATGTGTAATACAGACATTGAAAAACTCCGAATTGCATGTTTTTTCGATTTATTATTTCAAAAGGTAGTAGATAAGGAAAAGAGTAGCATAACAAAGTATATGCAAATCAAAAGAAAACAACATAAGAAATAATATTTACATATAAACGATAAGTTTCACTTTGTAATTAGTTTATATCATATATGCCAGTATAGTGAACAGACACAATGCGTTATTTACGCAAAATTTTAACGATGGGCAAGTCAACAGACGTACTTGGGCGTTTTCCCTACCAATTGGACGGTTCAAGAGAGATGTGGCCAAAAGGTCCCGAGAACTTTTTTTCGGCGGATGCTTTACCCCCTGGATCACCAACAGGGGTCTGTCATAAATCTACTGGGGGATGTTAGCTGCCCCAAGACCCTCGCTCCTGAGGGCTTGAGCCTTTGGAGCTTGCAAGTTGCAAATTCATAAAAAAATTCTCAACTCCCCCCCTCGCCCTTTCATAATTTCTGGATTCGCCCTGCTACCTATACAGGTTATTGCAAGTGCTTATCTTTAAAATAATATTGTGGATTAGTTATAATGCGGTCATAAATATAATCCTTGTTAAGCTGGTTGTTTGACCCGTTTTTAAAGTTAGTAACAAATTAAAGCCGTCAAAAATTAAAGCCTCTTTTTGACTTTAAATTTCTAAAACAAATCTATATGACAAAAATTTTTCACACGTTTAAGAATTTTGACAGGCATGTTTTGAAACGCATTTCATGGTCCATACAAGAACGTACAGTGGATGTTTCTACTAGCCATGCGAGGGAAATAATTTGGTTAAAAATGCACGAAGGTGTTATATTTTTTGTCGTACATATTAATAATAAAGTAAAAAAAAAAACAAAAAAAAAACAAAACAAAAAAAAAAAAAAACAACACATCCAACATTATTTTACTCCGTCTTGATAAGCAATTGCATGCCGAAACTTGTGAGAATAAAGCGTCTTAAGAGAGTCTATTAAACAAAAACATGTTACTGTTTTCAGTAAACGTATTATGGCAACTAACCATAAATGCTATCTGCTATACCTAAAATTTCATCAGTTTTAAAAATTGACAATGCTGTTAAAAATTAGTAAAAAAAGAAACAAAAGTCGTTCATGAATCGGGTATAACTAGACCGAATGATTGATATCGTCATAGGTCCTTTCTGGATGAATACTTTATGAAAACAAAAATAAAATATAATCATCATGAGTTCGTAATTATTATTAACTTATTGAAGCTATAGCTGTTTAGTGGTAACAGAATAGATGCTGGACGATTGGTTCACTGTGGGATTATATGAAGCCAACATTTGCTTCACATAAATGACAATTAAGGCATTCAATTTTTCTTTGATTGATATAGAACATGTTAATCAAATATTGGACAAAATGCCCTTATAATAGTTATTTTATAGGCATCGTTATGTCCATATTCAGGCTTTTAAAGAGTAGATAAGTAATCCTGATCAACGCACAAGTAGAAATTATTTCACTTACATTTCTTTGGTTAGTTATGTGGTGTTTGGATAAACCAGAGTGCGAAGAAAAAAGATTACTTTCGACAAAGACACTGACAAACTTTCTCAAACTACGATCTGCACAATTTTCACCTTAAAGTTGCATTAGGTTTTTCAATTTTCTGAATTTATTTTGATTTTCTAAAAATATATTTTTTTAAAAATAGATATCCTCTAACCACGATCCATGAGATTCATTTTCTAAATTTTATTTCTTTTAGCTGTAAATAAACGGAATCCTCTGACCGGTTGGTCAATGTTTAACGATGGTAATTATGAGCTTGGGGCATGCGCACGGATGTACGGAAAAACCCATGAATCGAAGGTGAAACGTGACAAATTGCAATTAATTGTCCTTAAATATCCAGATGTATTTGAAATGGTGTTGTGTATTCCCTTACTAACTCACAAATGACAAATTCAACGAAGTTCTGTGTTTAATTTATCGTATTTCACCGTTTTTTAAAGTTGTGTTCAAATGACCCGGGTTTTGATGACGTAAGGTCCATGATTTAATATTAGATCCCAAATGCTGCATCTCGCTGGGTAATTACTGTAATTTCTGTATTTATTCGAGCTTTTATCGTTGAACTAAATGTAACATTGTTCATTAGGAGCATCATTAATTTGATTAGCACCGTTTTAATTTTTTCTTTGGAAAACTTAATGCAGCTTTAAATATATATTCCTCTAATGTGATTTGAACATCTATCCCTCTAATGTGACCTGAATAACTACCCATCTAATAGGACCTAAATATCGACCCATCTTATGTGACCTAAATACCTGCCCCTCCAAAGTGACCCGAATATCTGCCCCTTTGATGAGACCTAAATATCTATCCCCTTAAATGAACTGAACATCTACTCTCTGTAATGTTGCCTGAATATCTATCTACCCCACCACTGTGACTTGAATGTCTATCTACTGTAACTTAATCTACTCATCTCACATGACCTAAATATCTACCACATTCATCTACATCTCTAATGTGACCAGAATATCTATTCACCCCTCATAATGTGACGTAAATATCTACCCCTCTAATGTGAACCTAAATATTTACCCCTCATAGTGACCTGAATATCTACCCCTCAAAATGTGTCCTAAATATCTACCCCTCAAAATGCGTCCTAATATCTACCCCTCTAATGTGTCCTAAATATTTGCCCTTGTAGTGTGATCTAAATAGCAATGTACCCTTCCTAAGAGACCTATATATCTACCCCTCTAATGAGACTGACTATCTTCCATTTAATGATACACAAATTTTAATCCCTCTATTGTGACCTGAATATATATATCCCTCTAATGTGACCTGAATGTCTACCCTGTAATGTGACCTAAATATCTACCCCTCTAATAAGACCCTTATAATTTACTTACCCTTCTAATATAACCTTAATATATAACCCTCTAATGAGACCGGAACATCTACCCTCTAATGAGATCTAAATATGTACCCCTCTAGAGAGACCTTAAAATCTACCCCTTTATTGTGACCTAAAGATCCACCCTTCTAATGTGACCAACTTTGAACTCTTGAAATAAGATACAACAAATCAAGAAATATTTATTTCAGTTTATTCGTACTTGATTATATAACAATCAAAATAGAATTATTTTTAAAAAATACACATCAGTATCACAATATGCTTAATGCTTAGTACTTATGTCATCAAACAGCTTAGGAATGTCTATCACTCTCATCCCCTCGAGATTCAGTTTTACTATCATTTCTGAATTAAAATTTTCATCAATTTAAATCTTGTAAATTTACAGAATCTTCATAATTTCTTTGTTTTCTAAAATATTCAGAAATCTAAAGTGTTATTTTTTTTTTTTAGATAAATAAGCTTATGAGATGTGTGTTCTATTTGGGAAAATACCACCCACTCCAGGCAGCTTAAAATGAAAACAGAAGTGGATAATATTGAATAACTGTAAATATAGTAAACTAATAAATAAGAATTACAATTTATCAAATCTTAGTTCAGGAATAAATGTGACACTCGAAACTGGAGCTAATTAAAAATATTTCAACCACTATTGTAAAATATAATTAAAAGTAGAAATGTGTCAATTTCTCAAAAAAACAAAAATACATAAAATTATTTCAAAAATATACAATGTGATGTCTGAAATAGAAATCATACTTATAGACAATAGCTCGGGATCGTCAGTCTATATCCACAAGATTGTTTAAATGACATATCATACAGGACATTGAAACTTTGGAATTTGGGTTCGGTGAATGAATCAATCAATTTCTGTCTGATAAATGACTATAAGTGCTCTTGTCAAATTATGGATATGAAAACTACCAAGGATAATAATATCATTATTGTTATTCAAAAGCAAACATCAAAATGACAATGTAGCTCATCTGTACATAAGTTCTAAATAACCTCTAACCAAAATTTATAGCAATGAAAAGTCAACACTAAAGCTTCTTGTAGAGATATGATCTAAATTTTCATGTACTGTAGTTCATTAATGTTCAATACAATGAGTATCAATCTTTCACTTCTAACAAAAATAAAATAAAGGCTTTATTATTTGGATGGAAATAAGACAAATTTCTATGTTTAAAATGCAAAATTTAATGTTTTTGAAAAAAAAAAAGATCCCAAAACCATCTCTTCATATAAATATATAACAATGTTGAATACTGTGGTACAGACATACAATGCTGAAAATAAATTAAACAAAATCACAATAATCATTAAAAAATTGTCTGATGATTGAAAAAATAAAAGGATGTAAAAAATACAGATCTATAAGGAAAGAAAAATATCACAGGCTATGATTTAAAAACTCTAAGCAAATTTTTCCATTACTTCTAAAAACAGAAAAAAATGGAATTTTGAATAGAGAAAATAAAAAATATATTATAATCAAAACAATACTTTGACTCAAATATCATATTTAAATAAATATAAGAAAATACTGAAAAGCACTAGTTATACACACACATATATATTGTAATTAATTGCCAACAATATACATATAACAATTATATATACATGTACATTTGTAAATGCATAATTCAAAATATTTGTAATCATTTTAAATGTGAAACAAATTGCTATTCAAAATGCAAGAATTCCATCTCTCCCTCTCTTTCTCATGGACATAAATCACATCACTATATACATACAAAGCCTGAATATCAAAAACAAATAAGAGCCTAAATAAATGAGGTTGAGAGATTTATATAATTTGTTTTACAAATGTTAAAACTTGTTTTAACAAGATCAGCAGTTGTCTTAACACATATCAGAGCATTTATTTGTAAAAATATATTTTCACAGCTATTCAAAACCATTGAAGAAAAGGCTATATATGCACAAAACTAATTTGGTCTAAAGAATAACTCATATTGATGGCTCATGATCCATCCATACATCAATTTCCTGGGTCATGAAACTGGTTGATGAATCAACATAACACCCCTTCCTTCTGTGTGTACAAAAGTAAGTTGTAACTCAATTTTAGTTTTATCATCAAAGATCCAGCAGAAAATATCATAGATTTTTTTTATTAATCCTATAAGTCCTTAAGTCTTTACTTAATAGTATTTGTCCTTTGACCGTCCACTTTCTAACTGTAATTCCTCTAGCTGAATTATGGCCCTTTGTTGGTCAAGTTCCAACTCGTTTATCAACTGTTCAGCAATCCTACTTCTCAATCTTCCTCCAACCTGATGAATGTACAAAGAACTAATAAGTTACTAAACGAGCACTGATTTCATTACATTATAACATACTTATTTAGATAGTTTTATTGTTTCTAACAGTAATGGTTGCTGCAAGCAACAGATGGGGATTGAATTTTGTTTTAATATAGAGTATTACCGGTATATTAAGTCCACATACATGACATTGTTTTGATCTACAACCCCATTCTCAAGCATGTAAATTTACCATTGATTTGGACATTACGTTATTAGTTTTTATACAGCAAATATACCATAAAAAAGGACCAAAAATTTTCTTCTAGTTAAATTGCATCAGTGCATGGTACTTCTTTTAAAGAGCACTTGCACTTAATGTGACAATGCTGTTACATTCTTTATCAGTAGCCTTGACCTTTCATTTCATTTGGGGCTTGAAACATGAAGAATTTCAATATACTAACAGTTTTTGGTCTTTGAATCTTTTTAGGATCTTGATAATTATTTAAGTAGTCCTCTTTCCCTGGGGCTGGTGTTAGACTCCGATTTGCTGGCCAGGATACAGGTGGTGGCCAGACACCAGTAGTAGTGGTGGCATGACTGGCAACACTACGCTTGGCTGACTGAGCCCTGGAGGAACTTCTCCTAGCTGAAATTTGAAACACAAACTTATGTTTAAACATTTGCTTTCAAGAACTAAACAAGAATTCAATCACATTTCTATACTTGTAAAGGCAGATAATTTTTAAATGCAATGAGCTGACAGAAAACAGCATACTATTATCTGTCCATCTAGAGGTCTATGTAACAAACAAGCTTTTAACACTAATCTATCAAAATATTTAACCAAAACATAAACCAATGGACAGACACCTAAACTTGTGACAGAAGGCTGATTTAACATCTTCTGTACTTTACACATGCAAGTTAACAAACAAAAAGATTCTTACTTGTTGCTGATGGAGAAAATGTAATGGCTGACTGTGATCTGTTTATCACACATGTCTCAAGGTCATAAACCTGAAAATTGATTATATAAACAATTATTACACAATGCATATAACACATCATTTTTAAAAACAACAAAGGAAAGAAAATAATAAGAATAACTGACAAAGATGATCTCCACTGTCCAACTGTATGTCATGACAGTTTAGTTTAGGGTCTGAAATGGGTGTGTAGGGTATCCGCTGTTGGGATATCAGGATTTATTTTAGGGAAAAATAATCCTTAATTTTGATATTTTAGCAAATGTTTTTTTTCTAAGAAAAGATATAATGTTACACAATAAAAAAAAAAAAAACCATGAAGAAAAAGTCAGCAAAACACACCATAAATTTTGATTCCTACCGATTTTTTTTAGTGGAAATCTATTTTTACAATAATTTTCATCTGAAATGATATAAAATTTATTTGAAATTCAAATCAATTTGTTTTAAGGAACAATTATTTTCTTACTTGTGTCTGGAGTTCATCAACTCTTCCGAATGCATCAAGTTTGAGTGTACGTTCATGGCTAAGTTGTTTTTTAATACCATCCATGTCTCTCCGTATTTTCTCCTGTGTTATCAGTTGTAATTTCTGACTTTTATCTTGTTCTTCTGTCATGATCTTTAACCTCGTGTCTCTGTTCTCCAACTCATCAATCTATAAAAAATGTATTTACAACATGAATATAGAAAATAACGAGTAAATGTACTTAAAAAATAGCCAAAGCCTATGAAACAAATGGTGAATTCTACATATACAGTTGTAAGCATCATAAGTTCAGTCAAATTTTGGTTTTTAGAAGTTTCACAAAAAAACTAGAGAAACTTGTAAGTAAAAACATAAGCAAGAGTCTCAGAAATGTAATGAAAACCAGATTTTTGCACATCTGAGTGAAAAAAGGGTTTTCTTTTTCATCAACAAGAATTCCACAGAATTAAATGTCTCGCCTGGTTAGTTTTTGACTTTTAATGTAAACTTTCACATTTTGACACGCCGCCGCCATTGCCGCCTACAACAGAAAAATAACATCTAAGTCTCGCCTTATGGTGATGCCAGGCTCGACAAAAACCTGCTAAATGAGAAAAAAGTTGGGACTTAAAACTGTGTTAATTAGTGAGTTGGCACAATATCTAGAGAGATAATAACAAGGTTTTACTGTATGGAAAACAATGATTATAGAATGGCTGACTTTGAAAATTATTCTATGGTTCCATCAGTACTTTTAAAATAAGACTATAATTCCTGTGACTTACCAGTTTTTCAATGTTAGCCTGTTTGGCTTGTTCAAGCTGTTTCTGACTGCGAGCTCTCTGAATAGCTTCATGTGTTTTTTCCATCTTTTCTTTCAACTGAAATAAAATTTATTAAAATCAATTATACAATCCCTTTTAAAAATAATAATCGAGAGAGAGAGAGAGTAAAAACAAGCAAATATATATAAGTACATGTATTGCCATTTTTAAGGTCTGAAAATTTAAATTTCAAATGAGATTTTACAGATTGTGTGATTCAATCCTGTATAAAAGAAACAGAAATATTCGTTGCAAGAAATTTTTATGGTTTTACACCTTATCCTTAATATTGTAGCAAAAATAATTTTGGCATTTAGTTTACTTTCATTCAAAAGCTGTATTTTTGCTGGGAATCTGTATCAATGCTTAACAATTTTAGTGAATATTGTGATCTTATTCTTGTGTTAAATGTAAAGGGAAAAATGCAGCAGCCAAACCAAACCTTGGTCCTTCCCAATACTAGTGGGACACTCTACCGACTGAGCTACCTGGCTACCTATCAAGCCTCGTCCATCCTTCTTTTTTCAATTCAGCTACTTTGAATCAAAACTGCCAGGTTTTACCCTGGGACCAACCTGTTGGTCAACCACTTCACAGGTTTGGACGAGCCCCCAAATGTAACAGAAAAGGCTACAGTATAATTTTTAAGACAATTAACCTCTTTATCAAGCTGTTTTCTGATTTCATTACATTCTTTTTCTGCAGCTGCCAAAGCTTTCCGTACTGAGACCAACTGTTGCATCAATAATGTTATATTTTCTTCTGCTACCATCTTCAGTTCTATTTTCTCTTTCTTACTGTTATCTGCTCCATTCTGTATTTGTGTCACCTAAAAAGGGAAAAATGAAGGGTTCCAGGTTAAAATATTACATTAAATTGCAATAGCTAGAGTCAGCAAGAGCATGCTAAAACAAAATATATAAAACAAGAACTAGAAGCAAGATAGCGAATATAAGAAGACTGAAAATAAAATGCCTGGCTCTGAAAAGTTTCCAAATATACTAACAGAATAATATCCAGTTTAAGTAGCATCTTTGATTCAATGTCACATTTTTTCAGTCAAATTTTGGCATTAAAAAAAGGCTTTTGTTATAATAAATCAAGGAAGCATATACAGAAACAATACAGAATTCATTATACTTACAATTTTTTTATGTTTAACATTATTGTGGTTCTGGGTCCAGTTGTTCATGGCTTTCATCTTCAAAACTAAAATATTCAAACTGTGATTCTCGTGTTGTAGATCTCGTAGCTGTTCTGTTCTAGCAAAATCTCTTTCAGCCATCAAATCATCTGTGTAAAAAAATTCATGTGTATATATAATACCTGGTAAAAATGGAAAGTTACATGTCTGTTCTAGATCTATTGGTTCATATTATAACTCATAAATTTGTTTTTCTAAAAAATTTATGGACTTTACTCTGGGCAATATTTTGCAATACAGACAGGGGCTCTCGTCTGTATTGTGTTTGCTTACGTCACACGATAATCCTTGATGACATAATATTACTAATAATCATTAGTACATCTTAACCCGAATAGTTTAATCAGTGGATTAACACAAATACAAAATTAGTCAGGAATGGCAACTATAATACGAAATCATTGTCCTAAAGGAATTAATTAATTCCAGAAAAATGCTTGTATCTATTTCAAGATGGTATCCATTTAGTATAATATAACATATATTTCAAGGAGTTGCTTCACTTCAGTCGGCATCATATTTTTTCAGGGTGCCTGCCTTGTCTTTAAACTAAGATATAGCCTGCAACCCCATGAAATATTTGTTAAATAAAGCTATCCGTAGTATAGAATGAAGTAACTGTGTGAGAGTACATGACTTTTCATTGTACAGAAAGCCAATTCATTGTATGTCTGCTGGTACCCAGTAATATCAACTGGTTGAAATGGAGCCGTGTAAAACAAAATAAAATATCTTACTAAAAAACATATCACACTTACAATCATGCCTCTTATTAATATGAAGTATCTACAACCTTGACCACGTGGTCATGCATCTTACCAAATGTTTTGTAAGCACACATATTTTGGTTTACATTTGCAAGATTGGTAATCACAAAATTTCTATATTTTGCAAAATACTTTTTCTAAAGAATCTCTTAGTTGTAGCTGCTGAAGTGTTTTAGTTTAACTTGAACATGATAATTTTCTCCATCAATCTTATGTCAGAAGAACAACATCAATGACAATTATGTATGGTTTATTTATTAATCTGTGACATCATATGACATGTCTATTGTCCTTTTGCACTGTAAATCTGAATTTCATTTTTAACACTTGAGTAGATTTATGCAACTTTTTACCTGGCAAAAATCAAAATTTCCCCGATAAATGAAGCATGTAACATCCTTTATATCTGAGCATGGGATGAAAGTAGCAAGAAAATAAATGTTCTGTATATTTAGTGTATCATACCTGCATCTTCCTGTGCTTTTTCTCTTACTGTTTTAAATTCTTCCAATGTGGCCCATTTTGCTTTGTTAATCTTCTCAACTACATCGTCATGCAGTTCCTCCCTACAAAATAAAATTTGTGAAAAAAGTATTGATAAAAGCGCTATATACTAATATAAATTAAAAAAAAAAAAAAGAAATCTCCAAATTAAGATTCTTTATCCTATACAAAAAATCGAAGTAAAACCTTTGTAAAACATCAAAAACTTTATGCAAAATCACACTTTCTCCTTAATATTATTCAAATGAAGCTCAGAAGAAAAATTTGATAAAATTCTCAAGCTTTCAAAATGGTGGACAATGAATGAATACAAAGAACTTTAGTAAATATCTGGTGAAAATATTCCTAAATGATTAAATTATTTATAACCATGTCTTATGACATGTTGAATTGCTTGTGAAGTCCTGCCTTTTGCCGATAGATACACAAATTACACACTGGGCACAGTGTCTGTTCAAGTTATTTCACAATGACCAAAATAAGAATAAGTTTAAATGCTTAAATATTTCATTTTTTAAATTTCAATTTTATAATTAATTAATTAATAATTTTTTTAAAAATATTTTTCATTTAAAAATAAATTGTTTTTAATTTTTCTTTTGAAATTTTTTAATATTTTTTATTTTTTTATTTATTATTATTACTATTATTATTATTATTATTTTTTTTTGGTCTTCAATTTTCAGATTAGATAACTGAACACCTTGAAAAATTTATTACAATTAGTTTTCAAAATTTTAAATACATTAATACATAAATATAATATACATGATATATAATAACTATACCTGAAGTCATCAAACTTGTCTTTAAGTTTAGTAGAACATTCAAACAGATTCTCTATAAGATCTTCATATTCCTGTCTAACTCTGTCACGTATATCTGTCTCCTGTGTTAAACTCATCTCTCTCATCTCAGCTATCTTTGCTCTCAATGCAGTTATTTCTGTAAAAACAAAAAATAAAAGAACAAACAAATGAATGTGACAGTTGTAAATAGAAAATGCCAAAATGGAGATTTAAAAAGACAATGAAAAAGCAAAAGATGTCAGAAGAACGTCATTACTTGTTACTACATCTTGTCCATCAAAACAGTTTCACAAAATTAGCCAAGAACCTTAACATTGGATTCTGATCCTGTTGTACATGTTGTTTTTATACAGGGGATTTGACATAACCTTTTCTGTGTTCCATACAGGTGAGATAATAACTAAGACTTTTTATAATGAGTACTAGTACATTAATGGTGTTTCACACCTCAGTCAAGATTTTTTCACTCATATAAGTACCACCAGTTCTGATATGTAGAAGGAAACCTGAATACCCAGAGAAAACTACAACCTTAATCAACAAATAAATCATCCAATAAAATTTGAAATTTATATAAAAACAAAAACAAAGACTCATTTTCTCGAAAAGTTGACTTGACTGGTATATTTTTAGATTGCACAATTTGATATTATGAAGGTCAGCTGTATTGGATCTCTGGTAGTATAGGTACTTGTGACAAGTACCTAATTAGGTATTGTTTGGCATTAATGTAGATGATCCCCAAAAGTATCATCTGTATATTGCCTCCACTACTATGTAGCTGTAGTATGTATTGGCTAGGCAATGGGATTTACCAGCTGAAACAAGCCAAGATCGGTGTAGAACTATAACAGTCACTATATAACAACTGGGTATGGAAAATGTTTACCGTACATTAAATATTCCTATAACAACATCATTTTTACAGGAAAATGTCAAACTATCTAATGGCCATAATAATTACATAGAAGGGTTATGGAGTATCACACAGTACATTAATGAAGCCCATTATTTTTCAGATCTTATTAAATCTTACCCATCAACAAATCATGTGCATAGTTAGCTAATTGACATTTTACTTCTACTGTTACATTTCCCTGTGATTGTTTTACTTGCTGCTTCAAATTCTTCACTTCCTGAAATTCGAATGATAATAAAATATCATAAATCTTGTCAGAATTCTCTTTAAGAAAAACAGTATACTTTTATATATAAAGTAAAAACCCACAATTAATAACAGCATATAAAGAATCCAAAAAGTTTTCAATTGTCAAGTAAAGATTTAATAATATTTGGTAAGTAAGGAATGGTAAGAACTTGAAAAATGAATTATTTTTCATGATGAGTATTTTCTTCTTTATCCCTGTGATATGATAATTGCAATTAAAAAAAGTGAAGCAAATTTGAAATATTTCATAATTACCTGTTCACTTTGATACAACAACTGATGATGAACCCTGAGAAGATTCTCATAGTACATAGTATAACTGAAACAAAAATAAAATAATACTATATAAATATATAATTATATATTATTAATAGTTATATTAAATAAATATTTTAAATAATAAATTAATTATCAATAAAAACTTAACAGAACATTTGGACATAAATTCTGACACTATTGGATATATATCTGAAAGATTAAGTAAAATCTTCCAGCCGACAAATGAATTGAAATTTCTGAGTATTTGTATATTGGGTAGCATTAAAAAGAAAAAGGTGTTTTTTAACTTGTTAAACAAAAGGCCCATGGGCCTTAACACTCACCTGAGGAAATATCCAAAAACTTACAAAGAACTTTATTACAAAAAGTTCACAAAATTTCTCAAGTTTGGAAAATCCTGCAATAATTAATCAGAAATGTCTAGTCACATTTCATTTATAAATAGCTCATATGTACGATTTAACTATTGTACAATGAAAAATTTCCGAATCATTATTAAACCATATGGTTATGCAGCCATGATTTTCAAGATAATTAGCAATTTAAGTCTTCTTTTGCAGCTGTGACCTTGACCTTTCAACATATGACCTTGTACCATATATCAAAATGATTGTTGTCGCAATACCTACAATATTCAAATATATATTCCTATACAAAAAGTTAATAGTTTTCAAGATAATTAGCAATTTAAGTCTTCTTTTGCAGCTGTGACCTTGACCTTTCAACATATGACCTTGTACCATATATCAAAATGATCGTTGTTGCAAAACCTACAATATTCTAATATACATGCCTATACAAAAAGTTAATAGTTCTCAAGATAATTAGCAATTTAAGTCTTCTTTTGCAGCTGTGACCTTGACCTTTGATCATATGACCTTGAAACATATATCATAATGATTGTTGTCACAATACCTACAATATTCTAATATACATGTCTATACAAAAAGTTAATAGTTTTCAAGATAATTAGCAATTTAAGTCTTTTTTTTGCAACTGTGACCTTGACCTTTCAACATATGACCTTGATTCATATATCAAAATGATCGTCATGTCAATACCTACAATATTCTAATATACATGCCTATACAAAAAGTTAACAGTTTTCAAGATAATTCACAATTTCAGTACACATATGCAGCTATGACCTTGACTTTTCAACATTTGACCTTGAACCATATATCTAAATGATTGTCATATCAAAACCTACAATATTCTAATATACATGCCTATACAAAAAGCTTATAGTTTTTTAAAGCTAATACACAATTTTAGTATTCATAAGCCAAAAATAACATTTCAGGGGCAACAACTCCTACATGGATTATCATCAGCGCTCCAGAAATGCCAGCAGTGTCAACCGGTGATTTTAGAAAATCAGTAAAACAAATTTTTTTAATGCCAATATTTGCGTCCTTGGTAACAACCCCCCCCCCCTCTTTCTCCTTCCCGACCGTTGCGCGATTTTGTCTGTGTTAGAAATGTCAGTTTCTTTAATTGTTTAATATTTGATAGTTTACCATTATTGGAAGCCTGTATTAATATAATTATCTATAACCTAATGTATAATGAACATTTCAAGTCATCAACTGTATTTAATAAAGATCAGAGACACCTAAATGTTGGTTTTACGTCATTTCTGGTTGATTTTCTTTCTCGTGGTATCTATCCTTCAATGATCAGAGCAACATCATATGATATAAAACTGTTTAAGTAGTTATAAATTATTAAGTAAAAAAATTGGTTATTTAGAAGAATTCAATAAATCTATCGCCTATCAGGAATGGTTTTTGTCTGAAGGCATGCAAATGTGATAAGATAATGAGAGATTTAGCATAGGGTGAATTGTTATTCTTTTTCTAAATAAGCATTAATAAAAAAAAATAATTAAATTTAAAACCTGTTTCGACCCTCGTTGGTCTCATCAGTCGGTGATAATAAACAATACAAATGTACAAACATCTTTGGTTAGATTTCTATTTTATTTGATGTTAAAAGCTTCTTTGAATTGAAATCCAAAAAACTGATTGAAGCCGGTCTTCAAATGGAAGTGATATTACAAAACACCCTCTCGTGATCCCCATGTTGGTATTTAAACCGTTGCTTTTTTTAAAGTAGTTTCCCCAGGTAAAGACACTGATATTACTCAATCATTAAACCATTCAAGCCATGTAACATGTGTCCTGGCTAACAATGCATGTATATTGATCACATATTTACAGGTAATTAACAGATTAAGATAATTATCGATCTATCAGAGTATAAGCCCATAGTTCTGTTACCTGATTGATATTCATCTCAATTATTAAGGGTGCAGTAATAATTTATTTTCGCCGGTTGGATGTTTCCACAACTGGCGTTTTTGCTTGCAAACCGGCGTTTTTTGTTGAAAAAGTGCCGTTTCTAGAGGCCTGATTATCATATAGTTACGAAACTTGGTACCTTTTTAAATTTTGTCATGGGGAACATTTTAACAATGTTTTGAATTCATATATCTCTTAAAATTTGCAAGAAAATTGCCTAAAACTGCATAAATCACAAATTAGGTCATGACCTTGATTTGTGACCTTGACCCTATTTTAAAGGTCATTTCAAGAAAAAGTCAAAACTGAAAACCCCATGTCAATATCTGTTCAAATAGTCAAGTTATAACAATTTAAAGCCATTTTACGAAATTTTTAAAATTAAACGCAAAAACGCGTAACCCATTTTCCGACCAAATTTCTCGAAATGAACAAACTACAGGCTTAAGACCCTAGAAAAGCCAAATATCACATCAGATTTTTTTCTCTCATCATCGGTTTTAGAGAAGAAGATTTTTAAAGATTTTTGGACCCCTAGGTCACCTTGAACTAGTTTTGGTAGCCATGGCAACGCTATGAACAAATCTTAATTGCACCGACCCATATATGCTTCTGACCAAGTATCATTGAAATCTGTCCAGCAGTTTTGGAGGAAAAGTCGAAAATAGGTGTTAACGACTCATGCACACACGCGCGCACACACACACGCCGCGCCGTGCCATAAGCTCACATGACCTTTCAGTCAGGTGAGCCAAAAATCTATACAAATCAAGGCTTATGCTTAAAGGTGATCAGTAATCATATTCTTAAAGGATAAATTTAACTTACAATTTCAAGACAAAAGAACATTTTTACTTGAATAAAATTTACATCAAATGTCACTGAGGGAAGAAATAAGCAATAGTAAACATGTCTGTAAAGATCTACTAAAACATAGAAACATGGATCTTTATGTAGAAGATATTTCTGAATAAAACCCAATTGTAAAGACCTATCTTGGGACATAAGAAATATGGACTTTCTAGGGGGTGGTCTTTATGTAGAGGTTATTTCTAGATAAAATATGCAACAAATTAACCTCATATTACTGGTTTTAAATGCACGGATATTTATATATGAAGGGGGTCACTACTGCAGTTTTTATTGTACATATCATTGTACCTTTCAAAATTGTGTTTCAAAGACCTAAGAAATATTAACTTTCTAGACAGGTGGTCTTAATGTTGGGGCTATTTCTGGATAAAATTGAAACAAATAATCCCCATATTCCTGGTTTTAAATGCACAGGTATTTTTATATGAAGGTGGTCACTACTGCAGCTTTTATTTTATATCATTGTACCTTTCAAAATTGTGTTTCTCTCTGGCCATTACACTCCTAGCTAACTCAGCTACACAAGAATTTAAATGTTCTTTAGTGAATACAAATGTATCATCTGTTTCTTCACATTCTTCCATTAACTTCAACACAAATGATTCTGCTACATGTGGTTTGGCTAAGGTAAAACTCTCTTTCATTACCTTCAACATAAAATTTAAACATAAATGTACTACAACAGAATAGTAGAGTAAGGTAATAATGTACTTCTTTGTCATTAATGTCATTAAGAATCAAGAAAAAGTTTAATAAATAACAGTCATTTTAACCCATTGCCAGAAAATTTAATTGACAGATATTTCCACTATGTTCACTTTCTACGATATAAAACAGTTGTCAATATATGCCAGAATTCGCACTTTGCTACTACAACATTCTCAACATCTAAAATCATTTTCATTTTTTTACCATTTTAAATAGTACCAGTATATCTTTCAGGAGGTAAAATGAATGAAAAATTAAACATGAAAAATATTTCATTTTTTCCCCCAAAATTTAAAGATCTTACAGGTCTTTTCCAGAGATCAGTTGGCTCTGCTGGTTCTTCACGAGCTCGTTCAGCTACAGCCAATGTAAGCTCCTTGGCTATTTTCTTTCTGATTTCTGTTATCATATGACATTCAAAAGTCTCCAACAATTTTATCATCTGTAATAACAAAAAGAAAAAGTTTTTAGAATTATTGGTATACAGACTATGTCTTGACATTATAATTGTTCAGTGACTTCATTTAATATGATTTCTTATGATGGTATTACATAAGTTTTTATTTTGGCGGTGTATTAATATTAGTGCTTTTGGCATTTAAAGTAATTTCTGCCAATATTAATGCATTTCCACATTAATTTTAGCTCAACTGTCTAAGGGGAAACAGTGACAGCATCAAAATATATACGCACTAAATGTTTGAGACCCCCAGGAGTGCAAAATAAAATACATGCTAATTTACATACTTATACAGTATTTGCTCTTGTATCTGTAAGTTATGAAAACAACCTAATCGTTATTATGCTGAAACTTTTATTGTATGTTGTACATGTGAGCTAAACCTTGAAGTCTAATATTCTAAATAGTTACCTGTTGTGACCTAACTTCTATTTCTGAAGCTCCTTTTGGCATAACAAGAGGATCTGTGTCCAGTTCTATACCCTCATACATTTCACCTCTACCCAGTCGCCTAGCAACACTCTGTAATACTGGTAATAATATTTCAGATTTGTACGCTTTGCTGAAAAAAAAAAAAAAAACATGTGCAGAAATTATTAAAAGAAATCAAATTAAATAAGTCTGCATCAATGTATTACATTGATAGTAGGGCAAAACTTCAAAGCTAGAAATAATATGATCACATACTCAAAGCAAGTGATAATAAATTTTAACAATAATAAAACTTTTGATGGTAATCACTCATAATGTGTAAAAGTGTGAAAGAAGAAAGAACAATGATAAGCACCAGTGGCCTGAAGAGCCAATTTAGTCAGGATGCTCATGATTTATTTCAAAAATTTCAAAAATAATTTTCATCCTTTAATTATCATATTTATATGATATTACAATCTGAGAGAAGAAAATGAATGTTGAAAGGATAGAAAGTTGCAACTTACCAGAAATCCTTATAAAGATTAGTATCATCTATTTGTTCCACCATAAACTTTCTCTTTCCCCAGTCATTTTTAACATATTCTAAACATTTCCACAGCATTAAGAAAAACTTAAGAAGTTTGTAAGACTCTATTGGTTCCTGTGTTCTGTTTAAACTTCTCTGTACAACTGAAACATTACATGAAGATAAATGATAGTAAACATGATAAACAAAATGATACAAAGTAAATCCCCATTTCCTTTTGTTTCGAAAGATTTTGATGAAATAAAGGGGTTTGAGGGAGAAAAATTAGATTTAATTTTACTTGATTTAATGGGGTTTTACATCCTAGTCAAGAATATTTCACTTATATCGAGATGTCTCCAGCTATATGTGAAGTGGCAGAAATTTTGACCTTTGCAGAAAAACATAAACATATTAGACATTGGGATGACTTCATTTAAGTGTTTGACAGCTAATAATTAAATGGGGCAATAGGGCATTTATTTCACTTTGTGGGTCATTTTCTTTTCTTTATATTTTTCTCTGATATTAAAAATATGTATAGTTGGTAATATCTAAATATACAAATAATCAATCCATTTTTACTTTAATTATAATCTCAGCATTAGCAAAAAAAAGGCCATAATAAACAAAATTAAATTTTGATGGAAAGCAAACCTGTTTTGCCACTGTCTGTGGGTGAACTTCTGTGTAAATCCATGCGGCTTGCAGCTCTAGATGGGGCTTTTGATGATGACTTTGCTGATTTCTTCTCAGATTTAGGTGAGTCTGGGGGTTCCTCTTCCCCTAAGTTCTCCATGTAACCTGACTGTAGCACATCCTCCATCAATAAGGTAACACCTAGGATCTCTCCATTAGCTACATGTCTGAAAAATGTATGATCAGAACACTAGGAGTTGAGTTGAGTAATAGTGTTTTACACCTCAGTCAAGATTTTTTCACTTATATCGAGGCAGCTGGTTATGGGATGGTGGAGTAAACAGAAGCACCTGGAGAAAACCACAGACCTCCAGTAAGCAAACTGACAAACTCTCACTAGGATCTGTCTGACTGGGATTCAATCATGTTTCACACCACTCAGCCACTAAGGCTCACTTTAAAATATTAGGAAATATTATATGGCAATACCTAATTAATTTGTTTTTCTAATAATGCATTGATTATACTACAGGCAGTATTTTGCAATGCAAGCCAGAGGCTAGGGTCTGAATTGTATTTGTCATATGATAATTCTTGAGAATGTAATATTACACTACCTAGAAGTACATCTTTACCTGAAAAGTTTAATCAGTGGATTAACACAAATACAAAGTTACAGTCAGGAACGGCAACTGTAATACGTAAATAGTCATCATCTAAAGGATGTATTTTAAAATGGTATTTGGCATAACAGATATTTCTCAGCTTTACTTCTGCCATGTAATTTTTTGGTTTGCCTGTCTGGTCAATAAACTGAGATATAACCTTCAACCCCATGAAATATTTGTTAATTAACAACTATAAGATATATAACATAGATCAACAGCTAAGACATTGGGTCAATAATGTAAATCAAAACATCTTGCTACTAACAACAATTGTATGATTTTTTTTTTGTTTAATTATAAGTATCTACTAAAAGACCAGAATCTGTCTGAGTGGAATTCAAAACCTAGACTATAAGTGGTGAGGTTATATGTAAGCCAGTACTCTGAACCACTTCACTAACTAAAGCACCTTTTAATTTCAGAACTTATAAAAAAAAATTACAGTGATAACAATGCTTTCCCACTTACACTCAAGCTTGAGGGTCTATGAGCTCTTCTCCTCTACTTCATACAGATGCACTATAAGTCTTAATGATAGAATTCTTACCTGTCAACATCTTTAAGTCCAGCAAGACATAATTGAATATTGAACTCAATCAAATGCCACTGCCAAAACATCATAGGGAATGGTCCATTTCTGAAGACAAGCAAAAAAAGAAAAAACATTACTTTAACATAAACTTTCAAATTTTGACATGCCACCGCCGCCACCTACAATGACACCAGAAAAATAACTCCTAAGTCTTGCCTTTATAATGGCAATGTCAGGCTTGACAAAAATGAACATAAAAAATAAAGCATATATTTTTAACCAGTTTACCAGTTCACATAAAAATAGCAAGTGATCAAGAGCAAAATTTATATACATTAAGTGCATAAGGTGATTATTGCCTAGTGGTACTATCATTGGGAGGAGTGGAGTGGAGTAATGGAATGTTACGCCCCAGTCAAGATTCTTTCCCTTAATTCAAGGCGGTCAGTTCTGGGATGGTGGAGGAAACTGGAGTGCCAGAAGAAAACCACTGACCTTCGACAAGCAAACTGACAAACTTTCTCACATTAGGATCTGTCCCTAGTGGGATTCGAACCCAGGCGGTGAGAGGCACTGTGATCAGTAAGCATGCGCTTTAGACCACTCGGCCACCAAGGCCACGGTACTATCACTGGCTTTTAACATCAAGAGTAGAGAGTTTAAATTACTAGTGGAACTTTTTTTGAAGTAATTTTCATCTTCTGTACACACTTAACCGTGAAAAGCTGATGATGTCTTTTAAATGAAGTTAGTATTTCAGTACATGCTAAAGTCTTAAAAAAGGACTATTTGTGACTGTTCAGATAAGTCATGTTATTTGTTTTAATTTAGATTAAACATTTATTCAGATTTAAACAGAAATACAGTATAATTTGAAAAAAAAAAAACAAAAAAAAAAACATCAGCCCCAATTGTGTTCTGTAAATGAAAACTGCAAGTTTTTTTTTGATGGTGAGATAAGATCAGATTTAAAAGTACCACTGACTCAGTTAAGTAAATGATAGCGCCATAATTAGCATCTGTGTTTTACCTACATGTCACAATAAAACATACATGTATGTATTTGATTTTACCTTCCTAGGAAAGCTCTCCAAGGATACAATTCCCTGGCTTGTATATCCCTTGGTTCTAACGGTTCTGGAACATTCAGATGACAAGCTCCCAGTGTAGCTTTCTGGATATTACTTAATGATGGTAAAGCATGATGGATATTGTTTTGTATAGACTGAAAATACGAAATAACAGAATTAGTTCTAAAAATAAATGCTATTAGAAAACATTTCGTCAATCTGCCTTATTATGGATAAAAAATGAACCTGATTTACTAAGTCTAAATTACAGCATTTGTTTCATTAAAGTTGTTGGTGATTATTTCGCAATATATATATATTACATGCTTATAGCACCATGGAATTTACAGTTCTACAACAGTTCTATTTGTTGAATTTATAATTTCCATAAATGGCATCAACCACAGCTAATATCTTTAATTTTACTGGCCCTACTTGATAAAAATCCCTTTATTTTAAATTTGAACTAAATTCATGGACAAATCTAAACTATTTTATATCTAAGTAACTATATGCATTTTTGATTCTGCAAAGAATGTTAAATAAGGTACACATACATGTCTACCCATAAAGAAATTTGTATCAAAAATAGGTTCAAAATTTTCAAGGAACCCAAATACAATTTTCCTTTGAAATATCTTTGAAAAAGTTAGAAATTATATACTACTCAATAAATCCTATTTCAGCGTTTGTTTTTAAAAACTTTCGTATGTGTATTTGAAATGCATCTTATTTAAATTAAGCAAACTACAGCAAAAACTAAAATCAATAACTAGCATTCCAAGCAATGCAGACTTATGCTGCTGAAACTGAAAATGCCTTTTCACTTGGGACAGAATTTAACTATAAGGGGGATAAAACTCGTAAACCTTCTAAAATTATAATCAACTTTAAATAAAACTAAGAAAAGTTAAATCTATATGATTATATGAGTATGGCATACTTTAAATGCTTGTAGGTTTCCGGTGGATAGGAATGTATCAGACATACTGTGTCTAACGGCAGTATCAAACTCCAGAAACATGACATCACGCCTTAAACTTAGGAATTCTGCGACTGACTGAGGATCAGTTCTAACAGGTAGATTATCAATCTGTTTCTGGATCTCTCTTAATTCAGAACCTGTGAACAGAAAATTGCACAAACTGAAATAAATGGTTTTTAAAATGTTTGATTTTTCAGCAGTATAAAAACTGTAAAAAGTTTACAGTCATCAATTTCATTGGAGATTTTCATCCTGTCTAAATTTAACTATGATATTTAAAGTTCACATTAGTGTATTCCAAGTTTTAAGATGCCTCAGATCATTTACAAGCTAAGCTGAATTGTAAGTCAAAGTATACATCTGAACATCCCCATATTATAAACAGCGGGCAAGGCAAAATGGTTTCAAATATAAGATATTCTTGCCTTTTACGCATGCAGAAATAAATCTAAATTTTTTTCTTGAAAACAGATGACTTTATCAGAAGAAATTCTTTGGAAATTCCAAATATATCATAACTTTTTTTATACAGTTCTGTATGATTTAAATACAATATTAAGTATAAGATGTACCTATTCCTTCAGTTCCTCCCCAATCTGCTGATACAAACTCCATTTTCCGTGTTCCAAGTCTGGCATGTGAACTACCCAGTCTTGAATGTGCACACAGGTACTGTAATATGTCATGTAGTGATGACACAATCAACAGGGAGTAGGACAAAGCACTGACACAACTTTCATCTGACAACTTCTTAAACATGACTAGAGCCTCTGTGTGATGCGGTATAAACCAGATATTCAGAACGTGTTTACCGTCATTAGATAATAACTGCCTTGGTCTTTTTCTTGAAGTTCTGTTTGTTTCAATAAAATCAAAGTAAATTTACAAAATTTATGAAAAACGTGACAAACAAAGCAGATACAAAAAATTTAATTTGTTCAATGATGTCATGTGAAAATTTAATAAAACACTGTAGAATCATTCATATTCATTTAATTAAGATTGTTTGGGTTATACAATTTTAAAAACAAAATTGATAAGAGAAAATTTCCTGGAAAAGAGTTTTGTAAAAATAAATCTGACTGGGAACTTGGTTTTTAAAATTTTTCTATGACATTAAATTCCCTGATTTTGACTTGCCCATGAACAGCAAAATTTAATACATTCACAAACAATTGTAAAAGAGTAACAGAGAGGTTTTGCTAGCTACTGCTTACTGAAACTACTAATAAATTTATAGCTACTCATATGCTGGACAAATCAAAACTTTAAAATTTAAAAATCATAGGAATAAAACACCAAACATATCAAAGTTACATGCATGTTCAGTTTCCATAGTTCAAATTCCTTGTTTTAGAGATACTCTAGCTTCAAAAAGCTGCAAAAATACTGATGCATCTTTAAACAAAAATTGATTCACTTCATAATAAAACATGGAATATAAATGGATGGAATTAATTACCTCTTATAAATAAGTTTAAGGACACAAAAACTTGAAAGAAATAAGAAATACTCACTTTGGATCAGGAATTAAGTTATCAGGTCCATCTACATTTGTTTTCTTTTCAAATGGTTCACCAAGCATGAAGTAGGTCTCCCTATAATATGAACACATAATTACTGTTAAGTATAATGTTGAAAAGTCAATTTAAAAATCAATAAAATGGAAAATTTTGACAGTACTGAAAATTCATTTAATTTTGCAACACAGTGTTGAAATAATATGTTAAAAAGATGTTAAACATTTCTCAACTTAACAAGACAGTTAAAATAAAAAAGAAATGGTTCTGAAAAATGTGAATACCAAACCTTTGAAAATATTGACTTATTGATTTAAAAATTTATCATCTTTGGTTTAATTGGAGATATTCATCTAGTCAGTCATGATAAAATCTTTAATATGGCACAAAGTGCCCTCACCATAAGTGATTAAACACCCCTCCATAGCAGCTGAGGTAGTATAATAAATGATAAAAAGAAAAAACTAACAGTCTTTAAGATTTTCTGAACACCACTGTATAATAAAATATTGGCAAGATGGAAGCCATTAAGACAGAGTCAGTTAAAGCCATGTTTACATTCCAACAAATAAAACCAGATTAAGAGTGTTCTTAAACTTATACCCCTTTTTTTTTTTTTTTTTTTTTTTGATGATTAAATTGGGTATTAAACAAAAGCCACTTTTATTCAAGAATAAAGACAGAGATAACAAGATCTACCTCTCTGACACTTGAACAATAACTAGAAATTCTGTACATGAATTTGAATACCAGTTCGGCTGCATGATATATCATTGAGCATTTGATTTCACATTGTTCAAGTAGTCTTGGACCAGCAGAAATACAAAAAAATAATGTATCACGAATTTACCTTGTGATAGACTGATGTCCCATTCAAGAGTCGTGTACTCTAAAACACTTCAAAGCAAAGAAATAAGTATAAAAATTAGCCTTAGAAACATATAACTTTAAATTATATACCTGACACTTGGAAAGTCTTCTAACAGTCGTAGAATACTGTTGTAATAAGATATAAGCTGTCCTCTGATTGAATACTGTGTCATTCTTCTGTTAAATATGTAACAGAAATCTGTAATCAAAGATCTACAACAAAAAACACAAGTTTGTTACCAGTATAATCTTTAATCATCTGCATCATGACGGTAAGGCTAAGTAAAACTAAACAAAAACATGTGTTAGGTAAAAAAAAAAGACACTCAAGGGTATCTATCAACTGTGTCTATACTTTCCACACTAACTGTTACCCTACAAGTATGACACCAAAACTGGAAGGGTATCAACTGTGCCTCTCTTTTACTTGTTTGTTGATTTCAATGATGGTACCAAAACTGCATATTTTTGAATTACATGTATTTCTTTGTTTTCTTAGGTCCTCACAATAAACCTTAACTGAGATATGTTTATGTTGTTTTCTTTTATGTATTACATCAAACAACAAATTAAAGACTTTAACATTTTGTTTATTTTTGAGAACAATAAGTTGCAAAAAGTTACGTTGTTACTTATATTTACCTTTTGACTTTACTGAGTTCATCTGTATTTCTTAACACACGTACCTAGAGTATTCTTCTTCAAGACATAATCATTTAACATCAGGTCTCTACTAGGGTGACTATCAATTACAGAATTAAATATAAAAAGATAGCAAAAAATATATCATGAGGTACATGTATCTATTTTATTTAATAAATACATTAGGTAATATGTGTGTGTGTGTGTGTGTGTGTGTGTGTGTGTGTGTGTGTGTGTGTGTAAATTTGCACTAGATATTCGTTAACAAATTCTTGAATTTGGCATTTCAGATTTTGTGTTTTATTATATAATGTAATGTATACAACTTACAATTTTAATTAATAAAAACTTTTTGCAAAATGAAAAATTTTGGCATTAAACTGTATACCATGAACATTAATATCTCATTTTAATAAACCTTTGTTACATTTCCATCTTTTTTGTCCACAAAATCCTTTATTTTACATGTTCCCTATCAAGACTTCCTTTACTCTTTTTAGTGTATAAAATTTTATTGATTCATAAATTAATCTCAATTTATCGATGAATTATTCATTGAAATTCTTTTAATATTGTCCAAAGGGTAAAAAACAAATAAACCTTTTTAGCTTTGCTAATATTTTATTTTTTTAAATTTACAAATTCATTCTCTGGTGTTTGATTGGAAAATTTTGTTTACATTTATTTTAAGTGTATAAGAAAATTATAAAACATCAAATTACCTTTTCAAGTTAAAGTACATATGAAAATTATAAAAACCATAAGATTTCAATTACCTTTTCAAACTGGATGGAAACAAATGAATCAGGTGAACGTTTTGAATGGCCACCTGAGTCAGAGTGATGTTTGGATCCTAGAGCTGTGCCACCAGTTCCGCTAGATATTCCTGTTAATTGAGTTACTGAACTTTTCTCACTTTTAGTTTCTGTTGGACTAGCTCTGCCTCTATAACAACGAAATGTCATTTTGATTCAGACCAACATCGCATAATTTTCTGAACTTTTTTTATGCAATTAAGCAGAATTTAGAATTTTGTTTGTGCAAATAAACGAAAATTCTAACATTATTTAAATAGAAAATGGATTGGTACAGAGAAAAAATATGCAATTAACTGAAATATGCAATTTAAAGGTGTGCAAATAAGTGGAATCTACTGTATTTAGTTAAAATTAAACACAAAATGTCAATATTGCTAACATTTTCTTAACCAAGCATCTCTAAACTTGTTTTGAAATATCTGTGTATTTGGTTAATATTCCAACATATAACTTAATCTGAGAAAAAGTCAGCAGGGATTTTTATATTTAATAAAACCATCTCTTTTCCTTAGCAAAACACCTCTTATTTATTTATTTAATTTTTTTGAAAGATTTGGCCAGTATTCCAACATGTAATATTATCTGTAAAGAAATCAGCAGTTTTTTAAATTTTAATAAAGTCATTTTTTCTTTGCCAAACACCTCTTAGTTTGAAAGAATTACATTAATATTTCAACATATATTATAATTTAGTTTTAAAGAATTACATTAATATTTCAACATATAATAAGTGAATAAAGCAGCATTTTTATTTCCAATAAAGACTTACGTTTTGTATGAGTCCATTTCTCTGACTGGTACACAAACATGCACCTGTTGTACAGCACACATCAAGGCATTCTTGTGAACAATCTGAGTCTTCAAAACAACCTGCAAGTTCTCAATGTGACCTGGTCTCAAAATCTAAAAAAAAAAAAAAAAAAAAAAATTAGAATCAGTATTAGAAAATACATAACTGTATCATCATCATCATCATCATCAGTATTAGAAAATACATAACTGTATCATCATCATCAACATCATCATCATCACCAGCACCACCATCACCACCATCATCATCACCATCATCCATTCTTAACTGGTATGGTATAGTAAGAATTTAAAATTTTAATTAAAAGAGTTTATATGAAATTCATCTTACAAGCTATAAAATATCAAAGAACTGAAAATTTGAATTACATATCAAATTCAAGTTTAAATTTGAGCCAGACTACAAAATGATATATGTAATTAAGTCAAAACAAACTGAGAACTATTCTTTTCTGAAAAAAAAAAATTTGCACTTACATTTAATAATCCGTCTCTGCTTCTAAATGTAAACCTGCCTATGTGTGCCTCATCTATTTCATGTATAGCTAACCTCAAACATGTAGTAGGGTATCTGAAAATTAGAATCAAGTAAAATTCTGCAAAAATCTCATTTAACTTTATAACTAATTTTAGAAAAAAACTATCGCTTGTGAGCATAACAAAATGTGCTTTCCCTATAAATCTATAAGAAACAATTTTAGATTGACAGTTTATCAAATTTCTCAAATGAATCAAAGCGCCTATTAAAATCTTTCTTAACGTTTTGATGTTGCCATTACCAAGGGAATACTAAAATCTGATAAGTTCAGTTTCAATATGTTTGCATTACAGAAAAATATTCCTTGACTCTATCTCATTGTCTGAATTCATGTAGTTTTGCTATTTTGATATCAAATTTCCCTGAAGCTTTGGAATTTTTTGCATAATTTCTAAAACTATGTTTTTTTACTTTTATAGTAATATAGATGACTTTCTAGACTTTAGAACACATACCGTATTTGTTGGAAATTAAAGTTTAAAAAAAAACTAGCAGCACACCTGTAATGAAATAAAAATAAATAAATTTCATTTACTTGTCAACAGGTACATCATCTTCTAATGCTGATGCCATGGAAATAGGAGGAGGTTTACCAGCGTCATCTTTATGATGTGCCCCTTCAAATGGTTCGACTCTGATATACAAATGATATTCTGTAAAACCCATTTCTGCTGCTTGTTTCTTGTATATCTAAAACAAAAATTACAGATAAGTCATAATCTCTAAAATACATGATAAAACAAATTCCTTTTCTACCAGTATTTCTTATAATTGTTGTATTATTTGTTGCTATATGCAAAAAAAAAAAATTTAAAAAAAAAAAAAAATAAATAAATAAATAAATAAATAAATTAATTAATTAATAAATTAAAACAAACTATTTTCTGAATTTGAAATCTTTGATTGTATACACACAAATGAATCATTTTTTACTTCTCTTTTTACAATAATCTATTCATTCATCTAATTTGACAAAATATCCATTTCTTCAATTTAAAAAAAAAAGTTACACAAATTGAAAGACGAATTAAAAAGAAAATAAAGTGAACAGTCAGTTAACATATCCAATATATATATGTAGACAAGAACAGAACTACTCCTACCACTTACAATCACACATACACTTTCTGTATCTTACCTTTGATAATATTTCAGTTTCCCAGGCACAGTCAATTACTCTAAACCGCAAAGTTATTGCCTAAAATTAACAACCAAAAGTACCAATATTTAATAATTCTATATTTACACATAGATGATACACATGTATTGGTCCACATTCAAAATTTTCTGTCTGTCTATTCTATATTAAGAATTATGATGATTTTAAAAAAGTGAACTTATCTCTATAATTTCATTTTATAACTTGTTTGTTTGGGTGTATGTAACAAAAAAAAAGATATATTTGAAGGTGTGGCAATGATGTTTATCATCAGCTGATGTTTTCATTGTATTGCTACTTTGTATTAACTAAGTTTTTAATCAGATTTCAAAATATGTAAAAAAAGGTTACTCATTTAGTATGGTTAAGGTTCAAACATAGTATTGCGGTATTTCAGCTTTATTTAAACACATTTTATAGTTGAACTTGAAGTCTTATATAACAAGTCATTGGTTGAGTAATACTAGTGTAAGAAATCCTGACAGCTTGTAATTAGATTGTCTAATCACTCACACATTCTCTAACATTCCAGGGGTCTAGGTGGCCTAGTTGTCTAAAGCTTATGGTAACAGTGCCTCTCGAGCTCACTACCTAAGTTCGAATCCCACTTGGGCAGACCCTACTCAGAAATTTTTGAGAAAGTATGTCATTTTGCTTGTCAAAGGTTGTGGCTTTCTCTGTGCACTCTGTTTCCTCCACCATCCCAGAAATGACTGCCTCTGCCATCCAAGAACTGACCACCTTCACCATCCCAGAACTGACTGCCTCTGCCATCCAAGAACTGACCGCCTTCACCATCCCAGAAATGACTGCCTCTGCCATCCAAGAACTGACTGCCTCTGCCATACAAGAACTGATTGCCTCTGCCATACAAGAATTGACCGTCTTCAACATCCCAGAACTGACTGCCTCTGCCATCCAAGAACTGACCGCCTTCACCATCCCAGAAATGACTGCCTCTGCCATCCAAGAACTGACCACCTTCATCATCTCAGAAATGACTGCCTCTGCCATCCAAGAACTGACCACCTTCATCATCCCAGAACTGACTACCTCTGCCATCCAAGAACTGACCGCCTTCACCATCCCAGAACTGACTGCCTCTGCCATCCAAGAACTGACCACCTTCACCATCCCGGAAATGACTGCCTCTGCCATCAAAGAACTGACTGCCTTCATCATCCCAGAACTGACTGCCTCAATATAAGTAAAAGATTCTTGGCTTTGGTGTAAAACACCATTACTCAACTCAAATCTACCATTCCACAACAGAATGACTTGATAAGACTCAAATATCTTTATTTGGGTTTAAAACATCAGTTTTAGCAAGTAAACATTCTTTAAGGTTGTCCTTACTTCTAACATTCTTCCATATATATGTAACATGGCAGTTTGTTTTCTCTTTCGGAGATTTTCTGGCTACAACCTGTTCATCTTCTGTCATCATGTGCTGTACAATCTCGCACATAAATAATGGGTCAGTCCACAAACACATCAGAAAACAGCTGTAATAATAATAATAATAATAATAATAATAATAACTTGTGCATGTAAGATACCCATATCAGAAACTGTTTAAAAGGTCAGTTTTGTCCATTATAATAGCCTATTAAGTGGTATAACAAAATATATTGGTTCAAAAATTACTTTCAATAGTCCATTTATCAGTTTCACAAAGTGATGCATTTTAGGTTTATGGTTTGTATTTACAATTATATCTATTAAATGTACTATGAACCAAAAAAAAACACACAAACAAACAAACAAACAAAGGAAAACAAAACAACAGGAAACATAAAACAAGAGGCCCAAGATGACCCTACTTTGCTCACCTGAGTTTAAATGTAACTGATATGTCTTGATAATACCTGGTAAGTCATAACATGTTGCCTCAAAAGAAGTGGTTTCAGGGATCATTATTTTTATTGGTTTGGTTTTTAGCTATGTAGGTCACTGTGACCTACTTTTGGTAACCATAGCAACCAGAAACACAAATGTGAATGGCAATGGTCTTTAGATTCTATTGACTAATATGAATGAAATGTGACCAGTAGTGTCTTAGAAGAAGTCTTTTGATGGATGGATGGATGGATGGCAGAGTGCCTATCCATAACAAAAGCTCACATGAGCAATTTTCAGATATGGATTTAAGACTTTACAGATTTGACACATTAATTAAATATTTTTAAAAAACATTGTATAAGTCAACTGCAAATTATTTTTAAAAAATTGTTCAATTAGTTTAAATTATGTTACGTAAGAGTGATTTTGTAAAACAAAAAAAAAATATTTCAAGATTTCAGCTATATCCACATATCAGTCAGTATCACATGTATTTCAAAAATAATAATTACACTAAAAAGTAAAAATTCATAAAATCTCTTCCATCACCATTGTAAGTCATAAAATTCAGAAATTAAAAAAAAAAAAAAAAAAAAAAAAAGTGACTACACTAGGATTTGAACCCTCGACCCTTGGGTTGCTAGAATTGAAAATGAAAAAGGTCGAAAAAAAGTGACTTGTATTGTACAGAATTTCATAAAATTGTCAAACATATGTTTCTTCACATAAGAAAATGATGTTTGGAAAAAGAATTCACCTAAATTTATTCATTATTGTAATTTTGGTAAAAAAAGTACTATTTACAATGTATTAAAAATAAACGCAAAAACGCATAACCTAATTTTTCACAAAAATTATTGAAATTCACAAACTTGGTATATAAGATGCCAAATATCACATCAGATTTTATCTCAGTGAAGTGGTTTTGGAGAAGAAGATTTTTTTAGGTTTTCAACTATGTAAGTCAATGTGACCTACATTTGGTAGCTCTGGCAACCAAAAACACAAATCTGAAAGGCGATGTTCTATAGATGCTTTTGTTCATGTTTAAACAAAATGTGACCAGAAGTTTCTGAGAAGAAGTCATTTGAATCAATTGTTGACAGACGGACAGATGAATGGATGACGGATGACGGACAACGGATGATGGAGGGTCTGTCTCTATTGAAAGTAATAGCTCACATGAGCACTTTGTGTTCAGGTGAGCTAAAAATAATAATAAAAATAAAGCCAACATGCACATGTAGTCTATGAATATGCCATTAATAAATTTCATCATAAACTTTAAATAACCAAACCATCAAAAGACATAAGCTTGTCAGTAGTTTGTACAGGATAGGTAACATGACTTACATCTTTTTGAACTTGTACGGAGTAAGATAATCCTGGTTTTGGCATCTGGTCCCATTCTCTCTGTGCTACCTCTAATAATTTCTTCTCTAATTGTAATGCATCATATACATTCTCTGGACGATGTATATGTACCAATTCCTGAGATAGAAATAAAAACAAAAACATATTTATACTGTGAACAAATATACATTTCATGCATGTGGGTCAATGGTATTTTTCAATCTTTGACATAAACTGAAGGATTTTTTAAATGTGGTGGATGTGAGCATATTGTTTTCAAAACATGAATTCAGAAGACCAAGTTTCAATTTCATTTCTTTATAAATGTTTTTTATCTTTAATCAGTCAAAAATATGAAATCTAAATTTTTAATGTTTTTAAAAATACAGAAAATTAAAGCATTTAAAAATTTTTTAATTACAATACTATAAATGATAAACATAAAATGACAATATCAAGTTAAAGAAATTCATAGTTATGAATGTTTGTAAATGGTGTACGACCAGGTGATATTTACCTGAAGAGCGTAACTTAGAGCTTCTGGTATTCTGCTTGCTATACACAAAGATGGATGGAACTCTAACATGAAAACATTCTTCAATGCTGGCCTAAAATAGATATAATGTACCGGTACATGTAAAATGAGAAAACAGAATCAACATGCATGTTATATGTGAAAATCTGTACATGTACTAAGTCCAAAGAAGAGTTTTTTAAAAAAAAAATAAACAAATAAACCAGCAGAAATAAAAGCCATGTTTACAGTCTGTTTACTGTATTTCTCCAGAGTGTTTACAAACATTGGACAATTTACAAGGTAATATAAATAGGGTAGCATAAAATCAAGTGCAATAAAAAATGTGGTTGTCAAATTCATAATCATCAAAATACCCTATTTTGACCCAAAAGTAATGCATACAATCTGTAATTTAATAACACCGTTTTCCTGCAGTCAAAATGCTTGTTACTTTGTAACAAAACAAAATTTATTGTTGTTAAATTTGCAGTGAGCTCACTGAAAGAAACAACTTAGAATGATACAATGTCTCAAACCTTTAAAATGTTGTAGTGTATGTGTTCTTTTACTCTCTTACCAATGAACAAATTTACATAAATAAAGGAATTTCATTTTTTTTCCTTTCCAAGTTATTTTTTTAGCATTTTAACTTTTGGTCAATCACATTTTACAAAAAACTTTTTAACTTTACATGATAAGTCAGCATTACACAATGAGCTATCACATGGTCAACAAATAACATGTGCAGAACAACTACAGGAGTAAACTTTATACAATATTACTATATTTACCTGCTGAGGTTAACAGATATAGGGTGTTTAGGTACTATCCTATGAGGAAGACCAAAATCTGTATCTCCATCTCTACATACTTTCTGATTATATTCTCTCTCTTCTTCAATCTGAAAAAAGAATCATGAGGAATTGTATAAACCAGTCAAAATTCTGTGTCAAAAATCAATATTTATCTTCAGATGGTTTTCTACTACAGTCAAGCCCATCTAATTTGATCATCTAAAAAGCCAAAAACCAAACCTGTCTAAACTGACCTATATTATATAAGGAAATATCATAAATATTGTTTGGTAAATTAAAGTGTGAAAACAGAAACCATCATGACTCTTGTCAGATAAGGCTTTTTATTTAGATTGGCAAAACTATATTTTCTTGAGACAAGTGATCAAGTGTTTAAGACATCATTCATAATTCAATGGTTGTTGAGTCGAGTAATGGTGTTTAACATCCCAGTCAAGAATATTTCACTTATACTGAGACGTCATCAGCTACCAGCTTACAGTCACTACCTACTTTCAACTCTTGGGTAAGACCCGGTCAGGGTTTGAACCCACGACCTCCCACTTACAGAGCCAGCACTCTACCAACTAAGTTATGGCAGTGGTCTATTCAATGGTTGTGGTTTCATCACTGAACAGTCTACTGTGCATGTTGGCTGTAGGGTTAAAATATGTCCTCAGAAATCACAGCAAATCTTTTAAGGTGCATATCCTACTCCTACTCAAGCAAATCTTAGTGTGAAAATATTTGTTAGTTCCCAAGCAGATGGATGGTTTTCTCCAGGCAATAGTTTCCTCTAATATCCCTGAACTGATTGCCTTGATAGAAGTAAAAGAATCTTTACTAGGGCATAAAACACAATTCCTCCACCCTAAACTCCCAACTGCAGTGTGTGAAATTTCTGTAACAAGCCATTTCTCTACATATTGTTCAAGTCCATCCAGCTAATAAATAATTTGAAAATAGTAGAAATCCTGGGATTTAGCATGTGATTGCCAAGGGAGTCTCTTAAAGCCATTGAGAAGGGAAAGGCACCAGCCTGTTGAGCTAAAAAGGTTTAGGCAAACATTAGCTAATTATGACCAGAACGTATACTTGCAAGCAAGTATATGACTGCATATCAGCTCACTCACTCTCTCTCTTTCTCTCTATGTGATAATTAGTACCAGTTACACCTCTAAGATGGTGCTCCAAATAGTGGAGGAAATTTAAATTTAAAGAAAGAACTCTCTGGAATTCCTTGGTTTTAACAAGATTTCTCTGGAATCATTCTGAAAATGGCAATAAACCACTTTCCATGGTTAATCCCTACCAGTTGACAAAATTTTAACCTAATCAGATAAGACACGAAAGAGGAGATGCCCCTGAAAAAAATCTGTCAGAAATGAAGGAGAATAATAATTATAATAAAGATTATGAGTAACAACAAAATGTCTGCTGATATGCAGATATAATTAATGAGATAATTACCTGTTTATCCAGAATACATTTCAGCAGGTATTTCATCTGTCTTAGTATAACACATTCTGTTCTATATGTCTTTATAAAATAGTCTGATGTAAAGTCAAAGCGTGGTCTCTTATACATGATGTTGGTAATGACTTGAGCCAGAGCTCGTTTCTCATCACGGTCATATATATGTTGGTATGCTTCATAATAGCAATCAATCAACTAAAATAACATAAACAAAAATTCTGAAAACTGAAGACTAGGTAAAGTGTCTTATATATGATGTTCATAATACTACAGAAAGTGTTATCGATACAGAAATAGAAAGCCCCATAATAGCAATCTATCAACTGAAGGAAAACAAACAAAAATTCTGAAAACTGAAGACAACGTAAAGTGTTATAATCTGTAACTCTGAACTGAAATCAATGTGATGATGTTGACAATACCTGAGCCAGAAATTTTAATTTTTCATCATTTATAACAGTTGTGATAATAAGCATTCTAATACCAATCTAACACTTAATAAAAATCAACCGAAAAGAAATTGTTATGAAAATAAATAATTTAGATCTCTAAAGGAGACTTATAACCCCCTCCCTCAAAAATCTAAAGTTAACAAATAATTTTCTTCAGTAATCTATTATGCCATGTAAAATTAAACATGAAATATGTATCACTTTTTTTCAACTAATTTTTCAAGAAATCAATAAACTACAATCTTAAAATACAAAGATGCCAAATATCGAGTAATTTTAGCCTGAAAAAACTTCATTTTCTCTAAAAAAAACTTTAAAGAAGGCCACTTGGCCATGATATTCATACAGTAAAACCACAAACCAAATAAAATAAAATTGATTAAATATTTCTTTAAAAGTTATTTTCTGAAAACAATCTGTCTAATAGATGGACAAGCTGATTCCTGTGTATTCATACCTGGAAAAATCATTTGTAGGGTTAAAAAAGCAGGGTTAAAAATTTCTTTTATTCCTTTTCAAAAACAAATTTTATGTCACTTGGAAGGTTAATTCTTTTTTCAATTTTTTTTAAATTACAAAAATTAATGTAGAATTATACTTTTATTTGATACAAAAATAAAAAAATAAAAAACCCATTTTTGTTCTGTTTTTTTTTTTTTTTACAAATTTTTTTGTAAGAAAAGGCTTGATTATTTGCAGTTTTGGATAAAAAAGGAAAGAAAGAGCAAATATGTTCATTATATATGAAACATCATAAAAACCAATACCTCATGCTAATAAATAGAAATGAATTCAATTCTCTAGATGGCATAAACTAATAACACCTTACCTCACGTTTACATTCTAAAAATGCTGTTTCATTGGTCCAAAGGTCTAACCATATCCCAAACCTATCAATGTCCTGATGAGCATACTGTGCTATATCAAAATCACCTGGCATTGATTGCTGTAAATATAAAAAAAAAGGTTCTGTCAAAAATGTTTACTGGGTAGACTGATTTGGTTACTATCTCTAGATTAATTGGAGATAGTAACAAAGTCATTCACTATGAAATCCTTCAATGCATTAAGGGGATTTCATATTTGAAAATTTGAAAAATGTGGCTTTAAATGTTCCTTACAGGAGTATAACATGTGCTTCAGTTGTTTTATAAGACCTAAAATGTTTAATTTGGTAACAGGAATAAAAGAAACTTAGTTGGTGAGCTTATTGTGAATGGAAGCCATGGTGGCCAATTTGTCTAAAGCACACATTTACAGACCACAGTTCCTATCACTGCCAAGGTTCAATTTCCAATTGAGCAAATCCCAGTGTGATAAAAAGTTTAAAGGTTGGTTTTTTTTTTCAGATAATCAGATTTTCTCCACCATTACAGAACTGAACCTCTCAATACAAGTAAAACTATTTCATTGAGGCATTTAATACCATAAATTCACTCCTCTCCATTGTTAGGTAATGCAATACATGTTTTCCAAAGTATTAGATTATCAATAAATGATGCATAGAATCATCACATTCTTAATAAACCAATGCTTTGGAATAGGTTAATTTTACAGTACATTTCTTCTGTATATGGTCTTTGCAGACAGGCTTCACTGTTTTATTATAGTCTAATTTACCGGTCTTCTCCTTGCAGATTCAGTTCCCTTCAGTGGTCGATCACGTAGATCTTTATCTTTCTCTATATACAATGTAGCAATCAGCATTAAATCTTCTTGTAGTTTCCTAAATAATTAAAAACAAAAGCCGTCAGACCACAATGTAGCTGTAATGAACATCTAGTCCATCAAATACTT
This sequence comes from Tegillarca granosa, assembly GCA_029721355.1. Taxonomy (NCBI): domain Eukaryota; kingdom Metazoa; phylum Mollusca; class Bivalvia; order Arcoida; family Arcidae; genus Tegillarca; species Tegillarca granosa. Next base: position 36,749,673 of record CM056599.1, on the reverse strand, counting down.
AAACTTAAACAAAACTCTATTTGTCCATTCAAAATTTAAAAAAAATTAACAACTCGTGTTCACTTAAGCTCATCCCAGGGGCATATGGTGACCAGGGCATTGATTTAAGGAGTTTATTTTCATAAGCTATTTAAATATAAACAGATACAGTTTTATTTTAATTAATTAATTTTTTCATCATAATGAAAAGTAGAGCAGTTAAAAAATTTGAGAAAAACTTGTAAAATATGATAATTGGTGAAATAATTCTTTCAATATAACAAATCTTAATCAATTTTGATTCAAGTCTGCCAAGCAGTTTCAGAAGATACGTCTTTAGACAGATGTTAGAATGGATGCAAGCTTTGCAATGCCATAAAATCAGCTGGCTAAAAGTTGAGCTAAAAATTTCAAAAAGTAAAATGAATGTGTCAATTGATTTTGGAAGAGGTGAAATGAACATAATCTGTTAAAGTGTCAATCATCTGCAGCTGTTGTTTTCAGAAAGGTAAAATAAATACATTTGTATAAAAACTGTCAATCACAGATGCCATCAGTAACAGGTGTCAGGTGTTCAATTTCATATTCACTTTGTTACCATGGTGATATTAAACATTCCATTAAAATGTCAATCACAGATGCCAATAAAAACAGGTGTCAGGTGTTTAATTTCATATCCACTTTGTTACCATGGTGATTTTGAATATTTCTGTAAAACTGTCATTCACAGGCTTCAACAGTGACATGTCAGGTGGTGAATTTCATATCCACTTTGTTACCATGGTGATTTTGAATATTTCTGTAAAACTGTCATTCACAGGCTCCAAAAGTGACATGTCAAGTGTTCAATTTCATATCCACTTTGTTACCATGGTGATTTCGAACATTTCTGTAAAACTGTCATTCACAGGCTTCAACAGTGACATGTCAGGTGGTGAATTTCATATTCACTTTGATACCATAAGGTACTGAACATTTCTGTTAACTGTCAATTACTGTCGCCATGTAGAAAAAGGGCTGAATAGTGAAAAAAGTGTTTATTTTCTGAAGTGCATTTCTAAGATGTTTACTACAGGTAAGAATTAAACAGGTAAAAAGTTATGTTTTACAATGTAAAATTTAAAGCCAAATAAGTGGAAAGATTAATTTTCATAGGTTTCTGAACATCAAATCTATGAAAAAATGATGAAAAACAATGACATTGACAATGTAGCAAATGTGTACATCAGGAATATGATACAAATTCTCCTGCACTTCTTATTGGTGACCCCACCTATGTTCCAATTCCACTTGGGCAGATCCTAGTGTGAGAAAATTTGTATGTTCACTTTGCAAAAGGTGAGTGGTGTTTTCTGAACACTCTGGTTTCCTCCACCATTCAACCTGGATTATTAGTGAAAGAATCTTTACTCTGGCATAGAACACAAAATTTGCTAAAGGACCAAATCATAATATGGAATCAATAAAAAAATATTTATTATCTGTTGCAATTATTATGGAGTGTGACAGATATCAAGTTTTATTTACAATGAGAAACAGTTTATTTAAGGTTCAATATTTGAAAAGATCCTTACCTTCAGATCTTTCTCTGCAGCATCATATATGATGTAGTATCCTCTCTGATCCTGTACGTGAATGCGTCCCTCATCAATCATATAAAAATCATCATGATTCTCTACTTCAGAAAACTCAATAAACTCTGCTTCATTTATTCTGAAATTTTTCAAGAAAGCAAATAATTAGAAAAGATTGATCAAGATTAAAAATGTATATATATAAGAATATCTCAAAGAGCATTACTTAAAAGTTATTGACTGGTTCAAATGGTTTTTACCATCCTTTTGAATTCAATATCCAAAATGTTTTGATAGTTCAATGCAAAAAAAAAGTGAGTTTAAAAGTATCATTCCTGTAATAACAAAGAAAAAAGGAAAAAAAAACTAACAAGAGTTTGACCTGAATGTGACCATACCCCCACTGCCTAATGTATCATTAAGAGGCAACTACATTTTAATATATCTGTATTTAATATGCCTTGCTATCATAAATAAGATATTACCAAGTGATTATAATTTTTGTCTTGTATATATACATGTTATATGAGGGAGTTTAATAATGAATGTTAATCTTTGTAATAAATCTGAAGAATAAGAAAATATAATTCCATACTTGAAATCAGCAGGAGTGTTATGTAAATAACCATGATTGGCCAATCCACCTCCTCCACCCACAATTCCTTCATGTTCTGTCGATCTTCTGTGATTCTGGGGACTGGAATTTTAAAAAATCATATAAATAATTAATCAACATTTCATTTTTATTTAATTTAAAATACAATTCATATGCAATATGACAATGTTTCTTCTATAGAAAAAATGATAATTTTTAAAACAAAAAAATACTGCATGTATAAGACTTTGTCAACATTCAAACACTGACAATCTCTGAATGATCAGGCCAGCTGAATCAACTTGCAAGATAATTGTGTGTCAATGCTACTGTGTTTTTTGACAGTGACTAGAGCAAAATTTTAATTAAATAATTAAAATAAAAGATTGGTAGTTTCAATTATTAGAGCCTACTCATAACGGGAAATCACAATGTGCATTCTTGAATACCATATAATGTTTCTATGTAAAAAAAAAAATTCCACTTAAAGTGTTTATAATGGGCAGATTTACACAAAAAGTGATTTCAAATTTTATTCAAGTTAAATGGATTTCCTAAGCAAACACAGCCCAAAACAAAGTGACTTTGACACTAAACTCTGCTGTCACAGTGTAACAAAAATTATACTGGCCTTTATATACTTTACAATGGATAACAAAATTTTATATAAAAATCTTACGTGACAACTTTAAACTGATCATCTTCTTGTGACAAACCGGCATCATTTATTGTAAGAGTCCTTTCTAGTGATCGGAAGTAATTCAAAACGCTAAGAGCCTAAAAATAAAAATCATGTTTCAAAAATTATGATTGCAATTTGCAACTGCATTGTCATATTTATGATCAGTTAATGACCTAATATAACCAAGAGTTTTGTGAAAATATTTCTGATCTGTTTTATATATGTGCACTGATGTTTTGCAGTGCTAATACATTTGCCTGCAATGTTGCAGATAAAATTTAAATACTTATTTCATTGTACTTCTTGTACTGTTACCAAAGTAACCAGTGAAGCCAAGTGACAAGGAAAACCCTATCCCACTTGCAGTTAAGAGAGGTTAAGTCGAGAGGTGAGACACCTTTGATTCGAGTGTTAAAGTATTAAGCACTTGGCCAATAAGCCACAGCCCTATTTCATGTTGACAAGGAAAATCCTATCTCACTTGCAGTTAACAGAGGTCAAGTCCACAGAGGTGAGACACCTTGGATTTGAGGGACAAAGCATAACACTTGGCCACTAAACCACAGCCTAATTTCAATCTCTCTCTCTCTCTCTCTCTCTCACTCTCTCTCATCTCATCATCTCTCTCTACTCTCACACACACACACACACACACACACACATTGGTGAATATGTACATACTGTTCTCTGTAAATCTCTAAGTCGTAGATGCCTGAGTAGTAAGAAGGATAAGTAAGCTCCCTGTACAGTTGACACGTCTTTATGATCTGCATCATCATCTTCAAGACCTTTAGTTATTAATATAAATGTAATAATATAAAAACTTCTAACATTCTTTTTTATAAACCATACACAATATAAACTGGTTGATACATCTAAAGTCAGTGAATGAAAACAAAAAATTCTATAACCTTATCTTTGTTCTAATTTTGTAAAGAAATTTATCATGAAAAGGTTCTGAAAAGTGTTTAGCTTAAGCCATACAACTAATAACATAATCCAGATAGCTAATCATCTCAAGTTTTATTGGAGACATTCATCTAGTCTGTCAATATGACATATTTCATCTACATATTTAAAAAGAGTACTATTTAATATTTCAATACAGATAAAGTTTCAATAGCATGTACTATTTTGTGAAAGAATATTGGCATGTTTAAACAAAAAATTTTTTTATGAATAAAAATGTATTTTATTGTGAAAGTTATAATTTGTTTAAATTTATTGATTAACTATTGAGGAATCAAAAATTGTTTACTTATTTCCAAGACCAATTTATAAAATATCACAATTGGTAATGGTTGAAAAAATGACACCACCATGTCACTGTTATATTCTGATGTCTTTATAGAAAAAAAAAACTTTGCTGTAAAAGTTAAAGAATTATTGTAAGAGGAAACTTGAAGTCCCTGTGACATGAATGTCTAAAGAATCTTCTAATGTAAAATGCTTAAAAGAATATCCCATGCAGCATTCCAAACCTTGTGGTATGAGAGACTAACTTAATGAATCAATTAAATTAATTTTCTGTAACTAATAGTTAAGAAGAAAAACATCATAAGATTCCAGTTTGAAACAAGATATTAGAAGAAGAAAACACAAGTTTTTATTCTAACTACATGTGTATTCCCTATAAAGTCCAAATTCCAAGAATGCATTTATGATACAAATACAAAAAAAATGCTTATTTAAATCCATTCATTCACTTAGTGTTGTAGAAATAAATTTAACAAAAAATTGAAAAAGAAAAACGGAAAAAACATTTACCTAATTTTAAATAGTGATATGCATGCTATATATGACATATATTGTGACATCATAACGGTATGTTATAAACTGACACCAAATGTGATAGTTGAAGATGGAGTGGTGATAATTGAAACAACTTAGTATGTGTCATAAAGTGGAACATTTAACTAACTACTTAAACCTGGTTTTATAGTGACTTTAACCATGTCATGTCATGTCATGTCATGTCTTGTGATGTTATGTTATGTGATAAACATCTTCACATGAATACATGACATCTCCCTGAACCAGTAATTAACAGGTTACCGGGGTATATGTTATTTCTTTCTAATCTATTAGATTCTGCCTGTGATTGAAGAACACTATACAAAAAAGACATTAGATTATAAAAAGCAATTTCCCTTTTGTATACCTTTCAATTTCTTCCTAACAAAAAATGTCATTTTTATTCTTAATTCATGCAAGCATGCAAAGATCTTTATGAATTTATCTGAAAACTACATGTACTTTTAAAACATTTAACAATTTTCTACTTATGATAAAATTATCATTAGAAGTTTATAATTATTATTTTGGTGTTAATTTCTTTTTTTTTTTTTTTTTTTCTTTTCTTTTTTTTTTTTTGATTTGGCTTCTTACAATAAGATTATATTTTTAGGATATTCACAAACAAGTATATTTTAAGTCTTTTTTCTTAAACAAGAATTCCTGCAGATTAAAATGTCTCGCATGGTTAACTTTCACATTTTGATACGCCGCAAACACTGGAAAAGTAACACCTAAGTCTTACCTTATGGTGATGCCAGGCTCGGCAAAATAAATTCTGGGGGGGGGGGCCATTACATGTAATACATATGTTATGTTTTAGGAAACCCTAAACACAGACAATTATATATTTGAACACATGGACAGGTAACAATAATATCTGTATGTGCAGATTATTTTATCATTTGTTTTACATTGTCACTTACACATTTACCCTCCTCACATCAGTAAAACTTGTAAAATCAAAATAAAAACATCAGATTAATCTATATCAATCTATAGTATTTTCCTTAACAAAAATTTACAAAAGATACAGTGTAGCTTATCTGTACCAGGCCCCAGTTTCACAATCATTCCTTAACTAAGATTTTTCTTAACTTAAATTTAGCAAATTTTGGCAATCTGTTTGTGAATTAAAATTGAAGATTTGTGATAAAACAGCAGTTACAAATTTGAAGTGATCTTTGAATTAACACATAAATTCCTGAATATCTATAAAATTAACCCAAAAAATCTAGATTTCAAATTTATCAGATTTAATTTAAGGAAAATCTTAGTTAAGGAACAATTGTAAAACTTGGGCCAGCTGCTAATCAAAACATTTTAACCCTTAAACACTTGTAACGTGGATACTCTTTGACTGAATGTCACACTTTGGCACTAGATCTACTATACTTTGTAAAGATTGAGTTATAATATGTTCCCAGAACTTGCAACATTGAGTTGTGTCTATGGTCTGAGAAACAACAACATATCAATTATATACATGTAATGAGTTTTTTTTTCAAATTAAATAAATTTAGGTGGAATAAGGTCTTCCAACACATGTATCTATGGTCATTAAATTTAGTTTAAATTATATTTTTAAAAAAACCAAGCGTTTGTCTATTTTGACCAAAATGAATTAAATTTTCAATTTTTAGTCATAACCTAATATATTTATAACCATCTTCAAATCAAAGCTTTTATTAACAACATTGATCTGGACATTTATTCTGTATACCAGCTGGTCACCATGGTATATAAACTCATTATTCCCGAAAGCATTAGTTTTAAAGACATAAAAATGTTTTTGACAATAAAATTAACATCAATGAAAATGAATTGAAAATGTAATATTTCTAAGGCCATAAATTGTGTTCAGGGCAAAATGATTTCAAAAATAGTTTCAAAATTACTGAAAGCAAACCTTTAAACTGATCAACATAGACCAATACTCAAAATTTGAGACTCATTTTTCTGAAAAATTTCCCTAGATTTTTAATTTAATTTCTATAAGTAAAAAAATCTTTCAACCAAAAATTCCTACATATTTTAAAAATTGTTTCTATATAAAAAAATTCTTTTCAAGCAAATAAAAACAAATTTTACATGGTATAAAACTGTTAGTAAAATAAAAGTTAAGTGCAAGAACCTTACCCAACATTTGTTTTGTGTTGACATAATCATAGCTGTCTTTTCTCTTACGTATTTTAGAATTGCGTAATTCTTCTAACTTCACGTTCTCTATATCTCTCTCGTCCATATCTTCTGGTAGTAAAGATTCATCTGCCTCAGTTCTATTATACAAAAAATATTATCTTACTCATATATAGGTCAGTGGTTTTCTCTGGGTACTCTGGATTCCTCCACTATCCCAGAAAATACCACCTCAATAAACCAGTTAGTGAAAAAATCTTGACCGGGGCATAAAACACCATTACTCAACTCTACAGATATATCCAACTGCTTATTTTTGGTTTGCTTTAAATTTGTGTTAAAGCTTAACGTGTAATTAATGAAAGTTATCAATTTTTTTTTTTCAATTCAACAAAAATTTAAAATTAATATTAATTTATAAATCATGAAGACACAGTTAAAAGACCAAAATTGTAAAAATAGTAAAGATTCTTATTTCTTCCACTGTATGGATCAAACAATAATTAAGTTATACATGTATCTGACATTTTGATTCCTATGATTTTATCAATGTTACAGGTTTGAAATGTGTAGAAAAAGTTTTAAAAAATCAAGTGACTTCAGTCAAAATGTGAATTTTTCACATCTTTTTTTTTTTCATGAAATCATAATATAAAGATACTACAGAATAATTACTTATTGAAATAATATAGGCAGAAATAAATAGACATTTTTAAGATAAAAACATGTATTTTCAGCATTGAGAGAGAAAGGGAAGAAGAGAGATAGAAAGAATAAGAGAGAACTTACTCAGAATACAGATCTGGATTTCTGTATATTTTTCTCCATTGTGACATTGTGTTGTACTGTGTTCGATGAGATCTAACATCTGCTGCTCTAGGCTGGCTGGGAGAACATACCATGGCAGTGTGATCCCGCAATACATCCTGTACTTTCTGAACAAAAATATGAAAATAATCAATCATTTTTCCTCCACCAGGACCATTTAAATCAAGATTGAAAAGAGTAAGATGAAGAAAAACACATTTAAAAATGTAATAATTTTACTCCAAAAAGACATAAAATAAAAATCAAGGCGCTCAATAAAATAATGGTTAAAAATTCTACATCAAAGACAAGTTGCAGTAACATCAAGGTACCAGAGCCAGTACAATTTTGATAGGTTCTGATGACCTCAAAAAAACAAAAAAAAACAAAAAACAAAAAAAAAAAAAAACAAACCAAAAGACAATTTCACAGGGTAATTTACAGAATACAATAAAAATATAAGTTACCTCAGGATCTCCTATATGAAGAAGATGTGCCATCATTTTTAACAACTCATCCTCATTTTTGGATTGTCGTAACTGAGTCCATCTTTTTTCTTGTGCTGGATCTCGTACAGGTTTTATTTTGATAAAATCTACCCAGTTTGAATCTTTTCTTAAGGCATGGATAGGTGAATCTGTACCCCAGCCTTCTTGCCCAAGCTAATGTATGAAATAAAATTATTGTTTTCATTTAAAAAGGTTAATACTAAATCATTAATTATTTTTTTCTATCAGGTTGTACATTTCACTTAATCCTATTAACATTCAATATTTTCTGTTTTGCTTAAAGATTATATCCTACAAGACAAAGGAGCTACATGCACTCATGGGTTTTTGGTGATTTGTCTTCAAACGACAGACTTGATGAAGAGTTAAAAAAAATCCTCAAGACATGCATGATGTGGATCTTCAATTAAAATTCTCCTCTCCTACAAGACAAAGAAGCAACATGCACTTATGGTATTTAGTGATATGTCTTCAATTGACAGACTTGATGAACAACTCCAATAAAATCAGAAATCAGAATTCCATATTATAGTGATGACTTAATTTCAAATCGATCTAATTGGGAGATAGAACTCATTAAGAATGTTTATGTACCTCTATTCTATCATATGTGTGGTATGTCTTCATTGTTTCTTGTCTCATAAAGAACTGACGGAATTTACGGCTAACTGCAGCATAAAGTTCCATCTCATCAGCTGATGTCCTGATTGTATGTAAATCCTGAAATTCAACAGGAAATAATTTAATATCAAACTAGATTTCACAATCACTGGTTTAAAATGTTTTAAAATAATATGTTTTTGGTTTTTTTTTTTTTGTGAAAAAGCTTTTTGACAATTTTTCTAATTGAAAATCACATAAAAGTTGTCAAAATTTGTTCATAAACTGTTAAACAATTTATACTAAGATGAACATTCAAATAAGATCTATGATGTAATCTCTACAGTATTGATATGCAGATGAACTAAACATTAAGTACTAGTATACACATAAGATCTCAGTGATGTAAGGGAGATAACTCATCACACATTGTCAATTATCTGCACAACTGACAAAAACATTGTGATAAGCCATAATATAAAAACTTCATACAGTGGAATTTATCTTTGTTGTAAATACTAAGTGGTTATATTGTATGTAAAAGCTGTTTGCACTTAAAAATAGTGTCTAAAGTTTACCCTTGTGGAAACTTTTTAAAAAATTGAGGTTTGAAAGTAAACAGTTGATTTTTAATCTAATGTTATAAATACTTACATAGGTTATACCATATATATTTAATAAGAAATTCAGATGAGGTTTTAAAGTTTCAAAATCAATTGCATTGACAGGTAGACCAAGAGTAGATTCATCTGTTGCAATTCCTCCACCTATAAAATAGATATGAAGTTGTCAAATCATGTCAAGATCAAAGAACATAATTGAAAAACTATTGTAAATGTTTTACAAAACATACCAGTATATTAAACAAAAAAATGTTAATGTAATATTTCTCAGCAATGTGATAAATTTTCAGTAACAAATTTAGAGGTACATAGGTCTAAGAATTTGAATACACTTTTCTCAGTATTATTATAACAGTATTTAAAAAAAATCCATTAAAAATCCCTTTAGTAATGTTTCTGTATTGCTAGTTTTACAACAAGAAATTAACCTTTTCAATATAGTTTTGTTGAATATAGCATTATCAGTCTGTAACTTATACTGAATATAAAATGTAATACAAATTGAAAAAAAAAACTTGATACGACAAATACGACACCAAAAAATTAACTAAAAAAAATTCATCTAGTTCAGTACCACCAACCTGAAGCTGCAGCGGCATATGTAAATACTGACGTAGGTAATGGTGTAGTGCTGAGTAAGGTAGGATTAATGGATGGAGGTTGTGGTATTGGTGTGGACGTATATGGGGTGGACGCTGATGGTGGCCTGGAACTACCAGACTTGGGACGTTGAAACAATCCTAGATTATCATCCTGGTATCTTGAAGCTATCTTTGCTGCACTAGATGATTCTGCCTGTAAAATATTATATAAAACTCAATAAATTATTTGAAAAATATGAGTCATTCAGAATAAAGCATAAATATTTATATTTTTTATAAGAAATACTTGGTCAAATATATATATAGAGCAAAAAAAGTGAAGGTGATTTTTTATTCAGTGTCCAAAAAAAAAGAAAAAAGCAAGCTTAAATGTTACCATTAAACATCTGAGTTTACAAGCACTTTATTTCATGATATGCTTAAAAAAGTGGTTAGGCTTTCTTTTGTATAACCCCCCCCCCCCTCTCATAAATTCCATGTATAATTTTTGATTTATTTTTCACAGAAATGCTCAAAATGGCAGGATTTGATCATTTTTATGTCATTTAAGTTCAAATTAAAATTTTAATGAAGGATATAAAAGAATGTCTTTCCCAAAAATGTAATGGTACAATTATAAGTTTATCAGGACAGAATATCAATCAAATTTCATGTTAATTAATGTGAAATAGTTTTAAGTTCTAGTTTGCATTATCCCGGGGGCATTAATTCAAATGAATAGAACAGCAGTCTGTGAGACTTACTTTTTAACCTACTAGATATTCTGACAAGTAGCCTAAAAGCATTTACAGTCTGGCTAGAGATACTAGTCTATATACTTATTATCAACATTTTTTCTGCACTTTTTAATTAACTGAATGATATTAATTTAAGAAATCCATGTACACGTATAACAATGCCGGATACTACATGTACATTTAGCATCAATAAGAAAACGAATAACACAAAAACTAAATTTTATCTAAATGATGCTTGCATGTTTGTCTTAGTTTCATTTGGATGACATAAGTTTAAAATGAAAATTTAGTTACTTATAAGCACCAGACGTAAGATCTAATATTATAGACTGAACAAATGGTGACTGTTTACAGTGACTGGTTTACTTTTTAAATATCCCCCATCTTTTACTAATTACCGGTAGGTACTTTAAAAAGGTCTAGTAAATGAAATAGAAAAATATTAAATAATAATGGTTCAATGGGATTCTTTGGCAAACCATACTCATATGATATCCCTTACAACTGTTCTTAACTTGTTTTATATAGAAAACTTAATTTAAAAAGACCATCCTGTCTATTAATGACTATTTGCTTTAACGGAAAAGGACCTCTATACAAAATTCTCTTAAGTCAATGTTTCTTGGGCCTAAGATTTTACTCTATGTACAAATGTTTATTTTGATTAAGTGTTTACCCTTTCATCTTTCTCTTTATCTGGCACTGATATTTCCGTTTTATGTTGAACTGGCATCCATTGAACAATCTGAAAAAAATGATGCATTAAAAATATTTTTCAAAGTATATAATGGTGACACAAAAACAGGGGAACAGTGACATTTGATAGATATATCAGTAAACATGCTATTAACATAATTTGAAATAGCAAAAAAACAATTTTTTAATGAACAATACCAATAGCCAGTCAATGATTTTTTCTAAATGAGTAGTCAGTAACTAGATGTTCCGAGATAAGCAAAACTGTAAAAATTAGTCCTAATAATTACAAATGTCTTTAAGCTTTTCTGGACATTGATCTATATACTGTATATATAAAAACCTGATACAAAAATTTTCAAAAAGAAGTACGATAGTAAGCTTAACACTAATTCTATAGGACCAAACAACTACAGACAAACCCATTTAATCACAATTTTGAAAATATCATACTTCGGATAATCCAATATAATTTTGAATCACAGAAGCTATGCAATTATCAGGGTTGACTGTATATAACTTAAAAGGTATATTTTTTATGAACACTGACCTTTTGAATTCAATATGAATCTATAATTTTTGGTCTAGATTTTATACCATGTATATTGACTCAAATATTTCCAATGAAAAAATTAGACATAAAATAAAATACAACAGGCTGCTTTTGACAAACTTACTTTTAGATATTGGTTGACTCGTTTCAGTGAATGAAGATGACAGACAAGCCATCTGAGATATATGAGAAGATCATCTTGTTTTACAACAGACTGTCCAGATTCATTGTTACATAACATAGCTTCTCTGGCTAAACCAAGCCTCTGTGCTCTCTGTACACAATCATTATACTCCAGTAAAATTTGACTGAAAAACAATGAACATACATTTGATGGTTGGACACAATTAAAAATGATTTGCATTTTTTTTCAATCTATGTAGTACATGTATAAACAAGAAATTAACTGAAAATTACTTTCGATAAACCTACAGTGTATTTTAAAAGGTCCATATTTTCAAATCAGAGCACAACCTGCTTGCAAAATAAATCTATGGTTGTCACCTTACTGTTTTTACTACCGGTATTTAGAGTAATAGTGTCTGCTTTAGGTTTCAGACAGATGTGTTGGATACAACAAAATTCTAGCAAAAAATTTAAAACCCAGACTTTAAAAACTGCAGAATCATTAATATTTGCATAAAAAAAATATTTTTTTATTTATAAATTTTGGTTTGAAGAACATTTTTGTTAAAATGAATCATACTTGAAACAAAAACAATTTTTTTTTTTTTGCTTTAAATTTTGTGGTTTTTACTAACCCACAAAAACAGAAAAATTGTCATCCAACAAACATTTGAGATTTTACACTCTAAAACTGTGAATAATAAGGTAATACATAGATGGACTTACTTCAATCGTTTTGTATACATAGGATACAAAGCTTCAATTGTACTTGTATGTTCACAAAATCTCTTCCAACGTAACATGTGTAAATATTTACAATTAATTAGTTGTTGTATTCTCTCCAGAAAATGCTGAAAAAGAAATTAAAAATTAAGATTTTGGTATTTTGGCAGACAAGTCTTTACATATGGCTGGGAAGCTTAGTTGGTAGAGCAACTGTCTAGTATTGAGAAGGTTCAAACTAAAGACATCATTTTGGATTTATGGTTTAACAATTTTTTATGTTTTTATTTTGTATGTTATTGATATTAACTTGATTCCAAATATTCACCAAAGAAAAGAATAGTTAGTATAAAAATTGAATAAAGTATTAAAAGATAATAAAATACCTGATGCAACAAGAGTGGTAGTCCTGAAGGTGAATATTCATAATCTTCAGATATCATCATTTCTTCTCTCATTAAGTCAGCCTGCATCTTTAATGGCTGAGCTTCACTAACCTGCAATATGAAGGAAAACTTATATGCTGTGAGGCATTTTCAGATGGGCTTTATCTAATTCTCGATGACAATTTCTAAACTGTTTGGACATTTTCTATTTTTATGACATAAATTCTTCAAATGAGTTAGCAATAAGCATATAAAACATACTGTATACTGAAATATTTCAAACATTTTTGGCAATGATTTTTTCAATGAAGAAACTTATGAATGAAGAATAAATAACAAATAAACGGAATGAAATAATACCTTACCTGTACAATTCTGTCAATAACAAGTTTTCTTTCTCTCTTGAAATAATTAACATCTTTTGGCAATGTAACAGAGCTAAAAGAGAGAAAATACCATTGATGCAATTGTTACTAAAATCATAAGAATTATAGTTACAGAGGTTAAAATAATACATACAAGTGTGACCAACAAAAATCTATAGAATGAATGCTGCCATGATTAACTTCAATAATTATGTTTTAATTTTCAGGAAAGCTTCAGTTTTTGACAAGAGGACAATATCTTAATCTTTCTCTTTTTTTATAAAAAAAAATTCACTTGTAAACTTTTTAATACCCAGAAATCTTGAAACCTAATGACCCTGATGAAAATTTATAAACTTATAAGAGGGCTCTACATGATCTAATACAGACAATTCATTTTATTTTTCAATGTTAAGTATAATATTTTTACCTTATTGTTCTTGATGGAATTTGGTGGGACATGTTGTTTTCATCAATTTCTGTTTTCAGCTCATCCAACTCTTTTTGGAGGTCAAGGTCAAGATCATTGACCTTTTCCCTATGTGACCCCCAATAAAGTTGTGCTAGTTCCATCATTTTGTCACTTGGTGTGCCTATGTGCGATTCTGAAATAAATGTATATTACTGGTATTAATGAAATTCAATATTTTCAAAAAATGACTAAATTTAAGTTTAAAATTTCTCTTGAGTGAAATAACAACCAGACAGAAAAATATTAGGCTTTATACAACTATATCTAACAAATGAAGCTCAAGAACTAATCCAGGTAAGAAGAAAAGTCATACTACTGAAGTGCTCTAAGTAGCTCAGTTGGTAAAACACTAGCCTATAACATGGCTGTCAGGGGTTTTCAAAGTTAAGCATGTGACGTATAAAAAATGAGGCATCTCCCTGGAAAAATGAAAATAAAGGTGTAAAATTGTTCATTCCCTGACAATTTGAGACATCAAAGAAACCAAAGTATCACTGGATTGGTATATAATTGCTGAATTTTTATTACTGTACTGGTGCTAAAATGTTTACAAACTTATAAAATAATAGATCTGTATTATCAGTTTTCATTTTCTAGATAGTTTGATAATGTGTGTGTTTGCAAAAGCTCTGCGAAGTAAGTTTGATTTACATAAAATATATGTGAGTTTCAGGATAGAATCCAAGTCCCATCATGCATTTTTTATCTATTCTGTTACAGTTTGGTGACTAGTGTCTGTGACCCTTGAATATTCAATCTGACATTTGTGACCTTATTAAAAGTCCATCCAAGAGACTTTTGATGCTACATTTCTAACTACATCATGAGAAACTAAGAATGAATATTGCCATCTAGGAAAGCATAGTTAGGAAGAACAACTTTCCTTTTGTTTAGGGAGATCCTGTCTGACACTACTGTACATATTTTTATCTATCCTGTCACACTACAATCAAATTGTTAAGTCTCAAGCACAAATTGTGCTTTAACATATTCTAAAGAACAAAAACCCACATTTAAATGCTGTCAGCTACAATGACTGTGTGATAATTGTATGATAAATACAAGCCTAGTAGTGCCTAGTGGGCAAGTTCCCGGGGTGTTAAACAAGTTTAACAACAGTGACATGGCTTACATTCAACAGTTGTTGTTGCGGTCATATCTAGACAGATCTGGAATATTTTATTTTTGAACTGATTTGACGGTGTGGGGTCTCAGATAAAATATTTTAGTGGAGTTTGAGACGAATAAGTAAAGAGAATAGAAATGTTTCGTGTGTTTGTTTTGTTTACCTCGACTGACAAGATAAACAGGTACAGCTTAAATAAATGTGCATATAATGCATAAATATGACCAAAAAATAAATAATAAAACGCTGAGAAACGTTACCAAGGAAAGGGCTTTACATTTTCGATTTTCGGTAAGCCATAAATTAATAACAAGTGCGTCCCTGATCGCTCGGCAACCAAATTCGCTGTCATAACATGTTTATACCATATCTGGTTGTTATCACTATTTTAAAGCGTTTTTGTGATTTTAAATTATATTTGCGTTTTAGGAAACGAAACGAACGAGGGTTTTACCGGAACACAATACCTTTATTTCTTTATCACGTGTCAAATTTAAGGTTAATTTATTTGTCAGTGTTTTAAGTTTCTTTGTTAATTTGATTTATTTATTTATTTTTTATTTATTTATAATTTGTTCATGTTTATTCATGTATTTATTAATTTTATTTTTTTTCAAAAATACTATATTTAAATGACAAATTTACAATAAATCTATACAAAACTTAAACAATATCTACAATTTAAAAAGAAAAAAACTTGATAGAGTTAGATGAAAAGTATATTTTTATCAGAATTAGATATGATTTTTGAAGTATTAATTTCAAGAGAAACAAAGTAATCTAAGTATGCCAATATATATATACATTGTATATATATATATATATATATATATATATATATATATATATATATATATATATATATATATATATATATATATATATATATATATTTGTTTTTCTATCCCAACATTAAAAAAAGGTGTGTTGAAACATTTTGTTGCATATCTGGCTCCAGTTTTGCAATCATTCACTCAAATGAGTGTACACTCAACTCAAAATAGGGAATATTTCAATGTCCTTTGTTAAGGCATTGCAGAGTTAAAATTGAATATCTAATGTTATATTTAACAAAAAAATAATGTCTCATAAAACTTTAAAATATTGATGAGAAAAAAGTGGGAATATTTAAGTTGAGTGTATACTCAACTGAGTAAAAGATTGTGAAACTGGGACCTGATTTTAAATCAAATTTTACTACTGGCCTTTCTTAACTCATATCTTGCCTTAACTTGTAAAAAAATTACAAGCATAAATGTTCCCTATGTGAACAATTTAATGTTTATATGCTTTTACTTGTATTTAGAAAACAAACTTCATGAAGGATCAAAGTTTGTATTCATGTGAGCATTTATCAGTGTTTTTCTCCAGCAAAAGTGTCCACAAGGAAAATTTATTGCTGTCCATCTTAAGTAAGTATGTGTTCCTGTATGAAAATTTACTGTTGCTCATGTTTAAATGGTATGCATTCCAATATGAACATTCACTACTGAACATCTTTAGTCCTGTAGATGTTCTGTATGTGAATATTTAATGCTGTCTAACTTTATCACATATAGATGCTCTCCATGTAAACTGCCCATCTAAAGTAAAGATAGGTGTTCCACATGTGAGTATTTGTTGATGCACATCTCTATTACAGGTGTTTAATAATGTAAACATTTACTGCTACCAATCTTTTTTTTACAGACAGATGCTATATATGTGAATATTTACTGCTGCCCACAGGTAAGTATTCCATAATATAAACATTCACTATTGCCCATGATAGGAGTTCTCTATGTAAATGTTTCCAGTTGCCCACCTATAGTAGTGTTTATAATATAAACATTCATTATTGCCCATTATAGAAGTTCTCATGCAAATATTTACAGTTGCCCACTTTTAGTACAGGCGTTTCATAATGTAAACATTCATTATTGCCCATTATAGGAGTTCTCTATGTAAATGTTTACAGGTGCCCACCTTCAGTACAGTGTTTATAATATAAACATTCATTATTGCCCATTATAGAAGTTCTTATGCAAATATTTACAGTTGCCCACTTTTAGTACAGGCGTTTCATAATGTAAACATTCATTATTGCCCATTATAGGAGTTCTCTATGTAAATGTTTACAGTTGCCCACCTTCAGTACAGTGTTTGTAATATAAACATTCATTATTGCCCATTATAGAAGTTTTCATGTAAATATTTACAGTTGCCCACTTTTAGTACAGGCATTTCATAATGTAAACATTCACTATTGCCCATTATAGGAGTTTTCTATGCAAATGTTTAGTTGCCCACCTTTAGTACAGGTGTTTCATAATATAAACATTCACTATTGTCCATTATAGAAGTTCTCATGTAAATGTTTACAGTTGCCCACTTTTAGTACAGGCGTTTCATAATGTAAACATTCACTATTGCCCATTATAGAAGTTCTCATGTAAATGTTTCCAGTTGCCCACTTTTAGTACAGGCGTTTCATAATATAAACATTCACTAATGCCCATTATAGAAGTTCTCATGTAAATGTTTAAAGTTGCCCACTTTTAGTACAGGCGTTTCATAATGTAAACATTCACTATTGCCCATTATAGGAGTTCTCTATGTAAATATTTACTGCTGCCCACCTTTCATATGTATAGGTGTTTTCCGTGTGAACATTAACTACATTTACTGCTACCAATCTTTTTTTACAGACAGATGCTATACATGTATATGTGAATATTTACTGCTGCCAGCAGGTAAGTATTCCATAATATAAACATTTACTATTGCCCATGATAGGAGTTCTCTATGTAAATGTTTCCAGTTGCCCACCTATAGTAGTGTTTATAATATAAACATTCATTATTGCCCATTATAGAAGTTCTCATGCAAATATTTACAGTTGCCCACTTTTAGTACAGGCGTTTCATAATGTAAACATTCATTATTGCCCATTATAGGAGTTCTCTATGTAAACGTTTACAGTTGCCCACTTTTAATACAGGCGTTTCATAATGTAAACATTCACTATTGCCCATTATAGGAGTTCTCTATGTAAATATTTACTGCTGCCCACCTTTCATATGTATAGGTGTTTTCCGTGTGAACATTAACTACTGCCCATTCTTTATACAGATGGACTATTCTCTCGTGAACATTATTTGCTATCGATTTTCAGTTCAAATGAGATAATGTGTTTTTTTTGTTGAAATTTACTTTGTCTATCTTTAATTCTGCTGTTCATTACATAATGTATTCTTGTTGTGAGCATATCAGGTGCTCTCAGTATAAATATATAATGTTACCAATAAATGGTAGAGATTAGATCAAGACACCTACTACTGACCAACTTTAGTACAAATTTTATTAATAATGTCTATCTGTAGTACATATCAGATCAATTGTTAATGGTGTAGACATTTACTGATGTCCATTTAAATACAGAGTGAATCAGGTTTCCAAATGTGAATATATGTATTTACTTCAGTCCCTCTTTACTCCAGATCAAACCACATGTTCCTTTTATGAATATTTACTTATGTTCATTTTCAATAGGTTCTCCGAGTGTGAATACATGTCCTTATTTCTTAGTTCAAATTTAGATATATACATGTACATGTACTTGATTGAAAACTGTAGGAGGAGTTGACTTCACAAAGTAGGGACCCTCGATCCTCCACTTGCCCAACATTTACCATACTATAAACCAGATTTGCACTTTGTGCAACATGGCCTAAAATGGTACTTTTTAAATACTGGTATATACATTATGTACAAGAACTTTCTCAAACAAGGACCTGCCTGAGTGGGGTTCAAACCTAGGCTGTGAGAGGCACTTTGTTTTGGAAATGCACTCTGAACGCCAATCAGCCACAAGGCCCAACTTTGAAATAAGAAGTAACAGTGATAAAATCTCTTTTAACAAGTAATTTTTTTATTTTCCCACATGATTATTAATAAATAAATATATACATTTAAAATGTCAATAAAATAACAATAAATTGATATAGAATATACCTTATAAACTTTGAGTTTATATATTTAACAAATGTATAAAAATCATAATGGTAATAGATTTTGTTAATTCATCATATGGCATGGTTATTTTATACATGTACCTCATTTTACTTGTTTAAAAAATGACAGATGAGATTGCAAACTTTTTCCATAAACAGTGTAACCTCTAGTTTTCATTTTCCAAAGTAAACCTAATGATATTCACCTTATTCACACAGACCTGTGATATCTTAACATTTGTAATCACCCCCCCCTCCCCCTTTCTCCCTAAATCATTGCCAGGATTTGGATCAAATACAATGAACACTTTTACTAATATTAAATCGCTTAAGCAATATCAGGATACTGTTGCAAATGTTATAGTCTACAAATTATGAATTATTTATGAACTCATGTCATATCAAAAACTTTGCTGTCAGAACAGTGAATGAACTAACAGAAACCCAAGGTAGATTTCACCAGTAACACCTCTTACAACTTTTTTCAGATATAACATTGCAGTTTGTCCAGCAAATATTTGTGATTATTTTTTATCCAACACTTTGTAAACCTTTCTGTAATAACTGTAACATAACAGGATAAATTGGTGCAAATTCTCTCCCTTGTCTAGATTTGACATTCTGTACATACCCCTCTAAAGATCCTCTGAAATACAAAAAAATAGCTATTTATATATACAGCATCTTCAATATTGTTTACTTGAAGATTCATTAAATTTAATAATCATAGTTTTGAAACTTTATAAAACTGGACAGTGTAAAAATAACCTCATAAAATGAAAACTTTATCCATGGAAGATGAATGATATCATGATTTTGGCTGTTAAGAGCTAGACTTTTGAACCCACTAGTCCAGTTTGCCAAATGCCTTCAAGTTTGCACTTGTTTCCATTAAAGTTACTTGTCTAGTTTTATTATAAAACGCATCAAGATGTTTGAATATAGGTGTCATCATTTTTGCAACAATTCTTATGTATTTACAAGTCAAGTGCTTTTGAGAAACTTAAGCATTTAAAATCTTAATAACGTAACACATTTAACAATAAAGGTCTATGTCAGGTATTTGTCAATATGAGAATAAAATTGAGTCCATGCAGTTATTATATTTTCCAAGTGGACAAGCAATCCAAAAAATTCAGTTGTCCCTTCTGGCATGTTACCAATTTTATATTTGCTTAATATTTATTTTCCACCTGTCTCAGGCAGTTTGTTGAACTCTGCTGTCCAATCTTTTATTAAGTGGGTGGAGTAATGATGTTTAATGTCAAGTCTAGATTCTTTTACTTATATACATGTATATATACAGTGCTTACTTAATTAATGTTAATCTGTCTTTCTCTGATGGATGATCCTCTAACCACTGTGAGTATCGACTGATTGACCAATCAGCAGCCTGTAATCCAAAAATTATCAAAATTTACAATGCAGAAAATATACTGGTGGTGTTTGGCAATAAATAAAATCATACATACCAGTACTTTTAGTGAGGTTAGAAACAAAAGGTCCATAAAGGCTCTCGATGCTCACCTGAGAATAATTTGTATCTGGTTGAATTTGATCATAATGTAGTCTCTTTACAAGCATCTAGTGACCTGCTTTTTTACCTAAAATGACATGACCAATATATAATCTTTGCCTAGCTTTTGCAAAGAGGATAGATCTCAGCAAGTTTGATAAAAACTGAAAGAAAATTTTGCATAAACAAACACAAAAACATAATCATCAAGTATTGATAAGAGTGCCAATATAAACAATCCTTGATGTCCCACAATATGTTGACCATGCAATGAGGCTGATCAAACAAGTAAGACATGTCACATTAAATTTATGTCTAAATTATTTGCAATTCTATGTATGTGGATGTATAAAAGTGTGTCGATTGAAAAATACATGTACATATATACATGTATATCCTTACATGATGTGGAGATCTGAGTTCGGGTGGTGCCCTAGCAAACAAAAAATGTAAAGCGGTGCTGTATGGTATAATCTCTCCTAATGCAGGACTACTCGCTACGTGTTCTACTGTTTGGAATAATAATGGTCTGAAAAAAAAAAAAAAAGAAAATAGGAAAATTATTATTATCAATCCTTAATAATATTAAATTATGTTAGGTGTGTAAAAACTGCTTAAATACTGACTTGAGGTTCAGTGTTGAGTGTGACAGCAACCATGACTTGTTACAGCAGCTTTCAAGCTGAGCAAATAGCAAAAACAATAAAAATTTCAAAATAATTTTACTCTATACCTTCATTATTTTCATTCTAACACAATTAAACAAAGTGCCTATATCTGTCAGCACTCTCAACAATCCATATCCCAATGCCATGCAAATGTAATTGCAACTTTTTTGTAAACTCTCACCTATATAGAGAAATTGATTACTTTATCAGCTGTAAGATACAAAAGAGAACATATAAGTTGTATTTTTTAGAGTCTTGAATTAAAAAGCAAATAAGTAACTATTTGATTTTGAATAGTCGCTAGCAGTATTAAAAAGTAAATACAAGTGAAATTGCCACTGGTTAAAGGTGTTAAAACATGAAAATTGAACTAATGACAATGTCCTTGACAGTAAATATAAAACAATACTGCCGACATCTTGTTTTAGATGCTTAACTGAGTTTGTAACACAATCCAAACAGAATATTTCCAAAAATGATTACACTTATTAAATATGTACCTAAAGGCTCTTAAAACTCTATACTGTTTTCCTAGATCGGATACACGTTTACAAAAGGGGGATATGGCTAACTCCATCTGAGCAAAGTCTGCAGCCAATCTCAATCTTCCTCCTTCTCCAAGGGGTCGTATCAAACTAGCATGACGTACAAATAAATCTACACAACGACAAGCTATTGGCTGTATACTGAAAATATAAATGTGGAAAATAACATGAAAATTTTGCATGAAGCATTGTATCTATAAAAAGTTAAAACAAAGCAAAATTAAATATTACACTTCCACATTGTAAGAAGAACAAAAAACATTTTCCTTTAGTTAAAATACAGTTTTTCTAAACAAAGTATTTTTATACAAATTATCTGGAACTTTATAAAAAAGAGCTTTATAAAAATGTCAAAATCTGATATACATGTATGTATAACTAATAGAAATCAAATTATTTTTGAATATGAAAATCCATAAAATATATACATGTACATAAATGTAAAATATTGACTAAAGAAAAACTTTGTTCAAATTTCATAAACTGACATTTGAGGATTACTTTATATAAATTGAATAGTGCTTGGTGATCCAGTCAAGACTACGTGCATGTCTCAGTCTTTATATTTGTCTGTTTTAGAATGATTGAGGATACTAGAATACCTACAGAAAACTAAAAGTAATCTGACAAAGTTTCTTACACCAAGATCTACATGTATCATGTGGAAACCCAAGATAAGAAGTAACAAGCAGTCTGATAAGTAAGATAAAAAGGTTACTATGGAGAGTTGATGAAATGAATCCATGACTTATAACATACCTTTCCATTATAAAATCCTGACAGTCAAACTGTGATAAATAATCACTTCTACATCTTGATACAAAGTCCTGTAATTCTCTCATAAACAATGAACACTGTGATTCCTTCTGACCATCAGCAGGTGCAGATCTAAAACAAAAAATAGCAGAATAATTACTTATATAGGTAAGCAATGTTTTTCATCCTTATGCAGTAAATTGAAAACATGGACATTCAAGCAAATAGAATGACAACCCCTTGAAGACAAACTTTACAAAATTTACACAAATGAAAAATAGAGAATGACACAGTCTAGGGCCCTGGAATAATTTTTTCTACTTATCAGAATTTATTTGCACTGAAGGACATTGATACCTGTATATGCTTGGCTGGTGTAACATTATTTTGAGATAGGTCTATAGGGTTGAAGTTAATATGAAAAACATTTCTGTAATAATCTACATATTTACATGTATGTGCTAGTGGTTTTCAAAACATCATGCAAAGCTATAACTGTATTGTCACTTACCCAGAGAAATCTTCCTGATGTATTGTAAAGTTGATCGCTTCTACAGCATCAGATATAGAGGATAACAGTGGATTTAGTTTAACTGTACTTACCCAGAGAAATCTTCCTGATGCAATGTTAAGATGATTGCCTCCACAGCATCAGATATACAGGATAACTTACCCAGAGAAATCTTCCTGATGCATTGTTAAGATGATTGTCTCCACAGCATCAGATATACAGGATAACTTACCCAGAGAAATCTTCCTGATGCATTGTTAAGATGATTGCCTCCACAGCATCAGATACAGAGGATAACAGTGAATTTAGTTTAACTGTACTTACCCAAAGAAATCTTCCTGATGCAATGTTAAGATGATTGCCTCCACAGCATCAGATATAGAGGATAACAGTGGATTTAGTTTAACTGTACTTACCCAGAGAAATCTTCCTGATGCATTGTTAAGATGATTGCCTCCACAGCATCAGATACAGAGGATAACAGTGAATTTAGTTTAACTGTACTTACCCAAAGAAATCTTCCTGATGCAATGTTAAGATGATTGCCTCCACAGCATCAGATATACAGGATAACTTACCCAGAGAAATCTTCCTGATGCAATGTTAAGATGATTGCCTCCACAGCATCAGATATACAGGATAACTTACCCAGAGAAATCTTCCTGATGCATTGTTAAGATGATTGCCTCCACAGCATCAGATATAGAGGATAACAGTGGATTTAGTTTAACTGTACTTACCCAGAGAAATCTTCCTGATGCAATGTTAAGATGATTGCCTCCACAGCATCAGATATACAGGATAACTTACCCAGAGAAATCTTCCTGATGCATTGTTAAGATGATTGCCTCCACAGCATCAGATATAGAGGATAACAGTGGATTTAGTTTAACTGTACTTACCCAGAGAAATCTTCCTGATGCATTGTTAAGATGATTGCCTCCACAGCATCAGATACAGAGGATAACAGTGAATTTAGTTTAACTGTACTTACCCAAAGAAATCTTCCTGATGCAATGTTAAGATGATTGCCTCCACAGCATCAGATATACAGGATAACTTACCCAGAGAAATCTTCCTGATGCAATGTTAAGATGATTGCCTCCACAGCATCAGATATAGAGGATAACAGTGGATTTAGTTTAACTGTACTTACCCAGAGAAATCTTCCTGATGCAATGTTAAGATGATTGCCTCCACAGCATCAGATATACAGGATAACTTACCCAGAGAAATCTTCCTGATGCAATGTTAAGATGATTGCCTCCACAGCATCAGATATAGAGGATAACAGTGGATTTAGTTTAACTGTACTTACCCAGAGAAATCTTCCTGATGCATTGTTAAGATGATTGCCTCCACAGCATCAGATACAGAGGATAACAGTGAATTTAGTTTAACTGTACTTACCCAAAGAAATCTTCCTGATGCAATGTTAAGATGATTGCCTCCACAGCATCAGATATACAGGATAACTTACCCAGAGAAATCTTCCTGATGCAGTGTTAAGATGATCGCTTCCACAGCATCAGATATACAGGATAACTTACCCAGAGAAATCTTCCTGATGCAATGTTAAGATGATTGCCTCCACAGCATCAGATATACAGGATAACGTACCCAGAGAAATCTTCCTGATGCAATGTTAAGATGATTGCCTCCACAGCATCAGATATACAGGATAACTTACCCAGAGAAATCTTCCTGATGCAATGTTAAGATAATTGCCTCCACAGCATCAGATACAGAGGATAACAGTGGATTTAGTTTAACTGTACTTACCCAGAGAAATCTTCCTGATGCAATGTTAAGATAATTGCCTCCACAGCATCAGATACAGAGGATAACAGTGAATTTAGTTTAACTGTACTTACCCAGAGAAATCTTCCTGATGCATTGTTAAGATGATTGCCTCCACAGCATCAGATATAGAGGATAACAGTGAATTTAGTTTAACTGTACTTACCCAAAGAAATCTTCCTGATGCAATGTTAAGATGATTGCCTCCACAGCATCAGATATACAGGATAACTTACCCAGAGAAATCTTCCTGATGCAATGTTAAGATGATTGCCTCCACAGCATCAGATATAGAGGATAACAGTGGATTTAGTTTAACTGTACTTACCCAGAGAAATCTTCCTGATGCAATGTTAAGATGATTGCCTCCACAGCATCAGATATACAGGATAACTTACCCAGAGAAATCTTCCTGATGCAATGTTAAGATGATTGCCTCCACAGCATCAGATATAGAGGATAACAGTGGATTTAGTTTAACTGTACTTACCCAGAGAAATCTTCCTGATGCATTGTTAAGATGATTGCCTCCACAGCATCAGATACAGAGGATAACAGTGAATTTAGTTTAACTGTACTTACCCAAAGAAATCTTCCTGATGCAATGTTAAGATGATTGCCTCCACAGCATCAGATATACAGGATAACTTACCCAGAGAAATCTTCCTGATGCAGTGTTAAGATGATCGCTTCCACAGCATCAGATATACAGGATAACTTACCCAGAGAAATCTTCCTGATGCAATGTTAAGATGATTGCCTCCACAGCATCAGATATACAGGATAACGTACCCAGAGAAATCTTCCTGATGCAATGTTAAGATGATTGCCTCCACAGCATCAGATATACAGGATAACTTACCCAGAGAAATCTTCCTGATGCAATGTTAAGATAATTGCCTCCACAGCATCAGATACAGAGGATAACAGTGGATTTAGTTTAACTGTACTTACCCAGAGAAATCTTCCTGATGCAATGTTAAGATAATTGCCTCCACAGCATCAGATACAGAGGATAACAGTGAATTTAGTTTAACTGTACTTACCCAGAGAAATCTTCCTGATGCATTGTTAAGATGATTGCCTCCACAGCATCAGATATAGAGGATAACAGTGAATTTAGTTTAACTGTACTTACCCAAAGAAATCTTCCTGATGCAATGTTAAGATAATTGCCTCCACAGCATCAGATACAGAGGATAACAGTGAATTTAGTTTAACTGTACTTACCCAGAGAAATCTTCCTGATGCATTGTTAAGATGATTGCCTCCACAGCATCAGATACAGAGGATAACAGTGCATTTAGTTTAACTGTACTTACCCAGAGAAATCTTCCTGATGCATTGTTAAGATGATTGCCTCCACAGCATCAGATATAGAGGATAACAGTGGATTTAGTTTAACTGTACTTACCCACAGAAATCTTCCTGATGCAAAGCTAAGATGATTGTCTCCACAGCATCAGATATAGATGATAACAGTGGATTTAGTTTAACTGTACTTACCCAGAGAAATCTTCCTGATGCAGTGTTAAGATGATCGCTTCCACAGCATCAGATTAAGAGGATAACAGTGGATTTAGTTTAACTGTACTTACCCAGAGAAGTCTTCCTGATGCATTGTTAAGATGATTGCTTCAACAGCATCAGATATAGAGGATAACAGTGGATTTATTGCATTACTCATTAATATCACTACACCCTGTAAAATATACATTATTGTACTTCCTGTTAATTTTCATATGTCTATTGATACAAAGATTTGTCCCAATTCTGTCTTTTAATTGAATATTTTTCACATAAATTTCATTTAAAGCCACCCTAAAAACTGATAATTTCGGTTGATCATGCTAGACTTCAAAACATAATGAGTGTCTCCTTGCCTTATACCTTCACTGATTGGCAATGTACAAGCATAATAAACTGTGTAGTTTGCAATATTGAAGTTAAGTGCACTAGCACTCTAAAGTTTATGATAAACAGGTACTTGTACAAAGAAAATTATATACACTTAAACAAATCTCAGTAGTCTCATGAACTTTAGAAGATTAATAAGAAAACTTGTCTTGTTGCAAATAGCTGTACCATTGATCATGTGACATAAATAAAGGTTCAATCAACCATCTGCTTATAAAAGTTTCATCCAGACATTTCTTAACAATAAGATTTGAACCTGTATACAAAAAGGTCATGGATTAAGAATATACCCATTATACTTCACCACTGTTAGTTCAGAAGTTTACAGATAACAGTAAACCGACAATGATCTCCATCTGTGAGACTAAATCAGAGGAAAATCCATTTTGATGCAAAAAAATAATATGAATCCTAATGACGTCATATAAACCGTAAATGGATTTTTGTTACTAAGTGTCAAAGGCAATTACATTTTAGCCACTTTGTAAAAAAACATGTCTGCACAAATTTGATTTTACATTCATGAAAATTTATTTAGTGCCAAGATTAAAGTTATTTCAAGTTTCTAACATTTAGTGGAAAACACTTATGTAACAAACTCACAACCTGATCAATTAAACAGGAATTTTACAGAACTATTGTCCTTGTCAGAATTACTTTTGCCTTTAGTGTTTTGAAAACCTTAAAAAATCTAATAAAACATTCTACAGAGCATGCCTTATTGACAATTAAACTTATGTCTGCCTTCTAGCAACTAAATTCTATTCTCAGGTGTGACAAAAAAAAAAAAATCAAGTATAATACACAAAAGAATATATTTACCTGTAAAGCTTTAAGTATACTGTCTAAGGCTTCTTGAGGGAAATGTGCTAACCCTTCAACTACCTATAAATTATAATAATAATAATCAAAATTAATTCCATAAGAATTTTTTTTTCAGATTAATTGTAGCTACATTTAAAATAAAATCTGAATTGACTTTTCAAATATATTTTCTACTTTTCTATATACACCAAGTATATTGGTAAAATCTCTAAATACACTTAAAACAGCAAGCTGAAAAAGATAGACTAATTCCCCTAAAGCAGTACATCTTTTTGAATGCAACATGTTCAAATATAATGGGTAATCTGTGTAACTTTATGACTGATCCAAATTAAACAATGAAAGGAAATACATGTATAAAGTTTCACAATGATTGGACAAGAATATAACATTCCATTGCTATTAACCATGTAGGACAGGAAAGTCTCACTTTAAGGAATGAAAATGTAAGTCATCTCCCATCTTTATCCCAACTTTGGCTTCAAATACAAATTACATTGGCACTAGTGCCATGTTGGAAAAAATCTAATTTTGTTATTCAATGTTTACATAAAAAATAAACATGTTCACAGGGAAGACTATACCTAAATTTAACATAATGTATAAACAAGAACAGTTTATAGTAATTTATTCTGAACTGAAGTACAATACATAACATTTTAAATGTAGTACAAAATTTTGTAATTTCAAAAGTCTGGCTGTCATTTTTCCACAAGATGACATCAAGTGATTGTCCCTTAATTATAATGTCAAGGATGAACCAAGACAATGCTAATTTGCAAGATAGAAATATTTCACAAGGGTCTCCCATTAGAGATATCATTATTCTTTATGGCTGGTCATAGGAGAAATAAAGGAGCTTTGTCCATTTCAAACAAAATCTCTTAATGAACAACCACTACTACAACAGCTCAGTTGGTTATGTGCTCGCTTCTAAGTGGGAGGTCGGGGTTCGAACCCTGGCCAGGCCTGACCCGACTTTAAAATTGTTAGCGACTGTTTTTGCCAAGCATTTGGCCTTTAGAAATGAAAGTCATGGGTTCCTCCGAAGGAGACCTGAAAAATGCATGCCCCGTAAAATGGTAGGTGTGGCACGATAAGGAACCCTTCCTGCGTATTGCCCTAAGCACCTTGCAAAAATCAAAATTTCTGCCACTTCACCTGTAGATAGTGACATCTTGATATCAGTGAAATATTCTGGGACATAAAACTCCACTAAAATAAAAAAAAATTAATGAACATTTAAAATGATTTTGTTTCCAAAGATATCATAAAATACTTGTATATGAAAAAACAAAAACAGTCCAAATGACTCAAAGCCTTGATATTATACTGTAACAAATTTTTCTTATTTTATCTAAAATTTATGATTATACAAGTGTAAACCATCCTAAAAGTAGCACACATTTTATACTAACCTTAGACACAGATTGATGTAGGTGAAACAGTGTATTAACTACTAATGTATTTCTTATCTGTCCTTGTGTCAGGGGACCTATAACTTGGCTTGCCTCTCCATCTGTTGATAACTGAAAAAAATTAAAACAACATCTCATAGGGAAATATCTTGAAATATCAACAATATTATAAATATTATTAATAAACAATTTTTAGAAAATAATGGTTTATAAATTTGTTTGAATTATACATAATATAAAACTCTATGTTGATAGTTAAAATAAATGGCTTTTAATTACTAAAATGCATACACTGACATTAAAAACTCTGCAGTGATAAATGTTAATAATTTTGTCTTCATGAAACCTATATCTATATATCT
Source organism: Tegillarca granosa (assembly GCA_029721355.1). NCBI lineage: Eukaryota > Metazoa > Mollusca > Bivalvia > Arcoida > Arcidae > Tegillarca > Tegillarca granosa. Next base: position 36,720,275 of record CM056599.1, on the reverse strand, counting down.
ATCAGTTTTAGTTTGGCAGTAATAAAAAATGTTTATCTATCTTCACTGTAACATAAAGAATATAGAATTTGCCATCTGACACCTGTTATTTTTGTCATCTTTCAATGACAGATTAACAGAACTGGCCCCAGTTTCACAATCATTCACTCAGTTGAGTGTACACTCAACTCAAATATTCCCATTTTTCTCTCATAAATATTTTAAAAATTCTAAGTTTTATGAGATGTTTTGTCTTGTTCAACAATTCTATACTAAACAATTTCAATATGACATAAGATATTCAATTTTAACTGTGTAATGTCTTAGAAATTGACATTGAAATACATGTTTGTATTCCCGAATTTGAGTTGAGTGTTCACTCAGTTGAGTGAATGATTGTGAAACTGGGGCCAGATCCTTCATCTCCATGGTAACAAAGTGAATATGACTTGAACACCTGTTACTGTTAGCATCTGTGATTGACGTTTAACAGAAATGTTCATTTCACTTTTATCAGAATTTTCTTGTAATCAACAGCTGATTATGATTGACAGATTAACAATGTGATGTTCATTTCAAAATATGCTCTTTGAGAGAAAAATTCCATTTTAATTTTAAAAAACTTTCAAAGACAAATAACAATGTATAGTTTCATTTAAAAACCACAATCTCTAAAAATAACATATCTCTAAAATAACATCATTGTTAAATCTTGCAAAACTTAAGGCTTAAGTGGTAAATATATAGGTGTAATTCATGTGTACTAGATATTAAAATATTTTGGTCTGTATGAATATTGTAGAAAAATCAAAAGTTCAATTTCAATAACAAAAGTTTTTGATAATCATTTAAACCAATTATTTATTGAAAAGCTCTCTAATGCTGAGAAGTTGGTAGAGTGCTCGCTCTGAAAGTAGGAGGTCATGCATTCAAACCCCAACCGGGTCTGACCCAAGACTTGAAAGTGGGAAGTGACTGTTCTTGTGTTAAGCATTTGGCATTACAAAATAAAAAGTTAGGGTTCTTTCGAATGGGAACTTAAAATAAGCGAAGTCCTATGTCACTGTAGGCATGGCACGATAAAGAACCCTGCTGTATAATGCCATTAGCACAACACAGAGGCAAAATTTCTGCCTATAGCTGGCGATGTCTCGATATAAGTGAAATATTCTTGACTGGGACATTAAACACCATTACTCAACTCAACTCAACTTTAATGATGAAATTTCTATAACAGCTATGGAGACAATTAAATCATATTTTTCAGGAGAAGAATTAAAATAGATGTACTTTTTCCTGTCTCACACTAAAAATATTTTCCAAAAAAGTTAACAAAATTCAGAATTATTTTTTTAATAATAAATTTCATAAATATATAGGAAAAAAACAATGATTGTCTTCAATTTTCGAAACATTTTTTTAAAAAATGTAACTATAACAATACTCACCAACTGTTCACTTTTCACACAGAAGAGTTGTACTGTTTTTGATATATTTTTAGCCACTGTGATACATAATTGTACATCAACACTGGCAACATTCAGCTCACTGAAAATAAATAATAGCAATTCCTTTCAGTAATGTTATAGATGATTCATACTTTTTTGATATTAAAAATAACCTGATAAGTAACATGTCAAAACTATTTAAGATTGTCATCATGTTGTGGCAACTGTAAAAATCTGAATAAATTCATGTTTGAAATACATTTATTTATTTATGAAAAAATGACTATAAAAATTTTCAGTCTATACAAAAATAAACTGTTTTGGTAGTGAAACTAATTAAAATTTGCATTAGGAGGAAACTGTTAAAGTCTAAAACCACTTAATCCATGCGATGTTACTTCTTGGTTTTGTTCAATGGACATAAAAATTGTTTGCACAAGTGCATTGGAAAGCAAGCATGTTGTTGAACGCACTTTAGACAAGGCCTGGAATGGATCTAAACTTAACTTTAACATTGTATAACATGCTAAAAGGCAAACCAATGTTTTAGATGTCATTTCAAACAAATCTCATTCTTGTTAATTTATTTGCATAATAAAATTGAAGAACCAAACTTCAAGACCATATACATGTACAGTATAACAGGCTCTGTACAGTCTTCACATTAAAATGCTGTCTAACCAGACCCCAGTTTAACAATCATTCACTAAACTGAGTGTGCATTAACTCAAATTAGGGAATATTTCGTTGTCAATTTTTAAGACAATACAGAGTTGAAATTGAATATCTAAATTTATATCAAATTTTTTAGTGAAGGTTTGTTGAACTAAACAAAACACTGTCTCAAAGTTACATTTCAAAAATATTGATGAGAAAAAAAATGGGAATGTTTGAGTTTAGTGTACACTCAATTGAGTTAATGGTTGTGAACTGGCAAGGACTTTCAACAGTTTCTATGTATCACAAGAATAAACTTTAAACTATTCTAACATTCTTGACAAATCATGGTGAAAATTTTTAAGACAATACAGAGTTGAAATTGAATATCTAAATTTATATCAAATTTTTTAGTGAAGGTTTGTTGAACTAAACAAAACACTGTCTCAAAGTTACATTTCAAAAATATTGATGAGAGAAAAAATGGGAATGTTTGAGTTTAGTGTACACTCAATTGAGTGAATGGTTGTGAACTGGCAAGGACTTTCAACAGTTTCTATGTATCACAAGAATAAACTTTAAACTATTCTAACATTCTTGATAAATCATGGTGAAACACAAGTAACTAGAATTTGTATTATCAGTTCAACATTTCCAATGAAGTTTAATATTTAATATCTTATTTTCATTTCTTAATTTCAGTTTAAAATTTTTACCTTGATATAGTTTTAACGATGCTGTCCACTTCTTGTGTAGTTGGTGGATTTGATGAACCACTACTAAACACCAGATTAATTGGATCAAATAATCGGGATAACGACTTTGATAAATATGCTGTTTCAAAGTTAGCTAAGGTGTTACGAAGTGCTTTTTCTGGTCTGCAATAATAAAAATTTGATAGATATAATTAAATATCTGTAATAATTAGTGATGTTATGATTATCGCCAAAGATTGACTGTCGGTCGTTGTCAGGGCAGCGATCCTAATAATCGATCACAAGATAAATAATCGATCATCGCCAATCGGCGAGTAGTGTCTGGATTATAGTTAAGTCCATATCCTTTAAGTTCTTGCTACTAAAAACAACAATGGTTGGACGGTGATCGGGTAATTTATCTGTATCCAGACACTTTTACACCAGTGAGATGCTTTGACCACTGTCACTGTGTCATGGCAAGAAGCTATCTTGCCTTTAAGTTACATTTACAAAGCAAGAATGCTTGGCTTTCACAATAAAAGTATTTATATTCAGCCTTATTTGTAACTGAATACTGATGTACAGTTATTAAGTAAATACGACTATTAATCGATTAATTGATCGTTTATTCCTCTCAGATTATCGACAATTAATTTTTGTCCAATTGGACATCACTAGTAATAATGCATCAAAGCTATTTTTCTACTGTCAAAATTGTTTAAAAAATCAGGAAGGAAAATCAAGTTGTTCAAGAACAATATGTTCCTACCCCATATTGAGAATATTATATTATTTTACATTACTTGCTAAAACGTACGTTATCACTAAAGTGATAGAATAAAGAACAATTTCAGAAAAATACAAAGGTTACCTTTGGGTAACAAAATTCTGTTTCCTTATTTGTCAGTTTTTATCAGCTAAAATCCAGTAAAAAATTGTAGTTGAATACATAAATCTCTTTTTTACAAGAGATGGTGAAAAAAATTGGAGTGTGAAAAAAAACCAAACAAAAACAAAAAAAAAAACCACTTCCAGCAAGTGGAGTTAAAACATTCCCATATTAGAATTTTCTGAATAGGATTTGAGCCAAGACAGCAAGAGGCAGAGTAATCCATAACCTGAAGCTTTATGCAACTTGGCCAACGAAGCTAAAAATAGATCAAAATAAGACACAGATACTGTCAATACATATACTTGTTTAATATCCCTATAAGATAAATTAAACTATATCCCTGATCCCTACTAAAATAATATAAACCCAATAACTAAATACAGTAGCATTGTCCAAAGTTAGAAGTTTACTGTGATAAAAAAATTTGGGTTTTTAGTTTTAGTTTATTTATATATTTATTTATTTTGTGTGTGTGTTTTGTTTGTGGCCCTGGTTAAAACAAAGTAAACATAATTGTTCCAACTTAATATATAATTTTTGATTTTAACATACTTACTCATATTTCTCTGTTTTACTGATAAGGAACAAATCTTCGCCCCCAGACTCATCCTGGATCTGTGAGTCTGTTATGGACACACTCGATGAATTAGTTGTAGAACTTAAACTGAACTGCTGAAGACGTTTCCATAAATCATTGTATAAACGTAATAATTTAGGATATTCTCCTTCAAATGCTTGCTTTAAAAATGTGGAACCTGAAAAATAACATATATTGCAGTACAATTCAATAAAATTTAGGAAAGAAATGAGATGAATGGCTGAGTGATTAAGGATGTTGTCTAATGAATCAAGGGTTGTGGGTTTGAGTCTCAGCAGGGTTGCAGATTAATCCTTTTATTTCCAAAATGTTCAAGCCCATTCTTATTTCCAAATGCCTAAGCCCATTCAGTTAATATTAAATGGGTTTTTACAAATATCATAGGGTTTAATTTTTTGACAGACTGTTCTGTTAGTTGCCAGTAAAACTGGGAATAGCATAGACCTGATGAGCCTATCGATTTGGGAATTTTTGAATTGGGGTGTGACAAAACTCTTCTGGGGAATTTTTGAATTGGGGTGTGACAAAACTCTTCTGGGGAATTTTTGAATTGGGGTGTGACAAAACTCTTCTGGGGAATTTTTGAATTGGGGTGTGACAAAACTCTTCTGGGGAATTTTTTAATTGGGGTGTGACAACTCTCTTCTGAATGAGAGTTCAAATTACAATTAACAACTATATTTCTTAATTACAGGTAGACACTTTTATGTATCAAAGGATTTGTATTTGTAAACCACTAAATGTAATTAGCATCTGTCCTATTTGGTTTTTTTAAAATCAAGTACCTACCTTCTGCTGATTTTGTAAATTCTTTAGTAAGCATATCTGTAACACTTTCCCAAAAATCATGCATTATGCTCACATTGCCATCACGATGCTAAAAGGAATAATAATAATAATATACTAAACGGAATAATAATAATATTTTTTTTAAGTACCATCTATCATACATGTATATTTTATTATAATACTAATCATCTTACAGGTACATAGTTGTCAATGGTTTTCAAGGTTAAGCATTCGACAACCCAAAGAATGTACCGGTATACAACTTTGTTGCATTCCTGGCTATGGGGTTTGAATAGTTCGATTATGCATGGGTTTGTAATAGCTTAGCATGTGAGTGTAAGATACATCAAAAATGTGGGTTTAACATACACAATGTGTGTACCTTGACAGGTATGCAGTTACATTTTCCAAACAATGCTTGAGTAGTTTTCTAAAAAATGAAAATGACATCAATCTGGTACTAGACCAGACATTTTGAAAGCTCCCAGTACACATATCAATGGGGTCTGCAAGTCTCATCTGAAATACTTCATTTTTGTAGCTGGATGAAAGAGTTTACCATGTTTTGAGGTCACATAATATTTATTTTTGTTATAATTATAAGTCAATTTTGCTTAACGCGTTTTCTTGTCATGCCAAAGTTTTCTTGCACACAGATATCACAAATACATGTTGGTCTCATGACAAGATTTACAGATCTTTTTTTCTTTAAGTTATGGATATTAATACAAACACTTTCTAATTTGGACAACTCACCTTTGAAAGTTCCTCAATGAAACAAATATGTGTCACAGGGTCTCTTTTCTTCACAAGAACTTTCTGTAAATGTTGAATCTGAAACAAGGATGTATAACTTTTTTGAGATTTCCTTTTGCTATCGGCCATGAATACATCAAAATATGGCAGAAAAACTTGAAATGATCAGACAGTAATGTTTAACTAATCAATATCCCTACCTGTGCACAAGTGGCATATATACTATCCATTAATTTTTCCATGTTTGTCCACAGAGTGGCTCTGAAAGCAGCAGTATTTCCTGTCAGTGGCATAGCTGCCTTTCCAGGCCCTCCTAAAAATAAATATGTAAATTAGAATATGTAAATTACATGTAGTATACCAGTAACAAAATTTTAGAGAAAATCTTTTTAGTTTAAACGTATTTTATTCGTCAAAATAATCATATAACAAACAACATGTAGTACACATAAATAATATAATACGGTAGATGAAATGGATCCAGTAACAAGTGTTAAACACTTATATTGAACTGTTTCCAATATTTTTAACATGTACTTCTATGAATGTGCACAAACATACATTACATACTATATTAATTTAAAGGAATAAATTTGAAGTAATATTGTGTCGATGCCATGTTAGGTAGTTTCATTACTCAACAAGAGTTCCGCATGGCAGAGCATGATACGCCCGTCAAATCTGCAAGTCATTTATGTGGATATTTTGTTTATTATGAACTGTAAAGGGACTTATACAGTTCATATGAGCTGTTCATAATCAATAAGTCAATTCAATTATTCATCACAATGATACAAAATGCAGTGCACAAGTCAACAAGTACAATAAAAAACAATAGTAATTATTGAGATTTTGGTATTATTTTCAGTAACAAAATAGACTTACCACCAGCCACACCATTTATATAATTTTACCATCATGTTCTTGTAACCTTCATCACAAAATTGAGGTAATCTCTAGTATACTGGGTTGTTTCAAAGACAGCAAGTACTTCAGCCTACAACTCTATGTGTATCTGCTCCCTGGTAGAATAAATTAAGGAAGCTAGAGTTACGGTTCCTGAGCACTGCACTTCGGATCATCGTGGTAAGTAAGCATACCAAGTTTCAAGTCATTCTGACCATAGATGTCAGAGTTATGGGCCAGACAAACCCGCCGCGTACTCTGGCAGCACACAAAGGGGAATAACTCAAAAATTAAGGAAGCTAGAGTTACGGCTCCTGTGCACTGCACTTGGCATCATCGTGGTAAGTAAGCATACCAAGTTTCAAGTCATTCTGACCATAGATGTCAAAGTTATGATCCGGAAAAACATGCTAACAGCATTCAAAGGGGAATAACTCAAAAATTAAGGAAGCTAGAGTTATGGTTCCTGAGCACTGCACTTCGCATCATCGTGGTAAGTAAGCATACCAAGTTTCAAGTCATTCTGACCATAGATGTCAGAGTTATGGGCCGGACAAACCCGCCGCCAGTACGCCCGCCCGCCCATCCGCCCGGCCGGACGCCTGCCCGCCCGCCAAGGGTGATCCCATAATACGCCCCGTCTTTGGCGGGCGTATAAAAATGAGTCGCCCACATTTCAACAACGATAATCTTTTGTTTGACCTGTCTTGTTGACCAACTTTATACAAAGATTATCTGCTCATAGAAACCATTTAATTTGATCATGTTTCTTCTTTAAATAAGTTATATAAGTATAAATCTGTTAAAGCTGCATTAAGTTTTTCAATTTTCTGAATTTTTTTTTGATTTTCTAAAAATATATTTTTTTTGAAATAGATATCTTCTAACCACAATCCATGACATTCATTTTCTAAAATTTCATTTCTTTTAGCTGTAAATAAACGGAATCCTCTGACCGGTTGGTCAGTGTTTTACGACGGTAATTATGAGCTTGAAGCATGCGCACGGATGTACGGAAAACCCTAGAATCAAAGGTAAAAGATGACAGATTGCATTAATTGTCCTTCATTAATATCCAGATGTATTTGAAATGGTGTTATGTATCCCGTACTAAGTCACAAATGACAAATTTAACGAAGTTCTGTGTTTAATCTATCGTATTTCACCGTTTTGAAAGTTGTGTTTAAATGACCCAGGTTTTGATGACGTAACAATGTTCTAATATTAGTTCTCAAATACTGCATCTCGCTGAGTAAATACTGTAATTTCTGTATTTATTTGAGCTTTTATCGTTGAACCAAATGTAACATTATTCATTAGGAACATTATTAATTAGATTAGCACCGTTTTAATTTTTTCTTTGGAAAACTTAATACAGCTTTAATAAATGCAATCGTTTCATAAAGGAAATTTTAATGATTCAAGTTGAGGGCATAATGGACTACAGTAGGTAACAATATACATGTACATGTACTAAATAAATGCTTAGAATTTTGTTCAGTCATTTTGTAATTCTCAAAAAATTTGATAATAATTTTTTTGAGTTCCAGGGAACTTTATATCATTAATTTTGAAATATATACAGTATAGATGACCTTCAATTTCAAGACGCTAATTCAGCAACATTGTAAAGAAGACCTTTATACATATACCAAGCTTAAGTCTGTAAAAGCTGACCACACATAATTTGAAACTGGCCTGTAAGATATCACTTACGGTAATAATGATATTTCAAGCCTCATTATATATGAAACAGAGAAAGACAGGGATACAAACACAGAGAAGAATAGACAAGAAAACACAATGCATTCATGGTTTATGTTACAGGGTATAAAAAGGGGCAGTGGCAACTATAAGATTCCAACTAACCTTTTGTTCCATGTGCAGAGGATGGATTCTGTGATAATGTTTGTACATCTAAACAACTTTTGATATTTTTATGTAGATTATCCTGACATCCTCTAACTACTTTCTCAACAATAGACTGTAGACATCCCAAGTTATGGAATACTTGTAATGATGTAGCTACTTGTGTTGGGTTCTGTCAATATAAGGTATGGTACATGTATTAGTAATTATGTTAAAATTGTTATACAGGACATCTCTAATACAAGTACAGAATTCATAATTATGACTGAAAAAGAATTCATATTTATGACTGAATAAGATTGTTTTAATGAAATTAAAAATGTTCAATAAGAACACCAGAAAATACAACAAGCTCTTTGTTGTAGATCAAGTGCGAGACATCATTTACAAATTAATATTGGATTCTGCATTTACCACAGGTGTGTACTGTGTAGGTATGATGATTATTTTTGTGTCTTCATTTCTGGTATAACAATTTCTATGTAATTAAGCATTAAACACTAGACATAATATAATACAAAATATACATGTATGGAATAAATAGCAAATTTACTTGTAATTAAATGCTTTCAGCATACAAAACTCGAAAGTGATATGTGACATATGGTGGTCATTACTCACCATGATATAATTAAAGGACCAGCAATCATTGTATTAAAGGATTGTCATTGCTTGATTGTAATGTCTCATAATTGGAAATAAATCACATCTCATGCTAAAAACTTTTTACTTATAAAAGTACAGCATCTTTGAAACAATAAAATGCCTATTTTCTTCTTGCTGTAGGAGCAAAAAATGAAGTTCACAGGTTAAAAAGAAAAATATGGCCAGGAATTCAGAGTAATGAAAACTTTGAATCTGTACCTGTGTTTCCATGCCTTGTTCAAGCATTTTTTGAGCTTGTACTTCAACATCTCTCCGAGCTTGTTTAATAAACCTTCTATCTTGTTCTATAACTTCTACACCACTTAAGTCAACTCCCTCACAAATATAGTCTGAATGGAAATAGATTACAAGGCATAATAAGAAGTTGTTCATATTTATGTACTACATATATTTTACAGACTAGAACACTGAAAAAATATACAAATAAATTATAGCCATTACAGGCATTAAAAGTGTTTTCTGTAGCTGGTGTGGTCTTAAGTGCATTTATAAATCACAATGCCTATCAAGACCTAGGTTAAAACCCCACTAAGTGTGGGGAAGTTTTCAATTTACCTTGCAAAGTCCATTGGTTATTATGGTTTCTTCCATTTGAAAATTCAACACTTCAAAGTAATTGAAAACTAAATCAGAAATATTTTTTGTGACTTTCTGACAATATTTCATGCTTAAGAATAAATATTCTTTTAATTCGCTATAAATGAAGATTATCTAAATAGCTACCTACTTTATAAGAAACAGACAATGAAACGTCAATTCTTTTTTATGAAACAGTGGAGGTTTAGGTTTAGATATAATGCTTGTAATCCATGTAATCCATGTTACATAAAATTACCACCACAATGTACATGTGAAAAATTCCCATCATTGTAACCAGTACTGGTTAATATAACATTTTTTACGTTTTTTTAGGGGTTCATTAAAGGGTCTGTAAGGCAGTATGAATTTTCTGTTATCTGGTGATAGGAACAGTTTATCATCTGTGACTACTTTTTTCCATCATTAAATTAAAAAGAATCTTTTAGAAATGTCTAAAATTTAAAGTTTTTAAACAGATCCTATTGAAGTGGCATAAACAAAAGGGACAACACAATAATGGAAAAAAATATGGCATTCTTACATTTTAAATAAATGGCCAAAGATAGACAGCTCAAGATAGTTACAATAATATCTGGGGGATGCCTCAATATCAGTGTAAAGTTTTTATCTAGGAAAAAAACAATCTTACCAAGTTCATTTAAACTCTGAGCTGCCTTAGTTATCTCCCTTGCACCACCTTGTAACTGACTATGTAGTCTTTTACTCAGATAAATTATTCGGATTACTCTTCTTAAAAGATCACATGCTTCCTAAAACAATGAATGTATACAGAATTAGATATTTAGTGAATTAATGAGTTAAATAATATTTTTTGATGATCCATGGTATCATTCGGAGTGTGAGCCTGTAAACATTACTGATGCCTTATCCCAAGGACAACAAACTGACTTCATATAAGTTCTACAAGCTCTATCAAACTGACAAATTAACATCTTACAATAAATAACTTTTAAAACTTTAAACTTTAAGCTTCTACGTTTCAATGTTTTCTCTACATGTTCTGTGGAAAAAAATAACTTAGATGGAAGCATTGTTACTAAACCAATAATTATGATTGACAAATATGATTTTAAAGAATTTAGGGATGGTTTAAAATTGTATGCATTAAGATAAACAATACAGAAACACAATTATAAATGCTGTACAAAAAAAAGTAAGTCTGAATTTAGTTTTAATTACTAAACATAATCAATTTTAGAAACACAATGAAGCACATGTTTTGGTTATTTGTGAATGAATAAAAGGCCATTTTTCTAATCTTTTTTGTAAAGATCTTAAAAGTAATGAAATATTCATCAGTTTGGTCTTACTTTTAGTGTGTAAGTTAAAGTTCAAATAAATGTATTTAACAGTATATTTCATTAGTTTGTAAGAATGAAGGTCAAATATATACCTGTAAATTCTGTCAGAAGTTGTGTATGAGAAAAGTTAGAGTTGTGTTAGAATAGACATCAAATATATACCTGTAAATTCCTGAGTTGTGTTGTCCTTGTTGTAATGTTGTTAAAAGGTTCTGTTACTTTAGTCCTGATCCTGTCAAATATGTTAAAAAGTTCTATTTCAAAAGTCCAAAAAATCTGTTTCTTCAATGTGTTTCTTTATCAGTGAATGCTTGACTGACAATGATTATTCACTGGTTTTATTGTACCTTTAACTTTTTAATGAGATAGACGTAATTTCTAGAAACAAGTAGCAATATTTATTTCACAATAAATGTATATCAATTTGGATTAAGTGTGATACTTATGAATACATATTTATATCCTATTAGGGGGCTAGGGTAGTCAAGCAATATACATCACCACTGATTACTCATACCAAGTCAGAAAAAAACAAAGATCTCAGATAGAGCAATTAAAATTTATAAAAAAAAAAAAAAAACAAACTCAAGACTGATATACATGCATATTTGAGTAATTCTAGTGACTATCTGATAAAGATAAAGCATTGGTGGCCTCAGTGGTCGAGTGTTTAATGGCAAATGAATGAATCAGAGTTGATCTCACCACCTAGGATTGTATCACACTCTGAGTAAATTCTAGTGTGAGAATTTTTTCAGTTTTCTTGCCAAAGGCAGTTGGCTTTCTCTGGGAATTCCTGTTTCTTCTATCATCCCAGAACTGACTGCTTTGATATAACGACATAAAGCACCATTTATCCAATCAATCCCATCTTCTACATAACTTGCTCATGAACAATTCTTGATTTCATTACATGATTAATTTTTTTTACCTGTCCATAGCTGCTAACAAGGACTGTATTCTGGTCTGCATCATCTGCAACACACCTATAGAGACACAACAGAAAATACAGTAATGAAAAAGTAACTGAAGAAAACTAATGCATTGCATTGTGTGTCAAAAATTTCATCAAAAGCTAATCAGTTTTTTAATCTAATTTACTAGAAAGCAGATGACCAAATCTTCTTCATATAAAAAATGAGTTAATAATAATGATAAAAAGAAGAAGAAGAATTGTTATCATTTATTTATTTTTATTATTAATTTTATTATTATCATCATTATCATCATCATCATCATCATTATTATTATTATTATTATTATTATTATTATTATTTATCAGCCAATCATGGGATTTTAAAAACATATCATCAAAGAAAAATTATGACTTATTGCATGTGTGTAAATTGATATAATTAACATACATTTATTGCCTGAGTTTATATATTATGATGAATCTTATGAACTATCTGTTGCAATTATTGCATAATTATATTATGATGAATCTTATGAACTATCTGTTGCAATTATTGCATAATTATACATATATTATACATAACCAGAAATATTTGTGAAGAAAAATTTTTGACTCTTAACTTAAATCCATGGTTAACATTCCCTATGAAAACAAATCACATTTACACTTGAAAATAAGAGCAATATGAATTTTAAAAAAAATAAATGAAAGGAAAACAGTAATGAAGTAATAAATATGTATGAGATATATTACCTTCGAGAGTTTCCACTCCTGTGGCTTGTGATAACAAATCATCATGATGTGCAACTATCTGTAAATAATGAATATAAATTTTGTTGATCAAATTTCCAAGACTTACTGATTAATGAATTTCAAGTGATAAGTCTGTAAGTGGAATTGCATATTCTGGTTAATTGCATAACTTTTCTAATACACAGACTATGCAAATAAGCAGATGTAGATGTAAATTTCATTCTATTTTTTTCCCTAAATTTCTGTGATTTCTTATTTCTAGTATTTTCAGGCTTGTGACCACCAGTTGTGTAAAACAAAACAAAATTTACAAAAGGAAAATGACTGATTTCACAAATTAAAGAATTTCAATTATAAGAACAGTAACAAATGTTATAATTGGAACAGCGTAGCTCACTTGCATTTCTAATTCATCAAAAATAGGAAGAAATTGATAGAAAAATTAATCTATCACAAACTAACCTTAATGAGCTGAAATATCAGGGCTTGACATTTTGTATGTCATTCATCCAATCAGCCAAGTACCATCCAGTTTTTAATTGCCTTCATTATAAATAACATGTCCATGCCATCAATACCCTTTCTTATTGTGTTTTGAAATTAGGCAAGAACTCATAATGACACGGATATTCGAAACTTATCAATCAACAGAAATGAATTCTGCATGTGAAGTTCTTATATACTGCCATTCTTAATTAAATAACTTTACACATTTATATTTTCCATAGATTGATATTGCAAGCAATGTTCAAACATATATTTGAAATGTTGAAGTATTTGCAATATTTGAAAGTGATATTTTAGTTTAATTATCTTAACAAATGCAGTATAGTTGTTTTTTAAAATAAAATTTCCTTGGAATTAATTTAAAATTATGAGGGAAAATATATAAAAACAAATTGTAAAAACATATTTTTAAGAGTGTTAGCTAAATAAAATACACCAAACTTTAGCAGAATGGTAATGTTTCTACCATTCAATTTTGTGAAGAACATCAGTCTGCAATGATATGACAATGATTTTGTGAATATTGACCTTGCATTCATCATCTTAACTAATAATATAGGCAATATAGAAACTTACCAAGCAGTAATAATCAGTGATAGCCTATGAATGTATTTCTTTATCTAACAGTGATATCTGTGAATGTATATCTTTATCAAGAAGAGATATCAATATTACATGTGAATGTATCTTTTTATCAAGCAGCAATATTATTACCTGTGAATGTATTTCTTTATCTGGCAGTGATATTTTTACCTGTGAATGTATTTCTTTATCTGGCAGTGATATTTTTACTTGTGAATGTATTTCTTTATCTGGCAGTGTAAGCTGTGATTAAGCAGTGATATCTGTGAATGTATTTCTTTACCAAGTAGAGATATCAATATTACCAGTGAATGTATTTCTTTATCTAGCAGTGATATTATTACCAGTGAATGCATTTCTTTATCTAGCAGTGATATTTTTACCAGTGAATGTATTTCTTTATCTGGCAGTGATATTTTTACCTGTGAATGTATTTCTTTATCTGGCAGTGATATTTTTACCTGTGAATGTGTAAGCTGTGATCAAGCAGTGATATCTGTGAATGTATTTCTTTACCAAGTAGAGATATCAATATTACCTGTGAATGTATTTCTTTATCTGGCAGTGATATTTTTACCTGTGAATGTATTTCTTTATCTGGCAGTGATATTTTTACCTGTGAATGTGTAAGCTGTGATCAAGCAGTGATATCTGTGAATGTATTTCTTTACCAAGTAGAGATATCAATATTACCTGTGAATGTAATTCTTTATCTAACAGTGATATTATTACCTGTGAATGTATTTCTTTATCTAGCAGTGATATCCCCTCAGCAAGTTTAGACAACTGTTCTGCTATTGCTTTCCCTTGTATTGCTTGGTTTGCATGTGCTTTAACATCAAAATTCTCATTCAAAAACTGACTCAACACATCTGTCAATTAATAAATAATACAAGTTTAGAGTATCAAAATTAAAACTGCAACAAAAATATCTTCTGTATAAAAATATTTTGTGTAAAAAAGATTAAAATAAAAAAAAACCAAACAACAAAATGACAACTGTTATTATGGCACCATCAATTGTTATATAACAATCTACACACTAACACAGTTTAAAATCCTACTAAAACACTGTATTAGGTCTTTTGATGTGGCAACATAATTTACACATACATGCCTAATGGAAAGTTTGTAGCAAACCTGGGATGCAAATTCATGCAATTATGATCAAAGTATTCAAACCTGTTATAGAAAACTATAGGTAAGAATGAAGAGGATAATCGCTATTATAATTTTGGCAAAAGTCTTAAAATGATCCAGAAAACTACAGAATAATTGATTCTGAGAACTTGGAGCCATCAATGCAATATCAAAATGATACGATATAGCAATATCGAAAATTAAGAACTTATAGAAGGCAATAGTTCCCCCTATAATGCAAATTAAATTAAAAGAGATCAATGATGTTGTACTAGTAGATAAATTTTAAAAGCATTCAAAACCATTTAATGCTTAAAATGAGGGTTTGTATGTGCAAATCCAATAAATAAATCTGATTAACAAAATTTTACCATCAGTCTCGAGCACTTGCATTAGTTTTTCGTCCATGTTGGACGCTCGAACTTCCGGTTGCTACGTTGGAATTCGAAACTGTAGAGTTTTCTATAAAATCATAATATTTACAGGGATAGTTTAAAGAAACTTGAAAATTGATAAGTTACAAGAGACAAGTATTGCTTTTTGTATCATTCTTTTCTTGAATTGAAATAAACAGTCGAAGATTTAGCGATAAATTAGATGCGGATTTGCGGCATGTAAACCAATTTCACTTCCGTAAACAAATCACAAACACGTGTTTGAAGTTGACAAGTGTACACTGATTGTGGTTATTAATATTTTCCATAATAAGGCCAACATTACAATAGAGTCAGGTACATGTATAAAATACAGTGTCAATATATTTTTAAAAGCAGTATTTACAGCTGTAACAATATTGAAATAGTGGACCAAGAATAACAGTTTGTAACAAATATTGCTCAGATATCTCTGTATTAGAAAGTAATATTTATATAAAATATACCCATATTGTTGTTTTTTTAAGGCTGTTTCTTTATCTGTCTCGAAAGACAGTTTTAAAGAAATTTGTAAAGATTTTATATTTTGCAGGCACTGCAGAATACTTTGTTTATATAAAAAGTACTAGGTGTAACAGGAGGAAGGAACACCTGAAAAAAAAAAAAAAAAAAAAAAAAAAACACACACACACACACACACACATCCTCACCGAGTGCCCTGGCTGAGGATCTAACCCAACCCATTGAGGTGTTAAGTGAGCGCTCTACCACAAGGCTAAATGATCCGGACCAGAAAGTCGGACAGTAAATCACTCTATTATACTATAAACAACACCAACACTACGACAAGCTCAGTCCCTCTACACATGTATTATGAAAAAGTTTGTAATTCTGATATGTTCTGTCATACCCAGTAATACATCCTGCCTTGTATCATATATCCATTAGCATTTATAACATTATTTAACCAAGACCAGATGTATTTTATTGAGTCACAATAAAAAAATAAGTGTTGAATAGTTTCATTTTCCAAATGACAAATTGAACACAATTGGTTTATGATTATTATAACTTAACCATTTTTTTTCAGCTGACACATAAAACTTATGAATTACCAAATTTTTGCCATTTGACATTTAATTGGCATATTTTCAAATTACTCTACACTTTAATATTAAAAAAAATTAATGTCTACCATTTGGAATCAGGACCACTGACCTGTTTATTTTTTATTTATTTTATTTTTATTTATTCGTTTTTTAGCTGAAGTGTTTTAAAAGGCCTATGAAGAAAAAGAAATTAAGGCTACTTCTTTATGCATTAACTATTAAACTTAATTTTTTCATTTAATTGATCAAGATTAATTTGGTAAATTTGAGTATTTTTCTGACATGAAAATTGCAGCTGCAAATGGATTACTTTTATTTAAAAATAATCTCTAATTCAGAAGCTGAATTTTCTTCTTTGGACTTTAAACTAATTGACAAAATATTTATTTATTCTTTTAGGTAGAATAAGCATACTGTAATAGAATAAATATGAATGTTGATATTGGTTGAAATACAAGTTTAGAATGACAAATAGAAATGATGAGGTCACATGGAAGAAACCACTCGAGTTATTTGAAAATGGAAATATTGTCAAAATTTGTGCTCCAATGGTCAGATACTCAAAGTAAGTACATGTATTGTGTAATCTGCTTCAACAACCACTTCCAAATGAATACTAACAGTGCCTGTATAAAGCAGCCACCAGTTTATAAAAAAATGTTTATTTATTGTTTCCAATATTGGTATTTATATGAAGGTTTACTAAATCCATTTATGTTTAAGTCATCTTTATAATTTGTCTTCTTCTTCTTGTTTTTTTTTTGTTTTTTGTTTTTTTTTTTTTTTTTTTTTTTTTGTTTTTTTTTTTTTTTTTTTTTTTGTTTGTTCATTGTTGTATCTCCTAGTCTATCTGACATTGACTTTTGCCAAGCTAAGGTACCATAACTCATTACTACAGTGGGTTTGATTTAAGCTATTCATTGGGTGTTTGTTGAGTAAGTATGTTTAAAAATGAGTTTGTCTGGATATACAAGGAAAAATAAAATGTTCTAAGTTAATGTATCTGTAGTGTATTAGACAACCACAAGTAAAAAATAAATTAGTTAAACAATATGTAGTACGGACCTAAAACCTTTATAAATTGCTATGCTATAAATTGGGATTTACTGTACAATAACTACTAACTGTATTGTCTTAGGTTACCATTCAGGATGCTGGTTAGGAAGTATAACTGTGATCTGGCCTTTACTCCAATGATTGTGTCCAATTCATTTATCAGTTCCATAAAGGCAAGAGATAATGAATTTACAACATGTAAAGGTAATCAAGTTGTATCAGTGTGTGTGTGTGTGTGTGTGTGTGTGTGTGTGTGTGTATGTGTGTGTGTGTGTGTGTGTGTGTGTGTGTGTGTGTGTGTTACACACAAGTAAAAGTAATCAGGTGATATCGTGGGACAAATATTTGACATTTAACACAACTTATAAAGTAACAGGTTATATCAGTGAATATCTATATTACAAAAATTGTAAAAGTAATCAGGTTATATCAATATACAGATATATTACATGACACATAAAGGTATGTTACATGATGTGTGAATGTTGTTGTGTTATATAGTAAAAAGATGTACATGAATTACACAACATTTAAAGCTAATCAGTTATCAGGTTAAATCGTAAATCATATTAAATATATGAATTTAAAATATTTGTAATTTATTCTTTTGCTTCTCATTAATTTTGAAATTAAAATCTACACAAAATTTCTCATTTTACAATATACATTTATTGGTTATATTGCAGAAGATAGACCATTAATTGTACAGTTTGCTGCAGATAACGCTAAGGACTTTGCTGATGCAGCAGAAATCATTTCACCGTAAGTGGAAATTTCATCATCATAATTGTCTAACACTTTTGTCCCCTAAGCTTCTGACCACTACTGTAGCTCAGTTGGTAGAGTGTTCCCTTTGTAAGTGAGAGGTTGGGGTTTTGAACCCAAGTCTGACCTAGTCTTGAAAATTGGTAGTGACTGCTCTTTTGCCAAGCACTCAGCATTTAAAAATGAAAGTCACAGGGTCCTTCAGATGAGACCTTAAAAACTGTTGCCCTGTGTCACGGTAGGTGTGGCATGCTAAAGAACCCTCCCTGTACAATGTGTACATTGCCCTAAGTGCACTGCAAAGGTAAAAAACTTCTGGCACTCCACCTATAGCTGATGGTGACATCTCAATATAAGTGAAATATTCGCGACTGGGACATAAAACCCCATTAAATAAATGAATAAATGAAAATAACCCTTAGCAGCTTTTTTTTCCTCTTCAGTGTAAAAGGAGTACAAAGAAACAATCTAGAGCAGTTTCCACTTAGTCTGGGTGTCAGTTAATCACAGAAATTCAGTTTCCATATCTGTTTTTCTCATATGTCAGAAATTTTCAGTTTAAACCTTCTGCTTGTTGATTTTCCTGTGTGTTGGTTGTATGGTAAGGAGCCTCAGTGGCCCATGAATCTAAAGTGTATGCTAACAGGTCTCATCTCACCACCTTGTTTAGAATTCCACTTTAGCAGACGATTTGTTAGAGAATTTGTTGGTTCACTTGCCAGATGTTGATGGCTTTCTTGTTCCTCCACCATCCCATTACTTCACTGTACTTCAATCCTTTACTTTGTTTCTGATTAGCATGTATGTTTTACTGTAAAACTTTAGTAACATAGTTTCTTTTTTATCAGCATGTATGTTTAACTGTAAAACTTTAGTAACATAGTTTCTTTTTTATCAGCATGTATGTTTAACTGTAAAACTTGAGTAACATAGTTTCTTTTTGATCAGCATGTATGTTTTACTGTAAAACTTGAGTAACATAGTTTCTTTTTGATCAGCATGTATGTTTAACTGTAAAACTTTAGTAACATAGTTTCTTTTTGATCAGCATGTATGTTTAACTGTAAAACTTTAGTAACATAGTTTCTTTTTTATCAGCATGTATGTTTTACTGTAAAACTTTAGTAACATAGTTTCTTTTTGATCAGCATGTATGTTTAACTGTAAAACTTTAGTAACATAGTTTCTTTTTGATCAGCATGTATGTTTAACTGTAAAACTTGAGTAACATAGTTTCTTTTTGATCAGCATGTATGTTTTACTGTAAAACTTGAGTAACATAGTTTCTTTTTGATCAGCATGTATGTTTTACTGTAAAACTTGAGTAACATAGTTTCTTTTTGATCAGCATGTATGTTTTACTGTAAAACTTGAGTAACATAGTTTCTTTTTGATCAGCATGTATGTTTTACTGTAAAACTTTAGTAACATAGTTTCTTTTTGATCAGCATGTATGTTTTACTGTAAAACTTGAGTAACATAGTTTCTTTTTGATCAGCATGTATGTTTTACTGTAAAACTTGAGTAACATAGTTTCTTTTTGATCAGCATGTATGTTTTACTGTAAAACTTTAGTAACATAGTTTCTTTTTGATCAGCATGTATGTTTTACTGTAAAACTTTAGTAACATAGTTTCTTTTTGATCAGCATGTATGTTTTACTGTAAAACTTTAGTAACATAGTTTCTTTTTGATCAGCATGTATGTTTTACTGTAAAACTTGAGTAACATAGTTTCTTTTTGATCAGCATGTATGTTTTACTGTAAAACTTTAGTAACATAGTTTCGTTTTGATCAGCATATATGTTTTACTGTAAAACTTTAGTAACATAGTTTCATTTTGATCAGCATGTATGTTTTACTGTAAAACTTTAGTAACATAGTTTCTTTTTGATCAGCATGTATGTTTTACTGTAAAACTTTAGTAACATAGTTTCTTTTTGATCAGCATGTATGTTTTACTGTAAAACTTTAGTAACAAAGTTTCTTTTTGATCAGCATGTATGTTTTACTGTAAAACTTTATAGTAACAAAGTTTCTTTTTGATCAGCATGTATGTTTTACTGTAAAACTTTAGTAACATAGTTTCTTTTTGATCAGCATGTATGTTTTACTATAAAACTTTAGTAACAAAGTTTCTTTTTGATCAGCATGTATGTTTTACTGTAAAACTTTAGTAACATAGTTTCTTTTTGATCAGCATGTATGTTTTACTGTAAAACTTTAGTAACATAGTTTCTTGAATTTCTTAAGTCATATCTTTGGTTTTTTAATTGTCATTGTTTTCATTAAGTCAATATTAATGGTACCTCCTATTAACAAGTATAATAATACATATAATTATTTATTCATTTACAGATTTGCTGATGGAGTGGACTTGAATTGTGGTTGTCCTCAGAGGTAAATATAACTTTCAAGTTCAAACCCCATGGTCTTAAAAATTTAAAAAGTAGTTGTTCTGCCAATTTCTGTGAGATATATGTCTGAAATTAAGCTTTTCTTTAAAAACATACACAAGAATTAAGAAATACAACCAGTCCTAATTAAAGGAATGACCTAAATTATAAATCTTACACGATTATACAATATTTAGAAGTATGTTTCTATTAACATTAAATATTAATTTTTACTTTATGAATAAAAGAATCATCTATGGTAAAAATTTACAATGTACATGTAACTTGAAAACTTGTCAGCACATCTTTTTTCAGTCTCTTTTTAGCAAGAAGGTTTCACTAATACAAGTTTATATATTTATCCTTTAAATTTAAAAAAAAAAATCATACATTATCATGCACATTTTGGTCTTTAATCTCAGAATGCTCCACACTGTTTACAGAATTTTTAGTAACATCAATGTTTGGTCATTTTTTGTTAAAAAAATCATTTTGTTGGTAAATATCACATATCTCTTGGGCAGATCCTAGCATGGGATTGTCGGTACCAGTTCTAAAGATAGGATTTTCTCTGGGCATTCTGGCTTCCTTCATCTTCCTACAACTACCTGATATAATTGAAAGAATCCTGACTAGGGTGTAAAACAACATTACTTCACTCACCTCACACATGATATAAATACATGGAGAATAAAATATACAATTACTAGCATATTAAAATTTATAAAACATTGGGAAATTGTCAACCTGGGATATTGTCAACCTTTTTTTTCAGATGGGCTTTACAAGAAGGTTATGGAGCTGCCTTGATAAAGAAACCAGAACTTGTAAAAGACATTATACAGCAAACAAAATCAAGAATAAATAATAAAGATTTTACAGTATCTATTAAAATAAGACTCAGACATGATATAAGGTATGTTATATACTCGAGTTTGAAAAGCTGAGTTAAAGAATGGTGTTTTACACCCTGTCAAGATTGCTTTACTTACATACGGCCAGACATTTCTTGAATGGTGGAGGAAACCAGAGTGCCTGGAGAAAAACACAAACTTTCACACACTTGATGGAGAGAGGCACCGATTTTAAGTGCTCTTTAGAACATCCAACCACCATGTCTCCTAATGATTTATCAGAGGATCTTGCATGAGTGTTTTTGTGTTATTTAATTTTTTTTATAACAAAATAATCCTACTTGTATCATGTTTTTGAGAAGAATCCTGTAGTAGAATCAAAATGCAGTAGAAGAACATGTACTCTGATTTATATACTAGTGTCCATAGAGAGAGAAAGACATAAACTTATTCTTTTATGTTTTGATTAGTAATCATGTTTATGCCCAGTCAAGATTCTTTTACTCATATACAAGCAGTCGGTTCTTGGAGGCTTTGGAAAACTGAGAAAACCTCTGACTTTGAGCAAGTAAACTCACAAATTTTCTCACACTGAGTGGTGAATGGCTCTGTGATCAATATTGCATGCTTAATACCACTCTGACACTGAGTTCCCAAAAAAATTAGTTGGAGTAAGTTGTGGTAAAAGGATTTGTACTATGACTTATTTATCTAAAAAGAGAGAAAAACATTAATTTATTCTTTTGTTTTATTGTTGGATCTCTGATTGTAAAATAAGCTGGGTAGTTGGGGTGAACAGATGTGTTTGTAAAGCTAAATGCTATTGATTCATTGATATACAATTTCCTCTACATTCATTAATTGATATTTCATTTTTTTCAATTTAGATTGAGTCTCAGTGACTGAGTGGTCTTAAGCCCATGCTTACAGATCACAGTGCCTCTCACTCCCTGGGTTTGAATCCCACTCGGGACAGATCCTAGTGTGAGAAAGTTTGTCAGTTCGCTTGCCAAAGGTGAGTGGTTTTCTCTGGGCACTCTGGTTTCCTACATCATTACTCCACTCAACTCCTCTCACAGACTAGATTCAAATACCGCTTGGACAGATTGTAGTGTTCTTCGGTTCACTTGCTAAAGGTCAGTGGTTTTATCTGGGCACTCTGGTTTCTTACATCATTACTCCACTCAACTCCTCTCACAGACTAGATTCAAATACTGCTTGGACAGATTGTAGTGTTTTCGGTTCACTTGCTTAAGGTCAGTGGTTTTATCTGGGCACTCTGGTTTCCTACATCATTACTCCACTCAACTCCTCTCACAGACTAGATTCAAATACTGCTTGGACAGATTGTAGTGTTTTCGGTTCACTTGCTTAAGGTCAGTGGTTTTATCTGGGCACTCTGGTTTCCTACATCATTACTCCACTCAACTCCTC
Source organism: Tegillarca granosa (assembly GCA_029721355.1). Classification (NCBI taxonomy): domain Eukaryota; kingdom Metazoa; phylum Mollusca; class Bivalvia; order Arcoida; family Arcidae; genus Tegillarca; species Tegillarca granosa. Next base: position 36,697,230 of record CM056599.1, on the reverse strand, counting down.
TCACAGACTAGATTCAAATACTGCTTGGACAGATTGTAGTGTTTTCGGTTCACTTGCTTAAGGTCAGTGGTTTTATCTGGGCACTCTGGTTTCCTATATCATTACTCCACTCAACTCCTCTAAAAGACTAGATTCAAATACCGCTTGGACAGATTGTAGTGTTCTTCAGTTCACTCGCTTAAGGTCAGTGGTTTTATCTGGCCCGATTTTTTCCACCATTCAAAAACCAACCATCTCAATACATATAAGTAATAAATCTTGATTAGGGCATAAACAACATTAATCTAATCCATTGTCTTAATCTGTTATCAATATTTGAGCCATAAAATTCTACATTATACATAAATGTGCTGTTCTTGATGAATTTGGATTTTGATCAAATACATGTTATTCATTTGCAAATTTCTATATTTCATTTTAAAATTTTGACCAACTTTTTCTCAGAGATACTGTAGAATTGTGTCAGAGAGCTGAACATGCTGGAGTTTCATGGATAACTATACATGGGAGGACAAAGGAACAGCGATCCCAACCAGTCAACCTTGAAGCTATAAAGATAGTAAAGGAAAACACTAATATACCTATAATAGCTAATGGTGATATAAAATCAGTAGGTGATATTTGTATGGTACAACAAGAAACTAGGGTTGATGGTAAATATTATTCATTTGTTAAATTTTTTGAGTGCTTAAGTATGGTGTCATATTGAAAGAAGAAAGTTGAAAATTGTCAAGAAACGGGTATTTCACTATATTTTTTCACTCGAACTGGTTTTTTTTTAAAATGCCAAAATATTCAAAACACTGCAATTGCTTAAATTCATTTATATTTTATCATTAATGCAAATATACTTTGTAAAGCTGATAGTCTGACTTTGATTATGACATCATAAATTCTGAAATTTATCACATGACGAGAGGGCATCTCTACCGTAGAGGTTTTCACCAATATATTTTTTGGAGTAATTATTTAATGAAAATCAATATAATATGGAAATATATACAAATTAAAGTAACTTAAATGTTAAAAAGATTTCTTACTTATAATAACTACAGTGTACAGTACTTCAATTTTTTCTAGGTGTTATGACGGCAAGAGGCTTGTTACAAAACCCTGCAATGTTCGCTGGATATGCAGATACTCCATTAGAATGTGTCAGAGACTGGGTAAGTTTGTAAAGAAATCTTACATATGTACAAAAAAAATTGTGTTCTCAGAATGTTAAATATTTGCTTTTACCACTTGATGTGATGAAAAAGTTTTATTTTTATTTATTTATTTATTTATTTAATTTTTTTTTCTTTTAAAATTTATTTATTTGTTTTTTTATTATTTTTTTTTTTTTGGATGGCAAAAGCTAGTCAGAACTGCATTATTGATAAAATGATAGAAGTGAAATGTGCAAATACTCGTTGGTTGTATGACGATATACAGATGCTAATTAAATCTTATTGTACCTTTACATTATACAGTAAAACCTGTCAAAACAAAATACACATGTACATCCATGACTGATATTTCACATCAAAATGGTGTTTTGATAAAAGTCTGTGTACTGTATAAGTATCTATTTTGGCTGTGTATTAATATTGGAGCTTTGGCGTTAAATTAATTTCTGCCAATATTAATACACTTCAACATTAATTTTAGCTCGCTTCTCTAAGGGGAAACAATGATAGCACAACTATTATTACAATGTACACGCTAAATGTTTCAGACCCTTGGGAGTGCCAAATATAATACACACTAATACAAATACATGTACTTATACAGTATGCCTTTTTTAGAACAGATTCATTTTTTATAGGGTTTCAGGTTTATTTAAGTTTTTTGGCTTAGGCAGGTTTAACTGTATACACAGATACATGTACCAAACTTTATCAAAAATTATAAATTTGGATGCTGATGTGAATTTGTAATAACACAAAATAAAAATTTTATTTTGACAGGTGGACATGTCTATTTTGTATGGCTTACCATACCAGTTTTTTCACAACCATCTTATATACATGCTGGAGAAGATACTTCCTCGACTGGAGAGGCGTGTATTTAATGCTTTGGCCAGTACCTCTGCTGTTGTAGATTATCTAAGAGAAAACTATGATGTCTGATTCACTAAGACACACAAAACTTAGATGACCTCATAATACTTATTTAAAGATGATGTCAAAGATTAGTTCGAGATGCAACTAATGAAAAATAATGACAATTTTTTCCATCTTTTGATCAAATGCTTTTACATTAATGACATAAATGCCCATGATTGGATGAGACCTTTGTGGTTTGGAAATCTAAAGGTTTGGTAAAGGTTTCACAGTACTTCACCTCTTAACCATGTGTTGTTACTTTAATAGCAGATTCTTGCGTGTGATAATATGTCAGTTTTCTTACAGATCATTTTTGTCGACCAACACTCCAGTTTTCTACTCATTACCTGATCTGAAAAACTCAGTCAAATGGAAAAAGTATTGACAATTGGATATGTCGCAGTAGTCTCCGTTTTTGGAAAAATAATCGAAGTACAATGTAGATTTTTTTTAAACAAGAGGCCCATGGGCCTTAACGCTCACCTGAGGATATGGCCAAAATCATTGGCAAAAATACATACAATATTCTAATATGCATGCTTATACAAAAGGTTAAATAGTTTCCAAGATAATTAACAATTTCAGTCTTTTTATGCATCTATGACCTTGACCTTTGAACGTATGACCTTGAGCCATATATCAAAATGATCGTCATGTCAATACCTACAATATTCTGATATATATGTCTATACAAAAAGTTAATAGTTTCCAAGATAATTAACAATTTCAGGCTTTTTATGCACCTATGACCTTGACCTTTGGACGTATGACCTTGAGTCATACATCAAAATGATCATCATGTCAATACCTACAATATTCTAATATATATGTCTATACAAAAAGTCAATAGTTTCCAAGATAATTAACAATTTCAGGCTTTTTATGTACCTATGACCTTGACCTTTGAACGTACGACCTTGAGTCATATATCAAAATGATTGTCAAGTCAATACCTACTATATTTTAATATATATGCCTATGAAAAAAGTTAACAGTTTTCAAGATAATTAACAATTTGAGTCTTTTTATGCATCTATGACCTTGACCTTTGAACGTATGACCTTGAGTCATATATCAAAATGATCGTCATGTCAATACCTACAATATTCTGATATATATGTCTATACAAAAAGTTAATAGTTTCCAAGATAATTAACAATTTCAGGCTTTTTATACACCTATGACCTTGCCCTTGAATGTATGACCTAGAGTCATATATCAAAATAATTGTCATGTCAATACCTACAATATTCTATTATATATATATATGTCTATTCAAAAAGTTAACAGTTTTCAAGATAATTAACAATTTGAGTCTTTTTATGCATCTATGACCTAAACCTTTGAACGTATGACCTTGAGTCATATATCAAAATGATCGTCATGTCAATACCTACAATATTCTGATATATATGTCTATTCAAAAAGTTAATAGTTTACAAGATAATTACAATTTCAGGATTTTAATGCACATATGACCTTGACCTTTGAACATATGACCCTGAGTCATATATCAAAATGATCGTCATGTCAATACCTACAATATTCTAATATATATGCCTATGCAAAAAGTTAAGTTTTCAAGATAATTAACAGTTTGAGTCTTTTTATGCACCTATGACCTTGACCTTTGAACGTATGACCTTGAGTCATATATCAAAATGATCGTCATGTCACTACCTACAATTAACTGAAAATCCCATGCCATTATCACCTGAAATGTTTAAAAAATAGGATTTTTTATCAAAGGTCAAAAGCAGGGACATGACCTTTGACCTTGACATCTTTTGGAAGAAAATAGCAAGACAAGATCAACAGTGAAAACTCCATACAATTATCTTCAGCCGTTATTGAGTTATAACAACAAATGTCTCATTTTCAAACTTACATAATTTTACGCAAAAAACGTGTGACCTATTTTTCGCTCAATTTTCATGAAAAACAAAATTTTAATGTTCCCAGGTATGCTGAATCCAAATATCCAATCAAATTTGCCTGCCCCTTTTGGTTTCAGAGAAGAAGATTTTTTTGTCTTTTTGCTATTTTTAGTAACAATGGCCATCTTGTTGGGGGTGGCCAAACCCGGAACACAATTTTGAAAGGCTGTTACCCAGGCATGATAATCACCAAGTTTCATCAAATTTGGCGCAGTAGTTTTGGAGAAGATTAAAATGTAAAGTTTATGGACGAGGGACGGTGATAGATTGCAATAGCTCATCTGAGCCTATGGCTCAGGTGAGCTAAAAAGTGGTGCTTTTGACAGTAATGCAAAAGGACCGTCATTTTATTTGAAGTAAAGATTAAAAAGCTGAATTACAAGTGCATTTAAGGTACATCTGTGAATTTTGTATTTAAGCAAAGTATTTACTCTAAATAGACAAGCAACACACATTATCAAATTTAGAAGTTTTAACCATTTTGTAACAATAAACTTATTGTTAAACTTTTTATAACATTTTTAATGTTTTAGAAAATGAACTAGTTTTATTATACTTTCATTTGTTGCTTATTTTCATTAGTGTACTTTTTTTTTAAATCTAGGCCTAGGTGGCCAAGTGATCTAAAGTGTGCTCTTATAGATCACAGTTCCTCTTTCTGGGTTCTAATCCCCCTCTGGCAAATCATGGTGTCAGAAAAGTTTGTTAGTTCCCTGGCCAATGGTAAGTGGTTTTCTCTGGACATTCCAGTTTCCTCCACCATCCCAGAATTGACTGGGTGTCAGTGAAATCTTGACTGGGTTGTAAAACACTATTTCACAACCAAACTCTTAATTCTATAAGAAAAAAATAAGATATATGTATTTGACCCAATTTTAAACATGTTTTTACATTTAAACCACTCCTTTTTGTTTCTGTATATAGTTTTAAGTACTTATTTGCATTGTTTATCACAATAGGTAATTCACCATCTTTCAAAAAGTATCTCTATGGATCAAAAACCCCTTTTGTGTTACAGATGACATGTATTTTTAACTAATCAATCTTAAAACTGCACCCTGATGTTTTGCTATTCTTATGTTTTTGTTCCAAAACTTACAAGAAATCAATTTTTGAACTAATCAACTGCAATTCAAATGAAAGTTTTAAAATTTGTAATACGGTAGTCATAATTCTGACATAGTGATGAAGAAAAGTGAAATACCTAGAGAAAATCACAAACTTTGGCATGTGAACTGACAAACTCAAATGGATTTCAGTGGACTGAACTGAAAAACTCATAAAGATTTCAGTGGAAAGACAAAAATAGGTAAACTAGTGAAATGAAATTACTTTCTGTGCTCTATTCTACAGAAAGACCATAAGTGGTATAAGTTTAATCCATCAACCAAATGACAACTGAACAGTTATACTAGGTATTATTATAATGTAATTGTGTGGCTTGGAACTATCTGTGGTAATTCAGAGTGCTGGCATTTTAAAATTGTTTTTTCACATTTCCAATAAAAGAAACATCAAAAATACAACTCTTGTATCATAGAATCTATAGATGGTTTAGAACAATCTTCAAACTTACAAAAATTACCTATCGTGATTATGCTAATGCTAGATAAAGCAATATGCAACCAATGATACATAACAGATTGGAGTCTTTGTGGAAAACTTGTGTTGCCTGTTTTTAAGTAAACAAAGACAATATTTCAGAGGAAACAGTTACCCTTACATGTCAACCAAGCTGTGTAGTCAATACTACAAAGCTATCTGACATCAATATCCAGCTGTTGAACACGAGACTTAAGACAATAAACAACAAACACATTTATAGTGTCTTGCACTCTTTACTGCAAAAAGCTTTTCTTTGCATTGTTCTTGAAAATTTCAAAAATAAACATTGCAACAAAATTTACAAATCTCTGGCAAATTTGTGATTCTCTGGCAATATCTGTGATGATTACACATTTTAAATTCACAAGTTGTTTATCTAACATATATCCATTATATACATACATATTATATAAATAATCTACCTCAAATATATAATATATATCTACAAATGGCTGGCCATCAATTATTTAATCTCATCTGTATCATATACTTTGTCATAGGCAGACAAAAAACTATCAAAAATATAGATAAAATTTAACTTTTGTTTTTAAGTTAAAAAACCTCGAAAAGTGTTTCAGTCAAATAAGAAAAAAATTCTTTTAGAGCTTCATGAGCTGTTTTTGAATGAATAACAAACTTATTTATTAAATTTACATCATCCAAAACTATACATACATATTATCATTCACTATCAAATCAAAGTGAATTATCACATCAAAACCCAAACTTCAAAATTAGCAGAATTTAAAATTATTTCTTTTGTTCAAACAACTCCTAAAATTTTTTTGCTCACATGAAAAAGTTTGCAATGATTTTTTTTATTTAAAGAGTCAAATCAAATCACCTGTTTCAGCAAATAAAAGTGACGATTAATTTAGAAATCATAAAAAGAACAAATACCTTTTAACAGTAAAACCATAGGATGTTGAAATATTAAATCTCTCAACTGTAAAACTGGACTTGTAATGAGCAAATGATCCAAAATTTAATCTTGTCCAAATGAAAAAAAAAAAAAGTTGACATCATAACTGTTCCTGGTACATCTTATTCTCATTTTCCAACATCCCCATTTCTATACATGCATTTTTGTAAATATTACAAAGATACACACAAAAGTAGCCATCAATAAAATACAAAAATTTATAATAATTCATAATTTTGTAAATTACCAATGGTTAAGATCTTATATTTATTTATTTATTTATTTATTTATTTATTTATTTATTTTTTTTTTTTTTTTCTTCTCAGAAATGCAGTAACTTTTACCCCAAATGAAATTCATTATACCAATTTGGTTACATTTTCAAATTTTTGTGATATTTTCAATGATATAATATATGTACAGTTATGGATATCTTCCTTGAACACAATGGGCACATTAACCCCCATTTTGTAAAAGATTGCTGCTTCTGTAGAAATATTGGCTTGCATAGTGCCCCCATGTAAACAATTCCATTGTATGCCCTATGTAAAAATACATAACAAAGAATACATTGTGAAATCATTTCAAAGCCAATTTTAGTTCCACAGAAATGATTTTCCAATACAAAATGATGTAAAATGTTTCCCATTCTGGATTCAACTGTCAAATGTGTTTCTGCCATTCTAAATTTTAAAAATAAATACTATCAGAATAATTAAATTTTTGTCATCAAATCAAAATTAGCACTATTCATCATCTATATATAAAGAAATCTCTGACAAAACAAGTAACATTTGAAACTGAAAAATATTGCATACAACATGTAATAAAATCTGAAATGAAAAACGCTTAAAGCTTCAACAAATTATAATCATTTAATAAAACCCATCCCAATTCTTGGTTTAAAACATTGTGAAAGGAAAGCCCTCAACAAATTTTGAAAATTCCGAGTGCAGCCTTTTAAGCAACATAGCATTACTGCAGCTTTTGAAAGTTAAAATGTGTTAATCCAGAAGTGTAAGCCTTGTGAAGAAAAACAAAAACTAAGTGAGAAACACTGAAAGTTAAGGATTTTGTTTGTTATAAACATTTAAATTTTAAGGATTAGCTCTGATGGAGAATATAAAAGATTATTTTATTAATCATTTTTATGGACTGTTATTTATACTGTGTTGTTTGTTTCCAAGCTGTTGCAATGACAGAGAAGTTTTTGCGATACTATAGTTTAGACATATAAATTTTTATATTACGTTACTTTAACCAATAGGTAATTGCAGAACCTTACTTTTGGATTTTCACCAAGTGAATTTGAACGAAATGTAATCAAATCTTGACAAAGGAATATTTTATTGTTGCTTTTAATTTCAATAATGAAAAACATGTAAGGCTACATGCACAAATACTTTTATTAGACTGAAGTTTTAATTAATACATGTAGTAAATTCTGATCTATGTAAATAGGATAGAGGTTTATTGTACAAAGTATATTTGAATGGACAAGGCTCGTTATCATAAGGCCTAACAAGAAGGGTATATTATACAAGAATTGGGAATGATTTATATATTTTAGGATTATGTCAAGAAAGTTCAGAAACAACAGTTCACTACAGAAATAATTTTCTAATAAGTATAATAGGAGTTGATTATTTTTATTGTATTTTAAGGGAGAAAGAGAAAAATGAACCAGACTTGCAGCATCATATTGAGAAGTTAATTAGGATTTAAAATTAAAGGAATAATCTTCTATCACTTAATACTACTTTCCCAATTGCATCATCCCATTTTATCAAAATCCAGTGAAAAACTAAATACATGTAATAAAAATAATAATAATAATAATGGAAATAATTATTATAATACATATCACATTACTTACTATAAATGAAAATAATATTTTTATACATTAAAACTGCATTGTTAACAAAAAGACAAAACATTTTTTTGATAAATATATGGGACAAAATAATGTGCATTTTGGTCAAATTTGAAGTAAGTCATTGAAAGGATTTGTGTTTATATTGTAACATTCATAATAAAAGCTTACAATCAACATTCAAAACTGAAGCAGTATCTGACTTGAAAACCACCAAAATATTAAATACTAGTAACTCTGGTGACAATGTTATCTGCCTGACACTCAAAGTGGTAAGTAAGCTTCTGTGTTAAAAAATAAAACAATTTTTCATATGATTATCTTCTGCATTTTTGATACAACTGACCAGCAATTTCTTATATGACATGCATAAATTCTGTGTAAAAAGGATAACATTCAGAATCAATAATACTGAGAGAAAAACATGATAAAGTTTTATAACACAAATCATTCTGATCTGAACAACTTGTTAGAAACTAGTAATACTGGGGCTGTGTCAAACAATGCCAACATTACATTTATATAATTTTTTTTTTGATAATTTGGAGTTAACATGACAAAAATTCTTTTCTATTGGATTAGAAAATTTTGTATTCGCTGAAATCATTCAATCTTCATGAATAAATTTTCAGGGTTTGAAAAATAACAGAGTGGTGCCTCAAAAGTTTGGCAATTTAAAATAAGATGATAATGTACTGCTATAAACTTCAAATAAAAGTTTAGATAATTTTAGAAAACTTCCATGTTTTGATAAAAATGATAAAATACAATATACAGGAAACAAAGTGAGTGACAAATTGATAATGTTTATATTAAATGTGCCAGAAATTAATCTTGGTTCTTTGTTTCTTGCTCAATCCTTTCACAATGATTGTTTGTTGAAAAATGAATGCTTCAAATAACAGCTACTTAATTACAATACTGTAGGCCAATGTTAATGTGAAACATTTTACAAAGATATAATACACATGTAAAATATAATAGAAGAAAACTATCGACATCTTGAAATGCAACACTTAATTAAAATAAACATTTCCATCAAAATTAAGCTGTTTCTCATTTTTCCCACTTAATTTACTTCACATTTTTTTCTACTTTACTCAAACACTTAAAACCAAAATAAAACTTTTTGAAAAAAAAAACAAGCTAAATCATATCTACAGGTTTTGTTTTTTATTTTTTTATATTGTTGATATACATGTATAAAATAATATATACATATATGTATATCATTCAAATGTACACCAATGGAGTATCCACAATGTCACAGACATAATAATTGTAAAACCTTTAAGGTCATATTTATCTATCATCAAAACATGGCCATTTAACTCGATGACAGTCACAGCACTTGTTTCCATTTTGCAATATAAAGTATATCGTATTTACCCTTACAAATTTTTAATGCTTTAAAATTACACCTTTACCTCAAGCTACAATTTAAGCTACAGTTTGTTTCCCAAAATGACTTACAAATACATTATCGTGATTGAAGCTACAGTGATAATGTTATTTCTATTTTTTCAATCAACTTCTAAACCTATCTGGATACACAGAAATGCAATATTCAGTGAGAATGTTGCTTCAGGGTATAATTGGATTTTCAATACAGCTCATCTTTTGGAAATGTTTGATATGAAGGAATAATGGGGAATATTTGGCATGACAAAACAATGAGACCTTTATGCCAAAGGAACATCTGGTTGCAAAGGATATCAAACATTAAAAGACATGAAATTTTACAATATTTAATGTCAAAATAAACTTATCCATATGTGCCCATTTCCCATGGTGATCAGCAGACTTTCTGCACAAAAATAGTCCTGATGTTATTTCATGCCAAACTTTTCTAATTGATAGGGTATCAAGTTACTTGCAAATGATAATTGTGTAAAAATGTCACTTGCATAAAAGCATGCCGCTGAAATGGATGTGATTTTCGTCAACTCTAAAAATTGGTACAAACATTTACAGCATTTAAAACAGTAAAACACATAAATGTACAGTATATAAATGTATTAACTTATTTAGAAAATGTTAACTGTAAATGTACATTCATGTAGAGTGGTTCAAAATGATGTCTTCATTTAAACAACTTTTAGTGAAACATTTGCACTTTCAATTTCTAGAAGTCCAAATACAAACAAGTAATGATGTGGTAATCGACCACATGAAATGTCTGCAAGTAAAGGTCCTAATCTTGTTTTCATTTGTTCATCAGGTGATGAGGCGTTATAATGTCAAATGATACTAAAATCTGATGCAGTAATCTGTCTAATAACTTTTTTTGTTGTCATGTCATTTTTTCAATAGCAATTTAATCTCTTGATTTAAGTGATTTTATTACTATGATGAAACAAAAGCATAAAATCTGGAGCATATTCATCATGTAACAAGTAAGCTGATAACAAGGAGAATAAGTAAACAAGATCAATTGTATAAACTGAAATAAAAATTTACACTATTTGCAAGTAACTTGTATTTCCTAAAACTATTCTCTGATCTGAATATTAATATTTGAAATTTCCTTTTTTGAAGAAAATAGTATTTTTTTGTTAAGAAAATCCCATAACCTCAGTGTTCAACTGTAAAGTTATTAATGTTTAATGATGGCAAATTTATAATACAAATATTGAAATATGTTCTCAACTATTGTTATATTTTTATGCATTAAAAAAAAATAATGCATGGTTACCCACTACATGTATGTAATAACGCTTCTGTAAAACATATTATCATGGTCCAGAAAAAAGAACCAAGTTTTAGTTTAAATTTGTTCCCATTTCACCAGAAAGGCTTCTAATTACTTAAACCTTACAACTTATTAAATTATACTTCTCCTCCTTCTTCAAACACTCTGTCAGACACAAATTATCATCAATAAATGTCTCATAGAGCAACATTCTGCATTTGCACACAATTACAAACATATGAAAGACTTTTGGCAAGTTGAAAGATATCAAGTTTGTGAATGACTGGAAGCTGATGTTTTCAAAGATGCTGATGAAGATGAATTCAGACTCATCACAGGTAATGTTGAATTTTTCGTATCATTTGATGCGACAACTGATGTGGTATGTGAAGTTGTATGCATTGAAGGTAACGGTCCTCCCATATTTGCTACATTTAGTAAACCAGAATGGAATAATGGTGATCCTTGTGAAGAATAAGTAACAGGCATGTGTCCTTCTATAGACACTGGCATAAAATGACTCATATCTGTTCCTGGTAAACCATACATGTAAGTTAACTGGGGAGACTGTCCCAGAGCAGACTGACTTGTAATTGCTTGTTGTTGTGACTGATAATACATTAAAGGATGAGATTGATACTTTGGCTGTTGATGTTGTTGTACAAAATCGGCTTGTAGATCAACACTTGATTTCCTACTACTTGCAGTTTCTTGATAATCACTATCCTCACTATCATAGCTCTTTATCACAGATTTACTACCACTTGAGCTGACAGCCGAGTCCAGATTTGATAATGAATTATCACTTTTTTGTTTGCTCTTATCATCTTCTTCAGATGATTGAATACTGTCAGATACTTGAGGAAATTTACCCTCAATACTAGATACAATTTGTTTCTGTTTGTTCTCATAAGGAGAAAATTTGGAAGGTAATAAAGATTGCACTGGATTTTCTTTCTTGGAATTTTCTGCGTATTTTAACAAATCATCAGTTAATTTTTTCTTTGATTTAGATCCTGAAGACATCATTGTCTTCGACGTGGATGTTGCAGAACTTGATGAAGGATTTAACAAAGTCTGAGTAATAAGAGGACTAAGAATTGGAGCATGTAGTAATGGGGGTGGTGGTGGTGGTGCTGGAGGAGGAGGGGGAACACCAGATGGTATTCTTATCCCCTTCTTTTTGTAGAATTCTGTCATTTCTTCTTGTTGTCTTAATTGTAACTCCTTCCTTTCTTCAGCATGTCTACAAAATAAATGAAGTTCCAAAATTAGCAAAAAGTCACTCACTAAAAGTAGTGTACATGTTAAAGTACACTGTATATTCTAGATGCATCAATATACTTAAAACAAAGTTTAACTCTTATTAGGTCAAAGTCTAGAATAATTAAGCCATTTTTTGTTCCAACATGTTTGAAACCATCCTTGAGTATTTTCTTGTAAATGGGTGATTAAAATAATCTGATGAAAGCCAACAAAGTAGGCACATTATTAATTAAACTATTTCATTCATGTTTAATCATGTGTATTCTCTATAGGTACAAGTGTAACATGGAAACACTTGGGATTGCAGCATTTTAACTATTAGAGAAAAACAAGAGAAGCAAAGGTTAGGCATTTGTTTTGTGTTTTGTCTAGCTTTTCTTATGATACAAACAAAAACCTGTTAATAATTTATCAAGGAAACCTTGTTAAATACACCCAGATTCTGTCATGACTACAAAGATGTATATACATGTATGCTGACAGTCTATATCATTCTAGATTTTTGTTCCATTAATTCAAATTACAAAATTAAATAATTTTTTAATTAATTAATTAATTAATATATATATATTTATTTATTTATTTTTTTTTTTTTTTTGATACAAAAAACCACTGGAATATAAAATTACTGGAGTTGTGGTTTACATGTTGCAAAACTCTTTGTAGCTACAATAAATGGGTTACTTCCCTTTGTCTAGAAAATTAATTTACCACAGTATTTTTCTTCCTATCTTTAAAAAAGTTTGCAATTTTTTTTTTAAAAAAAAACTTTTAACCAAAAATTTTAACACTAAACACCATGTCATTTAGCTGAATGGTATTGCAAATATAAAACCTATTGGCAAACACAAATTGTGAATAAATACCTGTAAAACATTTCCAAGTATTCTTTATCCTCATGCAATTTAAATGCTTTAGGGAATTCTGGTTGAAAACTTGGACTAAATGGTTCTGGAGTAGGAGATATACTCTTATGTTCCCCTTCACTTTTCTCATCATCAAATTGTCCTGTTTTTGGTGGTTTCTAAAAATGAGAGTATAAATTTCTGTTTTTAAACATCTTTTATATCGAAATGAAATAAAACATATTTCATGACATTACTAAGTAATGTACCTATTCTTGACATCTTTTTTATCTGATTGTGATCAATTGTTATTTATTTTGAAGCAATAAATGTTGAACTAAAATCACTGAAATACATTGCTAATAACTAATTTTGACAAAAAGGGTTAGCTCTGGCTCTTGAAATATAGAAGTAAAAAAATTAGTTAACTATAAAATTTGAAGCCATGAAACCGTTTAAGTGAACCTCAGAAACTAAAAGCTCATAATGAAATTGACAAAAGTAAAATATTTTTCAAAATCAATGCACATATTTTGGAGGCAGGAATTAAAAAATAAGCAAGTTCACTAAAAGGGTGAATGGCAGATCAACCCCTGACAAAGAACATCAAAGATCTAAGTTGATGGCAAGAACAGGCACATCACCAATAGGATACCTTTTAGAACATGTAACTTCAACACAAACAAATATTTTATCAGCAACTATTGTAGAATGAAATAAGTAGCTGAACAGTTTGGCAACACTCAAAATCATCACAAACTAGCAAAAAATAGACACACCACAACCAACTTAGCATTTTAAACTCACATTTTTTTTTAAAAAAATCTGCTATTTATTGCAGATAATTTTTTTTAAATGAAATAAAAGGAAACTAAATGTAAACACAATCAAAGCATAACTAAAATCCAAGGAAACATTCACTTAAGAATATAATTACGTTCAAATTGCAAAAGAAACTTAGCTAAACAAAATAACAAATGCATCTATTTAACTTATTCTGGTAGGAATTTTATTATCATTTTTAAGAAGTTCAAAAGTAAAAATGCTCATAATCAGTTAAAAAGCTCTGTTAAATCTGGTAGTTTCTCTGTGCTCAAGTTAATACTTAAGGTAAATTAGAATACAAAATACTCTTCTAATTCAGCACCTTTCCTTGTTACAATACTTCTAAAGTGCATATCAATAGTTTGGCAGCATTCTGATATTACAGTACATGCATTTAAATATTTTACATTTAAAATAGCCTATTCCCCCATCTGTAATAAAAGGTAGGCACCATACAGTCACATAATATAAACCAGCATCTACTGGCTTTACAGAGGTAGTTTTTGTTACCTGCACATAGATATTATGCATGATTATTTTATCAATTTTCTAAAAAATTATGCACTATGTATACTGTAAAACTTGTTGACTTGGGATTAACCCACTAAGCGTCAACTACTAGGCCACCTTAGCTTTTATTAAGTGCAGAAATTATCTGCCATTTAATGTTGTGTCATCAATACCCTCTTAGCCATTGACAGAAAATTTACTTTTATTTTGAGGTGCTGGATCAGAATATAATTAATCTCTTGTGCAGCAAATATCTACCTACAGGGGATTTAAAAAATTTGATTTAGGCTATAAATAAGGACCTGCCTTTATATTAATTTAATACTAATGCCATGTTAACTATAAGGTGCTATTTTATATGTGTGTTATATTTTTCAATATAATACATGGTATACAAAGTTTATATGATAACATATGGGTGAGTACTGGTATAATATGCTTTTTATACACTATCATAGGTGCCTACCTTTTTTGTCCTTTTCTTTTTTTGTTGCCACATATCCAACTTGAGGACTGGAGAAGTTTGTATACCCGTATCAACAACAGCCTGAAGGTCAGGATTTTCTTTTTTGAGGAGGTAAAGTTTTAGCTTATTGCTATCAATTATTTCAGGAGGATCATGAGCATGCAAATCATGGTCCTGGACATGACTCCCACCACCTGGTTTAGATCTAGAATCACAGTCAGAACAGTCATTAAATATATCACAACTACCAGTAGATTTATGTCTCCTACGCTTAAAAGCAGAAAGCCGCTTTGAGTATTTTGTGCAGTTAGAAGCAGTGGGCAAAGCATCAGAGAAACTACCTCCCCTCCCTAATATTTTGACAGCAGAGGCAGCAGGGCTATGACTACTTACAGGAGAAAGGGAATCTTTAGATTTATTATGACTAGCACCATCACCATCAAAGCTTTCAGGGTATGTGAAGGTAGAGGAATTGCTGGGTGCAGGTTTTGAGGATTTGCTTTCTAGCACACGAGTAACTTTAAATCTTCCTTTTCTACTAGGTAGTTTATCTTCTGATTTATCAATACTTTCTCCTCTTGTTTCATCATTTTGTGAAACTTCTTCCACTATTGCATGAAGTGTCATTTTCACTATTTCATCTACATTTTCACTACCACCCTCTGACATATTTACATTCGTTGTATTTGCTGAAGTTCCATCAACTACATCATCTTCTGTGCTCAGTTTTTTAAGAGGATCATCCTCCACTGCACTTACAGAAAACCTGGATTTCTTCACAGGTTTGCTTAATATATTTACATCTTTGCCTTCTTGCAAAGTTTCTAAAATATTTACTCCTGCTTTAATATCTAAAGTATCTTTAACAGTGTTTTCTGGTGATGTGTCAGATTGCTCTGTACCAGAGTCTGACACTGGAACGAAAACTTGCTGAGAATCACCACCCATTGTTGAATGTTTATCTTTTCTTTGTCCATGAAGTTTTTTCAGTTCCTGTTCTAAGTTTTTGAAACTGCCTGTATAATCTCCCTTTTTGGGCACTGGAGATGAAATTTCTGAACCATGAATTGAACCATCTAGTGGCAACCCAGAGCGCATTAGCTGGTTATCAGAGTCATATTTTTTCCTTTGTTGAGTTGGTGAGTTTGGCAACGATCCAGGTATATCAGTTGTGCCAGTGCTTACTTGTTGTTGATTTGGAATTTGTTGTACTGGTACATTTTGCATTGGAGGCATAAAAGCCATTTGTCCTGTAGGAAGCATCCAGGTATTTGGCTGAAATGACGGTTGTTGAGTAAGAACATGACCATGACCAGCACCATGTTGGATAGGCTGTTGTTGTTGTTGTTGAGTTGTTTGCTGCTGATGTTGCTGCTGCATTTGTTGCATCAATGAGTAATACTGCCACTGTTGATAATACAAATGCATCATCTGCATTGGATCTGCACTATAAAAAGGTGGCATTAATATGCCAGGATACATATGTTGTGTATGAGGATAATACAGATGTTGTGGCTGTTGTGGTGGTGGTGGTGGTGGTGCTTGTGTTTGCTGATATCCTTGTGGTATTTGCTGACCACTGGTTGAATCTGCTCCTTGTGATGAAGTCTGCACTGATAACGGTTGTTGGACAGATATTTGTTGAGCAGTAAGAGGAGTTGGAACTATGTTATCATCAATTACACCAGCAGGTGGCTGCTGTTGCTGCTGAAAGGTTTGCGACTGACTGGAATGTAAGGTACTTTGCTGTGAAGATGGCTGTTGTACTGATGAGACTGCTGTACTAGGCTGCTGAGAACCAGTTGTTCCTTGTGACTGTGGTGTGGCCTGTGCCTTATTAGACTGTCCCTGTATTTGATCAGGTGGAATATCTGTTACTGAAAGCTGATTTTCCATAACTGGTGTAGGCACCGGTCCTGTTCCTCCTTGAGATCCAGCTCCAGATGAAACAGTTGCACCATCTGGAGGTAGCAAAGTTCCTCCTCCAGTGGTTTTTTGAGTTAATTGATTCAGTTTTTCCTTCAGATCACCTATATCAACAGGAGGCTTACGTGTTCCTTTCAAAGATTTATCATAATCAGTCAATGAAGAGGTATCAGCCTCTGCAGGGTAGCCATGAGATACTGTTGTTGTACTAGAAGATGGGTGAGATGTTGTGGAAATTTCCGGTGATAAAGTTTCTTGTCCACCACCTGGTCCCTCCATTGTATCATCCTCTGTAATTTTGGACTCATGAATTATACTGCGTTCTGTAACACGACTAACAATAAAGCTTCTATTTTTACTTTCTACTACTCTAGATTCTTGCTGAGTATTATGATGTACTGATCTAGCAACTCCAGTATCAGACTGTTTTTCGTCAGTTGCGGTATTTTCTTCACCATCTGTTTCAAAATGAAGACGCTGAAATTGAATAAACAAAATAAAATGAAATATTATTTATCTCCTGAACTGGAAACAAATAAAACAAGACAAGTGTAAATAAAACCTAATATAAGAATTGTAATGAATGTAATTTTAAGCACAAAGTTCTCTCTGTTGCTTCAAAAATAAATACTTACAAACACCTAATGTCCTTGCAAAACATTGTATATAAATATATCTATATTTAAAGTTGGAATTGATGCAAAATAATAAATCTATCTTCATAATACATAAGATGCTGAAAATTAAGAACAATAAATGTCCCATATGTGGTTATATTCATTTGTAAAAAGCAATATTTTAACAACTGCAAGGCAAAAATGTCTAAAATTAAACTTGACCTATATTTTATAAAAAGGTTAACTTTATTAGATTTAGATACATAAAACTGTTACTACATTTACTTGGAATAAGAGTATGGCAGATGAATTATCTGGATGAACAAACAGGTTAAGATGTTTTTAAACATGATATCTGCACAGTATAATTAATGATCAAAGTGATGGCTAAGAACATTTAAGAAACTGATACACATGCACTGCATAATTTTGTTAAGCAGATCTATAGCAATGTTTCAGGCTTTTATAGCTACACATAAAAACCAAAAATTTTGATATTATTTCCAAAGCTCCCTATTTCATAACACAAAATCAATCGGACAAACATGTATTCTGGTTTAAAAAGCAAATTTTAAAAGTTTTTATATTACTGGTTTAATAGTTAATAAATAAATTAACTTTGAAACTGAAAAAAATTAAGAAATACCAATCAATTTTTAAAAATTATCCAACAGTGAAATTAACAATTGTGTAAATCAAAACTATTCAATAAAGATTTTACTTATTACTTTGCCAAAAATGGGAAAAAAAAACAACCCATAAATAGTAATAACTACACCTGTATTTTAGTAACATACAAGTATATTCAAACATGCAAAAAGTAAAATAAATCAGATATTCCGCAAAAAAATAAGTGCAAGTTCAAAAGTTTTAATCCAGTTTTAAAATATCTTGAAAAATATTATTTTATAACACAATGACAACAATGGCAGTGTAACATAAAAATAAATTATAATCTTCGTTCTTCTTAAACAAACATTAATATATGGCTGAAGCATAATATAGCATTGATATAACACGAAATTTGGTTTTTTTCTTTCTCCAGAAAATTCACAAGTACAGCAATGTTATTACTGCATTTATACTGTTTCATACCGCTGGACATTACCAGTTACCAGATGTTATAAAACAGTTACCCAAAAATTAAAGAAAAGAAGCAGTGGTGTTTATATGTGGCAGGTATATGGTTCACAAAGCCTACTTTTGCTTACAATTATCTGCAATATGAGATCATTTAAATCTGCATTAATACTGCACTAATATTCATGTAACTGAACAAGGTAAACATTTGAAATTTACGTTTATATAATATCACTTTTAGAAAATAAAATCTAACTAAGAACACATAACAAACTGACATTATTAAACATTTCAATGTAGGACCCGAGTCTCAATCAAAACCATATTGATCGGATTGTCTAAAAACATTATTTTATACAATACAAACATTTCACCTTTGCTGATGTGATCAAGAAATGTTTATATAACAAACTTCAGAACAGAAGGTTATAATTATAATAAAGTGATGTTGAAACAAAGAGCTTCTAAAAGGAAGGATGCCAAAAGGTGAAAAAGAGCCTGCTTATATTATAACTTTTTACATACCATGCTCAAAACACTCCCAATATTTTTTTTCATTAACAGTATTTAAAATTTATAAAGTGCAGCACAAAAAATTCAAAAGCAATTTCAAAACTTTTAATATTCCAAATAATTCAAACCTTTTAGTAATAACACACCTTAAAATATCTTTTCTTTAACATCCTTTTGAAAGCCTCATAGTAAAATGACAAAGAACACATCAACATACAAGAAATCAGATGTTTTGTAATCAAGAAAAATCCTGAATTTATTGTATTTTTTTGTTTAAAAATATGCAAATGCTGACAAACAGGAAGAAAAAGTGGAAGACACATTCCAGGATAATAGATTGTAACAACAAAGAGAAACAGAAAATTTTCTGTGTGGAAAAATGAGGTATCAGGGAAAAAAATACTGTTCAAAATAAATGTACATGTATGTGCAGATAACAACAGACTTTTGGCACATAGCCTTTTATAGAAAATATCATATTCTGAATTATTATAGAGTGAAATAAAAATAGCAAAAGCAAAAACATAACATTCATCAATTAAAGAAGATCAGGAAAGAATTTCAAACAATTTTCAGAGCAATCACTTAGTTAACTATTACATGTATGTCTTGCAAGCTATACTAGATTTCACTCAGCTGAATTAGGGGTGAAAATGGCTTCCATATGTTGGGTTTTTCCAAAGTCGAATAATTAAAGTATAATGTAGTAACCTTTACATTTCCACTTTATGTATTAAAAATACCCCCAACCCCACCTCAAAAGGCATGGCATTTAACACTAATTTTTCAAAATCGAGATTCCTAGACTAAGAACAAAAAGGTGTATGACAGCCTTGTTACCATCAGGTTTTAGATTTCACAAATTTAAGAATTTTTCTACTTACCACAATACATAATACAGTACATTATTACAACAGTTAACAATTTAGTTTAATATAGTATATTATACACAACCATTAAAATTATTTCTTTGTTTCTATATACCTTTGCAGCTTCAGAGTCTTCTCCAGTAGGCTTTGCTTTTCTGATAACACTTGGACTAGATGAGGGCGTGTTAACATAACTTAAACATGTATGGACAGCTGATTTAGAATCATCTTTCACCATGTTGATCACTTCTTGCAGTAGCTGTATAATCATAATGCGTTGGTCACCAGGTAAAATTTCTTCTTGAACCTATAATAATTGTTTAATATTATACATGTGTTATTATGTTCATTTTTATCAAAATCTCAACAAGAACATTATTAATTTATTTTTTTTTTTAAATCATTTAGACATTCTAAATTTACAGGTACTTAAAAACCAATGCCATACATAAGACACCATATTTCTGGTCATCTTGTTCCTTAAAACCTGACCATTAGAATAGAACAGATGATCAAATTGGACCATGGCAGAAAAAATTTGTATGCTGTATTTAAATCCAACTGAACAGATATTAAGATTTTTAATCAAAATAAATAATAAATACAGTCTTGTAATACAATTTTTTTTAAATAAAATAACGGCTGTCGGAAGAACACAACTTGGGGCAAAACTAAGCCATCCAAAAAGTTGGACAATAGATAAAACCAAAGTATGACATTCTTCTCTACTTCACACACACACACGCGCGTGTGCGTGCTACAAAGTAACACACTTAAAATTCTACTGTAAATGATACAAATACCAGCTTTTCACTTACCAGGCTGTCTGCAATCTCATCAGGTTTATCATTTTCTAATACAAATTTAAAAGTAACTGTATTTCTATTAGACAATTCTAATCTACATTCCACTTCGCCTTCTTCATAACTAAGTACAGTCAACCTTGGTGCCCTATCAAGGGTTTTCCTTCTTTTTACTCTACTTTTAGTACGTTTTCTCTCATCTCCTTTAACAATGGAGGTCTCATTTTCACTGAAATGTAATATAAAACTTTTATCAGGAATCTCAATATAGGATCTATTTTTATTAAATTCATCTTAGAAAACTTTTTTTAAATAGCATTTAGACCCAATTTTCATAACTTTATATTTAAATTTTTAAAAATCAGAATTTTAACTGTTATAAAATTATTGTGCACATGTGACATTGTATCATCAAAAAGACATGCAAAATTATATTTGTTACTGCCCCTGTTGCAGAAACAGAAATTGTACAAAATATCAATGGTTACCAATTACAATGAGACCAATGTGATTTTTATTTTTAAATCATCTTCATTAAATTTTGTTTCATATACACATTCATCAATTTCATATGTGACAGTTTCCGTTATTATTTTGAAATTCTCTGAATTTTTTCCACAGGTTGAAGATACGTGTAAGTGAGAATTAAATCTTTTAATCTTCAAAAAGACATTTCCCATTAGAGAAAAGTATTATTGCAAAAATAACAATTACCTTTCTCTATTTGAATGACACTGTTGTTCTTCATTTAGACATCCAGACGAAAGACTTGCTGACAGAGCAGAAGCAGACTGGGTTGCAGACAAACTTCCAGACCTTGGGTGATGAGTAATGACTGGTTGTGATGCTTGTTGTTGTTGCAGTTGTTGTGCAGCAGTTACATTTAAATGTTCTAGGTTAGCAGCCTAAAAATATAAAGCAATATTGTTACACCATCTTCTATTTAGAAGCACAGTTATAATTGAAAATTGACTTCAACATAAACATTTTATAATATCCAATGATTAAAAGGTTTGTGGATGATGCAGATAATGTAGGTTTGCTTGTTTTAAAGATATAATTATACATGTTCACATTTTACTTCAAAGCTTAATATAGCAAGGCTAATTTCTTAGATTTCTAAATTCATTCATCAATCTGTCAATGTTACATGTATATTGATTTGCAAGACCTTAGGGTTTTTACGACAAGATTAAGAGATATATATATATATATATATATATATCAATTTTAACCTGTGACTTGTAATAACCAAAATACATTATGTACACTATAGTTATGTAGATATGTCAGGTTCTTAAGCTGAAATCAGCAATAAATTCTCACTGTGTCAGCAATGATACATCAACTTACTATATATTAGCAATCATTTTTTTTTCAATTTTTTATTTAAACATTCATAAATCTTTTTGCCAAATAATTTGGGTGTAATCTTGCATCCAACAACCTTTAAATCATGTTTATGTTACATAATGTAATATCATTACATATATACATTTCCTGTACAATATAAAAAGTGTATGTGAGTGCTGATGTGTTAAATAATATAGAGTAGACTCATGTTTCTACAGTAAATACATTTTAGACCAATATACATCTTACATTATGAATTAATATAAAAAAGTTTTACTTATATAGATTCAATAAGCTTATTTTCTTAAACTTAATAAATATTAATGTTTAATTTACATAACATTGATATATACATTAAAGCATATAAAAAATCTATTAAGCACAAAAAAAAAAAAAAAAAATCTAAACAAACCATTTGCATTTGTTAAAATAAGCTTTTTATTAATCTGAGAACAAACAAAATATTGCATACCTTTTATTTTATACATTTTACATAAATATATACATTTTTTAATATGCTTCGAACTTTTACAACATGAGCATGTATATTTCTTTGGAGTTTATTGCTGGGTCAAATGTTTTTAAGAAAGAATGTGCTGAAAAATTTTTAACTGGTCATAAATACTACCACTGTGGTTCCAGATAAAATATACACTTAGTAGCAAGATTGATATTTTATTTAAATACATGTTTCATCTAGATTTACAAATTAGCTATGTCAAATTATTTAAAAGAAAATTTATTTGCTGTAATTTGTTTGTGCAGATTTTAGTTTAACTTTTTCTGCTACTAAGAGAATATCTTTTAAGAGAGTTAGTATCTTTAAAATAACCACTGGTGCCCTTTATGCATATTATATTTCACAACAAGTACATACGCACATACACACATACATGTTTATATGTAGAATACAAAATTTATCAATACTTATAAAGAAAAGTTTTTTTTGGTTATTAGTTGATACATGTGACATCATTCAGAGTATGTGCATGAAAAAGAGGTATATTGGAGGATTTTATAACTTAGCATCACCTTAATGTTTTCACCAATGCTTATATTTTCTCTGTACCAATTAACTAAATATATTTTAAAAGCCTCAATGTATTTTGGTATTGAATTTTATTCAGTGCATTTTTTTAAAATTAAATTTAGAAAATTTTGAATTTCAATTAAATCTTAAAAGACCTCAAAAGACAATTAAAACAAACCTGGAACATCAGTAGTACAGTAGTCAAATAGCTGACAATTTTTTTATTGGATATGTTAATTTTACATATGTATCAAAAACAAAATCTTGTTCAAAAGAAACAATGTAATGTTAGTAGTATAGTACTATTTCATCTAAGCAGTAATCTAAAATAATTAAAAGTACCAATTAAAATCAATTGAATTTTCAACTTTTTTAAACAACTAGAAGCAATATTATAAACTGGAGAGAAAAAACCTCTAAACACCCCCAACAGAAACATCACTATTCTACCTACCAGTATTTGAAAGAATATCTTTGTTAAAAATTTGTTATACATTTTTAACTAAATCAAGGTCAATATTTATATATTTAACAAAAGTCTGTAGATAGCAAAAAAAATATCTGCAGTCTAAATGTGCATGTTACAAAGACTTAAAATAACTTTTAACAGCAATTCAATTCACTACATTTTTTATGAAAAGACAAATACATAAAAGCCAGATTATGCCATTAACAAAAAAGTCTTTTAATTCTACATAAATGTGTTAAAAAGCTATGTGGATATGTATCTGCATGTATATATGCAAACATACCAGCCATATTGAGCAAGTTTCAACAAAACTCATGCAATATAATATTAATATATTTTCAATAAAATAATTTCATAAAAGTAACATTCAACTTTTGGTCACATTCTGTTAGTATAAAAGCCTCTTTCAGCTTAGCCATACATGTATTAGACAGAGAAGTTATTAAAAGTATAGGAAATGAGGAAAATTCGTCAGGAAATTATTTCATTCAGTCTATCACTTAACCAAGCTAAGTTGATGCGGAAAATGAGTGCACAATATCTAATTCTACAACATTAATCATATACACTACTATTAATAATCGATTAAGATGGACACCTTTTTCTGAATTCTGCTGGAAGACCATTGTGAAGAACTCTGTAGTTTTATAGACGATCGAGTGTCAATGTGCTGCTGATTAACCTGTTTGTGTAAATATTACATAAAAATTTACATGTAAAGACTTTTGTTTGCATCATTGCAGACTTGTACTATTTTTTTAAATGTAGATATAATGACAATGGTTTTTAGTGTACATGTTTCTCAGCAACCTCTGCATTTTTAAAAATTTTGACCATGCCAAAAGTTTGTTGGTGAGTGATTAACGTCAATGAGAATGACATCTAATTGTAACAAGTGATTGTGATAAAACCATTCAATAATCAACACATTGATTAAAGATATGTAATTATAGTACAACCAAAAAATCTATTAGAAATACATAAACATACAGAGCCAAAAAACTAAACTCGTGTTAAAAGATGTTAGGATGAGTATCACAACTTACAAAGTACATGTATGTAAAATAGAAACATGCAACATTAATTATTATTATCATTATTATTATTATTATTGACTCTATCATTCATGCAATAATTTGAATTTAAACAAAATTTGTAAAGTCTTAAACTGTTTTGCAATTTTTTAAAAAATTACTTCAAAAAATCAACAGTTTATGAAACCAGTGAATTAAAAATATCCATACCAACATCAATAACTTAAAGTTGACAAAAAGTTTTAGCAGACTTTTTTATTTTAAGCAGAATTTCTTTTATTTTAAATAAAAGACAATATTGTGCTACCACTCTTTAAAACTGATGTCAAGATCAAAATTACACATCACTTCACAAGTTTTATTACGGTTAAAAAGCAACAGCAAAAGATTCAACTAGCTTGCATTCATGTTTTATACTTTAAATGAGGGCAAGATGTTAATTTCTGATTATATTTCTAAGAACAATTCAAAATATACAAGTATAAGAAAGAAATATGTAGAAAAGTTTTTAATTTTAAAAAATCAATTTGCAACATAGACAAAGTGCAAAAGTTTAGTGTATAAAGCTGAATCACATTATTACAGCTATCCACATTAAAAAAGACAGTGTTTTACAATGTAATTATTCCCCAGAAAACTGGGTCATAAGAATAATTTTATTATCAATTACACACCTGACTAGACTCTGAAAGCTGTTGTCCTGTTGACTGTCCATGTACACTTTGTTCTTGTATATCAGACTGGTCCACCTGTTCTGGTTTCACACTTTGTACCTGTGTATGACATAAACAATTCAATGAAACATAGGGATATATAGCATGTACTGTTGACAGATATTTAAAAAAACGAAATCATGTCTTTTCTAAATATTTTGTACAGATAAGACAAAGTTTTAAATCACAATGGTTAATTTTCAATATTTATGATATGCCCCAATAAACGAGTTTTATTGATAATTTAGTAAAGCATGTTTAATTGTACATTAATGATTCAAATATTACTTGACATCCAAACACACTGAAAAACACTGAATGTTAACCATGTAATACCATCATAAAGTCATAGAACAATTACACATACTGTACATACATGTACACCATCAAACTTCATGCTTAGGTTCTCTGATGTCATGTTTTCATTAACACAATTTTAGTTACATAAAAGAATAAATGTGTATATAATGAAAAGAAGTTATTTTTAACCAAGGAAATATAGATTGATACAAACCTGGTCACTGGCATTGACAGCAACAGGACCACTCACAGCATCATCAACTTTAGTCGAAACTAAAATAATACAAAAATTAATATAAAATAATTAGCTGGCAAATAGAAGTTAAACACAGTATAAAATAAGTAGCAAACATCACATCAAAGTTTAGTAAATGAAATCATTGTGTATATGATACAAAAATAATGATTTCTTTCTGAAACAATTAACAACTTTACTTCAATTAGAAATATCAATCATCCACACAAAGACACTAAATTTAAAAAATCTCTGTACATGAAAATCAGAATGAAATCATCTACATGTATTTTGGACAGGCTAGCTAAAGAAGTTTCAACATATTGTAACTTCTAAGTGTTAGAACACTTTCAAGGTAGATTTTAAGGTAGGTATTGTTATTCTTAGGTATATAAATTTCTTTTACCTTGTGCATCTTCTCTCTGTTGTGGTGGTGAAGGGTACTGTGATTGTTTAGACTGCTGCTGTTGATTTTGGTCACTAATTTGTAGGGATTGTACTGATCCTTGTGGAAATCCTTGCTGCAGACTACTTGGTTGTTGTGTATGTTGATACTGTTCTTGTGGCTGTTGTTGATATTGTTGAGAAGGTTGTTGAAAATGTTGTTGACTACCTTGCTGAGACTGTGGAAATTGACTTGACTGAGATTGTCCTGCTGCTTGAGGTTGTTGTGGAATATTTGTCTGAGTCTGAGATTGTTGATAATGCTGTAATACTGGTTGAGCCTGTTGATTTGATGACTGAACTTGCTGCTGTAAATTCTGCTGTGATGTTTGAACTGTCATCTGGTACTGTGTAGATTGCCCTTGACCAGCCTGCTGGGATTGCTGGTATTGGGTTGCCTGTTGCCCAGTTTGCAGAGGTTGCTGATATTGACTAGCCTGTTGCCCAGTTTGCTGGGGTTGCTGATATTGAATAACTTGTTGTCCAGTTTGCTGTTGTTGATACTGAGTAGAATGTTGCCCACTCTGTGGGGGTTGTTGATACTGAGTAGGTTGTTGCCCATTCTGTGGGGGTTGTTGATACTGAGTAGAATGTTGCCCACCCTGTGGGGGTTGTTGATACTGAGTAGATTGTTGCCCACTCTGTGGGGGTTGTTGATACTGAGTTGTCTGTTGTCCACTTAACTGCTGCTGTTGATGTGAAGACTGATGAGCAATCTGGTGTGAATACTGACTGCTTTGTTGTCCAGATTGGACTGACTGTGGAATTTGCTGTCCAGTCTGAACTTGTCCCTTGGATTGATATTGCTGAGATGGTTGCCCTGATGTTGGCATTTGTTTTTGGATATGTCTGGTGGACTGTGGTTGATACTGTGTCTGTTTTGGCTGTGTCCTGGGAGTTTGTGATTGTTGTTGTGGCTGCTGTTGTTGTTGTTGTTGTTGGTACTGTGGCTGTCCAACTTGATGTTGTGATGGTGTCCTCTGTATACTGCTCTGATGTCCCTGTGATGAATGTTGAGAACTCTGAGAAGAATGTTGCTGTGATTGTTGTGTCTGCTGTTGGCCAGGCACTTGGGATTGTTCTGCAACTTTTCGCTCATATCCTCTTTTCACTTGGCTTATTCTGTCCTTCAGTTGCTTACTTACAATCTTTATGTCTTCTTCTTGTAGAAATCCAGAATTAACCTGAATTTTAAATATAATATTTTGATGTTAGGAGTTTATTATTGAATTTTCATACATAACCTTCATATATATGACCAATACATTTAAAAAGCAAATGCCCATATTAAAACTTATCTAAATTGATTTGATAAAATATAGCCAGATTTAGTTTTCTATATTATAATAGAGATTTATTTTAAATATCCCCTGCACATACCCAAAATACAAAGTAATACATGTCTAAAAGAAGGCTTGTTAGGGCTTCCACGGTAAAAATTTAATAATGTTGATAACATGTTAATAAATACACATCTGTAATTCTTGATAATGTATATAATACCTTATATCTCTTAATAATCTAGAAGAGTAAGATTAAGTTTTTGTTTCTCTTTCATAAGTAAAAAGTAGTTAATTCTGTTTATCCAAAAGTGTTTCAAGTGAAATTTCAAATTTATTTATTCCTTAAAATTTTTTGTTTGCATATTTTTATCCACAAACTTACAACTTTTATGTAACATCAGTTTGCTGTTATGCACAACACCAGTTTTTGGTAAAATTAAATCAACTTATGCCACATACCATTTCTTGTGCCACTTCTTCAGGGACATCATCATCCAGATCAAAGTCGAACTGAATAGCTTCATTTTCTTTATGTTTGTCTTTTCTCTTTTTAGGATCCACTACACGCAGCCTTAACTGTATAACACTCTTTCCTGCTAATTCATCTTCTCTGTTCACTAGTTCTACTTTCAGTCCTGTATCTTCCAGGAAAAAGTCATGCTGTAAAAGTTCCTTAACAGTGTACCTGAATAAACCAAATCAGGAAATATTCATATTTAAATTAACAAGTAAAAAAAATAATCATCAACAAATTGATAAGCATATAAACAGGAATTCAGAATGGTACATTTTTATGTATTTGTCATTTCATAATATTTTGAATACATTTTCAAAAAATTTATGATTTCTATTTCACCCTAAGTTTTTCACCCTAGAGGCAAAATAAAAATCTTATATGATCCTAACAGTCAAAATGAAACACTATACTGATTACGAAATCATAGATGCATTAAAACTCATCAAAATTGTAAAGATATAAATTTCTTTGACAAACTGTATGCAGCTGTAAGTGATAATTTCATTAAACTTAAAAAAAAAAAACATGTTAGAGTATTCTTCAAATCCACATCCTAATGATTATTCTATATGTTTTTAGTTTGTATATTTTTCCATGGTTATCCTTTGTTAAGTACATAAATGTATCTCTAACCAGACTTTGCACTAACCTGTCTTGTCTATTTGTACTTATACAACCTTCAATCATGTCTCTTATTTCTGGATTATCCACTTTCTCAAAAGCTTCAGGTCTTACACCCTACAAACAAAATACAGCTTTAATTTTACATTCCATAATAAAGTTTTTTTATTTATATAGATTTTAATCATTCTTGTCTGTGCAATATTATATTATTTTCAAAGTAATTAAGTGAAAATTAAAATAATCTGACTTAATAACATTGTGTAGAGTCAAAAACAAAGGCCCTAAAATTTAATGAATTGAGAAAAAAGTACATAAAATCACTAAATGATATTTTTGTCACTTAAATATGGATAAGTATCTCTAACAAGGAAAAGATATTAATTTTTGGATCATGCCAGAAGCTACTTCAAAAAGGATCAAACATATTTGTTACTTGAGTTATCATGTCGGGTGAATTGCAAATTTAATGAATATGTGGACTACTTACACTAGTTACTCTCCTGTAAATCTGAGCAGCATTGGTGCATTCTTTGTATGGGTATTCCGATGTTGCCATTTCTAACATACACATTCCAAATGCATAGACATCCACTGATTCATCATAATGTTCTTCATACATTTCAGGTGCCATAAACTCTGGTGTACCTTAAAGAAGAAAAGACTCCTTGTATCCTGCACAGCAGTCTACAAAGGGGCGAGGAGGGGAAAGAAGGATTAGTATACTGAAAATCTGCGAAGCTAAATTTTTACCTGAAATGAAATCTTAAAACTATAGTATTAATGTGTCAGGGGGTACACTATCCTCCTCTTACCTTCAACAGCTCTTATGATGTCTTATACTCTATACAAGTTCTATAAGAAAATGCAAAAAAAGGTAAAAATAAACCAAGGACATGTCAGTATTGATTGTGTTTCAAACTTTTAACATACATGAAAAAAAATTAAATATTTTCTTTAAATCTAACAAAATATTAATTTTCAATCTATTTAACAAGTAAACTGCAAATTATGTTAGCCATGAAAAAAATTAAAGAACAATTACTTTAAAAATATTCCAGTTATGCAACTAAAGGTAAAATTTTCAATTACATAGCCAAATTTACATACTAATATTTACACATTTTTATTTATACAGTTTGCAGACAAGCCTTTCACAATTACATAATGTTAACTGTTTATCCAACTTATTAACATGCAAGAACTGCATTGGAAGAAGTGATCTAATAACAAGAAAACTCCCAATGTATGATTTTATCTGATAATGATGATAGGACAATAAACCTGTATACTTACTTATAAAAGGAATTCAACTTTTTCAATTCTCTGTCAAGCATCTGTCTGGTCAGAAATTTTTAATATCTCATTTTAATACACATTGAAATATATCTAGGTGTAAGGACAAATCAGATTGACAAAATATATATATATATATATATATCTATATTTTATTTTTGAAAACCGACAGGCACTAAAATTAATAATTCAAACCTTACATGTGCGCCCCTCTCCTCTTCTTCCTTCAACCAGATATATTTCAATGATTTGCCTATCTATAAGGGAATTCACAGATTAAAAAATAACATACAAAAAAAGCCATCAAATATCTTAACACTACTTTTAACTTGCATTAGACACATACCTATAACACTTTTGGCAAAGGATTTATTTTTTAAGGTAGCAAGTCCTAGATCTCCAATCTTTACAGAACCTGTTGTACCAGTGATGAAGATGTTGTCACATTTGAGATCCCTGTGTATAACTGGCGGTGTCCTTGTGTGTAAGAAATACAGCCCTTTTAAAATCTGTTTACACCAGTTTTTCAACACTTTCAAGTTTATTTTCTTCAATCTTCTAATATATCTGGAAAAAAAACCAACATATTAACCAGTAAGTATAAGATTGTCAAAAGTTTAAAATAATAAAAAAAATTATTAAGATTAAAATAAATTTTGCCAGTCCAAAACTTATTTTAATTGGGTTTCAGTTCAGAACTGTTTACAATAGCCCCATCAAAAGGCTGTATGTTGACAATGTTATTATATCCAGGGTATGATATTTAAGCTTTTTTGTAGGTCTGTAGGACAACCAACTTACATCTTTACATGGTTAGCTCTGGCTCGTAAAACCGTATCCAATTTATAAGAAAATGTTTATGTCAGCCTCAGAAACTAAAAGCTCATAATGAAATTTGTGAAAATTTCTGCGCAAAAACATTAGCCGAAATCAATATTTCAGAGCCAGAAATTAAAACAAAAAATTGCAATTGGCTAAATTGGTGAATAGCAGAGCAACCTCTGCTTCAATGTTCCTGAAATAACGAAAAACTACTAAGCTTACGTCTTCAATGTCCCAGATGTCATTAATTCTGTAACTAAAACAATCACTTTTCTATTACGTGTATTTTGTTCTTCCCATGAATCGTAAAATCTGACAATGTTTGGATGTTGCAATTCTTTCAACATTTCTGCTTCTTCTCTGAATCTTTGTCTTTCACTTTTATTCCATTTTTTATCCTTAGAAAAGATTGTCAAAAATTTAATTATATATCTATCACAATTTTAAAAATATAATTACAAAACCATTTAAACAGGAAGAGAAGTAACTGTATTAAGTCTTTCAAGATTATATTTTTTTAATTTAACCATACAATTTTGAACATTAACAATCTACTCTATAGCCATTCACTGGAGGTTTTACATAATTATATCTTGAGATAATTATATGCATAGTGCTTCTTGTAAGCATACAATGTCTCTTGTGTATCTGGTGTAAATGATTTTCCTAGATTATAACTGTGAAAAGAATTTAGTTATGTAATCAGTAGAATTGATATGTACATGTACAATTTCAAGAATTTGAAAACTTCTTCAAGCACCCTATACTTCTTATTTTCACTGTATTTAAATTGTATAAACAGCACAAATATAAAGCTCAAAACTGGAAAATTGAAAAATAAAAAGAAATCATATACAACTGCTAACATGTATATATAATGCTGCTGTTAACGCATAATTGAAACAGGTAAAAATTTGAAAGCCTTTTCATGCAAAATGATACAAAGTAGAAAAGGTCACTGCACATTAGAATAAAAAATATACACCCCATCTTAGCACAATTAATATTAATCATTCAAAGCACATAAATAATAATAATAATGAACTCAGTAGGAAATTTGATGCCCCTTATTACATAAAAGTTGACAATTTAAAAAAAAAAAAAAAAACAACAAATACCACTTGCATACCAGTTTGTCTGCATGTCATTCTGAGTAAAAGAAAATTCAGATATCTTAGATGTAAAAATCATTTTAAGAGACTTGCGAAGAGGAAAAAAATTGTACATGCAAATCCAGGGAAATGTTTGGACCACTTGTAAAAAAAAATAATTATTAGTATTTGTAAGTTATTTAATAGGTTCACTTTAAACTCAGTAACTTGCTAAATAGCCAAGTTCCTGTATTCAACTACTAATTATCAGCTATATCATACATGTAGAACATGACCAAACAGAATTTAGAAGTCTTTACATTATTTTCCAATTCAATTGCCTACCAGTAAATATATATTCATAAACAAAAATAAAACATTTTCTATTCCTTTCAGTCAATGTATTTTATATATAATTACAGGTTTATATGTTGAAAATCAGCAATAAGATTTGTCAAAAAATAATCAAAGTTTGTCTTTACACATAAGACATAAAAAATTAACAGCAAAACCCAATAAATAAAGGAACTAATTCATGCAAACTTCTGTATGAAACAAGTCTCTTCTGCAAAAGGATGCTAATACTTTAAACAGGTCATCTTACTGATATACAAGAGTTTGTTTCAAAAGCATGAGTCAACTTATCAAGTTATCATGTCATTTTTTTTTATAATGAAAGAATACTGTCCAAATATTCTGAGATTTATAAAAAACAAACCTAAAATTCCTATCTAAACCCTTATTCTCACTGCCTCTCTGCAGGTTATTTTTTCAAAAAGAAAAGTTACCTGTAATCCCAATATATTCTGTTTTTAGAAACAAAATAATTTAGACCTATATGATATATATACATGTAACATGAAATAATACGGTCAGCTCTAGATTCCCATTTAGTTAAAGCAAGCACTATAGATTATTTGTCAATTTCATAATTATCAATTTCCAATATCAACCTATTCTTTAATTTTAAAGCAAACAAGTTTTTACAAGTTAGCAACACAAAGGGGATAACATTTACCAAGAAACATTGAATTTCTGCAACTTTTGTCTATGAAATAAAGCAAGGTCAGGCAATAGATACATGTAGTAACCAGAAGCATATAATGTGCAG
This sequence comes from Tegillarca granosa, assembly GCA_029721355.1. Lineage (NCBI taxonomy): Eukaryota > Metazoa > Mollusca > Bivalvia > Arcoida > Arcidae > Tegillarca > Tegillarca granosa. The sequence continues at coordinate 36,664,075 of CM056599.1, read as the reverse complement.
ATAAACTTTTCTACATAATTTTGTCTTCTAATGAAATACTGTAGGAACTACACTTCTGTACAACATTGAATTTTTGATCATTCAATGTACTGAACAAGGTTGATGTAATTGAATGAAGATTGATTGGTAGTTCCCGAGTCATGGATCTGTGAACTTGGTGAAAGTCTATATGTGATACTAGTGCATTTTAAACATTTCCCCATACGTATGTTTAAAAAATTAACAAGTGTGATGAATGAGCATAAAAAATTTGACAGACATATAAAACCTCTGAATTTAACTAAAATGGTGATTTGAGTGACCATAATCTAATAGATCCATAAATTATGACAGTTTAAAAAAAAGAAAATACACTTCATATTGTAATTAATCAAGTTTTGTTAACAGAAGAAAAAGTACTGCACCAAATAGTTTAAAGCAATTGCATGAAATTGAAAATGTGAAATGAATATACAGGCCATAATAACAAGTATTGTACACAATAGGAAAAAATATCAAAACTGTTTTGTTACATATATTTTAGCAAGTGTTAAAATAATTTTTTTAAAAAAGGAAACAATAACAAATTAGTATTTGACTAGCAGCCATGCTAAAACTATCCACACTTAATTAGTGCACAGATGATTTCAAGCAGAACCACTGACAATCAAAAATGGGAAGAAACGAGTGCCAAAATTCATGTATCAAATTTACCTGTGTGCCACAAAATAAGTAATCCTACAAGAAGTACACAGAAAAAATAAGTATGACAATGCATAGACATACTGGTATGAGTGGAACAAGCCTATGTATATATGTACATTTTTATGAAAGAGAACAGAGAATAAGGCAACCTGCAGGAGATTCAGTTTCATTATAATACCAATATTATCCTTTATCATTTGAAATAGGTCTACAAGTACATGTATTGACACCTATTGTTAACCTTAGTTGCACCAAACTTCAGCTATTTGTTAGTAGAATAAAATTAAATGAGGCAGATTACCAGATAGCAAACAAAGTAAAAAAAAAAAAAAAAAAACCTTTCTTTTTTTAATCATTTCGTATACTGTATAAGTATCATATTATTTAAACAATAAAAATATCACATTAGGTTGAAATTGGTATTGACCAGAAAAAAGCAAGGATGATGATAAACCAAAAAATTGTAGGCTATAGAAAACCAACCATTACTTTTAAATTATAAATGCTGTGACAAAATCAATCACAATCTTATGAGTACATTACACATTTTATATTGTATAATAAATGCATAGGATTGAATAACATTCTTTCTATTACTGACAGGATATTAAGTGCTTAAATGTGCCTATTGTATTACAGGAAAAGGGAACTATTGTTTTTGAATAATTATAAATATTAGATTAAAGTATATAAGGTTCATGCATCTCTAGATCATTTCAGAGACATTGAAATATAGAATGCTGAACTGGTTTTATTAAATTATTTAACTCAATACATGTAAGAGATTAAATGAGATTTAACTGATTTGCACTCTTAAGCACTGCAAGATGCAGCTGAATAATTCAAATTCAGTTAAAGTTCTGGATATACAAGAGCACCATTGTTTCTCATAACTATGACCTCTACATGTACCAACCAGTTTCTGCAACTTCCAAGTTAAAGCATATGGATCCAGTTGATAACAATCCAAATTGTAAATTAGATAAATTATGTGGATAATGATATATTCAACATCCACCTCACCCTTGTTTTAAAAATGTATTCATAAAATCAGATGACATTCCAGCTGGATAAAAATAAAACATTAATTAAATTTAGCTGGATGTTGATGCAATAATGCAAATGACCTCCACTATTCTTAAATTGTCCTCTGCATCTTAACTCTAAAATTCTAAATTGTCTGGTGGCTTTTCAATAAAAAAAAAAATAACTTTAACCAGGGTTAATTTTGATTTCATGTGGCATTATTACATGCATTTATTTACATGTACTTTTTCCCTATCTTATGTGACAGATGAATATTTAAATATTTTTCTTCTTAATACATGTACTTTAAGAATTCATTTTTAATCAGTTAATGTTATGTACAAATTACAATTGAACCAACCTCCAATTAATTATGTATAGGAAATATTATATTGACCAAGACCATGATGTGTGTGTGTGTGTGTGTGTGTGTGTGTGTGTGTGTGTGTTTTAGTTATGACTTACAACCACAAAACTGAACCACAGATCAATCTCATTAAAGATACTGCTAAATAACCTGATGTCATACAGACCTAGGGTTGAAAAATCAATGGATTGGATGATTCCAACTAATAACTCACCTGAAATGTAAAAAAAAAAATAAAAAAAATTATTGATGTGACAATAATTAAAAACACATTCTACTCATACAAGTAATAATACTCTAAGAACAATCTTATATCTTCTTTACATATATAAATTGAATGGAGTTGAATGATGTTTTACACCCCAGACAAGATTATGTTAAGGAGGCAGTCATAAGTAGAATGGTAGAGGGAACCAAAGTGCCAGAAAAGACAGCAACTTTCTGAAAATAAACTGACAAACTTACTTACACTAGGATATGCTAAGTGGGGTTTAAATTTGAGTGTTAAGATGTGCTATACTGTTTTCTTATCATAGTGAAGTATTTGAAAACCCCAAAATTTAAAAAAACAATACAAAATGTCACAAATGTAAGACATGTCAAATGTGAGACAAAATTAAAATGTAAATATTTAAAAACATTAAAAATAATACATTTGCATCATTTTTTTATTCTATCAACAAATCAGGTAACTTGAGACACTGCCTTTATTATCAGGTTTTTAGACTCTTTGACAACCATGCAAACGACAGCGATATGCTCAGACAAATATTAAGATTACTGGCTTTCAGTGCATTATAAATAAGTGATAAACAATGCAAATTAAAGCACATTTTGTTGCTTACGTTGATACAAAACTAAAGCACTTTACCTAGCCAACTTTACATGTCAAAATGATTGACAAACATGGATGTTGCACACTATGGATATGATTTTCAAAGTCTGTCTTAAAATAAATAATGATTATTATGGAATTCAAAACAGATATTTTTATGGTCTAGGGGAAAAATTTAAGATTTTTTGAGGGGACAATACTAAAATTCAATATTTAAAAAGAGCTAGATCAATTCTAATGTAGCTCACAATAATAAAAAAAAAAAGTTACCAAAAACTTTTTTTAAAAAAATACCCCAGGTCACAGACACTTATTCAAAGGCAAAAGATATTCTATACTAAGTACATGTGAGCTAAACCTAAGGATGTAGACATTTGTGCTGCGGATAAATAAACCTTAGCCTCCTAAGCTTGTACTTTAAACTGATGATTTTAAACTTCCTGATGAAATGCACAAGAAGAGAGAGAGAATCTTTTACAATACATTAGTGTTAGCTTTCACTTCAAATCATGGGAATTGTAAGTGAAATGTTTTCTGTAAGAATTACTGAGACTGTCTGTTGACATAAATTAAAATTAACAATAGGTTTTGTCATAATCATTATATTGACAATTACCTGTAACTCACACCAAGCCACAGCCACACCAGTTTCTGTATCAAGACCTTTGTATACTGTCTTAAAAGAGCCTCTTCCAATATCAACATCAAACTTTAGGAAACGGCCATCTGGAGATGTAGCAACAGCTTCTTCTACTTCATCTTCTTTTTTCTCTTCTTCATCTTCCTTCTTACTATCAAGTTTAAGTTCTTCACCATCTCCTAATTTCACTACATCTAGTAAGGAATCACTTTGATCTGACTGAAATGTTCCAGATTCTGATATTTTTAACAATGAATTTGAACTACTACAGCTATCTTCTAATCCAGAACTTTGTCTAACATTTATGCCACTGTCAAATGTATTATGTAAAGCATCTGTTTTAAGTTCAGATTGACTTATCCTTGTCTCTGGACCATCACTTTCATAAACAGTAGCCTTATTATCAATTGTGACTGATCTTTTAACTTTGCGGACTTCAAATGATCTCCTTTTAATTTTGTTCTTTGTTGTATCACTTGTAACTCTCCGTTCAACACCTTTATCATCATTCAAATTGGTATGTGTAACAACTGAACTGTCACTAGTTGTACATGAAGCATTTCTTTCTTCTTTTTCTTTTTTATCACAAAAATTAGGTTTATCAGAATTATTACTACAATCACTTCCAATATCATTTCTACCATTTTTATTTACACTTCCAACAGAATTTGTTCTTATTCTACTATCCACTTCATTTGATATATTTTTAACAGTGAATGGTTCATCTACATCATCCTCATAACCATCAGTCTCACTAAAAGCTCTTCCTCTTCTGAATCTTCCTATTTTTTCTTGAGCACTTGCCTGAAAACGACCACTAAAACATGATGATTTAGTTGAACTTTTCTCATCAACTTTGTGAGATAAATCATTCTCGTTTGATTTTCTATCATTCTCATTTGATTTTCTCTCTCTAACAACTGCCAATCTATTTCCTTTTGTAGTTGTTTTGGATAAAATACCACTATCTAAAGACCTCCGTTCAATCATTGTTGATCTCTCCCGCAATTTGTGCGTGTTCTTTTGACCCATATCACGGGTACTATCACCAGACCATCTTCTTATCCTTCTAATGGAATATGGTGAAGATTTTGAAGAAGATGATGACTTAACCAAATCACTGCCATTTTCAGTTTTTTGTGAAACTTCACCATTTAAAACAGGTGAATGAGTTTGACCTTTACTCATTTTAACCATTAATAAATACTATTTGACACAATATAATACAAAATCCCCTCCTTGAGTCACTATCTCAAGAGAAATCACAGCACTATTGAAAATATTCATAATGTAGCGCTGCAACAGATAACAGACTGTTACAAGTAACATTCATTCCTAACATACCTTTCATTAAGACACATTGTCATGGGTTATGGCTGTCAATATTCCTTGAACACAGCTTAAACCCACAAATTCTTTTATAAATTATACAGCAGTAATCCACAGAATTTCACAAATCACTGTTGTATTTTTATATCACAGACTTATATTTACGATGACAAATGAATTTAAACTGCCTTGCTACGTGTCTTGCTGAACATGCAAGTTCAAAACATAAAATGAGTCTGACCTACTTTTTTCAAGATGAAAACAAAGTTTATGAACGTCGACCTCTCGACAATTGTTAATATTTGGTGTACTAAAGATCGACTGAAACGACGATCTCTTCATACAACACCAATATTTTGTTACATGTTTGTAACTCGCCATGTCTGACATAATTTAATCATTCCACACGAGGATGCAGTCAATGAATGACAAGACATTCCAGTCTGTCGAGATGTTGCGTCACAAGAAATGTTGTTATTAACCTTTTCACGACACTTTGGGGACGTCTAGAGAATCCCAATGGGATGAATATATCCTTAAATTGTTAACTTCCCATTTTTAAATCACTACTTGCGAATCATTTTCACACATAAATCCAACTTACACAAAACACGTCACTCCTACTAATCAATCTCCTGTTTCTCTCACAATGGCGACTGGTCATCCCTCGAATATAGTTCAATGCGCAATAATATAAAAGGAACGTTTTAAAATATTTATCCGAATCTTGTACATGATATTATTTTATTTTTTAAAATAAAAAGTAATTGAATCAATTAAAGTTTCTTTGTTATGTACAGAAACCGATAAGAACAAATACAAATATGAACGTTCTAGAACTATATTTCATCTTTCAACGTAATCCGCCGGATATCAGCGAAGTCTAATAAATTCGTCTGCTCAAAGACTAAATGCGCAAACCATTTTATAAGTTGTGAATATATATAAAATACCATTTCCCCCAGAAATCTCATTTCAATAATCATTTATATTGGCGGGTCAGATATACTTAAAATAGTCGTTTGATAAAAAGTAAATATTATTAATCATAGATAATACAGACTATTATATTATTTTATTTCAATGGACCAGAGATTGATGGGTATCAAACTTGAAAAAAGATATTTATAAGGAAGTTTTTGAAGGACCAAACTTGAAAAAGATATTCACAAGGAAGTTTTTGATAGATGTTGCTTCCAAAGTAACTAGTCTCGTGCTAGAAACATGTACTGCTGGATAATGGGATTCATCTGTTCCACGTGATCAATTTAGCGGAACGATATGGAGAGTTTACGTGAGTGCGCAAATTCCCGTCATTAATTAACGTCGTTTTGTTGTAATTTATGCATAGAATCTAATTACGGAAAACAATAATCTATTAAAGTAAAATGTTATGTGTATCACTTGGGTTTAGTAAGTTTCAAAGCCGAGATTTTTTAATATGAAATGGCATACCATTAAAAAGACGTTACTTTTAAAAATTTTCGACGTATACTGTTTACTATTTCACACAAACTTTCCATATGACCCGATCTCGAGAACGATCGACTGAGTGTTTTTCCATAAAATAACACAATTTCTTCAAAATGCGACATAAAGTTAACGGTTTCAAATTATAATGCCTGGGGGAATTTTTCAGTAAGACCATCGCTTTTACCTTTTTTCTTTTAGTAATTTGGCTGTTAACCATTTTTTAAAAAATTAATTTGGTTTATGGTTTAGTCTCGGTAATTAAATCGTTTGTTTCGATCACATTTTTTCTATTTCAATTAAATACATTTGTACTAAAACGAACAAGCCAGAAACACATACACTTAACGCCCTTTGTGATATAGGTAATAAATTGACCCAATTTTTACTTTTCTTTAATCTTTGCCACTATCACCTTTACACGGATTTTACTATGCTGTCTATTTAGTGTACTTAAATATCTCAACAAAATGACTGATTGCACAAGTAGATGATATACACCTATCCCTCACGAATAAATGAATTACGTCATTTGAAAAATTAGGTCTTCAGATTATGCAAATTAATATACGCATGTTTTAAGAGCATGTCATGGTAACGTGATCGTTGTTGAATCAGAGATCCGTGATCACAGGACTTCAGGTGAGTAATGGTGTTTTACGTCCCAGTCAAGAATTTTTCACTGATATCGAAGCGGTCGGTTCCGGGATGGTAGAGGAAACAGGAGTGCCCAGAGAAACCGATTTTCGGCAAGCGAACCGATAAAATTTCTCACACTAGGATCTTTCGGAGTGGGATTCGAACCGAGTCGACGAGAGGGACTGTAATCAGTTAGTCCTCGCTTCAGAACACTCGACCACCGAGTTTGTCTTAATTCTGACGACGTCTTTATTTTGTCTTCCCCAAAATATGTGCCATTCTCAGTAAAAAGTAATTCAATATTAACACCTTAAAAGCGAGAGAGATATTTTTAAAGATTTTAAAACAATTGTTTAAACTGACAAAAATAAAACAGCTGTTTTCTTATCAGACGATCCCGATTTAGTTTGAACCTTTCCTTTCTTCGGCTAGATTAAAGGTGTATATTAAGGTGCGTGCATTAAATCATTCAGAAAAACAAAGTGTCCCAATGAATGAAAATATGCTTACCCTGTAAGTAATAACACGACAAGTTTGGGCTGGTAGCTTGACCCGAAATTTGAAAAAAAAAAATTAAAATGATTTTACCGTCTCATTTTAAGAAGTTTTATCTAAAATTTCAACTTATTATTTCTTCCATTCGCGTTCAATGTAGACTAGCTGGAAATTGAAAAATGACGTTTTTTTTAATTATATAATTATGAACCCTGTTTAATTTTAAAATGTGGGGTTAAATGCCCAGATCAAACAGATTGAATAATACACCGAAACTTACCTGTAAAAGTATGCGTATCAAAAATCTATCTTGAATGACAGGTATATAATAATACATAGAGGCTTGTTTTATTGAAATAATGAATGGGTTTAAGTGATAAGTATATTTATATACTCACAAAACCACATACCTATAGTAGTTAAAAAAAAAAAATTAAACGCACATGACGTATGGTCTGACTGGTTAAAAAAATAAGTACCCGAGAAAAATAAAAATCACACTTTTAAAAACAAGTGTAAATAAGTTGTTATCTTTCTGTATATCTTTACAAAAAACACACTGAAATGACGAACTAAATAGTAATGAAAATGAAACCTATGGGAAATCGAAAAATATTTTGTATTTTCTTCCTCGTGTTTTGTATTTTCTTCCGTGTGTTTAGTATTTTATCCATTGTGTTTGATATTTTATTCCTTGAGTTTGATATTTTATTCCTCGTGTTTAGTATTTTATTCCTTGTGTTTAGTATTTTATTCCTCGTGTTTAGTATTTTATTCCGTGTGTGTAGTATTTTATCCCTTTTGTTTAGTATTTTATCCCTCGTGTTTAGTATTTTATCCCTCGTGTTAAGTATTTTCTTCCGCGTGTTTAGTATTTTATCAGTTGTGTTTAGTATTTTATCCCTTGTGTTTAGTATTTTCTTCCGCGTGTTTAGTATTTTCTTCCGTGTGTTTAGTATTTTATCCCTCGTGTTTAGTATTTTATCCCCCGTGTTTAGTATTTTTTCCTCGTGTTTAGTATTTTATCCCTTATGTTTGGTATTTTATTCCTCGTGTTTAGTATTTTCTTCTGTGTGTTTTGTATTTTATTCATCGTGTTAAGTATTTTATACCTCGTGTTTAGTATTTTTTCCTCGTGTTTAGTATTTTATCCCTTGTGTTTAGTATTTTATTCTTCGTGTTTAGTATTTTCTTCTGGGTGTTTTGTATTTTATTCATCGTGTTTAGCATTTTATCCCTCGTGTTTAGTATTTTTTCCTCGTGTTTAGTATTTTATTCCTTGTGTTTAGTATTTTTTTCCTTGTGTTTTGGTTTTTATTCCCGTGCGTTTAGTATTTTATCCCTTGTGTTTGGTATTTTATTCCTCGTGTTTAGTATTTTCTTCTGTGTGTTTTGTATTTTATTCATCGTGTTTAATATTTTATTCCTTGTGTTTAGTATTTTATTCCTCGTGTTTAGTATTTTATTCCTTGTGTTTAGAATTTAATCCCTTGTGTTTAGTATTTTATCCCTCGTGTTTAGTATTTCATTCCTCGTGTTTAGTATTTTATTCCGTGTGTTTAGTATTTTATCCCTTGTGTTTAGAATTTAATCCCTTGTGTTTAGTATTTTATTCCTCGTGTTTAGTATTTTATTCCGTGTGTGTAGTATTTTATCCCTTGTGTTTAGTATTTATCCCTTGTGTTTGGTATTTTATCCCCTGTGTTTAGTATTTTATTCCTTGTGTTTGGTATTTTATCCCTTGTGTTTAGTATTTTATCCCTTGTATTTAGTATTTTATCCCTTGTGTTTAGTATTTTATTCCTTGTGTTTAGTATTTTATTCCTCGTGTTTGGTATTTTATTCCTTGTGTTTAGTATTTTATTCCTTGTGTTTGGTATTTTATCCCTTGTGTTTAGTATTTTATCTCTTGTGTTTAGTATTTTATCCCTTGTGTTTAGATTTTATCTCTTGTGTTTAGTATTTTATCCCTTGTGTAGTATTTTATCCCTTGTGTTTAGTATTTTATTCCTTGTGTTTAGTATTTTATCCTCGTGTTTAGTATTTTCTTCCGTGTGTTTAGTATTTTATCCCTCGTGTTTAGTATTTTATTCCTCGTGTTTAGTATTTATCCCTTGTGTGTAGTATTTTATCCCTTGTGTTTAGTATTTTATTCCTTGTGTTTGGTATTTTATCCCTTGTGTTTAGTATTTTATCCTTCGTGTTTAGTATTTTATTCCTCGTGTTTAGTATTTTATCCCTTGTGTTTAGTATTTAATCCCTTGTGTTTGATATGTTATTCCTTGTGTTTTGTATTTTATTCCTCGTGTTAAGTATTTTATTCCTTGTGTTTTGTTTTTATTCCCTTGCGTTTAGTATTTTATTCCGTATGTATGTATTTCATTCCGCTTGTTTTCAGTGTATTTCATTCTGCGTGTTTTGTATTTCATTCTGCGTGTTTTGTATTTCATTCTGCGTGTTTTGTATTTTATTTCGCGTGTTTTGTATTTCATTCTGCGTGTTTTGTATTTTATCCCTCGTGTTTGATATTTTATTCCTCGTGTTTAGTATATCATTCCGTGTGTGTAGTATTTTATCCCTTGTGTTTGGTAGTTTATCCCTTGTGTTTAGTATTTTATCCCTTGTGTTTAGTATTTTATCCCTCGTGTTTAGTATTTTATTCCTCGTGTTTAGTATTCTATCCCTTGTGTTTAGTATTTTATTCCTTGTGTTTTGTATTTTATTCATCGTGTTTAGTATTTTATTCCTTGTGTTTTGTTTTTATTCCCTTGCGTTTATTATTTTATTCCGTATGTATGTATTTCATTCCGATTGTTTTCAGTGTATTTCATTCCGCGTGTTTTGTATTTAATTCTGCGTGTTTTGTATTTCATTCCGCGTGTTTTGTATTTTATCCCTCGTGTTTGATATTTTATTCCTTGTGTTTAGTATTTTATTCCGTATGTATGTATTTCATTCCGCTTGTTTTCAGTGTATTTCATTCCGCGTGTTTTGTATTTTATTTCGCGTGTTTTGTATTTTATTTCGCGTTTTGTATTTTATCCCTCGTGTTTGATATTTTATTCCTTGTGTTTAGTATTTTATTCCGCGTGTGTAGTATTTTATCCCTTGTGTTTGATATGTTATTCCTTGTGTTTAGTATTTTATTCATCGTGTTTAGTATTTTATTCCTTGTGTTTAGTATTTTCTTTCTTGTGTTTAGTATTTTCTTTCTTGTGTTTTGTTTTTATTCCCGTGCGTTTAGTATTTTATTCCGTATGTATGTATTTCATTCCGCTTGTTTTCAGTGTATTTTATTTCGCGTCTTTTGTATTTCATTCCGCGTGTTTTGTATTTTTAATTTGCGTGTTTGTATTTCATTCTATGTGCTTAGTATTTTATTTCTTTTTTTATTATCTATTTTGCTTGTTTTCATTTTTTTCCAGCCGATTGCTTATTCAGAACCAAATCCATTTTAAATTCCCTTGATAATCTTCGAAAAAATGTAATACACATAAATCGCGTCTCTATGACAGTTTAGAATTTTTAAATAGCGGTGTATCTGAAGCCACAAGCAACTTGATACTTATCGAATGTATTGAAAAATATTCACATTGATAGCATATGGCATGTAATTCACTCACCCTCCCTCTATCTCTCTCTCTCTCTCTCTCTCTCTCTCTCTCTCTCTCTCTCTCCGACAAAAGATAACCTTTGCCTAAAATAGAACTTGTAAGTTGTTAGTTACGTAACGTTGACGTTATTATCAAACTCCTAAACGTTACATACGGGCATTATAAGGTACCTTGGCAACAGAAAAACCTTGTATTAATGCCCAAAACAAGGCGACATCGACTCAATGAAATGCCTTGTTTTTTACGGTGCAGAGTTACTAAAATCACGTAGGCAAATGATAAACTTATGTAACATGTTTATAAGAGGATACAACTCTAAAACAGCAGACATCTTGTATTTATTTTACTAATAGAATATGTTTATTTTCTTATTTCAGGAAATCTTGGCAAGTTTAACAAAAATAATACCTCGCATACCTTTATAAGTCCTTTCAACACGGAACGTAAACAAAAACAACCAAGACAGATTTATTCTTGTATGTCCGTGTTAATAAATATATTTTTGTTTTATTACAATATCATATATATGTGTGTCACAGGTACATGTGTATTATATTGTATATAGTTCTTATATATTGTGTATCATATTGTTTATTTTATAAGCAAATAGAATAGATTACCGCCTAAAATGGACGTAGGAGTGAAATGGTGTTGTTTTACGACCAATTCGAGATTCTTTCACTTATATCGAAGTTGTCTGTCCTTTGAAGGTGGAGAAAACCGAAGTGTCCGTAAAACAACTTACAAATTTTCTTACACTAGGATCTGCCAGAGTTGAACTCAAAGCTTGACAGTAAAGGGCACTGGCCCTAATCGAGGTTGGAGGGAATGGATGAATATAACAGATTGGAATGGTATAGAAAATTTAATTTGATTAAAAGTTTTCTACTTATCAAGTCAGTCAATTCTGGGATGGTCAAGGAAACCGGAGTGCCCGGGGGCGGCACCGACCTTCGGCTTTAAAACAAGAATTTTTCACACCATACAGATGAGTTCTAGAATTGAGAGACGATGTGTTCATGTGATCATTAGACTTCTCTGCCAGCGAGGCCCAAATGGGGAAAGAGCGAGGACATTGCTTTTCTTTTAGGATAAAAATATCAAAATCTGCTTTTAAACACTAGCAAAAAACAAGGCTTATTTATTATTATGATACTCATTAAATTAGATAAAAATTTTATTATAATATAATATATTATATATAATGTACATGTATAATATTATAATATATTACATTAGTTAAAATAAACATTGCGACCTTTAGCGTCGAATGATTTTAATATACACATATATTTATCACGTAAAAGAGACATTTTGTGTGATTACATTAAAATATTACTGTGAAATTAAAGTTTCAGACCATATCATTTTTACAAATAAAATCAGACGTAGTGAGATTTGTTAAGGACTATGGAATCCACGGTGATAACTTTTCTTGAGTGACAAAAGTCACGTAAGTCACATGGTCTGTGCGTTGTTTTTGCCGCCATATTTACGTCAACAATTTAGAGGGAGTTCTTATTCTATATACCATGTGTTACTTAGATTAATAATGTAAGAAAGTGATTAAATCTCATTTAGATGTCCGCGATATGAAGTCAATTGTAAACAGCATTGACCGATATATATGTTAGGTTTAAACTGCTCCAAACCTGTTATTACACGATCTCTCTCTCTCTCTCTCTCTCTCTCTCTCTCTCTCTCTCTCTCTCTCTCTCATAGCCAACATAACCATAAAAGTGGAGACAAAAAAGTTAAATGATAAAAGTATGGAATATGGGACATTTTTTATTTGAGGACATGTCATAAGCCCTTACGTAATCTAACTATAATCCATTCTAAACCCATTCTAATCTAACCTGTGATTGGTCGATGTGGGGACACGAAATTTGTAATCATGCCATAGTGTCCCCACGTTGTAAATAAAATGTTAAATAAATGCCTTCAAATAACTGTGGGTAATCTCTCTCTCTCTCTCTCTCTCTCTCTCTCTCTCTCTCTCTCTCTCTCTCTCTCTCTCGATGAATATAGCTTTTAAAATACTGGAATTTGGAACCGCAGATGTAAATCAGTTGAACTTTGATTTTGGTCCAGATTTCAATATTTCCTTGTTTTATAACCGTGATTGTTAACTTTTACACATCACATAATACTGTTTAACAAAAGAAACTAGGTGCATATAAATGAGTAGAATCTGGTGCAAATCAGTAAAAATGAATAATAATTTAAATACCGATAACTTTTACCTTGGGCATTAGGTGTCATTTTTTAATATTATATAATATTAGATTGCTAGATACAGCTACTTGTGTTATATATAATAAGCAGAATTAAGTGCAAATCCGTACAAAAATCAACCACGTTTAATTTTTATTAGCTTAAAGCTATATACACAATTGAAACTTTCATACTTGACATAAAATTATTCCATATATCAATATTATAAACTAGATCTGATCTTTTGTACCGAAGGCACTAACGAGAGAGAGAGAGAGAGAGAGAGGAGAGAGAGAGAGTTTAAACTTTCAGTACCAGTCATTTATAAATTTGACCGATTTACGTTTAATGCACTTATACATACATGTACTATTTACCATAGATATATTATATATAGTGACTGGTAATTGTCATTTAATTCATAGCTAATGACTGGGAACTGAATGCTTGAGGTAAAATGGGGTTTAACAGCTAAAACGTACGAGTAAATGCGGTCGAGTTTACAATTCCCAAATTAAGTTGGAGTGAAAATCGGCGCAAATAAAGCTAAGGAAAAGGTTTAGAGCAAAAGGCAATGATTCATCAAAAGTAACCCATTATATATAATCACATTCGATGAATTGGACTCTATTTTGGACAGACTTCCTTTTGCATCCTCCGTTGAAATTTTAATTTTTATTGAAATTGACTAAAATGTTAAAATTATGTCATTTTGAACATTTCTGTAAAAAATAAATTTTACATTGTTTGGGGGGAGGTACAAAAGGAAGTCTAAATTCTATTTTGGTCTGATGAAACTTGTTGGTATAATTGTTTCCTTGACGTACGTCCTCATGTTACTGTCATGAGTTGATTTTGAATTTGTATTAAAATAATGCAGTCAAAATCAGCACATGACAGTACATACAAGCAGGGGCCTTTAATACTAACAAGCTATACTTGTCACTGAAATAAGATTTATCATAATGTGCCGTTTTAAAATTTTGATTGTAATAGTAGATTCGTTACCACGTGCTTTTTTAAAATGCATTTTTCAATATATACATGTACATGTATCTATATAGTCACGCGGAAGACGGACGAAAACGAAAGCATGTCATTCAGCCAAGAGCAAAATCATATGAAATATAGGAAAAAATGTCATACAGCAAACCGATGACATATAGTATATATACATGTGTATATGGCTAATAAGCTAAAGCCTACCATACAACATGTCAAATAAGCGTATACTGCGTCAAATAGAAAAAAGAAACAATAAAGATTGTTGTTGTTGTAATGTTGTTTAACGTTGTATCAGCAAATTTCAGCTATTCGCGATGAGAGCAATGTTGTTAATGTCGAAAGCTTTATAATAAAAAGACGTGTATGCGTGAGATGTGTAAGTGTGAATTATGGTCGGCACTGTACTAGTTAGTGTGCACTTAGGGCGACTTTTTGGTAAGGTGCTAGCTCGCCGAGTCAGTATGCCACAGACAAGCATACCCGACCGGGATTCGAACCAACGACCTCAAGCTATCGAAGCGGACGTTCTACTGCTGAGCCACCGAGTCGGTCTAAAAGAAGAAGGAGAGGAGAATGAACCAATATCATATGACAGATCAACGAAAAGCATGTCATAGAACAAAATAAATATGTCAAGTGACATTTTTGTTTTATCGTATCTTAAAATCACATGGTTTAGATAATGTGATATTTCATAAAACTATCAATCGTTTGATGTAACAATTAGTGATACAGATATTAATCATAGTACATCTTATCCAGGTACGCGAGTTTACACCTGAAGATAACTCTCCTTTGACGTAAAATTTTTACGTGTCACATTCGGATTTTGTTTGATTAAATATCTCGTGTGTTCGCATACTCTGTATCAAAGGGCAATGGACTTATAAGATTATTATTTCAGTAATACAAATCTTAGTTATATTTTTGTATAAAAATCTAATGGATTTAGCGTGTACAAATTTTGGTGTAAAACAGACGAAAATCAAATTTACATAGCAGAATAAAATTAGCGTTCGAGACTGCCACGAGACTGAGGATTATCAATTTTGTTAGTGAGTGGGAATGGTGTTTAAACAGATTTCCCAAAAAGTTAGTAATGTGATGCTGACTGTTATGTATTACTTTAGAATTTTTATTTACTTATGCATTTAAAGGACAATTAATCATAGATCTCAAACAAATATGAAATTTAAATCGCACTTTCAGATCCCCAACACTTGAAATAATATTTATAATTATAATAATGATAATAATAATACCCATTCACAATTTTTCTCGTATGAATCTTAGCGTATACCTTGGATCATTAAACATACATGTAACAGATACCGACAAATGCACTTTAACGAACAAAAATAAGATAACCTAAATCTTTACCGATTTAAAAAACTAATTAAAATATCAAATTGCCTTGAACCACTTTCATATCCGCGTCACTTTTTTCGCAATATGTTTTTTTTTCTATATCAACCCGTCTTTTATTTTCCCTTCTAAAAATATAATGCAAATATTGTAAAAAAAATATTGTGTATTATTTCATAAAAATTCAAATTCAAAAGTAGCACATGGCAAAACGAAAAAACAAAAAAGTAAAATAGATAAACTGAGAGCAGTTAGCCCGTACTAGGGTTTTACCTTGAATTTAAATCGGGACTGAGGATAACTTTGTATCGGCAATTATACCCCGACTAGCAGTTTAGCTTTTACAAGCAGTTCAACCGGCACTAGGGTTGGCCTTGTACCAACAGTTATATTGGTACTGAGGATAACCTTGTACCGGCAGTTATACCGCGACCAGCAGTTAAGCTTTTGCAGGCAGTTCAACCGGCACTAGGGTTGGCCTTGTACCAACAGTTATATTTGTACTGAGGATAACCTTGTGCCGGCAGTTATACCGCGACTAGCAGTTTAGCTTTTACAGGCAGTTCAACCGGCACTAGGGTTGGCCTTGTACCAACAGTTATATTGGTACTAAGGATAACCTTGTACCGGCAGTTATACCGCGACTAGCAGTAAAGCTTTTACAGGTAGTTCAACCGGCACTAGGGTTGGCCTTGTACCAAAAGTTATATTGGTACTGAGGATAACCTTGTACCGGCAGTTATACCGCGACTAACAGTTAAGCTTTTGCAGACAGTTCAACTGGCACTAGGGTTGGCCTTGTACCAACTGTTATACCAGTACTGAGGATAACATTTTACCGACAGTTATACCGGCACTAGGGTTGGCCTTGTACCAAAAGTTATATTGGTACTGAGGATAAACTTGTACCGGCAGTTATACCGCGACCAGCAGTTAAGCTTTTGCAGGCAGTTCAACCAGCACTAGGGTTGGCCTTGTACCAACAGTTATATTGGTACTGAGGATAACATTTTACCGGCAGTTATACCGGCACTAGGGTTGGCCTTGTACCAAAAGTTATATTGGTACTCAGGATAACCTTGTACCGGCAGTTATACAGGACTAGAGATTAAGCTTTTACGGGCAGTTCAACTGATACTAGGGTTGGCCTTGTACCAACAGTTTTACCGGGACTAGTGGTTAACCTTTCACCGGTGTGTGTTTGTTAAAGGGGGTGGTTTAGGGGTGTACTTTTTGCCAGGTGCATTGATAGAAAGTGAAATTAAATTTACCTCACACTCCGGTATGGGCTCGAACTGACGACCCTTACCACTTGGCTACGTGTCTCCAATCAAAGGTAAAAACTGACGTCACTTCCTTTATTTGACCTTGTGCTTGCACAAAATTTTACGCGCAATCGCAATCGCAAGTCCAACATAAATAATATTTAAACTGCCTGATTTATGATTAGTGTTATATTTCTAAATTTATTTTACTCCGTGCATGATGCACGTGCGAAAATTTCGCTTTAGCTTGAAATTGTTCCGCATTCTTGATCATAAAACTCTCATTCTGTACATCATGTCATGATAACCATGTAGTTTGTATCATTCACGTGCGAACAACACACACATTTGCAAAATGCTACCGTGATAAATTACATAAACTTAAAGAGAAAATTATGTGCATTTCATTTCTTGCTGATAATTCTTCATGACAGTTGTTGATAAATATTTATGCAATTACTCACAAAATGTTTTCTGATTTAATCCCGATAAATTCTAAAATTTCTGCTGTTAAAAACATGACAACACCAACTAATTAAAAAGATAACACAGTGTAGAATGAACTGATCTTAAATTTGGATTGGCAAGGGAATACATTTTTTATATTATTAATTTAATTTCCTTTTTTTTTTTTTTTTTTTTTTTTTGGGGGGGGGGTTACAATATATATAACACACACACAATTTTCTTTTGAATTAGCTAGACTTATTAACTTAGTTTTGAAACGAGAATCGGTCTCACAAACAAATGTTCAATTTTATAACCTGGTCAAAAAATACTTTCCACGCATCCAATCAAAATATCCAATTTAAGTGCAATTAATTTTAAATATAAACTTTATGCAGTGAGAATCCAATTTAGTCCGCAGTGCCTCTTGCCCCCTAGATTAGAATCCCACTTGGGCAGGTCCTTATGTAAAAAAGTTTTTTTAGTTTGTTTGCCGAAGTCGCTGGTTTTCTTGGGGCATTCCGGTTTCCTCCACCTTCCGAACGCCTCTCTCCGCCTAGATTCAATTCCCACTCGGGCAGATTCTAGTGTGAAAAAGTTTGTGTTTGTTTGCCGAAAGTGGCTGGTTTTCTTAGGACATTCCGGTTTCCTCCACCTTCCGCATGCCTCTCATCGCCTAGATTCAATTCCCACTCGGGCAGATTCTAGTGTGAGAAAGTTTGTGTTTGTTTGCCGAAAGTGGCTGGTTTTCTTAGGACATTCCGGTTTCCTCCATCTTCCGCATGCCTCTCATCGCCTAGATTCAATTCCCACTCGGGCAGATTCTAGTGTGAGAAAGTTTGTGTTTGTTTGCCGAAAGTGGCTGGTTTTCTTAGGACCTTCCGGTTTCCTCCATCTTCCGCATGCCTCTCATCGCCTAGATTCAATTCCCACTCGGGCAGATTCTAGTGTGAGAAAGTTTGTGTTTGTTTGCCGAAAGTGGCTGGTTTTCTTAGGACCTTCCGGTTTCCTCCATCTTCCGGATGCCTCTCATCGCCTAGATTCAATTCCCACTCGGGCAGATCCTAGTGTGATAAAGTTTGTGTTTGTTTGCGAAGGTCGCTGATTTTCTCTGGATACTCCGGTTTCCTCCACAATCCCTGAACTGACTGTCTGTATATAAGTGAAAAAAACTTGACTGGGACATGAAACACCAATAATCCAATCAAACCCAATCTAATCTAGTCTAGTCCGTATTTCACATTTCATGATCAGCTTTAACTCATCCCTCAGATAATAACATGAATAGACAGAAAATGTAACAACAGAATAATTATACGAGAAAATAAAACGTATTCATTGAGTGAGTTGTAGGTTACCAGCTTATCTTGTGAAACAGACATCATACAAACAGTCCCAGATGTTTCCATCAGATGTGATGATGACAAATGATACTGTATGGCAATATTCCAACTTATAATGATGAGCCAATAAAACTGAGAAAAGCTGGTAAATCATAGTATGGTACCCCATTCGTACTGACTGTTGTTCTAACGTCAACTTGTTTATGAGGAGATAGTATATTAATGTTGTCTGTAATCAATTAATAAGAAGTCAATTTCGGCAGTTATTTTTTGCCGTCTTGTGAAACCGGTATAAATAGTGAAAATGAGAGATAGAAAACAGGTACAAATATTCCTGCTTATTTTGCCAAGTCACCAAGAACCAACTTGACTAATATTCAATCAGTGAACTCGGTTATATAGCCATACCAAAAGAGTTTGATTTTTAAAGTGTTATTAAAGTATTCAGTTAAATGTTGAAGCAGTTTTCTAGCGTTTTTATTTTTTTTTAAACCTAATTTGCATCTTCAACTGCTGGTAGAGTCTAGGGATAGTGAGCGAATGAATTATTGCAAAGCATTATTTCAGTTACTCGAGGCTATCTAGCGATAGGATATGGATACTAAAACCAGTAACCCCCACCCCACCCCCCCCCCCCATAAAAAAGAAAAAAAAAATTAACAATTTCAGAACACATGCACAAATTTTTATAAGGAACAGATCTTTAAACAAGAAGTAGAACTTCCCGCGTAAATAAAACTTGCACAATAAAAGGCTTGACACCTTAATAAAATATCAAATTGTCAACAGAACTCTTGACATGTCTCTCTCACTACAGTAAGACTGTGCACTTCAAAATCTTAACTCGGGTATCAACGGTACGTATGTCCACCCACAGTGTATGTACGTCAACCCACATTTATTGATGTTTTGAGTCGAACAAACTCTGTGAACTATAATATATATAGTAGACGTCTGGGTTAAACGAAGGTCTTTGTAAAATGCCACTGGTTAAAAGTATTAAATAATATGATAACATTAACATCAACGATAAAACAATGTGAAAAAAGAGTCGTCACATAAATAACAGATTGCATAACATATTATCGACTTAATTGGACTGGATGCATTGGCCGAGATTATCGGACATGTGTCCTTAGCTGACCTCTTCAACACAGTCATGCCAGAAAAATTACGATAGATACACAAGATAGTGGATTAGGATTGGGAACCTAATCATCGTTAGATCACAGATTAGGCACGTGCTTTAGGCATCTATTACTAAGAGAGTTTAAATTAAACAGGGCCTGTTCTGAGCGGGGAGCCGACTATCAGTTGCGAAGTACTGTATAAGCAGAATTTATAACGGGTATTTTGATTAATTATGTAACGTAAATGAATCTCATGTAGATTTATAATTTGTCTGTAATTTTTGTCCAGACAACTTAACGCGTACCGACACGAAATTCTGAGTCAGCGATAAAGTATGACAGCACAGTGTACAAAATGAAGTAACCAATTATTTATGTAATGTTTAGACTTATATTCTATTTACACCAGAAATTTATGTCTATCGAGAGTGCTTCTTTTTATACCATGGCTGGTTGGTTGGTTGATAAAATGTGGTTTTACGTGAAATCAACAATTTGTCAGTATTTGTGACGAGATAATTTTTTTTTATTAATCTTCGTCTAAGAACAAGTTCATTGGGTGCTTGAAAATTTGTACAACTATTTCTGATCTGCTTTGTCCTTATGCGCACTTACGATAACCTTTATAGTGCTGGTTCACTAACCAGCTATGTCACAGATTTACACTATTGACCACTCAGTCCATTACATTGGCACCAGGCCAACCAGTAAAGACCTACGACAAGGAAAACCTTTTTTACTTAAAGTCGACTGGGGTCGACCCCCCCCCCCCCCCCCCCCATGATAGCGATGAGACGCCTTAGGTTTGCAAGTTTAAAGCATAATCACTCGGGACACCCCTGGTTGTACGATTTTGTGTATTTAAATTTTATTCCACGCAGTATGAACATAAAAGCCAAGGATAAATTTATTACTTGTTCTTTTGTAAGTAAATTGCATGAAAAGGCATGACACACCTATGAAAGTAAGCAAATGTGCTGAGACAACAAAAAAGAAAACAAATATATTATGAATGCAATGACAAAATATCAATTCGCATATTTATGATGAAAGGTCAAGGGTTTATAAGAATTATGTAGACTGTGGTCGCATAATCTTATAAAGGGTGGACACTTAACAGCCTGAAAATAGCAAAACATGCAAAATTATTGGAAACACGTGCACCAGAAGAGGAAGTTTTTTATAATGGCCTTGAATGTACAATATAAAAAATCTGCAAATGCCATGATTAATCGGAAATCAGTTCTGCGCATATAACTCTATATTAAGTTACCATTGGTCAAGTGTCCCTGTTTTCGTCTACGGTCAAACATTTTTGTCAAGTCTGGACAGTTTTTATGATGTAAAAATGACTAATATTATTGTTATGACTGTCTGTCAAAACAACCTTGGTCATATTGGTGACAGATTGTTACTCATTACACTAAACATATACAGATAATTTAACACGCGTTTGGCATGTCAAGTCTCGCCTATTGTTTGATTTCCTTAGTATTTTTGTTTTTTTTCTGTCTTATTTTTATATATTGATATAGATCTAGTCTAGCTTGCGTTGAGGAGAGAACACTGTTATCAGTAATAAATGCCACAATTGTGATATAATAAACTTTATACTAAACCAGTGTTTTATTAATAACTATGACTTAATCGTCAAAAATATATATTTATTATGTTTTAATTATGATAACTTTTATAATTGACACTTATATAAATAATTTATTATTATGATTATTATTAATAATAATAATATCAAACCACCACCATCACCACCATCATTATTATTATTGATTATTATTATTCCACCACCACCACCACCATCATCATCATCATCATCATGATTATTATTAGCAGTAGTAGCAGTAGTAGTAGAACCTTTAAAAATAGTATAATCTACGGTATAATAAAAAGCTGGAAAGATATGATAGACCTAGGACGATGAACGTTTAAAATTTTATAAGTGGCTGGGAGATGTAATATAAAACTTCTAACAAGACACCCTTGGAAAATAGTTCCCAACTCGTGTTTATCAAATATTTAAACCTAAATCTTCCATACAAACCGAAAACAGGTCCAAATGGAAGTTATCTCAAGTTTTCTATCCAGAATTCAAACACGAGATTTGACAATAAATATCAACGTGAATTTAAGAAAGTGCATGACCGTGTAGGATTCGAACCAGAGGGTCTACATTGGCATATATGAATCTTCAAAATGTAATTTGAAACACATCGCTACTTTCCTTTAAAAATTTAATCCGTCTTTCTGGTATTTAGGTATTTCCCATATCGGCGAGATTTTCAATTGAAATCTTTAACCGTGCACTTCTGGGAATCATTATTATTTAACTTTTCATGGCCACCTAATTAATATACATTGTTACAATAATTGATTTATTTCTAAGCACCGTAAATTCATTAATTATTTATACCTTGACTTTCAGTATACCACAGTGTTTTAATTGCGGTTATTTTAATGTACACATAAATAATTCATTTTAATGTTTGTTAAAATGTGGTAAATGTCATCATTAGCAATATTTTCTGTTTACAGGTGAGATGATAATCCATTTCACGTATACAAGCTTTTAGTTTCTTCCCATCAAAAGATTTCTTAGTTCATATTCTGTGACTTAAAATAAATATAATGTTTAAATATTATACATGTTTTATAAATTAATTTCACCGGCGACATTTAAAACAGCATCACGTGTCATTACATTCGGTTTGACACGGTTTAATAGAAGTTCACATGTTCAGGCTCATTTTCCTCTTCGACTGTTACTTGTACATTTACTTTGATAAAAGTCACGTGATTGACATTCTTAATACATAATCTCTACCCATAGAGTTTTAGGGATCTCTGCGGCCAAGTGTTTGAAGCGAGGGTTACAGATCACGTGTCTATCACCGCCTAGATTCAAATCCTACTTTGAGCAGATCCTTGTGTGAAAAAATTTGTTCGTTCGTCGAAAGTCAATGCCTTTCTCTATGCATTCCGGGACGGTGTTCCTCCGCCTGCCTAGAAATGACCGCCCCGATTTAAATGAAATAATCTTGAGTGAAGCGTAACGCTTAAATATTCTACTCGGCACCGTTACAAATAACTCTTCAACATAATAATAATTAAAAAAAATAAATAATAATAATCATAATAATAATGTAATAATGATGATGATGATGATGATGATGAAGCACCAAGTACAGGTGAAGTACATGTATGTAAAACTACTAAGTAAACTTATTATTTTCCAAAACTGTAGAAATATAATGATTTAAAAACTAATTCAAAGAACTTGTTTTTTCCCTCTTTTCGCAGTTTTGCCAAGACTTAACCGAGTCAAATGCCTTTTCGAAATCAATTACAAAGGATATAAGTTATGATAATGAATGGCCTCTCAGAAGGTAAGTAAGGGATAATCGACTTTTGATCTTTTTTTATGCAAGAAGAATAGAAGAAATTCTTCTAACATGAGAATTTCATTAGGAAAGTACAATTCATATGCAACAACAAATGGCCCATGGAAGGAGAGAAACATGTGAGTGAAACAAAATAAGTCTTGATAAGAAATAAAAAATACGTCAACGCTAAATCTTTGGTCAAAAATCAAGAAAACGTCAAGGAATAAAGAAACGAGCGATAAATTAATTGTTAGAGTAGGAACATTATAATCTTAAGTTTCCCATTTTATGAGATTTTTTACCTCGTTTTCGTGCTCTGTATAACAAGTTTTTTTGCTAGGAATTTGGTCAGCGGCCTTTTACAACATGTCATGACAACCAATACTACAAAAGTTCATTGGCCAGGAGTTCAGTTACTATAGATATAACTTGTTTTATTTCATGCGTATAAATACATGTATGTCTGCTATCATTAAAACTTTCTAAAATCTTGAAGAATATAAAATAATAAATTACTTGTATAACTCATGCTCTACATACTGATGAAAAAGCAAGCGCAACATGGACGATAGCTACTGTCTTAAAACTGAGCGAAAAAAAAAAAACGAAGTAAGAATATTTCGAGTTTTGGCATAGTCGTATCGTTTTTCTCGTATATTTAACCATGTGGACTTTCTTGTATTTTACATCCCTCATTTTGAGCTTACAGTAATTGGCAATATAGAAAAAAAAATCAATATATTATTCTAAAATGCAAATATTCGTTTGTAAATGTCAAATACAACACGTGTTTTAATACAATAATGTGCACGTGTTATATCATTAAAGAGAAATTATATGGTCGTTGACCGAATGTAAATATCGTAAGAAATCTAACTTAATTAAACCATCAATTTATGGTGTGATAAAGTTTTAGAATGTATCTGAAATACCACGATAATAGAGTACTCGCGAAAAAAGTGGATTTAAAGCAAAATATATTGACTGAGCAGGGGCGTAGCTAAGTATGAGGCAACCGAGGCAACTACGTCGGTAACTGAAAAATCTGATCGTCTTACTTGTTTTAATTTGTTACAGAAACACGAAGAAAATAGAAAAGGATAAAAATAATATATTTAGTGAACAAATATTATGTCAGCTTTTCCATAATAGTACAGACTTGATTATTCAAACGATCTTAACAAATATCACGTTCAGCTTTCGCTAGAATGCACCATTTAATGCATTTTCCCCTCAATTTTTTCCGGGGGAGCATGCCCCCGACCCTCTAGATTTGAAGCGCTTTGGGCGCTTCTTTTCTTGACCTTCGCCCCTGTTGAGACTCATGGTTATAAAAATCAAAGGTTTAGATTGATATTCCATATAATGCCAGAATGATAACCAGTGGTGTGGTTGAAGTTTTTAATAGGACACACACACACACACACACACACACACACACACACACCAAGAACCACGTGACAAATTGATCCAAAGCACAAAATTACATATACAATACAGAGAAAATAAATAGAAACAGGTATTAAATAAATAGTGTTTTATCAGCATTTCTGTACTGCCACGTGTCACTCTGACAGTTTATATACGTTTTTGTAACTTATCTCTCAATTAGAAATCGCTGCATGTCAATGGACTGCTTATGACATCAATATTTACATACTCTTTTTTATAGATACGGTAATCCATAAACTAGATTTACATAACAATTCTTTGTGATGAACGTCATCTTGCCCTGATCTTATGTCGATTTAATCGATTTATATCGAAGAAACATGTATAATATCTCTTGTGATGTTGCAACAGCATCGATAAGTAGGTGTTTACTTGTTTGAACAAAAGTTTGTATATTAGAACTAGAAATAACAATTTTTAACTATTTGATTACTAGCAAATTGTTGGGTACGCTAACATAAGACTTGGGGCATAATATACCCTCTGTATATACTAGTGTAATGTTTTGTAACCAGATACTTTAAAAAATTTTTTTTATCTTTTTCTCTTGTAGTTCTTTCCTATTCTACACATTTATTTTCATCACTTTATGTAAATACCAATGCACGCAAAGAAGTATTTTGCCATAAATACACCAGGATGTGAGCTTTACGTCACAAACACGCCCGGATGTGAGCTTTACGTTACAAACACGCTCCGATGAGCACGTGAGCCTTGTCAAATTGTGCAATATGAAAAACAGATTCGGGAGACCTCGGACCGATACAAAGTTTGCGTGCAAATATCGATATTTATTGCACGTAAACACCTCGGAATTTATTGTTTTATTTCTATGTGAAACATATATTGCTATATAATAATTTAAGTTATAGTATTCTTGTGTTATAAATTTAATGACCTATTCTTGACATGACCCATTTTCCATTTCCTTTTTGTCGATACATAGTGGTTATGATCAATACACTCACGTTGATGGCGTCGGTATTTTCTGAATACAGGTCATGTCGAAAGCTTTTAACTACAACTGCTACCATTATCCAAACAGTTCAAGCCATATTAAACATATACATAAAATACACTTTTGGTTTTCATTTATTGCCTCTAAATTAAAATAACCATTAACAAATGACTCTAATATGTGGTTAGAAAGCTGTGCTTTGTTATTTTCAGAAACCTTTTATCTAATCAGAATTATGCTTCACTATTAAATTTAGATGCGTAACTTGCAACGTTTTCAGCGAGAAAAAAAATTATAGTAATCTCTCAAACAGAGATATATCCGCTTCTGAGTCAAACATGAATCTAAACCATGGTTCTCCTTCTTCTTCATCTCTTCTTCTTCTTATTATTATTATTATTATTGTAATCTTGTTCGCTTTTTCATCGACTCTGTGAACACAATGCCATTGCATATATTTGTCAAGGGACCCATGCATGTCATTAATATGTTTCACACTAGATGTCGCAATGCTTTCATTTATACCGTGATCAGCACATTTTTCCTTGTACTTTACAGTTTCAGAACTTTGCGTACAAGTCATGTTAAGAATGAAATAGGCTTAAACTTATTTAACTTATAGCTGTTGCTGTGTTCAAGTACTCTTTTGTTAGACACAAAGAGCCAAGGTTGTACACAAGTATGATGATATTACGTGTATACTTATACTAAAGTACAAAAAAGTTGTTTATTTCAAAAGAATAATGTTGTTTTTTAAATGATAGCTAAAAAGTAATGTCCCATTATCTAGAAATAACTATAAAAGTTCACTTAACCTAATAGATACGAACGAGCTGAGACATTTATCATAAGGTACAAGTAAAGTGAAATGACCGAGATAATTGTGGTTGTTATAAGCAATAGAGAATTTGACACCAGATGGCACTTAATTGTGCTCTCACTTCCGATCTAGACTTTACAACTTCCTGTTTGTTTCTACTAACAATTAAAATACATTGTTAGCTATGTACTTTAAATTGATTTGAATAAGCTTTCAATTAAAAAAGAACCATAAGCATGAAAAATGTAATTGATATTTTAAGATAAGAAAAAAAAGGTTTGTCAACCAATCAGGAACCATATACAATGGCAATTTGATTTTTAAAAAATGTTGATTTATAAGACTATGTACAGGCTAGGGCTATAGTAAATCAGATTGTTAATTACTTAATGATAATCACGGTACCTTTATTAGTTTCACTGTTAGAATTTGAAATACGTTTTAAACTTGATAAAAGTAAACCACAGTCGTTGTATAAGCTTTTCTTACGGTATTTTCGCTTGTTTGTTGTTCGTGTGTCGTGTTTTGTTACTTTGACTTGCTTGGACTCGTGTTATTCAATATTTTATACAATAGTAACTGTTACACCACAAGAGGTTGATTTTAAACGTTATAAATTACGGAATCGCGTCAAGTTAGATGAAGGTTGCTTGATTTCCACTTAAGTAATTGAGTTCAGTTCTGTGCATTAGAATATTATTTCGACAAAAACAGTCTTTTCTTGAACAATCATTTAAAACAAACATGTTGTAAACCAGACAACAAGAAAAGTGAAAAAAAAGAATAAAATAAGAATAACGCATTGTTTCTTTCAATTCTTTTGTTAAGTTTAATGGGAACAAGGGCAGCTGTAAGGAAAACAAAATCGAATAATCAATGATTTTAACGTAAATGTAAAGTTACAAATGTTAAAACGGTGTAGTAGACAATTAATGTATACTGTTTGTTATATATGGCTGTTTTTATTCATTAACTCATTGTTTTAAAGAACAAACAGGTGCCCGTATTTTATTTATTGATAAAGTAGATATATACGAAGCACATGCACTCTGTAGGGAAATAAGAAAGATTGGAATATATGATAAAAAGATAATGTAATTTAGTCATTCAACCATGAACAACCTTAAAACATGTTTTTATATATGTTACAATTATGTGGTGTACTCTTAAATTTCTACATGAAAATTAAATACTGTTCGAACAATTATGAATTATCGACTTGTAATGTTTTGTTCTGCATAACACAGCGTCTTTAAAATGAGGTCCACAAAGGCGAGATTGGAATATATTTACAGTTGCCCCAACTAGCGGATCAGGGACTTCATATCTTTAGATATTTTATGGTTATTGATCCCTTTATTATTTGAATGCAGAATTGGTTGTTTTGGTTTTTATTGATAGACTATGATAAACAACTCATCAGTGCTAAGGTCCTGTTATTTGAAATTGTGAAATTAACTTCTTTAAAATAAAAAAAAAAAAAAAAAAAACTCACCTCCGTGGAATCAAGTCCACTCGGGCAGATCCTATTGTGAGAAGGTTTGTCAGTTCGCTTACCGAAAGCCGCTGGTTTTCTCCACCATCCCAGAACTGACCGCCTCGATGTAAGTTAAAAGAATCTTGACTGGGTCTTAAAACGCCATTATTCTACATCACTCTGAACAATAAGACATATGCTGTTTGCCAATATTTTTGTCGTTGTTTAAAACATAACAGAAAAGTGACTGACTTAACCCGTGACCTTAAAGCAAAGTGGATTAAATGGTTAATCCCAAATGTGTTATTTTATTTAATAAAATAGGATTAAAACATTGTTTACTTTTTTGATACAAAATAATTTAGTTAGATGATTTAAAAACAAAACCATGGCTAAAATCTCCATTTTAATTGGAACTGTTCATCTAGTCGGTGACTTTAAAATCTTCAAACCGAATTTAATTTTTTACGTAAATTCACCATTCGACTCAGACGAAAAAAAATTATCTGTTTTTATGTTAAATATTTAATATATAGAATATATTTATTTGCAAAGCAAAAATACAGTGCTATAGCAATAATACAAAAAATGCAACAAACAGACATCATGACAGAGAACAATTAATATTAAAATGTATGTTATTATTTCATAAATAAAATCAAAAGTATCACATGACAAAGTTAATATAACAAAATTAAAGTTTCGAAAACTCTCGATAAATTCTCGAAAATGAATTTCCACGAAAATAAACGTATATGCAATAGAATATTAAAATGAAAAATTTAAAAGCTTTAATATCAACCTTAAAGATGCATTTAATTTTCCAAAGGAAAAAAAAATAAAACGGTGCTAATCTAATTAATGATGTTCCTAACGAACAATGTTACATTTGGTTCAACGATAAAACTGGCTCGAATAAATACAGAAATTACAGTAATTACCCAGTGAGATGCAGCATTTGGGATCTAATATTAGAACATGGTTACGTCATCAAAACCCGGGTCATTTAAACATAACTTCAAAAACGGTGATATACGATAAATTAAACACAGAACTTCGTTGAATTTGTCATTTGTGACTTAGTAAGGGATACATAACACCATTTCAAATACATCTGGATATTAATTAAGGACAATAAATGCAATTTGTCATGTTTCACCTTCGATTCATGAGTTTTTCTGTACATCCGTGCGCATGCTCCAAGCTCATAATTACCATCGTTAAACATTGACCAACCGATCAGAGGATTCCGTTTATTTTCAGAAAATTGAAAAAACTTAATGCAGCTTTAACTCGTGTCTGAAATTTTAATTTGTGGTTTCAAGAAACTTGACTAGATAAACGCTAAAAATCTCAATTAAACCAGAGGTTGTAAGGTTTTTGAATAACATTTCCCGAGTTTATACAATGAGCGAAATCCAACTCTATCTTTACCACAAATTGCCAGTTTTGAATTAATGGAACAGCTTTCAATAACATCTTCATACAATAAATGCCTTTTGTGGTTATATACGAAACTAAGCCCCTGTGAAATTAACAACTTGCATAATTCGTGATATCGTCGACAAAGAGATTACTGTTAGTGATGCGTGCAGTGTCCCTAGATTATTAGGTTCAGCGATTTAAATTATTATCATGCAAAAACTAATTAGCGTTGAACTTAAAATTGCAAAAATCGATCAAAGAGGCCAGGTAATAAACTTAAATATACATTCATTATTTGACATTCATTAGGGCATATGTTTTTTGGTTTTAAATCAATTTTTTCCCGATTTTTTTTAAATTTTAAACTATTAAATATGACAACTTTGTGATTTTAAATAATTTTCACATTTGTTAAAGATATTTTTGATCAGTTAGCACTTTATATGATTGATTATAAATTTGTACAGAATTACATAAGTAAGTACCTTGTTTAATCATGACCACGTGATTTTTATATTTCAGAAAGCACATGGTTATATAATTATTACAATCTCTACTGCATAATAATTTAATTCTTATAAAGTTATTTTTAAACAACCACACTTTGTAGAATCTCTCTCTCTCTCTCTCTCTCTCTCTCTCTCTCTCTCTCTCTCTCTCTCTCTTAAAAACCACTCAATATACATTAAATGTAAAGTATTAAATATGATATTAAAATTTTTATTGAAAAATGTATTGAATTTGAATAAAGAAAATAAATAAAAAAATAATTAAAAAAAGAGATGATTTCTATTTCCGATTTTTAAATTTCCAGTGGGGTTTTCTACTGGAAAATCTTTACAAAATGTATAAAATAAAATGTAAAATTTGCTCTAAAACTTTTAAGCATTTAAAAATGTAGTTGAATAACATTACATTGTTTAAACATACTTTTAACACAATTTTATTGTAAAATCAGAAATATTATGATTTCCCCCAAGTCCATTATCTCTAGTTTCTGCAAGCAATATTTTCAATCATTTCCATAATATATTGAATGTGATATATGCCTCCAGGAATAATATAGACACATAGAACGCATTCTAGTTGTTGTATATATTGTAATTTGCCATTCCATTCTAATGAAGATGCTCTGAAAACATTAGTTTATAATATGGAGAAGTTCCGAATAAATTTAAGATTTTATATCTTTTTAGCTTACTATACTAAACTTAAAAGATTAAAAATCTTTTTTTTTTTGCTTTTATTGTAAGTGCACTAAGCCATTTTGAAGACTTTCAAGATATCAACGAGATGAACATCTCCAATCAAACCAGGGATGGTGAGGTATTTAGATTACATTTTAAGCTTTGTTTTCAGTTCTTTTGGATATTAAGAACTATTTTAATTATTTCTGATGAGTTTCTGACCAGCTGCAGTGTATCAATGCACTGAAATGCTGTCAAACTATACATAATATCACTCAACATGGATAATCGTCACATACATGTATTTATATATGTGGACTAATTTTTTTTATAAGTTATAATATTGTATATATTATTTCACTGTATATATTGCCAAACAGAGAGGAGTATTGTAATAAAAATTCAAGTCTAAATTCTTTCATTTTTATAGCGGTACTCGTTCTAGAATGGTAGAGAAAACCGGGTTAACAGAGAATACCATCGACCACCGACAAGCGAAATGGCAAAACCTTTCCACTTTAGGATTTGTCCGAGCGGGTTTGAACTTTGGCGGCGGTCTGCGCTTTGACCTCTATACCGGTACTTAGGGTCACTTGACCACTGTGACCCCTAGAGTTCAATAGGATCAAGATAATCATTATACCTTTCAAACAAAAAGGTAAATTGTTTGCGCTATGATAGAAAGATGGTAGATGATTCGACTGATTTATGCTTATATTTTTCATTGTAAATATCTGAAGAAAGAAAGTAGGAAGTAGAAATGTAATTTTTTCTCGAAAATTTGCTTCGTTGCAGTTGAATGGTACGTTATGGCAGAAGACACCAGAGATGAATACAATTTGAAAAAGTATGTGGTCAAAACTTTGCAGAATAGGAAGTAAATGAGTGCAAGGGTACTTTATAGGCTAATGACCCCATGCTTTAAAGAAGCATTAATGACAATTCGTGAATACAACTTTAAAAATTAAAATCTTCACATGCATTCTGCAATGGGTATAGGTGAATAAAAGCCCTTTGACGGGAGCTATGTTCAAATATCTTAAGCTATGAAAAGCAATATGCCTAAACATGATTTTGAAGCTTGGTGTTGGTCACATGGGATCGTAAAATATACAATAGATAGTAATTGTAGCATAATATTAACTATCCATTATTCAGTATCGGTCAATAGAGGTGGACTTAAAAAATTATTTACGCACGCTGGTCAACTTGTATTGAAAACATTTTAATAACCGGATTCATTTCAGAATAAATGGATGCACTTGACAATTTATTTACAGACAGTAATTTGACGCCACTTTTTTGTAAATAAATCTTATTTTAAACATTATAAAAGTACATTTTCGAGGGAAGAAAACCTCGTGATATTATAAAAAGTCACTTTTTAACCTTCCTGATACAAGTTATTAGAACTTAAAACGAAGGTAATAATAGTTTTTATTTTGTTAAATAAGTGTATATTATAATAAAATTACTTATCGTGAATTTTCCGTGTTTCACTCCGACAAATCTTGATATTCTGAGAAAGTTTTTCTATTATGTCTGACTCTACTCCAGTAAAGAAGAAAAAAACTACCATGAAATAGTGTAATGGAGTAAAGAGTGAAAACTTTAAAACAAAGCGAAGAAGAAATTTGTATATGAAACCGCTATAACTGAACACCAAGGTTGTAGGAAATTTAATGGCACTTTTATAGTACCATTAAGTAATTAAGAAATCAGAAAATTTTCCCGATCAAGGCGCCAAGTCTCTGAAGTTATGACATTATAGGTTTAATGGATCAACTAAATCTCTCATACTCCATGTGACCAAATTACCAACAGGTAATGATTCCGTCTAAATGTCAGATACAACACCCTCATTGTGGAATTATTACCATTGAAAAATCGCTTTGGGCGCCAAATACGGCATTATCCGCATTTTGGATTTATTACCACCTGAGAATCCCTCTTGCGTCATTTAAGACAATATCCATATTTTGGAAGTATTGCCATTGAAGATCCTGCCTGTGCGTCATGTAAGATACCATCAACATTGTCAAGGTATTACCGTAGATTCCTTCATGTAAGGCAACATTCTCATTGTGAAAGTATTACTATTGTCAAATCCCTTTAAGCGTCACGTACAGCAACAGCCACATTGTAGAAGCATTACTATCTGCGAATACCACCTGGCGTCAGGTAACACAACAATAACATTATAAAAGTATTATCGTTGACGATTCCCCAAGTGCGTCAGGTAAGACAACGGCTATAAGTCTAGTTTACCTTTTATTTAAATGTTCATCTGATTGTTTTTTTTACACCTGGTATTATTTGAATGACCTACAAGTATACTACTTATTTACACGATAAAGACAAAACGTATTTGTGTACGTACAACTGATCATAATAATAAGATAAACTGTTTTTCATCTATTTCAGGTAACAGGTACCCTTTAATCAGTGTACATATACAGAATTAAAGAAAAAAGAACACACTTCTTACTAATAATCAGGGTACATACACGGGATTGGAGCGAAAGGAGAAACCATATTTCTTAACAAAGGTCTCTTCAATGTATCTTAACTGACCTGACATGCTTCACTGCTTCAATCTTTTACTTCAGGTTCTTCGTAACAGTCTTCTGGGGTGGCAACACTTGATTCAATATCTTATTTTGTTACAATGGGTTTTCTTTAATTTTATGGGTTTTTTTGTTTTTTGTTAAATTCAGGTACGTTACCAATAAAGTATCTAAACAGAAAACCATCAAAACGTACGAATGGGATACAGCAAACGCCGAACCACTTTCAAATACTTCTTTTACAGAATTACTGAGATCCCATGTTTTATGCGCATTTGCCACACTAAGCTTTATAATGCTGCTATGTACTACTTCTGATTTGTATATTGCGGTGAAGAAGAAGATTATAATTTTCAAAAATTGGTAACATTTAAATAACGTATCAATGTTAGGCTTGGTGACATTATAGGAGACGTGTTCCCTATTGGTGCGCTAGAGCAATAAACATACTTATGCTTTATTTTTCTAATGAAACAACAGTGCAAAAGTACACTAAGCAATACTATTTATATATGCTCTGATCCAGTTACCGGACCAATACAACAATCCCTATCTAGAGCCAACACTTATTCGTCGCAAAACGAGAGCAATTTCATTCCAATATATCGGTCAAAACATAATATATATATATATATATATATATATATATATATATATATATATATATATATATATATATATATATATATATATAATTCTTCGACCTAGTTGGCGAGGTGATCTGATTATATAAGTACTGCTTAGTAAGTAATACCATTATTATTATACATGGTAGAATACACATTACTTACGTGTAGATCATTTTATAACAGATAACGTGGGCACAGGTTTGATAACTTCTATCTTGGACTATGACACAATTTTTCAAGACTTATAACATGACCTACATTCTAAGTATAGCAATCAAGTGACACATTTTACTCAAACAAAACAACTTTGCTTTGTTTTAAGGGTCACAGTTAATTTGAAGTGTACTTAAAAAGCAAAACAAATTTTAGCCCTTTTTATGATATAGTTTAACCTTAAGACAAAAATACTTTGCCATTTGAAGTGACACAGTTTATCGAAAATAGACTTAGTTTGACGATTATAGTTTGTGTCCATATAAGGCTTGATTTGAAAATAACAGTTTTAGTCCAAATAAGATTATGTTTCAGTTAAAATGTCTACTTGATTTACTTGTGTTAAGTGTACGGTACTTGTTACAATTTGTCTTATATATTATTCACATCCTTGTTCGAACAGCTTAGCTGTAATGTATGGAGACACATTTGTTTCACCTTTTAAAGCTGAAGTCATTGCTTCAAAATTGCCACTATTTAATTCTGGCAGCTTTTCGAAATTGAATCTCGCATCAAATTATACTTTTTTAAGAACTGGTTGTGTTTGCAAACAAAGTTTCACTACTCATCTCAAAAGTCTTGCTGTTTACCAACTAGATTTCAATCTCCAAAAAAAAAAAAAAAAAAAAGAACGACGACTTTTTTAGTTTTTATTTAGTAAATGTTTTCAATTATTTTAATATGTTCTGAATTATTTATTGAAAACTAGCATGTTCTAGTGCAAACTAGAACATCAACGCAAGTCGGGATCACGCAATATAATGAGACGTCTTTGACTTGAAACCTATCATTTTAAATTCATACTCAACGGCTTACACTTAAAGCTGCATTACGTTTTCGTTTATTGTGTTAAGACCGTCATTACAACTTGTTCTGGCCAGTGTTTGGACACACTAATGATGGTCAGTAAGATATTATTTATTTGTCCAGTTCTTACTGGGTTCTTTAATACAATATCATATTAAGCTTCTGATTCATCTATATGTTACGGGGATTGTATCGAGTAATTCCTTCGAATGATGAAGCTATCTGTAATTTGACTCAGCATGTTATGGCTGTATATTATTGTTAACAAAAGTCATAAAAAGCGAAGGTATGGTGTCCGGTTAGGGTCAATTTTCAATTTTCCTCCATCGACATAAACGAGAATTCGCGTAGACGATGGAGAAACAAACGAAGATAAAAGACCGATCATTGAAAATTGTTCCCAACCGGATACCATTTTAAGGTGGTCGTGATCATGGTTATTCGACTGCTTCGGGTTTTCACCTCAAAACTTTCG
Source organism: Tegillarca granosa (assembly GCA_029721355.1). Lineage (NCBI taxonomy): Eukaryota > Metazoa > Mollusca > Bivalvia > Arcoida > Arcidae > Tegillarca > Tegillarca granosa. The sequence continues at coordinate 36,628,796 of CM056599.1, read as the reverse complement.
AATGTTGGCCGTTATCGAACACCTTCTATGAAACGGTGACAGATGGACTTTTGGAGAAAAATGTCTTAAGCGTAAACTCACCAAAAACAACTTCACATTTGTAGAAACAGAGGCAACTGTCGAGGTTTGAACCTTGGGGCTATTATCACTGCCATTTAACGCAAGAAAAATAGCATATAACTCAGAAGTCTTCACATGGTTGCTGACTTCTTGAGACGAAATAATGAAACTGTGTCTAAAATGGTATAATCTAAGCAAGCTACCGTCTAAAACTTGAATAGTGGAAACGCTATTATAAGACAGGACACAAGTCGAAGGATCGAATCTGGAAAAACGCGAAGGCGACATAAAGTCTTAGAAGCGATAATTGAAAATTGGCCCTTATATAGCTGGTTAGATCCCGATATATGTGAACTGATCTTTATATTTACTAGTAAAGTATCAACAGTTTCATTAATTAGGCTAAATATTCATAAATATGTTGATATCAGTATCTCGAGGCAAACTTTGCAAGCTGTCGCCATTTTTAAGATCTAATCCATTCAAAACGCGTTAAAAATTGGGTCACATCAATAAGCGAGTCTATTGCTTTTGTTAATTTTTTATTTTTAGTTTATTTTTTTCCAAATCAAATAAAAATTATTATTATTATTATTATTATTATTATTATTAAGTAATAACAATTTAAATAAAGTATAAAATAGTCTTTCTTTTCAGATGTGTTCTTTTATTTTTTAAACCTAGTCGGGAATAGATGCAATAATTCCAATGCGGCTCTAAACAATATCTCCTTCATTAACTCATTTTTAACTGGTAACTCTGGCAGCTATAATGAAAAAGTCCTTACGTTGTGACTAACCGCTTTCAATTTTTTTAACGAAAATATTATTCCTGTTGACCGCAGTTTCAAGATAAAAACATGCATATATATATATATATATATATATATATATATATATATATATATATATATATATATATATATATATATATATATATATATATATATATATATTCGTTGAAACAAAGGATAAACTTGTTTTATTTTCACTTTTTAACCTCTTATCTTCATTTATATGTCTGCATATTTATTTGTTATCTTTGTAACATCGGATAACATGATTTCTTTAGGCAAGACTACAGCGAAGAGAATAAATCATCATATAGCTTGCTCATAAAATCTGACCTCATACTGAGAACAAACCTACCGTCAACCAGGACAGCCTCGTTGGCTAGCGTCTGCCTCGAGAAATGGGGATCGTGGGTTAAAACCCCAGCCAAATCAGACATAAGACTTAAGATACTGATTCTTTCTCTGTCAGTCAGCAGCAATAGGGCAGAGTTTTAGTTAGGATAATGTGACTGGGAGAGTGATATGCTTGTCTGAAGCATACTGACTCTCTAAGCAAGCATCTCAACTAAAATCGCTGATACAAAGCAGTGCAAACCACGATACACTTTAACACATCCAATGTATAAAAAAACTTATTCTTAGATTAATCATTATATAGGGATTAATTAACTCCCGTGGAGAAAAACTGAAAGATTACTGGTGTGACGTTAAACACCATTACAACATACCTACCGTCATTCTCTCAATGAAAGGTTATTAATTTTTTTTCTCTTAGTTCAACGATAAGCATTACAATGCTGTCATCTAGTTGTCATGTGCTGATTATGAATGCATAATTTTAATAGAAATTCAAAATCAGTACATAACAATGCTAAGTAAAGACTGTGATAATTAATCAGATATTTTTGTTAACCTCTTAATAAAGGGGACTACACCACGTTACCTCTAACCGCCTAGTTAAGAACCTTACTTGGGCAGTTTCTAGTGTGAGAAAGGTCAGTGGTTTTCTCAAGGTACTCCAGTATTCTCAACCATCCTAGAACTGACCAACCCGATATGAGACAAAAAATCTTGACTTGGGCTTTAAACCCCATTTCTCCGCATAACTTTTAATAAGATTAAGTCGACCTTTGTAGACGAAATTGATTGTATTATGAGACACTAGAAAATCATCTCTTACATGTGTTCCAGGAACTCCCCAAAACGCGACCTCAAAAATCTTGTCAAACCCATATCTTTTTAATACTGAGCTACCTAAAAACTCTAAGGACAGTTGTACGAATCTTAAGTTGTTTAATCGATTGATTTGACAAAATTATAATTTTGCTTAAAAATTTTGAAATTGTGAAAATTTTGAAAAAATTTGAAATGAAAATATCAAAAAGTAAATAGAATTTCATCAAACTAAAGGGCATCGTTACAAAGCTATCAATTCGATGATGATATGTTGATTTTTTTTAAACATAATCTAACTTCAAACGACTGGGTTCCTAACATTACAACATATGTTACTAATGTAACTAGCTATATAATGCGCTTCCATAGATCGATCACAATTTCAAATATTTCCTGTTTTCAGGGAAATTACCACTAAAGTACTAGTGAATAAAATTAACCTTTTTACAGCTTAATCTGATCCCGAGGTAGGTCTACTTTAACTAAGTGTTCACCAGCATGACTGACTTACATACCGATAAGTACGCGTGATAACATTTCAATACCGGCTTGAAACATGATGCAGATAACTTCAAATCGTCTCTATATAGCTAATTTGTTTTTGGAGAGAGAGAGAGAGAGAGAGAGAGAGAGATCATATATTGGGGCATATCTAAAGTTTTATGAAAGGGGGTGGAGTGAGAATTTTATCATGAGATATTGCGATCGTCGAAGGCTCAACCAGCGGCGAGGGGACGGGGCCGCTAAAGGCCCTCGGCAGATCAAGGACATAGCCCTGTTTTGGGTCCAGGGGGCAAAACATCGGCAAAAATGAATTTTTGATATTTCAGGGACCTTTTGGCCACATTTTTCTCTCTTTCTTACTTTTGAATTTTTCAAAAGTAGTTGTATTCCCTGAACCCCCCTTGAATATGTCAATGAAATGCTAAGGATTTTTAAACTGAGCCGAGACGTACATTTTCAATGAGAAAATTGACAAGTTTCCGCGAGATATTTTTATATTGACAAGGTTTAGAAGAAAAATTTAGATGAAGTAAATTGTAATTTTATATCAATAAATAAATATGTCTTGTTAACAATATAAAACTACTCCTAAGTTAACTCATTGAAAAATAAACAAAGCATAAATCCGTTCAAACAACCAAAAGAATTTTAAATATTCGAAACTGACACTGCTCACAATAACCACGTGTTTGTTTAACTTGAAAATTATTATGGATTTTATTACATCAAAATCCTGTATGATCAGACGACATTTGAAAAATAAAAATTTAATATTTTTTTCTTTTTCTTCTCAATTTACGGTACTTATCCTGTTTTACGCCGTAATAGCATTTACAAGGTCGCTAGATGAAAAATCATGACTTTGTGGTCTCGTTCGAGTCATGACTTAAAATGATTTTCCTGGCCTTTTTTTTTTTTTTTTTTTTTTTTTTTTTTTTGTTAGACAGAAACCAATAACGATTAGAAATCGACTTGACTAGAATTTACTTCATTAAACGTGTTTGTGGGTCCATATCTGCCATCGTAGGAAAGATTTCAAGACACGGATTATATGACGAGACATTGAAGTGGTTTATATGGCAACAGACACTAAGGGAAAAAACTTCACGTAGTACTTCCTCAAGAAACTTATTTCTTTAAAGCTAAAGTCACGTTCTTCTTCTGAAACTCGGTCAAACGTTTTATTAGTTTACATGTGAACTTTAACCCCGTCGACCTTAGTACACACAAACATTGTTTATATATATGTATATAGGCAATCCCCTATATGACTATCTCTCAGAACATGAAGTTTAAACATAATGCGAAGTTTTAAAACAATTAATCCATTGTAATTACTAGAGATTAATATAAACGGAAACTACGAATGGGTTGTTGGCTACAAAAGTTTCCGATTAAAGTATCGTAGCGAGTATTCCAGAGAAGACACATAGGCCTAGAAATTTAGGGCATTCAAAAAATCGAATAATGTATATCCTTAATTTTTTTTTTTTATAAAATATATATTATTTTCTGATATCAATCATTCGAATTAGGGAAATCTATAAAGAATTATGGATATCCAATAATACTCTAGTGTGTACAATGCTTTATTTGTCTTATTGTTACAAAATACACGAGGACAAGTTTTAAAAATATTTTAAGCTTTTTTTATTATTTGAACAAAACTTTTATATACTAGTGCATAATTATATACTAGTACATCAAAATATATAACTATAATTATAAGTTATTATAAAATATAATTATTTTTATTGTAGCTAAAACCGCGTTCCACGATCATAAGACCTTATTGCATAAAAGAAAACATTCCATTTCTAAAGGCTTAAAATGAAAAATTTATAAGGTCTGCATGATATCACGTGTGCATAGAAACAAAACAATTAAACAGGTGGCATGCATCCAAGACAACGTATCCTTGTAACGGATATTTTTACTCTTGTCGTCTGTGAACTTCCTGTTTCTTGGCTGGTGAATATCTGACAGTGTTATCCGTATCCTGGTACAATATTATGTTCGTCATCATGGTAACGGATACTTATTTTCCGGATACATATAGATATAATATGCATGGTGACGTTACGAGGTATTGTACAAGTTGGAATTGTAGAAACAGAAACATGTCCTGCAATATTAAAATTGTCAGCAAAAGGCAACATTTACGGTAATTAAACATGTCTTTATTTCCGGTTCCGACATAATTATATGTATACCCATCATTATTGATCAATCGAGATGTGGCGAACGTGTTAGTACTTTGCAATGGATTCGTCAATATTTTATTTTAATTTTTATTTCTTTATTTATTTATTATTATTATTTTGTATTAGCAAAATTGAGCTTCAAACACAAATCTTTAAAAAAAAAATCTTTCAAAAAAAAAAAAAAAAAAAAAAAAAAAACTAGAAGTATTATAAATTAAGCAGAATTGATTATAAATTATAAATAAAATACGTTGGTAAAATTACCTATAAGCTAAACAAAAAAGTCTCAAATGATGTCGGTTATCCAACAAGTAAACTTCAATTTACCTATATATATATATATAATATCGGGCTTCAAACAATCAAACACGAGCTATAAACAGAATATTTTTGTTACGTGCTTTAATTTGAATGATATTGTTTTGTTGAAGCATGCAATGCAACAGATGGATCTGGATAAAAAAAATTTATAGCAAGGTTAATTCTTTCACTCCAGAAACTTCTAACTCTTAGTGTTTATTCATACATACAATAATTTCCCATCTGACCCTCAAACGGCAATACACATTCTCGATGAAATAAAAGGTGTCTGGTGTAAATAACCCACTTACCAACATCCCTTAAAGACAGGTTGTGACCTATTTTAAATACGATTAAGTGGTATATATTACATGATATATCGATATGTTTAAAGATCCATGTTACATTGGGCATTAAGCATTGCAATAAAATTTGTTTTAATGAAGTGTAAATAAACGTAAACGCGTATAGCAACACACACAACTGCATCTTGTCGACCGTGATTAATATTAATCAAAATATTTAATCAACCATTTCATTTTCGTTAATTTGTAGTCATTCACAGGTCCTGAAAAAAATTGCGTCAGTGTATTTTTGAGATTATTGCGTTGATCAAATTTAAGAATGATTACGTTGCAAATCAAAAATTTCTGGTTCAAAGCGGATAATTTATTTTAGTAATTTAAATAAAATATAGGATTTTATTTTACAGTAAACAACTTTAAAGCTACTTTAGTATTCCAATATATACTGGATTTGTACCGACTTCAAGTTTCTCGATCTGGTACCAAACAATTCGAGTCATATTTTTGAGATTGTAGGATGAGAATAACTTTTGAAAATGTAAATCGTTTAATTCTGCAAAAATAAATGTACACAATATAATAATTGGTTACTGTTTCATGAAAGATATGTCTTGAAATCCGTTGTCGAATTTCGCGAAAAAAGTTTTACCAAATGAAATTATTTATACTATATACACATGGCCTTATTGATATTTGTTTTTTAAAAACTGATCTATAAAGTGACTAAGAGTGTGAAACACATCTGCTACAATTCAGCTGATTATCGGCTTTTAATTAGGATTATATGGGGATTGTATATATTACCAACGACATACAGGACTGACAAAAGTTAAACACTCGTTTGATCATAGGTGTCGAATTTAAATGTCGAGCTGGTAGGGTTGTCAATCGAAGGGCAGATAATATAGATATCGAGGAATCGAAAGACCATAAATCTTCCTGGGGAGCTTTAGTGTAATAATTCTAACGGTTAGAGCTAGGTATTACTAGAAACGATCTTTACTCCAAGATGGAGCTCTCTAAGCCGATTAAGAAATTATCATTAGCGCTTCACATTTCTACTACTACTATTACCACCATCATATCATACCAATTTTTTTTATTTATTTATTATTATTTTTTTTTTTTTGTAATTTGAGTTTTTTATTTTCCCAGACACTGAATAGGGGATGGTCAAGTGCCAGGGTTGGGGCCACTGGGTTCACCACCTGGCTTTCTCGAAAAAACGAACGACTCGGGTAGCGTGTTCATAGGTGAATGACATTTATTCTTCCATTGCCAGCAATCTCGTGTGGATGATACCCATCCCCTCCACGCTTACTTAAATCGCATGAAACCAATATCTCCTGAAGTTTACCTGGTTTTGCGAAGAGATCGCGAACAATTTCTTAAGTTTTAGCATATTAAAAGTTGATATTGTCGTTTATCATTTTTGAATGTATGTTATGATTAAATTAAAAATGGCATATGACAATATTAACATACATACATGTTTAACATAATTGGAATTATGCTTTACCTTGTTTTTAAGTAGACGGAGAAACACAAAGTTTCATAAGTTTGGCCTCAGTTTTAAGCAACCATCTGACACATCTCAGACATGCACATCTGTCCGCTTTCAGGAATGTATGAATCATTTCAATGTTATTAAGTCTATTTGGAATGTAAATACTTCGTCTTACGAGAAAATATATTGTTATTACATTTTGAATATTTATATCTGCAATGTAATATAATAATTTAATGATACATTTAACATGTCGGTAACACATAAATGTTTTAATTTTTTAAAGGAAGAGCTAGGCTTTGATTTTTTCAAGACTTGTATATTGAGAGGGAATGACTATCTAGATATGTGTATTAAGAGGGAATGTCTATCAAGAATTTTTGTACTAAGAGAGAATGAGTTTTAATTAATTTGGAGTAATAGTAATTTATGCCCTAGTTAGGATTCTTTCTTCTATATCGAGGGTGAGTTCTGGAATGATGGAGTAAACCGAAGTGCCTGTAGAATACTAAAGTCATTCGTCAATAAACTGACAAATTCCTGTCCTAGTAGAACTTAAAACTAGGAGGTTAGGATATATGATCCGTTAGCTTGTTTTTTTTTTTTTGCGTTTGAACCGCCCAGCCACCCAGGTCATACGTTTAAAATAAAAATATATATGCAAATGGCCAAACAGTAAAACAGTGTTCATATGCAAAATATGAGTTTAAACACTGCCAGAGTTACAAAAAAAATTAAAAATGTGTTAGAGGATTTTAATATAAAACATGCAAACTTTTGACTGACGCGGGGCCTTGGTGACCGTGTGGTCTAAAGCACAGGCATACGATTAACAGGGCCTCTCACCGCATAGTTTCGGATATCGCTCGGACAAATCCTAATGTGTAAAAGTGTGTAAATTCGCCTTTCAAAGGTATAGTAATTTTCAAAGTGCAATTAAAGGGTACCTGTAACGATTTTCAGTTTTTACATATTTTATTCGTCGTACTTAAATATGGCTGTAGCGAAAATTCCATAAAATTTGATTCCATAATAAGGTAGATATCGGTGATTTTCCAACACATCTCTAGAAATCCAAATCAAAAAGGTCGATATCGAGGCTCCCGTGTTGTGACGTCATACCAGTAACATACCTCAACTGAATATGATTTACCAACTACTGAAGTAAGTCAAATCTGAACTCGTAGTTTAACTTTCTACGATTATTTTACGGGAAAACTAATTAATGCAGTGGAATTAACATCCGTTTGACATGTACTGATAATTAAGATTATTATTAATCCTTTTGTTTATTAGATACATTCCTTAGATTTAGACCCACACCTGTAATTAACAGGATGTAACTGATAATTTGCAAATTTGATTTACCGGTTGATAAAGTTATCTTACGACCTGTAATATACAATAATATATTTACAATTCGAGTAAAGTAAAATAATTTCATTTGGTAAACGTTATTTGTCGTATACAGTATAAAGATTTCACTCGGGAAAAAATGGATATTTGATTTTTAAATTTTAAAAGTAAGAAAAAGAAAGTTTTCATGTCTGTAATAATAATAATAATAATAATAATAATAATAATAATAATAATAATAATAATAATAATTATTATTATAAAATATAAATTTTAGGCAAAATTAAAAATTAACGACCAGAGTAGTCTATTTAAAACAACTATATTGATCTACTTACAGCATTTGATTTTATAAGATTTTAGTTTTCACTTTTCCTTGGGCATACATTTAGCTGTGATTTTTTAAAATTATTATTATTATTATTATTATTATTATTATTATCTCGTTTTTTTAAATGTGGTCTCATTCCAAAATACGTGTCATTTCATTTTAAACATTTATATATTTAGAATTTCTATTAAAAAATGCATTCAAAATCAGCACAAGACAACTTGAATGCATTATTTTCATAGAAATTCAAAATCAGCATATGACACCACAGTAAGTTCCATAATATTCACCTGGTAGTCTGTCCAGTCTGATTCATTTTAAATTGTTGACGATAAAATTAATTTTTCTTGTATTTGAAAAGTTGAAACTACTGAATCGCGTATTTTTTGTTATAGCTATGCAACTTATCGTAATTCTCGAGTCGGTCCAGTCCGATTTAATTAAATATTTATTTATTTATTTTTTTTTTAAAAAAAAAGTCAAAGATATTTTTGGTGTTATTGACAATTAACACTCGTCACGTATTTTTCAACAGCTATGCAACCAACTGCAGTCGAGTAAGTCGAGACTCAAATAAATATGTTCATCAGATTCGTCCGTTTCTGGTTCGAATAAATACGGCTATACTCCAAATTCATCACTTATAAGATTGTCTACTGCTTCCGCAAATAATAATGAACTATTTGACATAATATAAGGTACATGTCAAAGTCGTTACTTTCCTCTACATACATCGATATATCATCATTGTTACTACTGTCTATTATGTTAGATACTACCTCTAATACTGCAATGACGTCACACATTTATAACTCAAAACGAGGCGTTTGACTTTGCGATAAAGAGAAAGTTAAAAAATGTCGATTTCAAACGGCTATAACTTGTTTATTTTGTCACCAATTTTAATGCGGTTTTCAATATTGTTATATTTAAATAATATATAAAACAATTGTGATAAAAAAATATTTGGTTACAGGTACCCTTTAATTAGAACAAACGTAACACCAGATTACATACATGTAAATCATTACGGTATATACAATTTTCGTCATTTCATATTTTAAAATAGATGTTTATCTAGATCCGGGTACTCAACATTCATATTGATGCGGTTTTTAAATCAACTTTGATAGAGATCAAGAAAAACAACGAAACTAATTGTAAATAATTACAAACTTCACGTCGTTACACGATTTAGAGCAATTTCATTGGTCGTTTTCCTGTCAAATGACGCTACGCAGTTTTACACAATTTGTAATAATTTTCACGTTGTTACACCCCTATAACAACGTAAAAAGTGAAATTCAATTCTTAATTAATTGTATAATGTCACGTAACTCGACGTACTTTGAACAATTTTCCAGGGAAGTCAAGTGCTATGCGATAGATTGGTTTTAAACGCTGACATAAGTTTTCCAAAATCACAGTGCATCGTTTGCACTCAAGCAAATTCTGTATAGAAAACCTTTAATATAAACTCCGAAAGTTAGTTGTTTTTTTCTGGTTATCCTAGTTTCCAAATCATTCTTCAACTCGCCTCCTCAATAAAAAATCAATTATTGTGATCAGGATGTAAAACACCATTTAACTTAACCAAATAGGTAGGACACTTGAAGTGACCGCAGTTACCGTTTGTTTAAGATCTTTTTGCTGCCCCGTGGGCTGGAAGAGGCCTCGTTCTAGTGGTCACTAGTTTAAAGCAGATTATGAAGGCTTGCACCAATTATTGAAATTAAAAAGATGCCTTTTCGTAAATTGTTGTAAAAATACTAATGCGACAAAGAACAACATTCATCCAAAGAAATAACCGAAACTTGAAAATTGATATTGGGTACAACTAAGAATCGACTGAGACTCTAAAAGCAATGTCACTTGTCACAGAAGCCAGGAAAATCAAGAGATCACACTACTTATTATCCTTGAAGATATCTTACAACACGTAATTATCAGGTGGCTATTGCCTACTTCAAGTACAATCCGTAGGTACTAATTACATATACCTCTTCAAGTAAAGTCGGTAACAGCCACTTAAAGCTAGAATATTACAAGGTCATTACAAGGAATTTCGAAAAAAATAAATAAATAAATAAAATAAAATAAAAATAAAAATAAAATAGTATCTTTGAACCATAAAAACACTAACAATAAATGAGCAGTTCCAATAAATATATAGATAAATAAATCAATCAATTAGCAAATAAATCACTCGATCAATCAATCAATCAATCAATCACTCAATCAGGAAGTCGTTCGATCGATCAATTAATTAATTAATCAATCAATCAATCAATCAATCAATCCATCAGTCGGTTAATCAATCGATCGATCAATCAACCAGTAAATCAATCAATCACTGTCAATCACCCATGATTGATTTATCGTATTATGTTTACTATTATTTGTTTACACATCTCCTAATTTCAGTTTGTTTGTTTTATACTTGTAAACAGTAAGTAGTTTTGGTGTCAAACAAGTTGTTCAAACATTGATAAACCACACCATACATTGGTACCTTCTTCTATGTCAATGTTTTCAACAAAACAGAACACATCTTAAAGATCAATATACGGTTTAAAAGCCAAAGCTCTTAGTTTGTCGGATAAACACTTGAGGTACACCCTTTTTATATCACTTAATTTTAGAGTGTTAATTACGTAAATAATCTAGGTAAGTTTAACATATTTGGTATAACAAAACGATATTTTTAAGGTAACAAGCGGCCTTAGGTATATCTAACAAAAAAAACCTGTTCAATTTTGATATGCCATTTGTGCACATTTCGGACAGTCATTTCTCATCAGTGACACTAGGGACCGAAAAAGTTGATAAATAAAAAACTAAATATATAAGCCAAACAATTGAAATTAATGAAACTAAAGTTCCACAATTATACAAAACCAAATCCAGCTAAGGAATGTTTTGCATGAAGGTACAAATCTTAGTTAAACTTACATTTTGTAGCTGTTAACAATACACAGATGAAGATGTCTGCTTTGAAGACAACCTCAAAATCTGACAGTTTGAATTTCTTGGCACCTACACGAAGTTGCTCACAACTTTGAACACAGGCTGTTTTTTTTTTCGAGTGGGCAATGATAACAGTCTCATGTCAGATGATTTGATTTTTATTTAACCTAACAAACACACGTCTTAATCACAAACAAGCAACTGGAAAGTCTGTTATATAAGAAGTTGTCACTCAAATTATCAAAACCTAAAAATCACGAACAACCACTGCGGTAGTTCAGTTGGCAGAGTGCTCGCTCCGTAAGTAGGAGGTCGTGGGTTCGAACCCCGACCAGGTCTGACTTGAAAGTGGGTAGTGACTGTCTTTCGCCTACCACTCGGCATTACGAAATAAAAGTCACGATTCTTTCGGATGGGAACTTAAAATAAACGAGGTCCCGTGTCAAGGTAGAGCTGGCACGGAAAAGAACCCTGCTGTATAATGCCATCAGCGCAACGCACAGACAAAATATTCTGCACTTTCGCCGATAGCTGGCGACGTCTCGATATAAGTGAAATATTCTTGACTGGGACGTTAAACACCATTACTCAACTCAATTCAATCACAAACACACATAACCACGCGTATTTATTTGTAATATTCAACAAAGAGTATCTGTCACCGACTTTGTACAATCATTTCCAATAAACAATGCAGAACAAATATCGTGTGTAAGCTTGTTCCACCTTAGAAATGTGATAAAAAATAAATATAATGATCATAATTAATAATATACGTAAATGCAAAATAAAAAACAACTTGTTTTAATTAAATGCCAAACATAAATGTTAACAGGGCGTGTTACTTAGTTCTTTATCATGGTGTATTCAACGATTACGGTTAATTTAACATAGATATAGACCAACGCATGGCACTTGTTGTAGACACGTAACATTTACCATTACACAGTGATTTACAGGTGTTAGTGATATATATATATATATATATATATATATATATATATATATATATATATATATATATATATATATATATATATATATATATATCAGTGGTTTTACAATACACAGGTCATAATGTACGGGTGCACTTTTATGTAACATGTAAACTTAACAACAGACAGTAAACAATAGCTAAGGATATCATTATATTAATGTTTAAAACCTTAGGTACTTTATAATTGTTTTGTACCTGTGAAAAGGATTTTATCCCAACCTTGCCATAACGAAACCCATTTTACATAAAATTTGAGATTAAAAGATATGATACACTTTTTGAATTAGTTTAATTAAATAGAAATGCTTCATAATCCAAATCCATGTAAACATCATGCAATCAGGAGAGTTTTCCATAAACTGAAAGAATTTCATCAAGGCCTTATTATTAACAACGACTTTACATAATCTGTAAGATTAAAAGATTAGATACATTTCTAAGATCCGTTTCATTACAAAGAACGGCTTCTAAAAATGTTTCAAATTAGCACGTTATTTTTATGCCATTTGCCAAAACTGTTACTGGAAATAGTACATCCGGGCCTTACCATAAAGAAATCCATTTTACATTATCTGTAAGATAAAAAGATAAGATCCACTTTATAAATTTTGTTTCATTAGATAGAATAAGGTTTGGAAAAATGCTTCATAAAACATTGTAAACATCAGGCTATCGTAACAGTTTGTCATATAAACTGTTACCGAATGTATAACATCCCGGCTTTACAATAACAACAAATATATTACATAACTGTGAGATTAAAAGATTAGATACACTTTTCATATTCATTTCATTAAAAAATCAGCTTCTAAAAATGTTTTTTAAACCAGATCGATATAAATTTCATGCAATCACATTTTTTTGATGAAAAGTTTTTATCGCAGCCTTATGTTACCGACAATTATATTACAATGCTTCACAGACCATATACGTATAAAACATATACGAGCAGAACAGTTTGTCAACTTGAAATAAAATTCTTCATATTTGCTGAAAACGTCAAATTATGTGTTAAAATGTTTTCAACATACATAGTTTGTTTGCCAAATTGAATCAAAATTATCATATTTGCTGAAAACGCCGATTATGTGTCACAATGTTTTCAACATACATTGCTTGTTTGCCAACTTGAATTAAAATTCTCATATGTTCTGAAAACGCCGATTATGTGTTTTTGTTGTTTTCAACATACATTGCTTGTTTGCCAACTTGAATTTAAATTCTTATATGTGCTGAAAACGCCGATTATGTGTTTTTGTTGTTTTCAACATACATTGCTTGTTTGCCAACTTGAATTTAAATTCTTATATTTGCTGAAACGCCGATTATATGTTTTAATGTTTTCAACATACATTGTCTGTTTGCCATTTTGAATTTAGATTTTCATATTTGCTAAAACGCCGATTATTTGTTAAAATGTTTTCAACGTACATTGCTTGTTTGCCAATAAATAAAAAAGACATCAGTAAAAATGAATTGCTTTTGTAATATGGTAGTAAATCGCTGTTAAAATATTTGATGAACTAAATACACCCGACCTATTTCAGAAAAATATATTTATTTCTTATAGCTAGGATTCATAAAATTGACTGACAGGACACGAACGATTACGGAAGTATGAAAATATCATATACATGTTATGCTTCAAATGCAAATCTAATGAAGGCTCAACCATAACGCGACATGTCATCTCTCACACAAGCCGAGAGCAATTCTTGATGATAGAAATGCTACCAACATCTCAAAACAGCGAACAAAAGGACAAAATAAACATTAAGATTACTGATTATAAAACTCTCAGCTTTGTAAGAGTACTGAATTTAATTACAAACCGATATCCAGTGATCCAGGGGAGTGGTTAAGTTACCGTTGTACCCAAAAACCATTCCACGTATTTACACAATAACCATTCCACGTATGTATGTACCCGAAAACCTTCCATGCATTCAGGTTGTTAGAAAGGAAAACACCTGTATCAATCTCGTCTGCAGCTCAATTAATGCTCATGTAAGAGCTAGACAGCCAAAATTTCATGGTTGTTTTGGTGTATTTACCTTTTTTGTAATAAATAACAAGTTATCACATTGTCAATAAATACCAAATTGATCTCAAAATTGCTGAAAATTACCATCAAGTCGCTGATTATCCACCATCTCTATAATTAACATCAGCAAACAAAGTCAATGTCTTCTAGAGTTCAACGAGAAAATCAATGTCTTTTTTATATTGTTTAAGGGTTAAAATTATGGGATCTAAAGTGTCTTAATAAAATGACACAAAATGTAAGTATTTTATTTTTAGAAATATTTTCTGAATGACATAAAAGTAAATAGAGTCGCTGTCACGATCTTTGTTTTTTTGTCCACTAATTATTTATAAATGGGCTTGATGTTTATTTATGTCTCAGTAACTGTTAATATTGTCTATTTAAATTGTTTTGTTTGCTTGCTTGGATGTTTTCTTGATTGCTTAAGCTTTTATTTGGTACACTTTTTCAGTCAAAAAATAGAATTAACAATAATTAAAATTATTCTTTTTACAAATATTTTACTTCTAACAAAACGAGGATGGAAGGTAGTTGATTCGAGCCCAAACCAAGTATTATATTAGACTTGCGCTAGACATTAAGTGGACAGAGTATCAACCTAATTACCCGTTGTCAGGATATTGTGACTGGGTGAGTGACATGCGTGTTTCCCTTGTACTGACTCTTTTAATTGTTAATGTTTCTTATTGAAATTGTTTTGTTTGTTTCAGCTTGGATATTTGATTACTTTAGCTTTTATAAATAAATTAAATAAATAAATAAATAAATAAATAAATAAATAAATGAACGATTGAATGAATGAAAAATAACGAAATTATGAGAATTATTCTTCCAAAATGGTTTCTTTGAAATATTTTTACTATTTTACAAAACATTACCTGTCTATAGATGATAACCTTAGCCAGAGAATAGTTTGAGAAGCTACTGAGAAATTCATATCAAAAAGACAAAAACGTTTTACAAGAAAGAGACAAATAATTGTCTTCTTGATTTTTTTGAGCAGCCAACAGATGTTATAAAAACTTTCTTCAACGATTGCTTTAATGCAAAATACATTCCTCAAATATTTACATATACCACGTGTTTTCTTCATTACTTCCGTAATCAAATTTAATTGCATTATCAGACCATAACTGCCATGCAGCGCAAAAGCAAAAGACAAAAATAGTACTAAGTAATATAACCTAGTCCAGTGACTTCCAGGGCCGAGTGGTCTAAAGCGCGTGCTTACGGATCACAGAGCCTCTCACCGCGTAGGTTCAATCCCACACGGGCAGATCCTAATGTGAGAAAGTTTGGCAGTTCGCTTGCCGAAGGTTGGCGATTTTCTCAGGGGACTTCGGTTTCCTTTGTCAACCCATAACTGACCGCTTTGATATAAGTGAAGGAATCTTGATTGGGGCCATAACATCATTACTAGACTCGGTCCCAGCGATTACAACGTCACTCCATATTTCATGAGTCAAAAACAACACAGAAATCTGCTTTTTCATCAATTAATTTAAGTATAGAGCAGTTAAAATATGGTAATTACGGTAGGGACTTTTTCACGAAATACTAAGCTTAATGCGCGTTATTCAGCTTACTGTAAT
This sequence comes from Tegillarca granosa, assembly GCA_029721355.1. NCBI lineage: Eukaryota > Metazoa > Mollusca > Bivalvia > Arcoida > Arcidae > Tegillarca > Tegillarca granosa. Next base: position 36,612,657 of record CM056599.1, on the reverse strand, counting down.
AGCTACGGTAATTATACGAACAAAATATATCTCAACAGCCCAATGCTTAGTTAAGCAGTAACAGAAGAAATGTTAGAAGAATATATTAATTTTGAAAATAAGTTCTAAAATATGTAAAACTTGTTTCGGTTAATTTTATAATTGCAAATACGAGTTAACCTACAGAAAAACCTGTTTGTAAAGCCCACAAATGAAAAAATTACGTGGACTTTATGGAAAGCTCTCTTTATACAGATGTTTTTTGCAGTAGAAATATAAAAAACGGGATCTTAAAAATTTGTCTTAACCCTTTCCAGTTCGGGCAAATTTAAAAAAAATATAGGTCATATGTTTTTTTCTAGAACAACACAAATTTGTTTGTGGCTGCAACAAAGGCAAGAGACCTTGGTATCAAATCGTATAACTTGACTTTGCAAAATTGAAGGTAAAATATCGGCATCAAGGTCATATGACTTGGGGTCAAAGGCAAAACTTTCACAAGTTTTAAATGGGGAAAAAGTGCAAATTTGAATTGAAGAATTACAAAGGGTTGATAGAGATATGGCATTTATATACCGGTGTTTAATCGCTATAGCAGTTTTTAATGTACTTGAAACAAAAACACTCCGAAACGTGCTGTCTTTTCATGGAAGGGCGTATAGGTTTATTAAGATCAGTATATGTTAATCTTATGTCACCAGTTTACAAGGTTGTACAGAGTTTATAACCAAAAATGTCATTGTTTTTGTTGATCTTGTGTTACACACTTCAAGGTCTTGTCCGGTTTTTGTGGCGTTTTCTCTGCTGCTTTGACTTTTACTACACACCTACGTGTTGTATCCAATAAATACAAGTAGAGAAGTCTGATTTCTAGTGTTTGCCAATAATTTGTGTCCTTTTATATATAATTGACACTCGAACCGAGAAAGAAAAATAAATTAAACCCCAGTCTCATTATCGCTGCTACTCCTCAGTAAGTGATATATAACGATGTTTTGTAATAATTTTTGACAATATTCCATAATATATGGAATGTGTATTAGCATTCTTAGTCAACGTGCGAGTTCATATATAAATTATTTTGATTCATAAAACATATTGTCTGGATTACAAATCAAGTTTATTCTACACCCCTGTAGATCTCTAGAAAAAATGCAAGTATTATAACAGATGCACGTGTAAGTAAATAAGTGTTATATATTGAACCGTGATGCACGTGTAATGCTCATACATCGGTATCTTGTCATGTTATTTCACCAAAGGGCTGTAAAAAGAGTAATTATGTCTATCTGTCGGAATGTTTTGTAATTGCTTACATATAAAATTTTAAAATACAGACATTTGTACGTGACTTTTGGCTGTAAAATAAAAAAGGGTTAGTCTGGACGAAAAAGTACACGTACTTTTAAGCACTGAATACGATTGTTGCACTTTCATGGTATGACTATCCATAATCAGTAATCTTAATGAATTCATTGTTTAAGCTTATATTGGTTTGTTTCCTATTCATAGTTACACACTTAACTACGTACTAATACGTTTAACTATAAAGTCAATGATGAGGTAGTCTCTCTGACCCTTACACACTTTAAGACTAACACACTTTAACGATTAAAGTTACGATTATGTTACTTTGTTATAGTTACCAGACTTAAAGTGTGTTAGGAACAGAGAAAATTCGGAAAAATTATGAGGATAATAAAAGGGTCCATTTAATGTTTCACGCTTTTAAAAACAAACTAAAATTTAAATAAAAAGTTGTATTTAAGATGCTCATCTAGTGTCGGTCACCATCGAGAAGTCGTCATAGACCGTGCATTTACTTCAACCGTAAATGCCCGATTAATCGTATAAAAGACTATTGAAGACTTACTTCATGTAAAATCAACAATCATTACAATCATGAATTAAAAATATTTTGGCATTAGATAAGTCATTTTACTTAGTAAAAAGATTTACTAAAATTTTTGATGATAATGATGATGACGACGATGATGATGATGATGATGACGACGACGACGACGACAATGATGATGATGATGTAAGTTACAGAGTGTTTTTAAACAATACACATAACATAAGACTATTTTTCAAATATTTTCATGTTTTGAATTGTAGCATTTTGCCCTATATAATTTCTTTTTCTAAAACAACACCGTATATTCACCAATTACTCAAAATAAAAGGCGTGTAAAAACTTGCTGTTTGTAAAATCGACTATCATAACTTTGAAAACAAGTTACAAAAATAAACCCAGTTTTGAATGCTCTCTGCACTGTCGAAATGTTTGTTACCAAGTCAAGTGCAATTCAGAATTAAAAATATTTTTCTTAGCATTGATACAGAGATTAGTTATTTTAAATAGCTAACAAGATTTTTAAAAATATATTTTTATATTTTTCTTTTCTTAAACCCTAATCCATTGAAGTACGGCATTATGACATCAACAAAATGGAGTTTTCACATGTATTTACAGTTCTCTTAATTATACGTCAAGTTTGTAAGAGTGGTGTAATTAAAATATGTCTTTGCTAGTTTAACTTAATGTAAAGAGTTTTTATAACATTGTACATAACACCAGTTATCGTCACGAAAAGCGTTTTCTTCTCAAATATGTGTATGTTTTGAATTAGGTTCAAATTTAATCTTAATAGAATTTTTGCATACCGTTTCTTATCATTTCATTCTTCATCTTAAAATCCCCCCTCCAGTGTGAGAGATAAATTAAAAATATTCAGTATTTATTGCATAATTATTTCATAGCTGATGAAAACAACAAAAATTAGTCCAAATATCTGTCTATGAATGCGTTGATTTAGTTACATTAACAAAACAAACTAGATTGCTAAGAACAACATCTAAATGATCATTTTCAACACTATATCTTATTAATCACTACAACAAACACGAATGCACAAAGTTTTTTCTTGATTTTTTCAAAATTTTATTTTTTTAAACTGGTACATGTAAATAAAAATGTTCAAAACAGAATTACATAACTCGATATCTGAATATGGTATCTGAATACATTGAAATGTCAATGATCTGGCTGTGTTTAATCTGAAGTATGTGTAGAAATAAATAACACATTTGAAGTTGAACTATACTTGGTACACTTTACACATTGAAAGTAAACACGTTTATAGGGCGCTAAAGAACAACACTGGCACAAGCTAGGGAATTTGAAATAGAAGATGTTTGGAGAGCACGGACTAGGAAGAGTGGTGTTTTACGCCCCAGTCAAGATTCTTCCACTTGTTTTGAGGCGGTCAGTTCTGGGATGGTGGAAGAATCCGGAGTGCCCAAAGAAAACCACCGACTTTCGGCAAGCGAACTGACAAACTTTCTCACACTAAGATCTGCCGCGAGTGGGATTCGAACCCAGGCGGTGAAAGGCACTGTGATCCATAAGCGCGCGCTTTAGACCACTCAGCCACCGAGGTCCCGGGCGGGCTAGAAAGGATTGGTTGGTTTATTTGCAATGTTGTTTAAAAACATCAGCAATTTTTCGACGAGAGCAGGTTATAAATCTGTACGGATTAATCTGAGAACAAGTTCGTGGATGCGTATGACGATATGCGTTGTGGTCTGCCATGTACTAACACACTCTCAGGCGCTCAGTTTTTGACGCTAACTCCAGCTAGGGGTAAAAAAAACGACACTTTTTAGCTAGAGACTAGGAATAAACACTGTTTTGAGCTGGGGGCTAGGTTGTAGACACTGTTTTGAGCTAGGGGCTAGGATGAAGTCACTGTTTTGAGTTAGGGGCTAGGTTGAAGACACTGTTTTGAGCTAGGGGCTAGGATGTAGACACTGTTTTGGGTTAGGGGCTAGGTTGTAGATACTGTTTTGAGATAGGGCTAGGATGTAGTCAATTTTTTAGTTAGGAAACAGGTTGTAGTCACTGTTTTGTGCTAGGGACTAGGTTGTGGACACTGTTTTGAGCTATGGGCTAGGATGTAGACACTGTTTTGAGTTAGGGGCTAGGATGTAGTCACTGTTTTGAGCTGGGGGCTAGGAAGTAGACACTGTTTTGAACCAGGGGCTAGGTTGTAGACACTGTTTTGAGAAAGGGGCTAGGATGAAGTCACTGTTTTGAGTTAGGGGCTAGGTTGAAGACACTGTTTTGAGCTAGGAGCTAGGATGAAATCACTGTTTTGAGTCAGGGGCCAGGTTGTAGACACTGTTTTGAGTTTGGGGCTAGGATATAGACACTGTTTTGAGCTATGGGATAGGATGTAGTCACTGTTTCTAGTTAGAGGATAGGTTGAAGACACTGTTTTGAACTAGAGACTAGGATGTAGACCCTGTTTTGAGCTAGGGGCTCAGTTGTAGACTTTGTTCTGAGCTAGGGATTAGGAAGTTGACATTGTTTTGAGCTAGGGATAGGTTGTAGATACTATTTTGAGCTAAGAAGTGGAAAGTTGACACTGTTTTGAGCTAGGGGCTATGATATAGACACTGTGTTGAGCTAGTGGCTCTGATGTAGACGCTGGTTTGAGCTAGTGGCTATGATGTAGACACTGTGTTGAGCTAGTGGCTATGATGTAGACACTGTGTTGAGCTAGTGGCTATGATGTTGACGCTGGTTTGAGCTACTGGCTAGGATGTACACTTTGTTTTAGGCTAGGAGTCTATAAAAGGATACTATTTTGTTCTGTTTTGGCGCTTGATTTTTTTTGTCAGTACAGGCTTATTTAAACATACACAACAATCGTTTTTGTATGGTTTTAAAGTTCGGTCAGACAGTTCAAAATTGTTGAACTAAACATATGCACAGAAAAATGTCGACCTAAAGAAGCACCCATATGACTTAATGATAAATATCTGTACTGGTTTTTATTTACAAACACAATATCTTTATTATTAGTTCAATGAGTGAAAACTTGTATGTCTGAATCATTATTTTAGAAAATGTAGTTATTTTGTAGTAGGATCTACATTAGTATCAAGTATATTTTTAATACTTTGGCTAACTACCAGTATTTAATCCTGAGTGATACTGCTTCATTTGATATCTGGAACTTAAAAAGGGTAGCTCCGTGTGTGTGTGTGTGTGTGTGTGTGTGTAAGAGAGAAAGAGAGAGAGAGAGAGGTCTAATTTCAGTGGCTTCATAATTTCGCCCCTTTAAACATTTATGTTTCAAGCGGTTGATCTCTTTATACAGTATTGAAATTAATGAATATAGGGAGACTAATGTTTCCAATATCTGACCTCTGACCTTTGACAAATAAAAATATTTCACCAATTGGCTGTGTTTTTTCACACAATTGTTTCCCTAAGGTATAATAGTCTATTAAAGTCAAATGGAATTGTTCCGTACTGATACATTATTTCAAGTAAAGATTAGAGTGACCCAATCTACAAATTTTCTTATAATTTGCGACAAAGAATTTAACCATTTAGATTGATTGATTTAACAGCGTTTTACGTCCCAGTCAAGAATATTTCACTTATATCGAGACGTCATCATCAGCTATAGGAAAAGTGGAAGAAATTTTGACCTTTGCAGTGAGCTTAGGGCAATGTGTAGGTAGGGTTCTTTAACGTACCACGTCTGCCGTGACACTTGGCATCGGTTTTCAAGGTCTCATCCGAAACACTCCGGAACTTTCATTTCTAAATGCCGAGTGCTTGGCGAAAGAACAGTCACTACAAATTTTCAAGTCATGGCCGAGGTTTGAACCCTCGACCTCCCACATACGAAGCCACTCTACCAACTGAGCTACTATAGTAGTTTACCATTTATAGACGAAAAACAAGTGCTTAACAATGCCCAAAGCAACAGAAAAATACGAACAATATATATAATTGCTTTCATGAATTTATTGAATATTTCACAGTGACCGATTTGATAGATAGCTCAAATAAAACCATAGAAAAGCTTTTCTGTTAAACATTTACTTATTTTAAAAAAACAATAATAATAAATAAATAAATAAATAAATAAATAAATAAATAAATAAATAAATAAATAGAAATCTTAAAAATATTATTTAGATATTACGTAAAACTATCTTTAAAATTTTGACCAATTTTTGCATTTAGTTTTCTTGAAATTTTACCAATAACCATTATTTAATATTAAATTGTCTCTGAAAACAGTGTGGAATTTAATTTCATTTGGACTAGACACGTGCAGATGTTAACAATTTTATATAAGGAAAACATTCATGGAATTTGTCTATACATATATGCATATAAATCATATTTATAAGTTAATTAGTTAGTAAATTATATCTAATTTTTTACAAGAAAATGGATAGCATTGGTTGAAAAGCAATTTTGTCGATTTTTTCTGTGTTTTATATGAAAATTAACCCACCACATTGCCCTAGTTACATGTACTGAATTGTAGACGAGATGACAGGCTCATTGGTGTATCGAGGGAATTGTAATTTTTCTAATCGTCGAAATCCATTCCGATAACTCCCTTGGTATGAGCTGGGAATCTGTTTGGTTTTCGCAAATCCCAGACGAGTTATTTCGGTCGTCAAGCATTTCGTACCATAATGGAGGCTACCAGGGCCATAGGGGTCATGTCCGAAATAAATACATGTACAGTGGTATTAATTATTTATCAAATATGACCATTGCCCTTTATAATCGAATGAATGAATTTACAATACAATCCTTTAAATTATGAAATTCAGTTTTTCAATACAAGTTTAAATATTTCAGTGTTCATTGTTACATGACTTTGGCTACTCCGATCGTATCATAATCACTGCCAACAACTCCTAATTGATTTTGAACAAAAAAAAATCAAAGAATTATATACATGTATTAAAGTTCAAATAAATGATCATCGAGCCATTCGATTTTTATAAAACAATACTGTTTATTCTGAGATTAATTGTTTCAACACAGTTTGCGAGATTGGCTGAATACCAGTTTAATTTTGTAATTATCCTTTACAAAAGTAATAATTTCCCCCCGCTTTCACCGAGAAGGGGGGGGGGGCATTAATATGGGTTTATCCGTCCGACCGTCATTCCGTCCGTCGCGTTTGGTTTCCGTGCAATAATTTCAGTTTCAATTAAAGGTTTTAAATAAAACTTGGCACAGAGGAGGCTTATGACAAGAGCTCGCTTGGGATTGATTTTCGGGTCACTAGGCCAAAGGTCAAGGTCAATGTGACTAAAAATAGAAAATAGATTTCCGGTCATTTAATGGTTAACCGTTCAAGGTTTTTAATGAAACTTGGCACAGAGGTAGCTTATGGCAAGAGCTGGCTTGGTATTGATTTTTGGTCACTAGACCAAAGGTCAAGGTCACTGTGACTATAAATAAAAAATAGGTTTCTGGTCATTTAAAGGTTAACCGTTCAAGTTTTTTATCAAACTTGGCACAGAGGTAGCTTATGGCATGAGCTCGCATGTGATTGTTTTTCGGGTCACAAGGCCAAAGGTCAAGGTCATTGTGACTATAAATAGAAAATAGGTTTCCAGTCATTTAAAAGTTAACCATTCACCGAAAGGGAGACAAACAAACGACATACCATAGTTCCAATTTCCCTCTTTGCATTTTATGCTAGGACTGTCCATATTACCCCTCATATATCATTACAATTACAGAAGTCTGTTTTATTTGAACGCGGGGGACATAAATTCTATAAATTTGCTTGTTGAGTTAAAATTCCGGTCTAGTTCTATCTAGTCATTTAGCAACCGAACAAGCTAAATATTACAAACTCTTGTAGATAATTATTAAAACACAAGATCCTAAGGTTCCACCTAAATGTTTCCACTAAGCCTCGTCTTCAACGCGTCTTTCAAACCCTTGCCTTTCCGTGACACATCTAAGTTATTAAAAATAAACTGCTTTTTAAAGGAGAAAGAAATTGAAAACTAAAAAAAAAAGAAAATTTTTGGACAACGGTCAACGTAACCAAAACTCGACACAAGACAAAGACAACCAATAGCAAAGGAATCCTTAGCTATTGAAGTAATTGCCCAGTGGTGTATTTTACTTATTTTACAACCAGTGGTCTTGGTTTATTGTGAAGTCTTTACATGTTAACATGTTTTATTGTATCAATTTCCATATTTATGGCAGAGAGAGAGAGAGAGAGAGAGAGAGAGAGAGAGAGAGAGAGAGAGAGAGAGAGAGAGAGAGAGAGAGATTTAACAAATCAAGTTTTGACTTTTTCCCTTGCCGTATTATCACTGATAGAGGTCAATCAATATTGTGTTATAAACTTAGAATATAGATTGTATTCTTGCATTATTTAATTGCTATAGTCTGTATGTCTACAACTTTATGTAATATTTGTTGATTTCTTGTCCGTTCTTGTAAACAAAAACTGCTTACCTGACATATATGTGACAGTTGTAGTAAGATTATATGACAGCTGATTAACTTCTAAATATTGAGTGTATTAGATTTAATCATGAGATCCGTATACATGTTACCTATCTGAATCTGACTGACACTGTCCGAATTCAGGGACGGAGCAAACTAGGGTTGGAAGAAGAATAGTAAATGACTTTTTAATATATCTGGCGACCTGAATTTAAATCCAACTGAACAGATGTTAAGATTTTTAATCAAAATAAATAATAAATACAGTCTTGTAATACAATTTTTTTAAATAAAATAACGGCTGTCGGAAGAACACAACTTGGGGCAAATCTAAGCCATCCAAAAAGTTGGACAATAGATAAAACCAAAGTATGACATTCTTCTCTACTTCACACACACACACACACACACACACACACACACACACACTCTCTCTCTCTCTCTCTCTCTCTCTCTCTCTCTCTCTCTCTCTCTCTCTCTCTCTCTCTCTCGGCTCTTTCTCTAACCAGCTGATTAATAATACAACTTTCATCATGCATGATGAAAAAAGGAAAATTGCGATCCAACTACATAAAAAAGGTAAATATTCTATATACTGTAAAATCACAAATCAGTATTAGTTGGGGATTTTTCGTTACTTTGATGGATTAGTAAATAATATGAAATTTAATGTCAACGGGAAAATTATATTATATATTTTTACATTATTACACGAAAATTCCACTAAATTTCCCCAAACATTTTTTTTAAATTTAAAAACCTACGAAATTTATGGTATATATTATCCTGTTTTAGTCGATTGCATATCAATTGGAAAAATGCCAAAATTTCCGTCCGGGGGAGGGAGGGTGGGTGGAGGGGATCTATCCGTTCCGCTTACTACATAAATAGTAGTGCAGAATAAGGATTGTGTAAAATGAGAAAAATGAGCTTTTTACCGAACAAGGAGCCACCAACTCTTGCATTTACATATTATCAATAAAACAATGACTAATTTTTGCTTTAGCATGAAACATAATTAATGCGAAGTGATCGTATTTTCTAATTCCATTTAAATCTCTAATATTCAAACAATAAATTTACTTGCTGTTACTATCAAATTTACATTGAAGTATCACGCGTTCAAAAACCTTGACAAACTTTCTACAGCGGACTAAGAGTACATATAGTATGACGGAAAAAGCCGAATTATTCCCGAACATCGGCTCTTTCCGTCATTATTAGCCAGGTATGAGGATACGTAAGGTACGTCGGGAAAGGTCGACAGACGTTCTGGTTAAATGTTGGGTTTTACCTCAGTAATGATTTCAGGTATTGGACTGATTGGCAGTTTACACACCAGATAGTTCTTGAAAAAAATAGTGATAAATATATCGGTCAATTAACCCCAAGATTAGAACAGTTATAAGACTAACTAAAACAACATTCATGGCATTTTAACATTAGCTATCTCTTTTTGTCTTAATGAAGTCAGCATCTACGCAAAGAACTCCGATAATCATTTTTATTATGTCTTGTAAAAGGCATGTGTACTGAGTCATATACCATCTTATATGAAACATTAAGTGCATTTAAATGATATATAGACTATCGGTAACGTTATATAGTGAGAAGTAATGGCATAGTAATAGACTATTATTGATAAAGGCTAATGAGAGAGAGAGAGAGAGAGAGAGAGAGAGAGAGAGACCAAACGTTAAATTTTTGCATCACTAATTCTTATTAATTTGTCATTTGAATTCGGGTTGATTCCTTATGTTCCAGTTTGAAGATTAAAAAACTACCATAATTATATTCAACATTTGCAAATTGAAGCAGAGGATAGTTATTCAATTCACTAAGAACTCTTTATTTTTACACATAGATGTAGATAATATGATTTCTTTAGCTGTGGAATTCTTTTTGTAAAGACTTCTGAAGTGTAGGAGGGATAACAATCTGGTACGCCATTTGCAGACGTGTTAACGTCAATATTAATTAAAACATAATCAACTTGTAAATAAGTTAATAGTCTGGTAGCAGACGATATCAGCAGACTTTATTTACAATAATTAGTAACATTCTTGGTTGTCCCTGGAAAGCTTTATGTAACTGTGGTACTTATACCATCGATCATTAACACTGTTAGATTCGAATTATCTAACATATGTGACGTTATCAAGAGCTTTTGTTCCATTTAATAATAATAATAATAATAATAATAATAATAATAATAATAATAATAATAATAATGATGATGATGATGATGATGATGATGATGATAATAATAATAATAATAATAATAAAGTATAAAAAAATATTACGGGCTTCATCACTACCTCGTCAAAGTACAACTTGTACTTAGTCTGCTGCTACAAGGCCGAGCAGACGATATCATATCAGCAGACGTTACTTACAGTAATTAGTTACATCCCAGGATGCCTCTTGGTACGTTAATTGTTTTGGAAATATGTATTACATACAAGTATATAATCAACCATGGGCACCATGGGGCATTGTAGACTTTCGAATGCATTAATCGTGTCTTGTCTCAATAAAACGTAATGGATGTTCGAATAATAACGAACATTGTATAAAAAAAATCACGGGCTTCATCACGATTAAATATCCATATGCTTGTATAATGTATATACATGCTATACTGCTAAATATACACACCTTTAAAGCGACTTTTTTCAATTAAAACAGGGTCGTTTTGGAAAGCCAGAAATAATTTGTTATGTTTAGCTGAATCGATCATATTTGACTTTATCCTTATCCATTAGAAAGCCACATAAAAATACGATATCTCCGTATCCATATGTATTTATTTTGCAAGAAGAAGGCTCAGTTATGTTTCTAGTTAATTCATTAAAATGGCATGCTCCATAGTTTGGTTACATTGTTGGGAGTTCCGCGTTCCAGAAAATAGGTCACGGTTGCTCTGAAATGAACATTTTTTACAATACATGTATGTTGATATTGTGGCATTTTAGCTGAATGTATTTGTGATGTTTTTTTTTCTGTTTTTAATGACTGTCATAAATAGAAAAATAAACTACTATTATTAATAAATGGACTACTATCGTGCATGGAATGTATTCACTCGAACTACTGAATTGATGAGTTTATTTTAAGTAACGACTTTTTGTATTTGTCAACAGAACTGTCAAAACATACTAGTATTTATTGTAGTAACATGTTGTCAAGGTGAAGGTTAGCCAGTCATCGAAAATATCAATAATAATGTAATTTAATACTCTCTCTCTCTCTCTCTCTCTCTCTCTCTCTCTCTCATCTCTCTCTCTCTCTCTCTCTCTCTCTCTCTGTGTGTGTGTGTGTGTGTGTGTGTGAGGGTAATTATTGTAGTATTTTCTCATCTAACATATTTTTCATAATTTCCTAATGGGACATAATAACAAGTTTTATATTATATGGACCGAAAATAATTAAAAGCCAAGAATTTAGCTGAAGACTGTAATCATGTGGAAATATATCGGTTATTGTAGTATAATTTTTCACTCAAAATATAGGATTACATTAGTATATTATCATGGGTAACACTGATACATCCCAGACCTCATCATAATCCATCACGAAAATTACACTAACGCGTGCCTTTGCACTCATGTTTTTGGATGATTACAATACGCTTAGAGTTGCAAGATGTTCAAATATTCTAAAAATCTTGTTGGTGTTTTTTATTGATAGACATCTTACAACATTTTAATCCAGTCGTCCTTCTCGGTCGCCGAGTGTATGTAACACATGCATTTCGAATCATAACGCCACTCTCCAACTAGGTTCGATTCGAGAAAAATAATAAAAGTGACAGGCTTATAACATCACTAACAAACACCGGGGTCCATTATCATAGCTTTGTTGTGGTATGTCAACATTATGACGGTAATACTTTTTGAAGACATATTAAATCAAAGCGCTGTAGTACTGTTGACATACAGTATTTATAAAAGTACCGGTTCGTCATGAAAGAAACATTATGAAATAAAGAACGTAGTACAGAGATACAACCTAACCGAAAAGGGGAAAAAATAATGGAGTAAAATTGAGTAAAGGTGTTCTACGTCTCAGTCAAGAATATTCCACTTCTATTAAGTCGGTCAGTTTGGCTATTGTAGAGGAAATCAGAGTGTCCGGAGAAAACTATGGAACTGATGAACGATAAGAGACGTAGTGTCTATACAAATGTTTGTCAAATAATAAACTGTGCGAGATAAGCATAAGAGTTGGAATGTCCTGTGTAACATTAAATCAAAAATAACGGTTGGTGATATCTCAAATATCAAACTACTCTCTCTCTCTCTCTCTCTCTCTCTCTCTCTCTCTCTCTCTCTCTCTCTCTCTCTCTCTCTCTCTCTTACAACTGCGGTAGCTCAGTTAATAGAGTATTCGCTCCGTAAGTGGAAGGTCGTGGGTTCGAACCCGGACCGGGTCTGAACGAAGACTTGAAGGTGGGTAGTGACTGTTCTTTCGCCAAGCACTCGGCATTACGGAATGAATCGTTTTCATCAACTAGGGTCGAATACCACTCCGGCTGACCATATTACGAGACAGTTTTTCGTTCGCTGCAAAAGATCGGAGGTTTCCTTCCAGTAATCTGGGTTTCTCTTCCGTCGTAAATTTACCGTCTTATCTCATATAAGTCAAATACCGTTGCCTGAGGCATAAAACGCCATTACGTTATTCATTTCCTACAATATCCTTATATATTGTCAAGTTTATTGTTAATGTTATTTCTAAGATAGGAATCGCTAATGGAACAGTTACATTAGTAGATATATATTACCAAGTCTAAGGTTTCCTGTTTTCTATGTTCGTTTCCTTATAAGGTCATATTGGAATAAAGCCAGAATGTGTTAGTTGCAGGCGATATGAAAAGTATAATTGAGAAATTCCAAAGCGAAATTAAATACCTTTATTAGAAATTCTGTCGATTCTGGTACTGATATAAATAATTAATCAATATTGTTGTAATTGCCGTTTGTAACACAATATTAAAGTAATTAAAACTGTTGATATATATAGACACGATATACAATATACAATAAAACCTGTATATTCAGACCACCTAGACAGAGCATGATCTGGGAGGTCGTAATAGACAGGTGGGCAATGTTGTTGTTATTACTGTTTGTATCACAATATTAAAGTAATTTAAACTGTTGATATATATAAAGACACGATATACTATATAAAATAAAACCTGTATATACCGCATATACAGACCACCTAGACAGGTCGTGATCTTGGGGGGTGGGGGGTGGGGGCGTAAAAGACAGGCATATAGGCCTATATATATATATATATATATATATATATATATATATATATATATATATATATATATATATCACAATATTTAAGTAGTTAAAACTGTTATATTTTATATTTTATATTTAAAATTGATATATAAAGACACGATATCCCATATACAATAAAACCTGTATATAAAGACCACCTATCCAGAGCGAGATCTGGGAGGTCGTGATAGACAGGTGAGGCAATGTTGTTGTTATTGTTTGTATCACTGTATTAAGTAATTAAAGCTATATAAGGACACGATCAGCCATGGGAAATAAAACCTGTATATACAGACCACCTAGACAATCAGTGACATCAGAGGTCTTTATAGACAGGTGGGAAAATGTTTTTGTCATCACTGTGTGTAAAACAGTATCTGTCGATATGTAGAATACACGTTGAAAGTCATATCGCAGCTACCCTAAGCAAGACAACTCGTACTCTTTTCTACATTACAATTACATCATCTCATAACTAAAGAAGCCACTGCGGTAGCTCAGTTGGTAGAGTGCTCGCTCCGTAAGTGGAAGGCCGGGTCTGACCCAAGACTTGAAAGTGGGTAATAACTGTTCTTTCGCCAAGCACTCGGCATTACGATATGGCACTCAGCATTACGAAATGGCACTCAGCATTACGAAATGAAAGTCACGGTTCTTTCTGATAGGAACTTAAAATAAACGAGGTCCCGTGTCATGGCAGGCATGGCTCGATAAAGAACCCTGCTGTCTGTATAATGCCATCAGCGCAACGCACAGGCAAAATTTCTGCACTTTCGCCTATAGCTGGCGACGTCTCAATATAAGTGAAATGTTCTTGACTGGGACGTTAAACACCATAACTCAACTCATAACTAATGAAAGTATACAGACTGGATATGGTCAACATACAGGTATACTTACAAGTACTATAGAGGACTGAAACAAATTCTTATTTTTTTAACCAATCTCTAAATCGGCAATCGCTAAAGATTTACTATGTATACGGTTTTTTAAAGAACAACAAACCACATTTTGTATGATTTTTGCAGTATTTATTTCCTGTAGTTAGATTGCAATAGCTAATAAATTTGACTCTCTCTCTCTCTCTCTCTCTCTCTCTCTCTCTCTCTCACACACACACACACACACACACACACACACACACACATAGATGTAAATTTAATAAACATGAATTCACATAAGTAATTTAAATCCCAAATATAAAAGGAACATGAGAAAAACATGCATTTATCAGTTACTAAGATCATATCTTATTAATTTATGTTACTGAACCAGCGACTTTTAAAAACCGTTTAAAATGTCTCTGGCTTAAATAAGTATTTCTTTTATCATTGTGATGTAACTGACAAGTTTTTATGAGCAGGTATATTTTTATTTTCATTTTTATTTATTTATTTATTTATTTATTTATTTATTTATTTGTTTGTTTGTTTCCGAGTTGTGTGGACATCATGATAGAGAAGAAACTTGTTATAACATCAGTTTTGATTGTTTCTTCATAAATCGCCTTTTACAGCCATATTTTTCCGAAGAAAATTTTATCTCTAGATATTTTCATTGTCTTAGAAGAATGCTCTTTTCGTTTTAATAGAAATGTCAAAAAATAATCTACATTTCGGGGCATTTCGTTCGGAACTGTGTTATCCTTCGGCACTCCTTGGGCAATAAGCTGCCTGACTTTGACCTATATTGAACTTTGACCCTTTACCTTTATTTCGCGGGCTTTTCTATCACACGAGGATATAAACAACACAATGGCTGTAAGTATTTTACAATGAAAAATAATTTAGAAAATCAATTTATACATGATAATCGGGACGGTCGATTGTTCAAGATACACGTGTTTTGTCTTTGCAATGAATGAACTGTTACATTTTTAGATAAAATCTGTTTGGGTGTAGTTTCAGTGGTTGGGGACGAAAACGGGAGAAGTCTGTGACTGTCCATGTCGAAAATACTGATTATGTATTTTTAATGGGATTTAACGATTTTTAATCGTATTTGCAACCCCCCTCTAAACATAGGATGTCCGTTGTCGGATTTTGTAACAAAAAAGTTGAAAATCGCGTATGAAAAACTCTTGTAAATTTGGCCCTAAATTGGAAAACTAGTTTGTAAGTGTAGGCCTAATAATTTTTTCCAACCATGAGGAGAAAATGCTTGACTTTTGAAAAAACTCCTTTTTAAAAGCATTATATTTAATACATATATCCAATGAAATTTACAACTTTTGTTTTATTTACAGGATGATACATCATCTGATCCCTTCTCCACTGCTACCAGTCCATCTCGTCCATCCAGAGGACGGCGTAGCAGCAGAGGAGACCCGACATCTAGTCCAGGTAGAGACCTGCCACCTTTTGAAGACGAGTCTGAACTACTTGGAAATGTTGCTGGTGAAGAAGAAGAGGGAGAAGGAGAAGAACTGTTTGGGGATAACTTGGAACAGTAAGGAGGAATTCTTATTAACTAAATGATGTGTTAGGTTTTGTAAATTCAAAAGACCAACCTTTCTAACTGATCTGTTTGAATTAAGAGCTGTGTCCATCATCATTATTAGCTTTAATTAATTATTATTCAGAGCTAGTGTGTTTAAAAAGTGTTTGTGGATCTTTTTGAGCAGAAAAGTTCTCTGCTGCTCTGACTGATCATACACTTATATTGTTGAAATTCAGTGTTGAGGTGAAAAATTTTAACTAGCCTCAATCTACAATGACCCCTCTTTTACTGACCAGTGATTTTGCTATGGTTTTTAAAAACTACCTTCTTCCTTTCAGATTGGGAAAATTTGGACCCTTTTCATGTCACATATTACGCTCAGAATTTTGAAATTCATTGCAAAAATCTTATATTGTGACAATATCTAACATTTTTTGTCTGTCAGAACAGTTTTGGACAACTGGATTTAACTTAAACTATTTGATTGTATGTTACTGTTGCCTTTTGGGGAATTTTAGTTGTCAAATTGGGAAATTTTAGTCTTATTTCTCAAGGGGAAACTACCTTTATTCGGTAGTAATTTTAGGCAAACAAAACCACTGCTGACAGATTGCCTTAAAGTTCGAACACTGATGTTAAGAAAAATTAATTAGCATGTTCACATTGATATATTTTGTATATGGTTCTTGCTTGCATATAAGATTTAGATTCTTTAGAAAATCTTCAATATTAGAAGAAAAAGAAAAATATGATAAAGCTTTCTGTGTAAAAGAAACTAAAGCTGTTCTGTTTGATTTTTTTTTCACCAGAGATTACCGTGCCATTCCTACCTTAGATGTATATGATCAAGAAGGACTTGATGATGAGGAGGATTTCTCAGAACTGTCTGAAGGTCAGAGACAGGCAGCTGAACGAGAGATGAGGCAGAGAGATCGAGAAGAGGGTATACTAACAGGAAGGATGAGAAGAGGCTTCATGTATGGTAAGTATTGGGAATTTAAGTCCTGTATTGGAACTACAAATTGTTTTAAGATAAAGATATTAAGCAAGCAATAAGAGCTGCAGAGAGTCGTTTCATAAAAAAAGGACTAGTTAAATTAAAGTCAGAAAATTTCAAAGGGGAATGTTTATGATTATGGCCACAAGTTAAAACAAGAACAAAATCATTCTTTGTTAAGTGTAGACTGTTAAGTGTGATAAAGTGAGAAACATATGAAATGCGCATACAGGTACAAACATAAATCAGTATACTTTAATAAATAGAACAGGAAAAGATATTTATGGCTAAAAAATGAGCATAAAAAGATAACGAAAATCCAAATTGCTGTTCATATAATATGATAAAGAGACAGAAATCTAAATGATGAAACATAATACAAAATAAATGTATATTATTGATGGTGGGGAAATCAGAGATGTATATTATCAATACTACAAAAATCTTGTATTTCTCGCCCTGGCACGAAATATTATTCAAGCTAGTAACATATGATAATATACATGTATATTGAAGTATGTTGTTCTTTTATACTTGTATGTAATTTAAACAGAAGAATCAGATGAAGAAGATGAGGCTCCTGGCAGAAAAAGACGACGTGCAGAACGAGCAGCTGAAGGAGAGGTTGATGATGAAGAGGTAACTAAATAGATATGCATGTATAATTATGATCTAATTGATGGTGTAATTGTCACAGTCAGTTATCTTAAGATGTTGCAATAGTCTGGAAAATAATATTGAATACTGAGATTTGATAAAGATTTAAAAGGTCGAATTCAAAGGATGTAGCAACTATTTCTTTACCACATTTTCAAGTCTGGCTGATTCTGATCTGTTAAAAAATCTTAAATTGTATTCTTCTACTTATGGAGGAAACATTCTAATGACCTAAACTATCTATTTGTTTGAACTAGCTTTCAAAAAGATAGTCAATTTCAAAATGTAACATTTTAGTAATGATAAACCCCAAGTCTGATGCTAGGGTATTGTTTACGAAATACTTTTGTTTAGTTTGTTTTATACTTATACACCCTTGTTCCACATTTCTGCAGAAGATTTGGGTCAAAGTTGGTACTACAATTTAGTAGTTCTGTGAAACTCAGTACAATTTAGAAGCTGTGAAACTCAAATATCTAGATCATAGGGTCAATTCTTAGGATTTTTGACATCTTTTCTGGTAGAATATGTGGTTATACCGACTACTACATGTTTTTAACCTTTAGACTGAAATTGAAAAAAGTTTGTTCAGTGTGCTGTATTGACCATAAAAGAAGTTTAAAATTCTTGAAATCAGAAATTTGAAATTCTGTTTTGTAGATGATTGAGAGTATAGAGAATTTAGAAGACATGAAGGGACACACAGTTAGAGAATGGGTATCTATGTTGGGTCCTAAAACAGAAATCAAGAACAGATTTAAAAATTTCTTGAGGACATTTGTGGATGCTAAAGGTCATAATGTTTACAGAGAAAAAATCAGACAGATGGTTGAAGGTGAGTCAATTATGGAGCACTGGTAAATTTACTGCAGTAGTCTGCATGTAAGGGAGATAATTTGTGTAAGAAGTGTAATATATCCAAAACTGTCTTTTAAAGGTAACTAAGAAAAATATAAACGACACATTGTGAATTGTATGTCCACTTCTTCTTTTTGTATGTTTGAATGAACTTTTATCCACTGAGTTCTGTAGTTTTTGTTCCAGCATTGTGCAAGCCCAGTCATACTCGTGTTTGTATAAGTATTTCTACAAGGGTCATTAAAATGATTGTGAAAAAAAGTGGAAGGAAATTGGGCAGGATGTTGATGTGAAAAAAGTTAAGAAAGTGGGCAGGATGTTGAACCCTCACTGAAAAAGTATTGTTTTCCTTAAAATTAACTCAGAAATATTTTGTTTTTCTTTATTTTCCAGGCAACAAGGAAAGCTTGATCATAGATTATAACATGCTAGCTTCAGTAGAACAGGTTTTGGCTTATTTCTTACCAGAAGCTCCAACAGAAATGCTGCTTAATTTTGATGAGGTAAAGTATATGTAGCTTTACTATTTCCATTGAAATTGGATCTCTATTCCTAGAGCAGGAGTATGGGGGTTCAAATCCTGTCTTGAATAAACATCAGACTTCAAAATTTGATATACTGCTTTCTAGCTTTTTTTTAGCATTAACAGGACAGAGCACAATCTGGTTCACCTAATGCCAGGATAATGCAACATTTATAGAGTGGCATGCTTGTCATTGGTATTTTGTATCTCAGCTACCACCTTTAAAAGTTGCCCTAAGTGCATGCTAGTACAAGGCAGACCATAATATGCACTCGCCCATTTTGCACATACATGAATTCAGTCTTGGAGTATACTTAATGAACTGCTTGTATTGCGGAAAGTTAAGAAATTGGTGATATAATGTCGTACAGCGTTACTGCCAACCAACCTGTATAATTTCTTTAATAATGTATTAGCTAGCTTGCAGGTAAGTGCAGGACAGATCCTAATATGAGAAAGTATGTCTGTTTGCAGAAGGTCGGTGGTTTTGTTTGGGCACTCAAGTTTCTTCCACCATCTCTGAAATGACTGCTTCAATATAAGTGAAAAAATCTGACTTAGAGATAAAACACAATTGATCCAATCCAATTCCTTGTCCATTATTGGTTGTGAAACTGGTTGGTTTGATGTTGATGTGGTTATTTAAGAGCTTATTTGAATGGTTTAATATAGAAGTTAAATGTCTGTGACCTCAGGTGACCTCTAAATACATCACAATGTCATTGCTTAGGCTCAAATGTACATTTTAGCATATGTTGTAAAAAAAATTTGCTTACAGTAACAAAAAATTGTTGGCATATCATATTGTAAAAAAAAAAAAGGCTTATCGTAATAAAAAATTTTGGCATTTCATATTGCATGAAAAAATTTCAGTTTGCTAGGACCATAGCATTATCCAACATCCATGAACTGACATCTTTGATATAAGTGAAATAATCTTAACTGGAGTGTTAACTTAATACAACTCTATTATTTCATTTAACCCATCTTTTATAATCAGAGGCAGATTTTGAAGGGATAAAAGGCAAAAACATCCCAACTTCAACAATTTAATGTGTAAGATTACATTTATCATGTGAATTGGTTGCAAATTATGCTCTTATGTTCAATATAAATAAATGAAGTAATGATTGTATTTTAGGCAGCCAAAGATGTTGTTTTGAGTATGTACCCAAATTATGAGAGAATAGCTAAAGAAATACATGTCAGAATAGCAGAATTGCCACTGATTGAAGAACTACGCTCACTTAGGTAAGTGGATCATTTGAAACAATATAAACATTGTTAGTGGCATCCTTTTGCATATACAGTGCAATACATACCCATGGATGTCACTGCCAGTTTAAACATTACCATTGTTAACATGTAAAATCCCTACAGAAGCCACAATTTCTTATCTACAAAAATATTTCATTATAATCAAGATTTCTAAAAGCATTTTCCCATTATAACTATTCTTTGAAAATTTTGCATATTTTGCAAAAAATGGTTCTTGATAGCTTATTTATTTATGATAATTTTTTTAGCAATGTTTAACTTGATTGACAGTTTTATAAGAGATTGAATGCGAAGAAGTTTCTTAATTGTCAATTTTCATTATTTTAACACAAGTAATTCAATATGGAAGTGTCATGAATTTAACTTCAGAAATTTATACTATATTTGGAGAATATTTATATATTACAGACAGCTGCATCTGAACCAGTTGATACGTACCAGTGGTGTTGTTACAAGTACAACTGGTGTCCTTCCTCAATTAAGTGTCATCAAGTATGATTGTAACAAGTGTAACTTCATCTTGGGTCCCTTTTACCAGTCACAGAATCAAGAGGTCAAACCAGGGTCATGTCCAGAATGTCAGTCAACAGGGCCATTTGAAATTAACATGGAACAAGTAAGAATATAAGTAATTCATGGATTTCATGGTAATTTGGTCAAAGGTCTAAGTAAGCCGAGTGGGTTAAAGTTTTGACTTACAGTTCCCAGATGAAACCCTACTCAATGTATCCCAGTGTGACAAACTTTGTCTTTTTGCTTGCCCAGTTTTAGGGTTTGTTCTAGTCTCAACAGTCTTCTTCATGGCAGAGCTGACTGTTTTGATATGCATAAAAAATGAATGATGACAAGAGCTTAAAACATTATTCTATTTTCCATCATGGTATTCTCTTTTGTTTACCTTTTCTTATCAATGGCTCTATAAAATTTCTTTGTCACAGTTTCCCAGATTGATGCTTTTTTTACTGGAAACTAGAATATATAAATAAGTTATAATTCATTAGAAATCTTTAGAGTAATTGTATGGTACAAGTCGTTTTGTTTTTACAATGATTCATTCTAACTGCTTTTCATGGTACATTGGTTACAAATCCATTTGATTTTGGTATCAAGAATTAAATAAAGCAGTATATTTTCTCTGTGACCTTAAAACTTGGAAATTACTGAATGCAAACAAATGGTCTTTTGCTTGCTTTAAGAAATTTTGATCTTATCATTTTCCGTTTCAGTCATGGTTTTAAGTAAAGATTTTGATGTGTTATTTTTTTTTTTGTTGGAACTTTTGATAAATTTAAGGTGTCAGTTGTCATTTATTTTGTTTTCTTATTTCAGACAATTTATAAAAATTATCAACGTATCACAGTTCAAGAAAGTCCAGGAAAAGTTCCAGCAGGTAGGCTTCCTAGATCTAAAGATGCCATTTTATTGGATGATTTAGTGGACACGTGTAAACCAGGTGATGAAATAGTAAGTGTACACACTTCTGATTTTCAAAATATAAAAAATATAGCTCATGTCATTAAGAGATGGAATACCATGAATAAAATATTTCAAAATTATTCTACGGTGTTTTGTAGTATATCACAGCATATACTATGGAATACCATACAAATTATCCCACAAATTATTCCATAGTATTTGGGTTTATGCCATAGTGTATAGCATGGTATACTAAACAAAGTAATATCTTTTGAGTTTCTTGGGGAAAAAAAAATCAAAAAAAAAAAAAACACACACACACATACACACACACACACATATATATATATCTATCTATATCTTTATATAAATTTGATGTCTTTATTGTCGAGTCTGACATCGCCATGAAGCGAGGCTTGGTTTTTTTTCCCGTATCGTAAGTGGCAGTGGTGGTGTGCTATGTGTCAAATTGTGAAAGTTTTATGTTTAAGTACTATATCAAAAAACTAACCAGGCGAGACATTTAAATCTGTGGAATTCTTGTGACTGTATGGTTCATGTATAGAATAAATAGTAAACTGTATTGGTGCCTAAACATTCTGTATAAGAAGAATTTTTATGAAAAATAGTATGATAGTGAAAAATCATTTAAATGTCCTTTTTCACCAAAAAATTTAAAAAAAAAAAATAATAATAAATAAATAAATGCATTAAACTGGTATACTCTTGCCAAGTCTGTCTCTCACTTACTTTTTAACACTTCTGGTCCCTATTTAAACATTGAGTGGATTTTTACAAAAATTTGTACAATTGTTTGGTACAAAATGGTGTAGCAGTTGGGGTATGTGAATTTTCATACTTTTACATTTGTTTTTGATTTTTGTTTTTGAACTATGATTGACATAAATTTCATATTTACTTTGCCTTTGTAGGAATTGACTGGAGTATATCACAATAATTATGATGGCTCACTCAACACGTCAAATGGTTTTCCTGTATTTGCCACTGTTATTCAGGCCAACTATATTACTAAAAAAGATGACAAATTGGCTGCTAGTAGTCTGACAGATGAAGATATAAAGGCCATTGTACAGTTGTCTAAAGATGAAAGAATTGGCGAAAGGGTAAATTGAAAACAAAATCATAATTGATTGCTTTAAATCTCGCCAAATATTCCAGATATTATGTGTTGGAATAAGATCATTATTAAAATTCAATCCACATGTAAGCTCGCCTGTATAGATTGAAGACACATTTTTCTTGTATCTGAAATGAACTTTAATCTTCTTATGATTGTTAACCACATGTTGGCTGATACAAGTGATACCGGTAGCATGACATTCAATTTTTAAAGTTGGATGCATTATATTTGGGAACAAGCTGTGCTCTGCTTATAACGGCTCTTTTGTGGTATAGAGACAGCAATGTTTTCTAAAATTTAAACTTTTTATAGATTTGCTCTTGAAAACTTAAAAATAAATTGGCTTCTTCAATTTTGTAGAACCTGCTCAGTGACCACCTTTATAATGAGAGCACTTGTGCATCAAGACCATATTCCTTTAATAAGTCAGGAGGTCTTTATACATGTCAGTTTTACTGCACAAGCATATTGTATTCTTTTAAAAGTGTTTAATTTTAGTATATTTACATGTATCATTCAATAACTAATAAATAGTGGTGGTGTGTCAATTGGATTATTTCAAATATTGTTCGAAACTTTGTTGTTTTTACAGATATTTGCGAGTGTAGCACCATCAATATATGGCCACGAAGATATAAAACGTGCCTTCGCATTAGCTATATTCAGTGGTGAGCCTAAAAACCCTGGTGGAAAACATAAAGTTAGAGGGGATATTAATGTACTGTGTTGTGGTGATCCTGGCACTGCCAAATCACAGTTTCTGAAATATGTTGAAAAGACTGCACCAAGAGTTGTGTTCACAACAGGCCAAGGTGCCTCAGCTGTGGGTCTAACTGCGTATGTACAGAGAAACCCAATATCAAAAGAATGGACTTTAGAAGCTGGTGCACTGGTTCTGGCAGATAAAGGAATTTGTTTAATTGACGAGTTTGACAAGGTAAAAAAAATTAGTTTAATGTTTATTGAATAGAATTGTAACATCTGTTTAAGAATTTGATGAATTATGCAGCCTTTATTTTTATGTGTAGAATTTTGAATATTTATTTTGGTAAATTCAAAATTCTGCACATGACACAAATGATTATTTGATACATAAATTTTGATTTAACATTTATTTTTGATATCTTGAATAGTCTGGATTACTGGAAGAGTCATTGTTTGGTCGGAATTTTAGGATTTTCAGTGAATCAGATCAATAAAAAAAATCCAATTTCGGCATGTAGTTTTCCCAGTTACGTGTTATAGAGCCAAGTAAAAAGACAAAGTTAAATTTTATGTTTGGCTTAGAACGAAAGGCAGCAATTGGGCAAAATTAATATTTTAACCTTTCCTGTGGCAGCATCTTACTGTGTGCCATAATTAAATGGTTGTATTTGAAATTCAATTCAAAACTTACTGTCAGAATGGCTTTGTTTGTGAAAGTAAATTATGCAAAATTTTCATGAAAAATCCAGTAAACATGAATGATGTGCGATATTGTTTACTTAAGCCTAGCCATAACTAATTGCTATTTGCATTCTAGTATATTATGAAATATTTATGTAGAACAATGTTGCTGCTTAGTTGATTTTACATGGGTTGTACACCAAAACATGTCCTTGGTGGTACATTACATTGTATAATCAAATGGGCCCACTGTTGACCTGGTTTTTCAATATATGAAATCCACACATTGGGAAATTTATTTAATCTGTTCAGAGAAATTCTTTGGTAATCATTGAAGCGAAAAGTGATTGTCCTTGACGAGGCTCAAGTTAGTGAAAATACCAAACTTAATACACGATTCTTTCAAGAAAATTTACAGTAACAGTGTAACAATGTAATAGTGACTCAGATAGTAATTTTAACTGTATGGTGTTTTTAGAAGTGATGAACGAGAACATTCTTGGTAATATTCAGTTCTGATTTGTTTTGTAGATGAATGATCAAGATAGAACAAGTATTCATGAGGCTATGGAACAACAGAGTATATCTATATCAAAAGCTGGAATAGTTACCTCCCTTCAGGCTCGATGTGCTGTACTGGCAGCTGCTAATCCCATTGGTGGAAGATATGACCCTTCACTCACATTTGCTGAAAATGTTAGTATGTTGATTAAATCAGACATTTTAAAAGGTCTTCTTGTTTATTGATTGAATCGGACATTGTAAAAGGTCTTCTTGTTTAAAACTTTTCAACAACATTTAAAATGTTAAGGTAACAAAGAGAAATGGTTTTATTACACAGGTAGTCTTAAACAAATGTTGAATTATGAAGCAAGATTTTTAATTGTGAAGATTGCTGTTTTACATGTTTATCTGTTAAATCCCTGAAATTTATACTAAAATGATATGTTTGAAATGACTTCATTGCCCTGATAAATTTGTTTTTAAATTAATTCATTTGATTTTGTTAATTTTGTGTTTAAATTAATTGAATTAATGTGGAAGTACAATGTTTATCATTTATATACAGTTGTTAATGATGTATTTTTCATATCTTGGCAGCTAAAATATGGACATGTACAATCTTAAGTATTTTGTGTTTTGTAATTTGTAGGTTGATCTGACTGAGCCAATTTTGTCCAGGTTTGATATCCTGTGTGTGGTACGAGACACAGTTGATCCAGTTGAGGTAATTGTCTTTAGAGTTTCAATATATTTTCTGCTTGGTTGCCATGTGGTCTAAATCGTGTGTTTATGGCAAAATTCCCACCTGGTTAGAACTTCACTCAGGACTTCCTTTGAATGCGAGTTCCTTAACGAAAGGCATATTCTCCAGGTTCTGGAGGTTCCTTCACCATCCCTGAACTGAAAGGCATAAAAATGGCATGTTCTACTTGCTTTATATATTCTGTAGTTATAGCTTAAATTCATTGTTTGCAGAATTCTGTGAAACTTAAAAGTCTATACTACTTTATTTGGAGTTTATAAATACATGTACAGTATAACCTCCGGAAACCGAACCCTGAGAAAACCGAAATCCTGTCTAAACCGGCCAGGTCCGATGGTCCCAATTTTTTCCCCCTATATTCCTTTTGTTTCAAACCTTGATAAACCGAACCCTGTGAATTCTGAATACCGGCCGATTTTTTATGAAAAATCTGTCCTCTGACTATCAATTTCACCTGTGAAAACCAATCTCGGAAATTGGCCGATTTTGCTTTGATTTTAATGCAAAATCTGTCATTTATTTTTCTAATCATTTAAATAATTTCACTTAGAAACCGTCATTTTCATTTACTGAGTACCACACTTTATTTTAATATTAAACAATGATGTTTTCTTTCTATTCATTCATCTCAGTTAATGTCTAATCAAGACAAACATTGAAACAATGGAGATCATAATTACTTACATCATGTCCTGTCCACGTAAACAATAGGAAACGATAATTAATAATCAACTAACATTTAATCCAATAGCTTGGTCGGACAGGTGTTTGTTTGTAAGCCATTATGTGTTCGGTTGCATATCTACGCTTGTCATGATCAAAGGTGCTTCTTATGCCTTATTACACTTTAACAATATGATTGTAAGAAAAAATATGATTGTGAAAACAAAGTGTATTTCATGAACATGGGTTTTTTTTTTATTTTTTTTTTTTTTTTTAATACCTTTTATGGCTTTATATTCATGTTAAAAACCAAAAACACTAAAAATTAATCAAAGAGAATTAATTTTACTTATGATCCTTCAAAATTATTTTTACTGGGCCCCAGTCAAGAAACCGGTAAATGCCACTTCACTCCAACCAGTTTTATATTTTTATTTTACTTATTATCCATCCAGTTGTGCGAAAATTTGTTGATGGAAAACCCAAAAGTACAGTAGAAAATGTACAACATAACCCATAAACAATCACAAATCCTTAAAAAAATTAATTTCTCCCGCAAACAATTTCCGAGTTCAATATATAGGACAGAATGTTGGAAGCAACCCAGAAAAAATGGTGCTTCCTAACTTTTGTAGATTTTATCTTTATTAGCTTTACATAGCACTACAAAACATCATCATAATGATCAATGATTTCTTCCCGATAACTGATGCATGTAGCGGAGAAAAAAATCATGTGCATTTATATATGACAAGTGATACATGTGGACCGTGTCGTAACGTAAAAAATAACAAAGACTTTTCTATTTTTTCCAAAAATTTCCTTTTATTCAATATATGTTCAAGTACATAAAATAACAACCCTTATGTGTTCATCTACTTCTAAATTCAATGTCCTTGTTGTTACTCACCCTATGTGACAAATTTCCGATGTTTATCAGGGGCAAGTAACTCTTGGCGAAAACCTCTATAAACCGAAACCTGTCAAAACTGAATTTTTTTCTCGGTCCGGAGGACATCGGTTTTCAGAGGTTCTACTGTACGTCATGTTTAAATATTTAGAAAACAAGTAAATGTCTCTTGAGCTGCAAACTGCTATGTGCAGATGCTGAGTTATTACCAGCAACTTGTACTGTTTTAGGTAAAAGTCTAAGAGTTCTCCAGTTGCTGAAAAAGGTATGGATTTGTCATATAAAAATGGTTATTTTTGAATGAAAAATTCTTGACAAATTTGTGCTCCATTTATGTCGAAGATTTACTGTAAGATAATTAATCACTTTAAATTATAATAATTTTTTGTTCATTAAGTAAAACTTTTGATTGTTTTTGTTTTAGGATGAACAGTTAGCAAGGTTTGTAACAGGAAGTCACATAAAACATCACCCTAATGCCACAGAACAACAAGCAGATGAGAATTTGGTAAGATATCTCAAACGCCTGTTCTTTTGGTTCTGCGACAATAACTTTCCCTTTCCTTCTTTTCTTTGCTTTTTGTATAAATAATTAGTATAATGTAATTGTTGTGAAATAAATTATGATGTCTGGTAGTTGTGAAACATTGTTTTATTACAAAAATTATCAAATTAGATTTCAGAAAAGAATTGCAGACTTGTTAAAAAGGTCTATAATGGCAAGATTTGTATCATCAAAATTCATTCTGCGTTTGAATAAAATGTAAGAATAAGAGACATTTATACAGCAATAAAAAATCTGTCTTATTGAATACTCTGCTATCTCTGTAGGCATCAATCCTACTGTAGACAGATCTTGTTGAGAATATTTTTCATTAATATTTATCAGTCAGGTGGTTTGCTTGTGGTACATGTACTTCTATTTATAGACCATTTCAAAAATTCCTGCTTTGATAAATAATCTTGACTGGTGCATAAATCGCTTTCAACTAACCAACCAATTAAAATTTCTGGGCTAGTTATGTTCAGAATGTTTTTATTTCAAGAATGGATTATTTCTGCTTTGTAGAACATTTTAAATACCAACTCTTCCGTAGAACCTTTACCACAAGATTTACTGAGGAAATACATTATCTATTGTAAAGAAAAAGTTCATCCTAAGTTACATCAGATGGATCAGGATAAAGTAGCCAAGATGTATGCTGATCTTAGAAGAGAATCTATGGTGAGTTCTGTGTAGTGTTTTGTTTCTATGTGATATACATGTATATTTATGGTAAAATTTGTTATGAGGCCAGCTTTTAAGGGGTAAAAAGAAATTTTCATATATTTTGGCAATTCCATGTTTAAATGATCAAATTTGAAAATATATTTAAAAAAAAAAAAAAAAACCTTTGGAACAAATTACGATTACTTTAAACATGGCTGCAATGCACTGAAAAACTGGCTATGATGGCCACGGGTGTACTATATTTCAATCAAAAATAACTTGTTTATTTAAGAAGATCATCTATTTACAAAGTCCTTATTTCCTTGATTCATGGTGATCATTCTATACAAGTTTAACTGTGACATTTTTGCCATTTTAGTCCTTTGGAAGTTTACATTAGTTTGATGTTATGGTTTTGTTTTGTTTATTGTTATGTGCATTTATAATGACAAATTCTATATGTAGAACTTCAAAGTATGAATTCTTGCCACAATTTATGTCTACTGCAGAAAGGGTTAAATCATGATCATTATATACCTACATGTATATAAGAAATGTAGTGTTTTTACATATACATGTACATTTTGGAATCAGTAGAGTTGTTAAAAATGGGATATTTTTGTTGTTGTTTTCAGGCAACAGGAAGCATTCCAATCACTGTACGTCATATTGAATCAATGATTCGTATGGCAGAAGCTCATGCTAAGATGCATTTACGAGATTATGTCAATGAAGAAGACGTAAATATGGCCATTCGTATAATGTTAGAAAGCTTCATAAGTACACAGAAATTTAGTGTTACAAGGACTATGAGAAAAGTATGTGTTACACACTCATATATATATATATATTTTCATTTGCCTTGTGAAATTCCCATAGCTGCAAGCGTGAGAGCCATTGTAATTATTACTGACTATGAATGCCAAAAAATTTTGTCACTCCGTGTATGAATGCATATAAAATGCAATACACAATCCGGATCTACATTATCGTAGGTAAACAAACATGACTGTCACGTCACATTTGTTTACATTCGAGACGAGACTGAAAAACACATTTACGAGATATTACAAAGTAAAATCAAAGAAATTAATAAAATAATATTTTGATAACATATATAGGCACCTGGCTAAGAACAGACAACAACAGATCAGTCTAAACCATCAAACCACAAAAAAAAATTTTGAACAATCGGATCTTTAAAAAATTCTTCCTACCTTGACAAAGCTGCTATATATCCTATTATTTGGAGACGATGTGTAATGGTACAACTTGTCAATCAATTTTGTGTCTTGCGGGATGTAAATTTCAAGTGATGTAAATTTCAATTGGAATTAGATTCACGCATGTATGCCACATCCACTGAAAACTGTCCGTTTCACATGCTGTGTTTGTTGATCGGAAAAGCTGAAAAATCATCTACATGCTTTTAATCAATTTACAAGGGATACAATAGTAACTCCTCAAAAGTACAATACATGGTTTAAGTACTACACAACATCTTGCTAACCTTAAAACGATAATTTTCTAATTTTTGAGAGATATTTGCACCACACCAAGCGTGAAGAATAAGTATACATCTCACTGCTTTGCTGTCTACATTTGAATGATACCGAGTATGAAGCTCGGCACATTATGTTAGAGTGAATCTCAACCTAACAATGTCGACATTCCAAAAAAAATCTCTCGGTAAATCCCTGTCTACTCACATATCACAGATCCGAAACCCACATGCTTGGCCATTGAAAATTATCCCTCAGCTACAGTTCCCCCCTTCCCGTTCAGATTCACAAATTTCACTTCCAAAATTTAGCCAGCAATCTTTTACTCCCGGTGAAACTTCTTTGCAAATTGAAATGGGGCCACACAGGTGCACCTGATTTTCGACTGAAATATAGTCCACAAATAACACATTTATCGTTGATATTCAATTTTTATATATATTATTTATATTCGATATTTTAAAAAATTCATTATGTTAATCGAGAAAAAACCATCAAAATACCTGATAACACAATAATTTTTTAAACCAAAACTCCCCGTTGTTACCCCACATTAAAAATATTGCAGGATTAATAATGTGTCGTTCTCTGTCTTAAATTCTGCTGTTGCGTCTACTGGACTCACCCGATGTGCATGTGTTATAGATGGGAATTTTTTTTCTTGAAAATAAATGAATGAATTTTTTTTTTTAATATTAAACGAAATTATAACAATTGAACTGTTTGAAAATGGTATTCATTGTCAGTATGAAGGCAACAAATTTGCAAGCAAACTTCATAACGCAATAACGTGCATTATTCCGTTTGCTTGCAAAGTTGTTGCCTTCATACTGACAATGAATACCATTTTCAAACAGTTCAATTGTTAAATATATGTGTATATATATATATATGTAGAGAGAGAGAGAGAGAGAGAGAGTAGGTTTTTCTGTTGCCTCTTAATCTAGACAAACTGAAATAACTTTTTTTTTAAATCTAGGTTGAAAACTGGAACCATCTGACTGCTGTTGGTTTTGACCCTCGTTTTTTCCAATTTTCTTTCTTTTATGGAGTTGATTTTTAAGTGTGAATATAACATTTGTATACCTGGATGCTAACTATTTCAAAGTCCAGCTAAATTGGTTTATTTGTTTCATATTTATTTGTTTGTTTATTTATTTATTTTGTTTTATTTTATTAAAGACCTTTGGACGTTATCTAGCTTTCAAGAAGGACAACAATGAGCTTTTATTATTTATATTAAAACAACTGGCACAAGATCAAATGTCCTTCAACAGGAACAGGTTTGGATTGGAACAAGAATACATTGAGATTTCAGAAAAAGACTTAGCAGACAAGGTTTGTTACTTTGCTTGTAGTGTAGATTATTATAGTACTGTAAACTGGGAATTTTTTGGTTTCATTTTATGTATATGTAACTTAAGAGTAACAATATACAAAAATATTTTTTTATTTTTTCTTTTCAACTGACTTATTTTCACTTACTTTCATTTGAAAGTGCAAAAATGAAAGTGCAGAAATATCTTAAAATGAAACTTTGCATATATTTCCAGATGTATAATAATTCAAGGGAAAAGGATACATGCAAATTAATTTAATTTTTGTTCAAAATGATAAAAGTTAGCATAACACTTGTGTTTTGATCAGTTATTATTGCTCGGGTGGGTTATAACTTTCCAAGACTTTAGGTTCCAAGACTTTAGGCCATATTTTGAAAACACAAAAGTCTGAAAGCTGTCGCAAGTATTTAAAAACCATTACATAATCTTAAAAAAAATTTGAACAATTATTCAAAAGGTGCTAATACACTTGTCTGCAGTTGTAGCATAAAGCTCATTGATTAAAAGGATTAATTGAAAATGTTTACATTTGTTTCCTTGGTAACCTCAAATATTTTTCTTTTTAGGCAAGACAGATAAGCATCACCAATTTGTCAGCATTCTATGACAGTGACGTCTTCAAAGCTAATAGATTTACCCATGATTCCAAGAGAAAAGTCATCGTTCAAAATGTCTGAATAGTGGAATATGAAGTTATCCTCATTGATTGTTTTTTAACAACTTCCAATTTATGTTTCTTCAGCAAGATTCTTAGAAGATGATGTTTTAAATATGACCTGCAGAAAATTTACAAACTTATTTAAATAAAACTTTGTAAAGCTACTATGATTTAATGCTGGTTGTTTAAAGTTTGCAGGATTTTGACAAAACCAAGTGAAAGTACTTTCTTGTGTGATAGAAAATGGCATAAAACCGTGAATTTGTGTTATAAACTTGTAATGGAAAAACATATCGCAAGTTCTGATGGTGTGATTTCAAATGGACAAAAGGTTATGTTAAAAAAATTACACATATTCTACATTATGAAACAACTACTGTGTTATCTCCCCTTTGCTCTGGTTGTTGAAGCTATTTTCAGATTGTTACTGTTATCAATTATTTGAGTTGGCTATTTGACCTTTGAACTTAAATATTTAATGAATTCAGATTTGATTCAATAAGTAAATCCAACCTTATACAGGTTGAAACCAATTTTGATAATATTATGGGATTATTACAGTGAAAATTAAATATTTATGCTAATAAATCATTGTTTCTTAATCCAGATGGTGAAAATTTGGACATCAGATTGCAAGGTAATCTACTCCATTATTTCTTAGAAAAATGTACAAAACAATACTACCGTAAGTTATTTAGTAATGTACATGTAGCAGTGCAATTCTTGTGAATAAATTTTTAAAATTTAAATAAAAATGGTTAGCATACCTATGAATAACATGATATTGAATATTGATTTATTTATCCCAATAAAAAGCAATACACTGTTATTCAAATGCAAAATACTTGTTTTTGTGTAGTAGTGCTAATGAAATTCCCAGTACTTATGATTGCACTAAGGTCATCTTTAACTAAATACATTTGTCTATGTAATAAATATACATTTGATATAACATAGTTGTTATTATTTAAAGTTCTAATTGAGATTTTTTCTTTTTCTTTATTGAAACTCAAAATTTTAAGATTTTATAAAATTGTGTTTGACCCTTTTCAGGCCCCATTTTCACAATCTTTACTTAAATAAGGTTTTCTTAACTTAACATTGAGTAAATTTCAGTAATTTGAGTAATTTTTATTTATTAATTATGGTGGCTTATTTCTGACATCGACATAATTTTAGTCGACATAAAATTATCTTGATGTGTCAACTTAATATCTTGACAACTCAAGATATTATCTTGGAAAGTTGTGATACTAAATTAAAAAGTTAAGATAAGTAACACAACATGCCGCGATACTTATGTTGACCAGTTGTGATAATTATCTTGATATCTCGACTTATTTTTATCACGGCAAGTCGTGTTACTTATCTCATCTTTTTATTTTGGTATCACAACTTTTCATGATATTAACTCGACTTGTCAAGATATTAAGTCGACACGTCAAGATAATTTTATGTCGACTAAAATTATGTGGATGTCAGAAATAAGCCACCATAATTAATTTTTTTATTTTGGAAATATAAATAAACATGTTTCACAAAACTAATTAGGGATGTTATAAGCTTGTATTAATTATTAAAATGGCACCTTAAATTTGCCAGATTTAAATTAAGGAAAATCTTATAGAAATGATTGTGAAATAGGGCCCTGGTTACAACCATTTCATACCATGTAAATTTTTAGATTGAAAGGTTGGTCACCTTTTACTTCCTCGGTTGGAGCAAAGTAATCGTGATTTTATGTACCAGATTATTTTACTCATATGGAGACGGACTTGAAAAGAGAGAATAGGGATAAGTTTTTGGACCTAAAGGGTTTGTCACAGTCAAGGAAGACTACAAGTCGCCTTGCAAATTTTAGACTGAATAAATTAGGAAAGTTTATTATTAATACTAGGATCCAGTTTGAGGCTTATTTAGTTTACTCGGCTGATGAGTAAAAAATTTCTTACTATAAAATATTTTGTAAATTCTTTTTGTTGAAAAGATGAACGTTAAAAGAATTAAGTCAAATTTGAAACAAAAATTTGAAAAATAATTATTTTGTTTTAAAGTGCTAATTATTGATTTCAACGTAAGCTTTGAACAACTGATAGCTTGTTGAGAAGAAATGCAAAAGTTACGATCTTGTGCCTTCGAGTCTAGACAAACGAACTAATTGCTGTAGACTCTTTTATTCAATCTATAATAACAAAAAGCCGGAAAATATCAAAGTAAAAATAAAGTTATCTGCTGGCGACGCTAAACTGTTTGCACTGATAAACTATAGTTAAGGAACATGTATTTCCAAAATGACCTTGACTAAATTATCAAGTGGACTTGCTGATTTGCAAAATAAACCTTAAAGAGTGAAAACATGAACATCCGAAATATAAATAGGAAATTCTGAATTGAACAAGATGGCCTTTAACACGAATTACCAAAATTTGATAGAGAAAAAAGTCCTAGATCATATATGACAAGTTAATCCTAGGTAATATGTCATCGGAAGCTTACTAAAACCTGTGATTAGTAATCCAAACATTCTCTTAA
This sequence comes from Tegillarca granosa, assembly GCA_029721355.1. Taxonomy (NCBI): domain Eukaryota; kingdom Metazoa; phylum Mollusca; class Bivalvia; order Arcoida; family Arcidae; genus Tegillarca; species Tegillarca granosa. The sequence goes on along the minus strand of CM056599.1, from coordinate 36,578,296 downwards.
TGAATAACAATAATATTTCTACACCTGTTCTATCGCTAGTTTGAACACGCCCATAATATGTAACTATGTTTTCTGTGAACACTAAAAGAAGTTAAATAAACAAACAAATAAATAATAAATAAATGAATGATAATAAAAAAAAAACTATAAACCACCAGCTTCTTAACTCGTTTCTGATATTAGTCATCAACCATAGGAAGATAGACTACAGACACTTGGATTAGCAACACTTACATATAGGCGTGAGCTAGTCGATGTGATCTAGATTCTGAAATGTAAATAAATTTGACACGGGCTAGAAACTCGTAGCAACTACTAGCAATTGTTAATGTCCAGTCAGTAAACACCATCAAGTCAAGACTCCGCATGCAAAAACTAGAAAAATTACACAAAAAGTCAACGGTCTCTTGCTATGAAACCAGAAGTGACGGTAACAGTATTTAGAGTAATTCATAAATGCAGTTATATAAAGCTACTATAAGGTTTTAAACATGGTGACGGTTGTGGCGAGATATGGTGAAATGGTTATGAATGAAAGATCATCTAATTCTAATGTCTTGATGTTGATATCGAGACATTTTGTAATTAGCGATACATTTGTCAACAATTTTACTTGCCTTTCCGATATAACGAACATATATATGGACTTGTAGATGATAAACGGCAGTTAAAAACAGGGACGGATTTAGAATTTTATGGTGAGACATTGCGAACTCGAAGGTTCAAGCGGCGAGGTCTTAGGGCAGCAAATGTCCCTCAGCAAGTTTAGAGAAGAGTTTTATTTTGCGGGTCCAGGGGACGAAACGAAAGGCGACCGGCGAAAATGAACTTTTAATATATCTGGGAAACTTTGGCCACATTTTTCTCTGTTTTTCAAAGGGAGGGGTTGGAAAATCCGCAACCCCCTTAAACGCGCCAATGAAAAGTGTTAGTCATAAATCACACAAGATTTCATTCAGCGACAATGCAAGTACAAATTTTGTCAGTTGCTTAGTATCTTTTACAGCCACAATCTACATTGATAACAAATTATTTTTTTTAGTGAAAAACCGAGAATTTTTATGAACCTTATTACTTTTTATAATTGAAACTTGTCACAAAATGGTCTCTCATAATTGTAACATGCGGACGCGTTTTAGTTCAACTGTACTCTGATGTCTCTATCTATACACTATATTATTTATAGTAGCAGCAACATTGAATCCGCTTTAGGAAATGTCGCTGATAGGAGCTGAAGATTGATGAAAAATTGAAAAAAATTTTTTTACATGGCATAACAGAATGTATATGCATGTGTATTTTCTTTCTAAATTTGAAAGATACCCAATATATTTTGAAACGATTACCTTTGTCTAAATCCGGATTCGTAACCATTTTGAATTTTATCATGTTACTTCCGTCCTTTTCAAATCGAAAGTAGAAAGTCCACTACAACCGAACTCTTGTCAAACAAACGGGACGTTTGTCACGATGGCGGAAAAGATTGACACCGCAGATTTGGTCATGTGTCCGATTTGTTTTGAACAGTTTACACACGCTAAATGCTTACCTTGTCTCCACACATTTTGTTATCTGTGTCTAAAATCTTACATCATAACACAACTTGGAGGGGAAGGTATAAAAGCGAAAGAATTTCCATGTCCAGTTTGTCTAGACCTGAAATACATGGCTCCAAACGGCTTTTTTATAATACTGATGTTGCCGTTTCGGAGCCATGATGCCATCCTATATAAAAACAGGGGAAATTACATTGACCTACATGCAGGTTATAAATTTCTTATAATCACAGGATTTACGGGTGTGTGAATGATCTCATTGTATATTGCCTTACCAGAAACATTAATGAATCGATCCGCGATGTTTATTCAACCAAGTTAGTAAAAATATCCAAGTTTTTAATCCATTTGTATAAGCTATCGGCGCAAATATTTTTTGCGGGTCGCCATGTTTAAAATGTGCATTACTAGGCTTCGGGCATGCGCGAAAATGAGGGATTTTCAATCAAATGGTTTAAATTGCAATAATTGTGAACATATTTTATTTTTATTGGAAGCTGGTGTCAAATCCAGGTTAAAAAGTCATCGATGAGATTGCTGAAACAAATAAGTACTCGATGTCCCGTTGAAAAATATAATTGCACGCATGCGCGAGGCCTAGTAATGCATATTTTAAACATGGCGACCCGCAAAAAATATTTGCGCCGATTGCTTATACAAATGGATTAAAAACTTGGATATTTTTACTAACTTGGTTGAATAAACATCGCGGATCGATTCATTAATGTTTCTGGTAAGGCAATATACAATGAGATCATTCACACACCCGTAAATCCTGTGATTATAAGAAATTTATAACCTGCATGTAGGTCAATGTAATTTCCCCTGTTTTTATATAGGATGGCATCATGGCTCCGAAACGGCAACATCAGTATTATAAAAAAAGCCGTTCGGAGCCATGTATTTCAGGTCTACAGTTTGTCGTAAAGGGGTCTCTGTAACAGACAAGAACTTAACTTCAGAAAAAATCGCAGATACAATGCCAGGTAATCATTTGATTAATTCGCTTATTGATCGATCAGCTTCATGCACTTCAGACAAGGATGAAGATCAAACACTTTGTGTTCCATGTAATTTTGATGGCGAAAAGTCTGTAGCCGTGTCCTGGTGTATGCATTGTTCAGAATCTTTATGTGAGAACTATGTCAAGTACCATAAACGGTTTTATAGAAATGCAAAACATGAGATAATTCCTATTGAAAAAGTGCCAAAAGAGAAACCAGTCAACATGCTTGAGGTAGATGAACCATGTATGAAACATACAGGGAAAATACTTGAGGTTTATTGTGTCGATCATAAAGAAATGTGTTGTGTTATCTGTTTGGCAACTTCACATAGGAAGTGTGAACATATTTCTACATTTGAGGAAATGGTTACTGGATCAAAAGACAGCGAATCTGTAGAACAATTTGTTGAGTGTTTAAGCAAAATGGAGGAAAAGACGGACGGTCTCAGAATTAAAACAGATGAAAATTTGACTACCCTAAATAGAAGGCGTGATGAGATTGTGAAGAATGTGACCACTACTGTCCAGCAAGCTAAGGACAAACTTGACCATCTTCAATCTAACTTTATGGCTAAATTCCAACAAAAACACAAAGAAGAGAATGTAAAACTTACAGAAACAAAAGAAAGAATCGAAATTTTTCATCAAAATTTGAAGAAGGGACAGAAATTGCTACAAACTGTGCGAGAGCAGGGGTCACCAAAACAAATATTTATAATCAAGGAAAAACTGAAGATGCAGCTGAAAAACCACATAGAAGGTTTGATGGTAGAGCTTAAAGATGCACATTATATAGAGTACATACTTAACGTGGACGATATGATGACTTCTGTACTGAATACACTTTGTTCAGTTGCTGAAGTAGACGTAAACCCAACACTGGATTTATCTACACGCTTGAATGAAATAGCGGACAAATTTGATCACTTAAACAAAGAAAACGAACAACCAATAGATATCAGAACAATAGAAGTAAACCTGGAACACACTATTAACCCAGGCGGTCAAATTACAGGAGGGGCATATCTGCCAGATGGGAGGGTCCTATTGGTCTGCTGTACGGATAAAAAATTAAGATTATATGACAAGTCAGGGAAGAATTTAGTCGCTTCGCTTTGTTTGGACCACTGTCCAGTAGATGCATGTAAAGTATCGGGGTTTGAAGTTGCCGTTTCATTTCAACTGGTATCATTCCTTAAAATATTTGAAATTCAGGACAAGTCAATTAAAGGAATGAGAACGGTGTTTTTTAAAAGTAAACCATGGGGATTGACAGCTACGAACGATAATATTGTAGTAGGATTTGAAAGTGAGATAGATGTATTATCTATGGATGGTCAGGTTGTAGAGAAATTCTCAAGAAAAGGAGATCATGTATCTTGTGTAGCGATGTCCTTGAACGGTAACGTATATCACAGTGACAAGAATTATATTGTTTGTAGAACTTTGAACGGCAGAGAAGTTCAAAGATTTACAAGTGCAGATATTAGTCGTTTGTATGGTATTGCTGTTGATAAACATGACAATGTGTATGTTTGTGATTTTAAGGGAAACACCGTTCTTGTGTTTTCTTCAGATGGTCATTGTAGCAAGATTGTAATAAAAAATATTAAATATCCGATAGCTATAGGCCTAGATTATACAGAGACACACCTCTACATTGGCACGCAATACAATGGCTGTCATTTTTATAGTCTTGAGAAAAAAGGTGTAATTGACATTAATGCCAAACACAAAGTAGTTTAAACTTTGATGAACAGCAAGTTTTAGGGTGTTGGCTCATTTAATACAGAGTGAATGTTCAAATTTTCATAAAGGAATTTCGTTGAATCTGAAAAATTATGAAGCACTATTTAAAGATTTTACTAACATAGATAGTTTTGTTTGTTGTAAATAAGACAGTAACAAAATAATAACATGAAATTGTACGGCTTTATTTGTGCTTAACCTAAGTTACTGTACTTAAAAACACGAAATTCCCATTGACACACATGTAATGTTATCACCATAATACTGAGTTTATCTGTATAATAAATCTGTTTGTTTATTTTTTGTATATTTGTTTTGATTTGATTCAATCCACAGCGATTTAATTTTTTTAGAATATATAGGTAGAAAAATAAAAATGTCCTTATTATTTTCATATGATGGTTAAATTAAATTCCTTTGACCTTTTCGTATGGAGAAAGATTGAATAGGAACAGACATGTGCATTGAATGTAAAATAATAGTATTTTACGCCCTAGTCAAGATTATTTCATTTATATAGGGGCGGACAGTTCTGAATTGGCGGCGGAAACTGAGTGCCTGGAGAAAGCCACCACCATTCGGCGAGTTGGCTATGTTTCACACACTAGGATCAACCCGAGTGGGATTCGAATCGAGGCTTTTAAAGGTACTTCGACCCGTAGACCACTACGCCACCGAAGCCCCTTGACACCAAGAAAAACTGGAAGTCATCTCTAGTTTGAAAGGTATAACCCACTCATAATGGAAACAAAATCAATAGTGATGATGATGATAAGACTTTACGTGGTTCTATCGCAGCGTATTTAACCTCCTATAATAGTCCAAATAGTTGTTGTAATATCCGGATTCATATCCGATTTGTGTATTATGTAATACTCATTTGTGAATGATGTCAATGTGACGTAGGTATGACGATAATAAAAAAAAAGATAGAACTCTACAGCCATCTTGTATATAAAATGTCTACAAAAGTGCTAGACAACAATCTAGATAAGTCAAGATTTATCTTGGCCATCAGCAACGTCCACTACATTTGGCGACGAGGTAAAGTACCCAGGAAAGCGGTGGTAATATTATTTTGATGGCTTCTATACCAAATTTCCCGAAATTTGATGATGCTGATTCACACGATGCCGGTCCAAAATGGGACAAGTGGGTTTCAAGGTTGGAACTGCTATTTGATGGCATGAAGCTCACAGATGACAAACAGAAACGTGCACTGTTGCTGCACTATGCAGGTGATCGTGTATTTGACATTTATGAAACTCAAAAAGGCGACAGCCAAGCAAAATACGAGGAGACTGTCAAAGTTTTGAAAAACTATTTTGCACCAAGAAAAAATATCCAAATGGAAATTTACAAATTTAGAAACTATAAGCAGGCAAGTGGACAATCGTTAGATGAATTTGTAACAGAACTGAGAAGGTTAGCTAGATCTTGTGACTTTCATGACGCTGAAAAAGAGATTCTCTCCACTGTTATTCAGAATTGCAGATCAAACCGTCTACGTCGACGAGCTCTGAGAGACAGATAAAACTTTAAATGACATTCTCACGGTGGGTAGAACAATTGAGATTGCCGAGACACATGCACAGGCTATGGAAACAAATGACTCTGTGAATTCTAATGTTAATGCATTTAATGTTAAATCAAAACGTTCAAACTTTGTAACACCAGACACCTTCACGTCACGTGGTCGCGACCGAGGTCGCACTCACAGAGGCAGCGCTCGTGGTCGCAGTCGTGGCATTTCTCGCGGTCGCGAAAACCCGATTGAGAGTTGTCGGAATTGCGGAGGTAATTATCCACATCGTGGCATATGCCCAGCCAAGGGTAAGACTTGTTTTCACTGCAGAAAACGTGACCATTTTAGTAAAGTTTGTCGTAAACGTGAATCAGTCAAGGAAATCCACCACGAAGGCACGGAAACGTTGAACTGTTCTAGCGACGACGAATATTGTTATAATATTGGAGAAGTCCACCGTGTTAATTTTGTCGGTACTAAAACTCCGAGAGTTTCAGTCAAAGTTAACGGATTCGAATGCGACTTACTTGTTGATACCGGCGCTTCGGTTAATATATTGGACGAGGCAACTCACCGCAAAATTGGCTCCCCGGCAATTAAATACCGCGAAAAACCGCATCTTGTACCGTATGGTGGTGGTCTTAAGATAGATGTTTTAGGCGTTTGCGAATTACGCGTCGAAACCGACACAAAGTCAAGTATGCATAACTTTTGCATTGTCAAAGGAAATCACGGCGGTTTAATCGGGTATCCTACATGTGTTGATCTCGATATAGTTAGAATTGTACGAAATATATCCGCATCTAGTCTTTGTGACGAAAACAAAGCACTGTTTCACGGAATCGGTAAATATAAAGGCAAACCAGTGAAATTACACATCGATCAGTCCGTAAAGCCAGTAGCACAACGGCACAGAAGAACACCGTTTCATCTTCGACCGAAAGTTGAGGCTGAGATTAATAAACTTCTTCAGCAGGATATTATCGAAAAAATTGACGGCACGCCTACACCGTGGGTCTCTCCTATCGTTACGCCCCCGAAAAAGGACCCAAATCAAATTCGCTTGTGTATCGATATGCGCGAAGCTAACAAAGCAATCGTCAGGGAACGGCATTTAATGCCTACTGTCGAAGAATTAATAAACGATCTTAATGGTTCCACAGTCTTCAGTAAGTTGGATCTCCGCGCAGGCTATCACCAACTTCCACTTGATGAGGAAAGTCGTTATATAACAACGTTTAGTACACACATGGGGTTGTTCCGATACAAACGCTTAAACTTCGGAATAAGTTCGGCTTCCGAAATTTTTCAAGAGACTGTTAAAGGCGTTATCCGCGATGTGTCAGGCGCAAAGAATCTGTCCGATGACATAATTGTTTTCGGAAAAACGCAAGCTCAGCACGATCAAGCTCTCGAGTCAACATTTAAAGCTTTAGCAGCTAATGGCTTAACGCTTAATCGCAGCAAGTGCGAGTTCAACAAACAAAGGATAAATTTCTTCGGATTAGTATTTAGCAGTTAAGGCGTTTCACCGGATCCCGCTAAGGTCAAGGCCATTCAAGAGACTACACGTCCGCAAAACGCGAAGGAACTTAAAAGTTCTCGGATTTACTTCGTACTGTTCGAGGTTTATCTCAGATTATGCTACAGTTTCGGAACCTTTGCGAAAACTCACTCATAATGATGTAGAGTATAACTGGACGGAAGAACAGGAAGCTTCATTTCAATCGCTAAAATCGAAGTTGTCAAGTGATACCGTCATGTCTTATTACGACCCGGCAAAGCAGATCGAAATAATCGTCGATGCGAGTCCGGTAGGGTTAGGCGCGATTCTAGCACAAGACTCGAAGGTTGTTGCATATGCAAGTAGAGCGCTCACTCCGGTAGAATCTCGGTACAGTCAAACGGAACGGGAAGCGCTAGCAGTGGTATGGGCGTGCGAGCATTTCGACATGTTCGTTCGTGGAGCTAAACACTTCGAAGTTATTACCGATCACAAACCGTTAGAAAAGATATGGTCCAAACCAAAACCACCTCTTCGGATCGAACGATGGGGTTTGCGATTACAACCTTACAAACTGATAGTTAAATATCGCCCTGGACATGATAACCCGGCGGATTACATGTCAAGACATCCCATACCATGCCCAAGTTCATCACACGAAGAGCGCGTAGCGGAACAATACGTAAATTTTATAACAACAGAGGCATGTTTAAAAGCCATTAGTCTCGATGACGTTAAGCTCGCAACCAGTCGTGACAAGTGCATCATGAAAGCTATTGATTTAGTTCGCACAGGCCGCTGGTTTGAAGTCAAAAACATAACGGAACCAGATATCGACATACTTGAGTTACAGTCCTTAAGAACAATCCGTGATGAATTATCAGTCCATAGCGACAACATCTTACTACGAGATCACAAAATTGTATTGCCTCGTGAGCTACGCGACAAAGCTATTACACTCGCACACGAAGGGCACCAAGGCATAACGCGGACGAAATCTTTTCTTAGATCAAAGGTATGGTTCCCAGGACTCAATGGTCGAGTTGAGGATGCGATTCGAGGTTGCCTTGCTTGTCAGTCAGTAACCGAAAAACCAAAACGTTTTGAACCGTTTCATATGTCTGAACTACCGTCGGAACCGTGGCAAGATTTAAGCATAGACTTTTGTGGTCCGTTACCTTCAGGCGATTACTTATTCGTAGTTACTGACGAATACAGCAGATATCCGATAGTCGAGGTAACCAAATCCGTATCGGCCAATACTACTATCGCTGTGCTTGACAAAATTTTGTCAGTTTTCGGCATTCCGAAGGTCATAAAGTCTGACAATGGAAGTCCCTTTAACTCTAACGCCTTCCGAGAGTTCGCAGAAAACACAGGTTTTACACATCGTCGGATCACACCTCACTGGCCCAGAGCCAATTCGAAGGCCGAATCTGTAAATAAGCCGCTCATGAAGATTATTCGCGCGTCGCATATTGAACAACGAAACTGGAAACAACAAATGTTTCAATTTTTACGACAATATAGAGCCACACCACATATTTCGACAGGCGTATCGCCACACCGGTTACTATTCGGTCGCGAACCTAAAACTAAACTTCAACAAGTGAAAGTGCAGAGGTGTGGTGATAATAAAATTGACGAATTTGTGCGCCAAAGTGACGAAACCTCCAAGGGAACTATGAGACACTATGCCAATAATAAACTATCAGCTCAAAATCATGATATAAAAGTTGGCGACACCGTTCTTGTTCGTAACAGTGTAAAGCAAAATAAACTGTCACCTAAATTCATGCCGGAACCACATGCAGTAATCTCAACAAAGGGAAACATGATAACTGAATCACAATCACCTGGACCTACTTACAATAAACAGGAGACTATTACACGAAATTCGTCTTTCTTTAAAAAGATTAACTTCGATGTTCCAAACAAAGAATTTGAATTGGAAGAGGAATTGAATGATAGTCCAAAAACTAGTGCAGATGTGCCGACTTCCGGTTCCGCAGTGGGAAATAGAACGATCGTAACAAGATCGGGACGAGAGATTCGCCGACCACGTAAATTAGATGACTTTGTCTAAGATCTATCAACTAATGCATTGTTGACTTCCAGTTAACTTAATTTTTTTAACAATTGTTTAGTTTGATTTTATTTCAGGGCTGAAATGAACTGTTAAAAAAATTAACATTTCTCATGCCCCTTTGGGTATGCGTTTAATTCATAGCATTTATTATCTTTTAATAGTTAATATAATTTAGTTTATAAATTTTCATTTCTTTAAAAATATGGAGGGATGTAATATCCGGATTCATATCCGATTTGTGTATTATGTAATACTCATTTGTGAATGATGTCAATGTGACGTAGGTATGACGATAATAAAAAAAAAGATAGAACTCTACAGCCATCTTGTTGTATATAAAATGTCTACAAAAGTGCTAGACAACAATCTAGATAAGTCAAGATTTATCTTGGCCATCAGCAACGTCCACTACAGTTGTATTAAAAAGTCTGAGATGGCCTTATAAACATTTTCAAAGCACATGTTATCACTTATGGGTTTGCATGTTAGGTTGAAACAATAGAAATTCTATTGCGTTTTTTACGGTATAAAATCAAAAATGTACCTTTTCTCAAGTCACGAGTACATTGACAACTTGATATATTTGATTGTAATATTCAGTTTCTATTCCAACAAGCATTTATAAGAAGTGATTTGTATTCATTAAGTGTAGTTTTAACATGTTTTATTTTAGTAGTTAAACGTGAATCTGTAACAGAAAGGCCTAAATGGGGAAAAAGCGTTTTACGCCTGATTCGTTAGTTCAACCTTAACCTTTGTTCAAAATTTCATTTTTCGGAAAAGGGGGGGGTATCTGCCTTCTGAGCTCTTGTTAGACCTGTTCTTCCCCTCTAGGGTTATTAAAATTTTCACCAGATCTTGTAAATAGATAGATAAATCTGTGACAGAATGGCCTAGATGGGGAAAAGCGTTTTACACCCGATTGCGTAATTTCCCGTTTTTACGTTGAAAAATTTGCATTGTGGTCTTAATATACAGGGGATCTTTAGTGAATATATATAAATATATATATATATATATATATATATATATATATATATATATATATATATATATATATATATATATATATATATATATAATCTTAAATTACATTATATACCCGTGCAATTTCGAGCTTTTTAAATCAATAACTCGTTACAGGTTTATTTAAGTGCTTTGTTCTCTTATTTCGTGCATCTGCAGTGGCTTCTTCTGGTTGGTTTGGCATCTGTCACGTGCGTATTTTTCTTGCTTCAATTTTTTATATTGAAATTCAGAAATTTACACATTTCTGTTTAGATGGATTCTCCTATGAGCAGTACAAATAATAAAGTTACTTTTTGATTGATTGAATGGCGTTTTACGTCCCAGTCAATTCAAGTTCATTTTGCTTATATCGAGTCGTCAACAGCTATAGGTGAATTGGTAGAAATAATGACCTTTGCAGTGCGCTCAGTACAATGTATTTAGCGTATCACGTCTGCTGTGACAACTGAGCTACCGTAGTGAAACATAAACAAAGGCATTAAAACTAAGAGTCTTATCAGTAGAGTGTTTGCTAAACGTTTACATCGAATGCATGTATTTTTGTAAAACCTTCCTTTCCACTATCGGGGCCTCAGTTCGCTTGCCGAAGATCGGTGGTTTTCTCCGGGCACTCCGGTTTCCTCCACCATCCCAGAACTGACCGCCTCGAAAAAAGTGAAAGAATCTTGACTGGGGCGTAAAACACCATTACTACACTCCTCCACTCCACTTTCCAATATCGATGAGCTAGACCTCAGGTAAACAAGAAGCCCGACGGACCCCTTGTTTGCTTTAAGGTTTCATGTTATAAATTTTTAATTTTCTAAATGGAATTTGTAAAAACAAAATTATAGTGGTATAAATTTTCTGAATATTTCTTTCAGAAAATTCAAAAAATTATAAAAGGGCAAAAGTTATTTTATTTGACGCAAAATGCTATAAGTTAGAAAAAAATTTAAACCACTTATTTAATTACACCCTCGAAGATTATGTAAATGATTGTATAACTACAACATCGAATGATGACAAAAAGGTTTTTAGGATTTTATTTAAAATGTAAATATATAAAAATATATATTAATAAGGAGACTTGTTGAATATTTTTAACGTTTTTCAAAGTGGAGTTAATGCTTTTAAAAAGAACGTGTGCCTTTGATTGGTTTTCATCAAATATAATAAAGCAACATGCGTGGATAAACATTAATAAAAAGTTTATTATTATTCAAAATAATTATTATTTCTTTAATAAGATGGTGGATATAAAATATAATTAAAAATTTAAAATTTGTAAAAAAAATCCATACAAAAACGGTCGATTTTACAAAGACAATATATAGTAACTGACTCGTAGTTTAAGGATTTTATTTTTATATTATATTATATTTATTTTTAATTTTTTTCTGAAGTATTTGAAATTTGTTTATCTCGTAATGAATAAAAAGACCTATTGTTTAGAAGTTTAAATAAGCGTTTTAAAAGTAATTTTTTTATTTAATTAATTAAGTAAATACATGTATGTTGTATTTTGGCATAAACATATTTGGCGTTTTTTTAATTATCATTTTCACAATAAAATAGTAACACCTCTCTCTCTCTCTCTCTCTCTCTCTCTCTCTCTCTCTCCAGATTTTGACACTAATTTGAGATGTGTTAGATTTCTGTCAATGTAAGGGAGGCCTCGGTGACCAAGTGATCGAAAGCGCGCGCTTTCGAAAAAAGTGTCTCTCAACGCCTTTGTTCCAATTCAAATCGGGATGATCTGTGTGTGAGACAATTTTTCAGTTCTCTTGCCAAAGATCGATGGTATTGTCAAAGTACTCCGTTTTTTTCGACCAATTAAGATCCGTCCACCTCACTTTAAGTGAAAATCTTGACAGGGGTGCAAAACTCCATTACCCAGCTTTACTCAAAATACCCATCAATACATGTTTTTTTAAAGGACGGATTATATTGATAAAAAATTTAACATTTTCGGATAAAAACTGAAGTTTACTCTGAAAAAATTCCAAGTACAGGATTTATTCGGGCGCTCTTTTCTTTGTTTTAAGTTTCTGCCTTGAATACAATTTTTTTATGACGCTAGGCCATCGGTAAAATATTAGTTACATGTTAAAGTTGTTTAGTTGACTCATCTTAAAACCGTAAGATAACTCACCCCGCCAGTATCTTATTTTATAACTCTGTATTTATCTATAACATGTGATTAAACATCTGGAAAACAATATCTCTGAATAACAAATCACAATTTACGAAATCCGTCATACATACGATATCTCTGAAATGATTTAGCAAAACGCAACCAGGGTATCTATTTTCGTTTTTTTTTTTTCAGAAATCATCAGTATATCACGCAAGGTCCAGCCAGGCAATGTCACTACATGTATACTGAATAAAACGAGAGATAGCTACAATTTTCGACAATTTACACGTACATGTAGTTTGATGATCACCGCCGTCAGTGGTGTAAATACAGTCAAACCTGCCTATAAAGGACACCCATGGGAATCTATAAAAGTGACCTTTATGGACAGGTGACCAAGTTTAAATAATATAGACAAAGAGCAACTAGGATAAAATTTTATTGGCCTTTATAAGCAGGTGGCTCTTATAGAGAGGTGGCCTTTCAGACAGGTTTGACTGTAGTTACATGTATTTGTAAGTTACACTTATATGAAATCCACATTTTACTTTCCATTAGTTTGTTCAGACAGTCTGTGTGTTTTTTATTATTTTTCTCTGCCATTTATTCATAACCCTCAAGGTTAGAGAGCATCTAGTTGCTTACTATGGTAGAATAGACATGAAAATTTAAATTTGAATATTTTTAACACTGAGATGACAAGGTTTTAGAAAATTTGAATCCAATTTTTGGATCGAATCTATTAAAACATTCCATTTTACTTCAATATTGATACATCGACAAGATGAACTGTAAATAAAAATCAGAAATGGTGAACTTTTTGAATTCCCAAGTAAATTTAAGATTCCAGACTATCAAACATATCTTATCTACATTGATTTGCATAATAACCTATAAGAAGAATTAGTAATATTTTTAAAAATCACCAAATAGTTTAATGATACATACATACATACATATATATATATATATATATATATATATATTACTCAATTTGTGGTATGGTTTTATTACAGATACCACAATCAAATGTAACGGAATACATAAGAGAAAAACAATTTTTCAATTAGATTTTTGGACGTAAAATCTATGTATTTTTTAGTTAGTAAAGAATATCTATGTACATATGTACAAAATGTGACTGAAGAGTCTATGATTTATCTTTCGCTTCTTTATAATTATTAATCAATTTGGATTTTTTTTTACATCAATGTTAAAATTAACACGATTATGCCATCATGAAATTTTATAATTGGTAAAAACGGGAGTCCTTCAGCCATTTTGTTCCCGAAGTTATAATGGTTTAATTAAAAATGTAACCAAGTGGCGTTGTTAATTATTAAAAACAGTTAATCATTTGTGTGATTAAGTTTTAAAAAGTTATCTAGTTTTTGGATATATATAAAATTGATCTTTTTGTTTCTGTTTTTTTTTTGTGTTTAACCAAAATTGAATAAATAGGTTGCTTTATGAAAAAAGGTGTATCTAAATCTTAAGTTTTAAAAATGTTATCCAGTGGTGTGGTTAAGTTTTAAAAATGTTATCTAGTTGTGTGGTTAAGTTTTGAAAATGTTATATAGTGGTGTGGTTAAGTTTTAAAAATATCATCCAGCGGTGTGGTTAAATTTAAAATGTTATCCAGTGGTGTGGTTAAGTTTTAAAAAGTTATCCAGTTGTGTGGTTCAGTTTTGAAAATGCTATCAAGTGGTCTGGTTAAGTTTTTAAAATGTTATCTAGTGGTGTGGTTAAGTTTAAAAAATATTTTCTAGTGGTGTGGTTAAATTTAAAATGTTATCCAGTGGTGTGGTTAAGTTTTAAAAAGTTATCCAGTGGTAAGGGTAAGTTTTTAAAATAATATCTAGTGGTGTGGTTAAGTTTTAAAAATATCATCCAGTGGTGTGAATAAATTCAAAATGTTATCAAGTGGTCTGGTTAGGTTTTGAAAATGTTATCAAGTGTTGCGATTAATGTTTAAAAATGTTATCCAGTGGTGTGGTTAATGTTTTAAAAAAATATCAAATTCTGTGGTTCAGTTTTAAAAATGTTATCCAGTGGTGTGGTTAAGTTTTAAAAATGTAATCAAGTGGTGTGGTTAAGTTTTAAAAATGTTATCTAGTGGTGTGGTTAAGTTTTGATAATGTTACCTAGTGGTGTGGTTAATTTATTAAAATGTTATCGAGTGGTGTGGTTAAAATTTAAAAATGTCACCCGTTGGTGTGGTTAAGTTTTAAAAATGTCACCCAGTGATGTAATTAAGTTTTGAAATGTCACCCAGTGGTGTGGTTAATGTTTCAAAATGTTATCTAATGGTGTAGTTAATTTTAAAAATGTTATCCAGTGGTAAGGTTAAATTTTAAAAATGTTCACACACACACACACACACACACACACACAAACACACACACACACACACACACACACACACCTGTCGATTAGGATGAATATTATATATTATAATTATTTGTCACTATTATGTGACGAGGTGTTAAAATGGCATCAAGTATCGCATTTACCAAGAATAATACACGCTCATACACATCAGAAAAACAATCCTAACATCATTCGACTGTCATGCATTTAAAACACTTGATCACGTGGTTGTCTAGCAGGAATTTTTTTAATGGCAATTTAACACTGAAGTATTTCATTTTATGTATATTTTACAGGTACATGTATAATTAAGAAACTGAGCTAGTTTTGTAAAACAAAAACTTTGTGTGTAATGCACTCCAACTTTTTTTTTTTAAATTTGAATAATCCTCATGATACAAGTGTTCTCATTCAACACTACAAAATATATTTTATTTAACATTGAAATCGATTTTTATCGATTATATAGGTTTTATCTAGTTAAATGACCTAATATAGAAACAAATATTGACTATGACACAACTTATAAGCAGCAAACATTGTGATATCTAGCTTGAGTGGGAGTGTTTTTAAATGGCGGGTAGAACCATAAGAGAAAAGTTTGATAGACTTCTGTCACGTGTCTTGAGCCCTTGGTAGCCGAATAATCTTATTTCGGCACTTGCCCGAAAAATTTAATCCCGAGAAATTAGCACTCGGCGAGAAAGTGAGAAAGTTTGTCTTGGTAGAAATTTGGTTTTTCTTTGGAAATTGTCAGTGGTTTTCTCCAGGCATATTAGTTTTCTGTATCATTCAAAAAATGATCGCTGCAGTAGGATCTCAAATGTTATTACATAACACACAATTGTTTGCATGCTTTATTTCATTAAAAAAAATCACATTTGTATATGATACAACAAACTACAAAACAACGTATTTCTAACATTTAAAAAAATGGTTTGTTTAATATACAAACTGCATTTATAGTAGAAGTAAAACATTTGTTATATAAGTTTAAAGTCCACAATTCATTTTAGACTATAAGAGGACTTAAAACAAATGTTATAAATAAGAAACTATTCTAGTTTAACCAACATTTGTTATTAAGTTTTTCTTTAAAGATTATTTAAAAACCTTTGATAAAAATTAGTTAAGACAAGAAATTGATGAGGACTAGAAGATAAGTTTCGGTGAAAAGAGAGAGAGAGAGAGAGAGAGAGAGAGGAGAGAGAGAGAGAGAGAGAGAGAGTTGAGTAATGGTGAAACGTCTCGGTCAAGAATATTTCACTTATGTCGAGACGTCCGCCAGCTATAGACAAAAGTGCTGAAATTTTGCCTGTACGTTGCGCTGATGGCATTATATAGCAGGGTTTCTTTATCGTGCCACATCTACAGAGAGAGAGAGAGAGAGAGAGAGGAGAGAGAGAGAGAGAGAGAGAGAGAGAGAGCTGTTAAAAAGCAATGTACGGTAACAGAATATGTTTTTGGCAATAAAAAATGCAACGTCCTAAAAAGAATAAATGGAGTCATATGCATGCACTTGATTTTATAATCAACAACGATTGGAACTTTTGTTTCCTTGTATACAATAAGGAACTAAACATAAGAAAAAAGAAAAAAAAAACGAACAAACGAGGAACAAAATAAGGAGATACACTTAACAATTTAAAGGTCACATGAGTTCTTGTTATGTGTGTTTGTACATGTGTCATAATGCATTTTTTAAAATTAAAAATATATCGCGAAATACATTCAAAAATTGCATTGTAACAATAATAAAGCAATTGCATAGTAAAGGACTTACTAGTAAACAAGGCGCCAACTCAAGTCAAGGAACAATCGAAGCCAAAGAAATACTTAAAGCACAAAATATATACTGGTGGAGATTTCAGATTTTGTCATAATCCATTTTTGAATTTTATCGTGAAATACATTCAGAAAATGCATTATGACATACGTATTGACAATCTTTACAGTGCTAGTGCACTTTTCCGCATTGTTGCAGATAGATATAACAGACCATTTAGTCATGTAAACTGTAAACGCCAAGTGCAATCAAAACCTTTTCCAATTGAACCAACAGCGGCGAGATACTGCGTTTAAAAATAAATTTAAAAAACGTAATTAGTTTCTAAATCAGTACTGAATAAATAAAGTTTGCCACTCTATGAAAAACATATATATAAATATAAAAATTAATCATTGAAAATGATATTAAAATGCTGAAAGTTGTCTGTTTAAATAAACGACTTTGTGTGATAAAGTTTTTGTTGCAGTGAAATTGATTCTATATTAAGTATGTACATCATCGAACCAATTAATATTCCTGTAGAGAGAAAAATTGGAAAAAAAGTTGACACGTTTGTATTTAAAAAAAAGTATGAATCTGTTAGAACATAATACAACATTTAATAAAAAAAGACAATTTGATACGTCACTAAGATCATCACTTCCGATTTAGCATATACATAAAAATTTCAATACGTGTACATGCCATGTTAACACTGTAAAAGCCACGTGTTTTGTTCAATCCTCATCAGACTAGCTCTACTATATATGGCTTGTTGCTGTCAACGGTTGGGAACAATGTTTCATTAGATAAATGTCTTATGCAAATTTTTGGATACTTCATTTTCATATACAATTTTTTTAAAGTTTATTCTATAAACATTCAAAAATTTGAATATGATATTATTTTTAAATGAATAAATTTTGCTCGGTTGACAATAACCAATAACCACATTTTATTATCCGTGTAGGACAATTACAAACTATATTTCAAGAAGTTAAAATCACATTTTAGTCAACTATGAAGCTTATTTAAAATCAGTTAAAAGCTTAGTGTCTCCATATTTATTGAAAACCAGTTCTTTTAATGACTGCATACAGATCGTCCCA
This sequence comes from Tegillarca granosa, assembly GCA_029721355.1. Lineage (NCBI taxonomy): Eukaryota > Metazoa > Mollusca > Bivalvia > Arcoida > Arcidae > Tegillarca > Tegillarca granosa. The sequence goes on along the minus strand of CM056599.1, from coordinate 36,560,472 downwards.
GGAAGTTTTATAGATGTATATAGAAGTTATATATATATATATATATATATATATATATATATATATATATATATATATATATATATATATATATATATATAACCACACATTCTGTTTTCCTGTCATCTTTTTACAAAGTTTTATAGAAAAATGCTAAAATGAAAAAATATGACGAATATTTCCTTAAAAAATGTGACTTTCTTCAATCATTAATCGCAATTTTACCCTTTTACGTATAAAATCTGCCTTTCATTCATAATACCGATTGAATACACTAAAAAGAATGCTATTTTAAAAAATATTACAATTTAAACCTTAAAAATTCATTGTTCTACATTTTCTTCTGAAAAAATGTTACAAAACTTGTTTTGGCATTGTAACGGATAATTTTGTGTTTGCGATTTTGGAATTTTTTTTTTACTTTTACTTAGTTTTATGTAAACAGAAGTGCCTATCATCAACTTCATCTGTAAGAGAGAGAGAGAGAGAGAGAGAGAGAGAGAGAGAGAGAGAGAGAGAGAGCGTTTCGATCAAATATAGGCATCAAATATATTAGATTTCTTTCAAAAAAATAAGAAAAAAATAAATAAAGAAAAAAAAGGTCCCAGAAAAATAAACATTTTTGCAGATACTAAGATAATTTTTTTTTATAAGCTGTTTCAAAGTCAATATTCAAAGTACTAATACGGTGTCTAAAAACGCCATTGTTCAAGAACGATAACCCTTGCTCGTGCTAGGACAATAGGTAGATTTTCTTTCAAGAGATGTTTTGGACAAGACTTCAATTTCGTGTTTCTGTGCTTTTAAATTTTGTAAAAACATATCCGTTTTAGGACGATCATCTGGGTTGGGGTCTAAACATTGGGTGATAAAATATGTCATATTTTCCCCAAATAGATCCGAACATGAGTCTAAATCTAACATTTCTACTGGGTTTACCTTTTCAGTGAAACTGTCCAAACGCCATTTGCGTTCCCGTTTGAAAGGGACATCAATAAACAGCTCAAATAAAAGTAAAGCCAATGCGTATATGTCCGCGCATGTCACATAGAGTTCAGAATGTAAAACTTCCGGTGCAAGATAAACAAAATCTCCTACTTCTATACTTTCTTTGTCTATCGGGAATGCTGCACGTCTAGGTAGACACCCTCCAGTCAGGCTGACTAATCCTTCATATGTGACCTAAAATAACATTTAAAGTGTTTAATGAAATTGACCATTTCTAACTTTTTTTAAAGTTTAAAAAATATATCATTTCTATACGTTTAGTATCTAGTTATTTCTGAATGACACAAATAAAAGCGGAATTAATAGGTAAATCTTTAACTTGTACTTGACATTTTTTTGAAAATGTATAGCGCAGGTCTATTAAATTAAAGAACCAATAACATGCAACCAAGAATAAGTGCCCTTTACAACAGCCCATATAATATATCAAACATAATATATAAAATTTTGTTATGCTTACCGTAACTGTATCAATGCTCAGTTCCATATGGACCATTCTATTTCTGTGGAGATATTCCAAACCGTTTGTAATGTCTAGCACAATTCTTGGTAGTTTTGCTCTAACATCTGAGCTTCCCGATCTGATAAACCGCCGAAGGGACTTGACGTGGTTTTGATATACCAATGTCGGTATTGTAGAATCAGAATGATAAATACCTAGAAATTCTCCAATATTTGAATTTTGAAGACAGCTGAAAAAGTAAAAAAAAAATAAATAAAACGATGGTCGATGTTTTGAAATAAAAATATTTAAAAAAAAGTTTTTTCCTGTTATATTCTTATTTTGTTTCTCAATTTTGATTATTATTATTTTTCTATAATGGTTTTTTCAGCTGGTAAATGTTTTATAAAATTAAATTATATTATGCAGAATCAACTTACTTGCTTACAAATGGCTTTAAAGTTACAGCCAAATAAATTTAATTCATAGCACCCAGAATACACATAAAAATAAACTTACCGAAGCTTAGCTACCTCTGGAAATGTGTGTTCCAATCCAGCAGATAGCAAATATATTTTGACTGAAACCTTCTTTTCTTTCCCATCTTTCATCACAAAGCCATTCTGCAGAACTGTCCAAAGTCCATAGAAACTTTGTGATTTGTTTCTACCGTCATTAGTTGACGATTCTCTAATGATATCTGAAACCAATAATTTCCTCCCACTGTTTTCAAGATGTTCCAGTAAGGTAATCTCTTCTCCGAAAAAATCATCTACAAATAAATGACCATGACCGTACTCCAAAAGTTGGTGTCTCAGATTTTCTATGTCTGCCATCATGTGCTCGTAAATTAAGTGGGACTCCACAGCGTTTACTCTACAGATAGACATTTGATAGATTAAATCTTCGTTAGATTGGATCAGTGCAGGAATTTTTGCTTCTAAAGACCTAATAAACTGTATTGGCCTTTCCAACAAACTTTCAATAAATTTTTCAAGGATATAACTACCAGTTGGGTCGAGAAGGTTGTGGAGCATTTCATCGGCTCTTTTCTTTGCGATTCCACAAGGATTCTCTTTGTAGGCTTTTAATTTGCGTTTTTGAAAGTGACCATCTCCAATACTTTTACGAACATTAAGAAAAAAATTCTTCAATGGGTGTTTAATACGGGTCAGTATTTTAAAAGGCAAGGCCGTGCTCTCAGACGGACCGATGTGCAACGTAGGTGGTTTAAAAGAAGCTAATGTAAGCCTCCTTCCGTGCCTATCTCTGTAGACAGTTGGTGGTTTTTGGGTTTTGATAAGTTCTGTGTGTCCTGGATTGTCTCCTCAACATCTTCAAGTTCATTTTGTAACAAGTGGAGTCTTGTTCTGATCTCAAGAACGACCTGCTCCTCAAGTCGTTTCACAACGTGTTTGTTTTCTTCCCATCTAATTATTTCTGTTTCGATTCTTTTGCTTATAGCTATATCTATTTCTTGTTTTATAGTTTCCCAGTCATTACATTTCTCAGCTGATGGCAGTTCATCTTCAATCCAGTTAGTTATTGCTATACGAGAGGCGGGACTCCGCAAATATTCTTTAAATTGCTCATAGATATCAATTGAAGCTTCTTTGATCCTCATGTTCATATCTTCTAACACTCCATCTGACCTCTTTCTAAGTTGATATAGTTTATTGTGGACAACTTTCATCTTGTCTTTCATATCCCTCTCTGAGCTGTCAATGCCTTTCACCAATGATTTCAGATGATGGGTGCTTCGAAGAAGAATGTTTTCAATCCATCTAAAAATAAATTAGAAACTTAATTATTAATTAAATACAAAAAAATTAATAATAATAATTAAAAAAATAAATGAAAATAATTAAACACGTCTGGAAGATAAAGATTTTTTTTCTAGAGTTGAATGATTGTCTGTGGCATGTTGACTCCGTGAGCTGGCACAACAATAATAATAATAATAACAACAACATGACAACTACATGCCAACAGCAACATAGGTAACAACAACTACATGACAACAACAACTACCTGACAACATTAACTACATGGCAACAACATGATAACAACTACATGATAACAACAACTACATGATAACAACAACGACATAACAACACTATCTACATGACAACAACTACATAACAACAACTACATGGCAACAACTACATGACTAATACAACAACTATATGACAACATTAACTACATGACAACAACATGATAACAACAACATGACAACAACAACTACATTACAACAAATTCCTACTTACTTGTATGTTGATTTTACTCTTCTATCTAATGCTCTTTGGAATATGTTTTTTATCCCATTAAGAGACTGCTTATAATCATTTTTTATATAATCGGAATCAATTTCCAATTCTTTTTTTGCATTTTCTGTTGATATTTTGATCACTTGCGATGATTCAAGATCTGGCCAGCATTCCTTTAACTTTTGCACGGCATTTTCATAAACTTTTTCTCTGTCTGTAGTTATTAAATCCCAATGATTGCAGAGAAAGATTGCAGATTGTGGATCAAATGGCAGATTCTTATTTCCAAACTGCCTCTGGCTGTTCAAGATGAGCCGAATTAAATTCAAAATCTGCAATAATAATACGCCGTATTATATGAATAACACTATGCTCCAGCTTCATGATCATTCCATAAAAAAGATTTACCTCAACTTCACTTTAGAAAATTTTGACAATTTCTTTTTGAATTACAAACAAACCTAACTAATTACAGATGTCACAAGCTTGAAGTGATCTTCAAACTGACATCTTAATATCCTGAATATCTGAACAATTAAAAATTGTTTAAAATTTCAAATTTGCCAGATTCAAATTAACGAAAATCTTAGTTAAGGAATGATTGTGGAACTGGGGCCATGTGTGCTAAGGGTATTAAAATTTTTACAAACCATACATTTCATCAAATGTTTTCCTGTATCAGACTAATGCTTTAACAAGTGTTCTATGTGTCGGTACATATTGTCACCCCTGGACATATTGTCACCGGCGACAGACACATTGTCACCGGCGACAAAATGTGTCGATATGTGATGTGTACATTTTGTTGCCCATTCTGCAGAAAATATAAAATGCTTAACTTGGTATATATTATCGCCGACAACAACATGTACCGATGGACGAAAATACTAGTTTGTACAGTCAGTGAAGATACATATTGTCGTCGGCGACAATACGCACAGGGGTGACAATATGTACCATCACAGTTCTCGCTAAATTTATATATTTGTTTTGCTGATCAAATAATACTTCCATTCACCAAAGTTCTATGTATATCAAGCGACACGAGGAACGGTCTTACGTTGTAAATGTGGCTCCAAACTTCCGATTAATTATATCAACATGGACATACTTCGATGTGAAGGAAGAATTAGTAGTAAAACCTTAGACGGATCCCTTCTTGAGCTTTGTTGTGGTTACTGTTGCAAGGCGCCGAGACAGTTTATAAAAACAAGTAATGTTAAACAAAAATAATTTAACAACAGTTCATTAGAGGAAGCCTGCCACTGATTTTGTTGCTGCATAATGCCGAACAATTTTGAAAGGAACAGGTTTAGAAAATTATTTGAATGGCATTTGGTTCTTTTTACACCATATGTTTTAACTCGATAACATTTCAATTTATTACGTCTTCATCATGTTTGTTAATAGTTTTTTTTTCAGATACAAAAAGAAAGTCTAATTCACAAGAAGTTTAAAATCTCATTTGCTAGCTGTGGTTTGTGCTTTGGTAAAATAAAAGTTACATGTAGTACTCTCTCTCTCTCTGATAGTACTTTAAACAATTGATTAATTTTTTTTCAAGCTCACATCCAAAATTTACAATTGGGTTTTTTGTTTTGTTTTGTTTTTTTTTCTTTTAAAATATTAAAAGTGCAAATTGAAATCACAAATGTAATTAAAGAATTGAAACAACAAACAAAAGAAAGAAAACGTCAAGACATCAAAGGACAAATACAAATTTCACCCGTAAGACATCGACAATTTTAGAATTTTGACAACACACAAGTTCAGAATCAAGAGTGAAACAATTTTACCCTGTCTTCCTGTACACCTCCAGCACTGTCAGACTTAATGACGTAAATAAATCCCATTATGGGATTGGCTGCTGCAAATTGTGTTATGACTTCATCCATGGCGTCATTTTCTCCTATACCAGGGGTGTCAACAAACACTATTCCACTCTGAAAATGAATATTTTACAATAAAAATAATTTTTTATTTAATGGACTTAAAAATAATATGATTTAACTTAATATCAAAATTTTGATATTGCATATTCTTCATTATTTATTTATAATACAGACAAATATGTATGCAGAATTATGCTGCTGGCCCGTTAAATATACATTCCGAAGTTTCTCTATTCGTCCATATATGTGAATTCAAAACATAACATTAAAATTTTCATCAAAACATTATTTTAATTACGAATTAATTATAGATTTTATATTATAGCAAAATCATCTTTTGTGCTCAACTAATGTAATTTTTTATCAGTATTACAGAAACCGGAAACATGAAGTTTAAAAAACTGCTCGTGTACTCTTCAAAATAACAGATCATTTATGAGGATTATGAAATTATACGGTCTCTCGAATTCTTGGAATTTGATTAGTTAATAAGAATTTGATATAATTGACGGTCGTCCTGTGATAAGCAACAATCAGTATAAGAATTAAATATTATACTTTAAAGCTACATTAAGTATAAGAAAATAAATATTATACTTTAAAGCTGCATTAAGTTTTCAATTTTCTGTTAAATCCTCTGAAGAGTTATTTTTACCGATGATAAACGGTGATTATTGTTTGCTTGGAGCATGCGCACGGATGTACGGGGATTCCAATAAATCGAAGGTAAAACCTGATAAATTGTATTAATTGTCCGTCATTAATATCTAAATGTATTCGCAATGGTGTTACGTATCCCTTACAAAGTCACAAATGATAAATTTAATGAAATTCTGTGTTTAATTTATCGTATTTCACCGTTTTGTAAGTTGTGTTTAAATAACCCGGTTTTTATGAGGTAACCATGTTCTAAAATTAGATCCAACAGGCTACAGTCTTCCTGGGAAATTATTGTTTTTTCTGTATTTATCCGAGCTTTTATCGTTGAACCAAATGTAACATTGTTCATCAGGAACATCATTAATAGATCAGCACCGTTTTAATTTTTTTCATAGGAAAACTTACAGCTTTACAGGAAACAGTTTTTCGTCACCCTATGTGACATTATTTAAAAACTTACTTTTAATATGTTTGACGGGATGTGGAGATGGATTTCCTTTACTTCCGATTGATGCTCTCGTTCGTCCTGGTTTTTTACAAACACAAGATCCATAACTTGTTCATATTGTTCAAAAGTCTTCGGAGGCCGTTTCTGATCATGATAAAATACAACAGCCTTTTTGATTGGTCCGTATAAAATTTTTGTGATGACTGACGTGCAATTTACATGATGTGTGGGGAGAACGTTTTCTTCAAGAATTGTATTTAATAAAGTGGTTTTTCCAGCTCCTGTTTCCCCTTCAAGTAAAAAGGTACGAGTAAATAGAATAAGAGTTTAAGCTTATGTTAAGAATACTTTACTAACTTCAAACTATCTTTTTTGTGAGATATATGATAATTATTTTTTTTACAATGTTTTTGTGATCATGAATCGCAAAAAGGTGGGCGAAAAACTGCATTTAATGCCGTATTGAACATCAAGAAACCCTATAAAAGACCCAAAACAGAACCCAAAAAAATGCTGTAAAGTAGTTTAGAGGTACTTTTCGTGTAAAAATTCTTTCAAAATCAATGATTTACAGTATATGGGAATGCCATCAACTTTCGATTGCGCTTATGGTAATGAGCAGAAGACACATGAAATAGGTTTGGAAGGTCCTATAATTTCACAATCGCCGATTTAAAAACCAAAACACCTTGGCATAAAACCCAATGCCAAAACTCCAGACATATATCATATATAAACAAAGTATTATCCATGTAAACCACACGCTGCAAAACACTGGTTTAGTGACATTCAAATCTTAGGTTCCTTTGATTAATTGTCTTTAAATCAGTCGTAACAATGATATACTCGTATTCACCTTCCAACAAGTTACTATGGTCTGATGGTAACACTAACAAAATTGTACTGAATTACAGCTATTTGTAAAAAAATTATAATGGCTTTTTTCCAGATAACCTACTTTATTTAATTTATATTCTATCAAAGATAGAGATAATAGACGTAATTTTGAAAATATGAAACTAAGTAGTCTTTTTTTCTTACCAAACAATGAAGCAAAAAACTACCGTTTTTGTCGCTGTGTTTGTGACCGTGAATTATGCAAAATTTTCATAAAAAATGCAATTAACTTTTACTTACTTGAGTCTAAACTCATGTATGTATAAAATACCCAACTTAACTCAAGTTAATTGAATTTTCTACAAAAATGTTCAATAATTCGCTGTCACAAAAACAGTGAAAAAACATGAAGTATATGTATATTAGAGAAATCGAACAACTGCTATTTTATCCAGTTCTATCGTTAGTAATAAAATCATGATCAAATAGTGATTAAATATATATATATATTTCATAATTTGTTTCATATTTTACCTGTAACCACAATCAAGCACTCTCCGGATGCTACATCATTCAGCTTAGAATTCAAATCCTCTGCGAGATTACTGATAGCGCCCTCTGTCTTTAAAAGTTGTTCTATTGCTTTTCTTCCGATTGGTTGTTCAGAATCCATATTCTCCAGCTGTTCGCTTATAATTATTTCTCTTGTTTCGTTCAATAATGTTATAAGCTTCTTTCTGTTTTGTTCATCTTTGGCTTTTAACTTAATCATGTCGGATTCAATCTAAATTTTAAATAAAGGCAACCATTTTTAACAGATAAACAACTTTTTACATGTACTTTATACAAAAAAGATTTTGTTTTTTTTAAATGGAAGATATTATTAGCAAAAACAAACCAACATAAAAAAGGATCAAGTACAAATGAACTTAATATTTATGGTTCCTTCATTGACATATTTAAATCGGAAGCCAGTAAACTCGGGAATTTAAAGTTTATCGTCACTTCTTTAAATATGAGTATATCTTGTAATGTTTTATTTTATTACAGGTTCTTTGTTGTTCTGGTAATTGTACAAGTGTACAGCTCTCGCATTTAAGATCAGCTCTGATCAATCTCGATTGGCGAGTAGTCCGTCAAACAAGAGTTTTTAAAAATTTATTACATATTTTATCATTTCTTTCAAAACTACCGGGCCAAATTTGATTATTGTGAATAGATGAAGGGCTTGTAGATACTTGCATCAAGAGGTCCGGTAAAGGGCGATAATGGATACCGTAATAAATTTTCTCCAATATAGCTTATTGATGTTAACTTTCAATAATTTCAGTAGAACATTCTTGCCTGAACAAGTTTAATTTTTTTTTACAAATGTTAGCCGCCTTAATGATTTTGATTCCCCCAACTATTTTGGCTATTTTTAAACATATTGTTGTTAAATCTTGAATGTTTTAAATGTATCATTAGCAAGACAAGCAGACTTGGCTGAAATTTGGACAATTCATGTTCAAATATAACTGTTTATTGAAATTCTTTTAAAGATAGGAAACACTTACTCGTGTGAGCATTAGGTTACAAAGGCCTTATGTCTCAGCTTCAAATGGTTGCTTAGCAATAATCATAAACCAATAAAAAAACACAAAATATTAATAGATGATACGGGCAATAAATAAATAATAAATAGATAAATAAATTAGTTAATTAATTTTAAAAAATTGTAGATAAATAAATAAATGAATGAATAAATAATGAATAAATTTGAATGATGATATTGGAGAAACGTAATTATTTTCTGTGTAAATTGTCACACCATTGTTATGGCAAATCGTCACAATGTCACAACATTCCAGATGATTGAAATGAGTCACTTGAACGTATATCCTGTTGTGTTATCGTTTGTGCATGAACCTTAAATGTTCGTTTCATATACTGAGGAACCAACCTTAACGTTTATTTTAGAGAGATAAAAATATAATCAAAAGAGTGTGGGGCAAAAGTTCACAATTACGCAAATAATCGCGCACTTGTTATTTAAATATTTAACCATTTACTCTATGATACGGGTTAAGTTATATCTTGTTTAATAAAGGTAATACACAAAACGCAATATGCAAAACGAGAAATATTTATAAAAAAAATTAAAATAAATCGATTTAGAAAAATAGTTCACAGTGTCTTTTTTGATGAATACATTTTTTTCTGTCTGTCTTTTTTATTAAATAATAAAAATTATTTGAACAATAGATTAAAACTAAACTAACTCGGATGATAAAAAATTGATTCCCGACATTTTTTCTTTCTTTACGATGTTAAACACTTGTGTAAATAGCGTATTTCATAGTTTTAATAACATCTAATTAAACAGCATAAAAATGCTTTTAGGAACAGTAAAAAGCATTTAGACGAATCTGAATAATTGCAACTTATTTTTCCCCAAATTTAAGATATAAGATTCTGAATTATGTTTGATGAGTTAAGACAATAGTTATTTATTTAATTATCTCTAATTTAATTCAAAATTTTCATAGAATTTTACAGTAGTACATGTTAAAATGGGACGTTTAGTTTAAATAAAAAAATTCAAATAAGTTTTGGACAAACCATTCGTCATCTATAGATAATAGGACTGAATCTCTCTTTCGAAATAACCCTTTTTAGCAGGTTATAACACAAACTGATATCATTAAGTATTTTAAACAATATAGCGTCGTATTACCCGATTAAAAAAATGAACAAAAATTTCAGATTAGGGTTATTTTTCCACACACACACACACACACACACACACACACACACACACACAATATATATATATATATATATATATATATATATATATATATTGGGACACTTATTCAAAACTGACATACATTTAACGATAAAAACTACTAACAATAATTTGAATATAATATGAAGATGAGCTGCCTGTGACTGAACAAGTATGTTCTCTCTCTCTCTCTCTCTCTCTCTCTCTCTCTCTCTCTCTCTCTCTCTCTCTCTCTCAATGACGGCATTCTTTCAAGTTCATTGCAAGGTCAATAATTATCGAAGTTTAAGTTTGTTTTCGGTAGTCTTTTTGACTTTGATAGACGCTTCTAGCATAATCAAATAAATATACATGACAAATCCAGGGGTTTTGAATTACGGAAGTTACGGTATAGCTGACAGATTTGAAACATTTTAAGACTTTTCAAAACGACACTTAATTGGCCGCAATAACTATTTCGATTTTTTTTCCAAAAAACACTTTTCGTTATACCCTTTCAATTATAATGATACAACAATAACAGGTTATTATTCTACAAAGCTTAATTACTTTGATTGGCTAGTAAGTAAATATGTAATATGCGAAATATTGATTTATTGATTTTTTTAAAAATAAGAATTCAAAATTTCGCATGCGACATAAACAAATTACTGGTGATTGCAATCAAGTTCTATAAGGTTTAGACCGCATATTCACCTTCATTATTAGTTACAACATTAGGAACAAATATGTTATTAACCAACCTTTTCTTTCATATTTTCATGTTAAACAGCAAGAAAAAAATCTGTGAATAATTTTTGGTCTGAAATTTCAGATTAAGTTTCACTTTTCATTGATGAAGAGTCAGCTCTCTCGATCACTTACAAAAGTTCTAATTTCTTGGTCAATTGCGCATTAATTGTCCAACAGCAAGAAAAAAATCTCTGACATTTTTTTATTTTGGAGGAGAGAGAGAGAGAGAGAGAGAGAGAGAGAGAGAGAGAGAGAGAGAGAGAGAACAATTTTTCACTGTACTTGAATCATTGCTTTGAGTACAGCATTAACAGTCCCAGGCAATACTAAAGTTAGTATCTTGTCATTGTATCGATAGCAAACTCATAAAACGTACCGAACGAAGTCACGTATATTTTAACGTGTCATAAAATATTAATTTTATTTTCATAGTCTATTTTCACACCGATCTTAAATTGAACTTCTTACTTTACCTTCTTGACATCAGCTAAATCGTGTAATCTACGTCATTTAGACGCTTAACGTCAATTCTTTGTAAGTAAAACATCGTTGCACATTGATATGTGGGGAAAATAGTTTTTTTGAAAACACTTTAAGAGTTTCTTTCTTTCATTTATTACTGAAACTATTTTTTTTGCATTTTGTATTTTCCAAACCAAAAAGGGTGACGAAGGATACATTTACATCCTTTTCAGAAGCCTTTGCATTTTATTTACCAGAAATTTGTATTTACCTCAAGTCTGCGCATGCAATATACAACATTTGATTTAATTTTTTTGGCAAATGTCATTCGCACAATGATCAAATATCTAAATTTGTATTCATAAGGAGGATTTAAATAAAAGTTTTTAACTTTTAAAAGACACGATTTAAATGTGTATGATATACGAGAACGACTGTAAACGACATCTTTAATCAGGTTCATTTTTCCTGTGCCCAGAAATCGCAAATTCACGTGAGTCACATGCTACGAAAGAGAGAACCCAAAGGAGAGCAAATATAGAGTTTGTTTACTTCTAATGATTGCATGATGCATGTTGATGTAAAAAACAGATCCCATAAACGTTAATCGTGTTCTTCGAAAGTTCCAACATTATTCCAATCTCAAACTTTAAAAATAATAAAAAATCATTTTGTTATGAAATAATTGTTGATTCTTTCGTGTTTTAAATGTTCCGATGTGAAAAACACGATTTAATTGAGTTATGTACATTTTTCCTACCAATTTTTACAAATATTTTTCGAACGAAAATAAATTTCTTTGTATGATTTAGGTGAGTTAACAATTGAACAGTTTTAAAAAGATGTTCATTGTTAACATGAATGCAAAAACTTTGCAAGCAAACTAAATAAATCGCTTTTGCAGACTCTCTCTCTCTCTCTCTCTCTCTCTCTCTCTCTCTCTCTCTCTCTCTCTCTCTCTCTCTCTCTATATATATATATATATATATATATATATATATATATATATATATATATTAAAATAAATAAAGTAATAAAAATAATTAATTAAAAAGACATTTCAAAAATCAGTATTATTTAAATTAAATTATTTTAGACAACATTTTTAACCAGTTAATCTTGATTTTAATGTTCTTCGGTCGACTAAGTTGTTATCGTTTTTAGTTTCACAACTAGCACAACTAGAGGAAAGCATGATAAATTAGGCATATGAATTTGCAGATGTTTTCTAAATACGTTCTTAAAATTACCTATTAGCTAAAAAAAACTTAATTACGCCAGTTGTAAACTATATATGAAATAAATATATTATGGATAAATGGAAGCCACCCATAAAAATGCCACTATGGTATGTAGCTATTTGCTCGTGTTTCAAATAGTTTTGTCGAGATTTAAACCATTTATATAAAGCTGTCATATACAAAATCTGCACCCAAGTTTTAAGTTTCAAATAAAAAGTGAAATATTTCTTACCAGTCGTTTCGGATTTTTTTCGCCTTTAATTTCCTTTCTATAAAATAGTAATAATCTTTCAATCGCACTCTCTAAATCGTTGATCCCCCTAAAATCAACACCAAGTTTATCTTGAAAATCAAAAGCTTCATCAAAATCTTTTATCATAAGAATGTCTTCTTCCGATATTTCTAAAGTTTCATCGAATACAGATTCCATTTTCTATTAGACGGTAAAACTTGGAAACATTAACTGAAAGATTCTTGATAAAACATAAGTTAATATCGAAATAAACTAAAGGCTAAAATATACAGCATTGTTAATCGTTTTTGGATCTTTAACCTCCAAGTACTGGTAAATCGTCAAGTTGGATTATTATATAACAATTAAAAACAACCGATATATCTTAAATCTTTGCCCCTAGGTTACATAATCTTAAAGTTAAATGTTTGACAAAAAAATTGGTATGTCTTTTAAAATAAAGCATTATGTTTGAATGAACATGGGTTAAATTTGAGATTTTTTTTAAAAGTTTTCTTTAAGAACGAACCGGGAAGTTTAATAACTGACGAACGTGACATGATAGCAAATTATATAAACTGAATATCCCTATTTAGAAAATCCACTTCAAAAAATTATTTGAACTCAGTCATTAAATATTAACTTTATATATAAAAATGGTATTGTGTCAGAAAGTATGTCGGGTAATAGAAATTTATATACAACAGTTTCAAGAAAAAACGTTTGTTAAAATATATGTGATATCTTATTACTCATGGAAAAAACAATGAAAGTTAAGAAAATATGGAAAAACGTTTTTTCCATATCTGTTCATGTGAAATAAATAACCCATTTCCCTACACTGAAATGCTTATGGTAAATTTATTTTTTTAACTGTAATGACACTGTCTAGATTCAAAAATGATTAACTTGGACATCGGCAACAAGGGTTGCTTATATTCACATTCAACGTTCTGCATAAAAATTAATTTGACCGCCGGATTCATGTAAAAACTAGCTCACATAAGTTTTCATTATAAAATTCTCACTGCCTAATTCTGCATTCTATAGGTCTTGTAGTCATTTTCTCTCAACAAGTCAAATTCTTCATAGAATAACATGGCGTGATTGTTATGTTGGGTCATGCAAGGGAATGTGGTCATATCGATCATGATTTGCCACAAAAGATAAGGACATTTCTTATGGAATACCATTTTGCATGCATGTAAGTTATTTTGTCCGGTTTCTTGCGTTCTCTTCACTAACTAAGAACTAGTATGGCCTATGAAAATTGACTTTACGTTCCAAATTTAAGTCGGAATTTCAAATAATATAAATTTCCCATAAATTTACTGGTATTTGTTATATATTATTTAATGACTATTCATAATATGTTAATGTGACATTATGTAGTATTCTAAAAGTTCCAACCCGTATGAAGTTGCTACTAGAAATGAAGTTAGGCGGGTGGAAGGAGGGCGATAAAAATCAATTGATATTTTTTTCTGTGCTTGAATATATATATATATATATATATATATATATATATATATATATATATATATATATATATATATATATATATATATATATATATATATATATACTGACATACATTTAACGATAAAAACTAAAAACCTACTAACAATAATTTGAATATAATATGAAGATGAATTCTCTCTCTCTCTCTCTCTCTCTCTCTCTCTCTCTCTCTCCAATAATATTTAAAGTTTAAGCGGTCGTCTTTTTGACTTTGATAGACGCATCTAGCATAATCAAATAATTATATACGTCAATTCCAGGGGTTTTGAATTACGGACGTTTCCGTCTAGCTGACAGATTTAAAACTTTTTAAGACTTTTCAAAACGACACTAAATTGGCTGTAATAACTATTTCGGTTTTTCCAGTGACACTTTTCTTTATACACTTTCAATCATAATGATACAACAGGTCCTAATTGTACAAAGCTTAGTTACTTTGATTGTTAGTTAGTACATATGTAATATGCGAAATAATGATTGATTGATTTTTTTCTAAAATAAGAATTCAAAATTTCGCATGCGACATTAATAAATTACTGGTTCTATAAGGTCCAGACCGCATGTACGCCTCCATTATTAGTTACAACATTAGGAACAAATATGTTATTAACCAACTTTTTCTTTCATATTTTCATGTTAAACAGCAAGAAAAAAATCTGTGAATAATTTTTGGTCTGAAATTTTAGATTAAGTTTTACATTTCACTAATGAAGAGTCAGCTCTCTCGATCACTTACAAAAGTTCTAATTTCTTGGTCAATTGCGCATTAATTGTCCAACAGCAAAAAATATCTGACATGTTTTCATTTTCATTTAGTTACAACATTAGGAACAAATATGTTATTAACCAACTTTTTCTTTCATATTTTCATGTTAAACAGCAAGAAAAAAATCTGTGAATAATTTTTGGTCTGAAATTTTAGATTAAGTTTTACATTTCACTAATGAAGAGTCAGCTCTCTCGATCACTTACAAAAGTTCTAATTTCTTGGTCAATTGCGCATTAATTGTCCAACAGCAAAAAATATCTGACATGTTTTCATTTTGAAGAGAGAGAGAAAGAGAGAGAGAGAGAGAGAGAGAGAGAGAGAGAGAGAGAGAGAGAGAGAGAGAGAGAGAGAGAGAGAGAGAGCATATTTTCACTGTACTTGAATCATTGGTTTGAGTACAACATTAACAGTGTCGGGCAATACTAAATTTAGTATCTTGTCATGGTATCGATAGCAAACTCATAAAACGTGACAAATAAAGTCACGTATATTTTAACCCCGGAAGATCAGTAGTGTTATTTAAGTTCATTACAGTTATTTTGCAATCCAGTTTTAAACGTTTTATCAGAAATTGTTCTCACCTAGGCATACTTGTTAACTTAAAAGGTAAACTGAGAATGCCAAAGTGAAATATTAAAAAGCTATAAAAAGTTTTACGAATTTTAATTATTCATTGTCATAAAATATATTTTTTAAATAGTCTGTTTTCACACCGATCTTAAAAACATCTTTAAAATCTAACTTCTAACTTTACCTTCTTGACATCAGCTTAATCTTGTGATCTACGTCATTTAGACGCTTTACGCCAATTCTTGGTACGTAAAACACCGTTGCACAGGACATTTTTGATATGTGGGGAAATAGATTTTTTTAAAACACTTTAAGAGTTTCTTTCTTTTATCTATTACTGAAACTATTTTCTGTATCAATTTCTATTTTCCAAACCAAATTTTTTTTATTAAAAAAAAGAGTTACGAAGGATAATTTTACATCCTTATTTAGAAGCTTTTGCATTTTATTTACCAGAAATCGCTCCAAATGTGATCGAAATTTAAGGTCAGCGTCAAATTAATGAAATTTGTATTTACCTCAAGTTTGTGCATGCAATATTCAACATTTAAATTCATTTTTTGCTTTTTTTGGCAAATGTCATTCGCGCAGTGATCAAGTATCTACATTTGTATTCATAAGGTGGATTAAATTTAAAGTTTTTTAACTTTCAAAGACACGATTTAAATGTACATGATATACAAGAACAACCGTAAACGCCATCTTAAATCAGGTTCATTGTTCTTATGTCAAGAAATCGCAAATTCTCGCAGGTCACATGACACGAGTTAGAGAACCTAAATGAGATCAAATTCGGAGTTTTGTTGACTTCTAATGACTGCATGATGGAAAACATAATTTTGAGCATGCTAATGTAAAATGCAGATCCCATAAACGTTAATCGTGTTCTCCGAAAGTTCCAACATTATTCCAATATCAAACTTACAAAATAATAAAGAGAAATAATTGTTGGCTGTTTCGTGTTTAGATTGTTCCGTTGCCAAAAACATGATTTCATTGAGTTATGTACATTTTCCCACCAATTTCTACAAAAACTTTTTCAACAAACAATAAAATTCTTTGAATGATTTGGGTCTTCCGGATGAGACCTAAAAAAGATTCCTGTGTCACGGCAAGCGGGGCAATGTTTAAGAACCCTCCCTGCACATTACCTTAAGCGCACTGTAAATAAATTCTGCCAATTCAACTAAAGCTGGTGGCGTCTCAATATAAGTGAAATATTCTTAACTAAGACATAAAACCCCATTAAATCAATAAATCAATCAATCTTTGAATGATTTAGCTTCAGACTGCTATTTATGTCGCTCGAGTGAACAAAACCGCGATCTTTAATGTGTATTCAATTTCTATGTCATAAATAATAATTATTAACACTTTGTCACAAAATTCTATATTTAACGAACAAAAATGATCTGCTACAATAAATAATTGCACTAATTACAATAACCAACTGTTAAAAACTTTCAAAGTCTATACTTACCAAATTAGAAAAACAAAAACATCGGATTTTACTTATTATAAATTAAAAAAAAATATCGACATTGTGCAGAGCCACCTAAATTTATATAATAATAAAAATAATTAAAAAGACATTTCAAAAACAGCACAAAGAGAAACACAAATAATTGAATAGACTACCATTTACATGTGCCAAATATTTTATTTTATAAAAATTCAAAATTCAAATTTCGCATATGACGCAATCAATATAATAGTTTTACACTAAAAAAATGGTTGTTGTTCTCAAATTGGACTATAACTATACGAAAAGACAAAGTTAGTACGGAGGTTGTGTTTTGAAGCTGTTTCTTTCATAATAATGTTATTCGTTATTGAAAAGTTAAAGGTTTTCAGCCTAATTTAACTGAAAAGATTTAAAACATTTTTATCCAGTTAACCATGATTTTAATCTTTTCGGTCGACTAAGTTGTTATTTTTTTGGATTTACAACTAGAAGTATTATAAATGAAGCAGAATTGATTATAAATGTTTTCTAAATACGTTCGTAAAATTACCTTTAACTTAAACAAAAAAGTCCCAAATGATACCAGTTATCCAACAACTAAACTTCAATTTACCTATATATAAAATACACATATATTGGATAAATGGAAGCCACCCGTAAAAAATGCAACTATGGTATGTAGTGATTTACACGTGTTTCAAATAGTTTTGTATAAATTTAACCAGTTTGTATAAAACTTTGTGTCAATAATTGTCACAAATGTTTGTATGTTTTATTTTAAAGAAAATTAAAAGTAATAAAATTTGTCTTTTTGCACCCAAGTTTTAAGTTCCAAATAAAAAGTGAAATATTTCATACCTGTCGTTTCGGATTTTTTTCGCCTTTAATTTCCTTTCTGTAAAATAGTAATAATCTTTCAATCGCACTCTCTAAATCGTTGATCCCCCTAAAATCAACACCAAGTTTATCTTGAAAATCAAAAGCTTCACCAAAATCTTTTATCTTAAGAATGTCTTCTTCCGATATTTCTAAAGTTTCATCGAATACAGATTCCATTTTCTATTAGATGGTAAAACTTGAAAACATTAACTGAAAGTTTCTTGATAAAACGTAAGTTAATATCGAAATAAACTGAAGGCTGTAATATACAGCATTGTTAATCGTTTTTGGATTCTTTAACCTCCCAGTACTGGTAAATTGTCAAGTTGGATTATTATATAAGCATAAAAAACAACCGATATATGTATTAGAATTTTACCTCTAGATTACGTAATCTTAATGTCAAATGTTTGACAAAAATTAGCATGTCTTTTAAATTAAAGCGTTATGATTGAATGAACATGGGTTAAATTTGAGATTTTTTAAAAAGCTTTCTTTAAGAACGAACCGGGAAGTTTAATAACCGACGTACGTGACATGATAGCAAATAATATAAACTCAGTATCCGTATTTAGAAAATCCACTTCAAATATTGATTTAAACTCAGTCATTAAATATTAACTTTATATATAAATATGGAATTTTTTCAGAAAGTATATCGGGTATATAGAAATTTATATACAACAGTTTCAAGAAAAAACTTTTGTTAAAATATATATGATTATTTATTACTCAAAGAAAAAAAATGAAAGTTAAGAAAATATGGAAAATTTTTTTTTCCATATCTGTTCCTGTGAAATAAATAATCCGTTTTATCTACATTGAAATACTTATGGTGAATTGATTTTCTTAATTTTAATGACACTGTATGGATTCAAAAATGATTGACATGGACATCAGCATCAAAGGTTGCTTACATTAACATTTACTGTTCTTCATAAAAAATATGAGCTACGGATACATGTAGAATCTAGATCACATAGTATTCATTGTAAAATTCTCATTGCCAAATTCTAAATTCAAACAGTCTTGTAGTCATTTTCTCTTAACACGCCAAATTCTTCAAAGAATAACTTGACGTGATTGTTATGTTGGGTCATACAAGAGAATGTTGTCATATCGATAATAACCTGTCACAAAGGATAAGGACATTTCCTATGAATACCAGTGTAATGTGCTGATTTTGAATGCATCATTTGAATAGAAATTCAGAATCAGCACGTGACATCAGTTTGCATGCTGAATGTTAGTGGTTTTATCCAGTTTCTTGAGTTCTCTTCACTAACCTAGCACCAGTATGCCACTATCAAACATTGACTTTTATGCCAAATTTACCATTATATTATTTAATGACGATCCATACAATATATATATATATATATATATATATATATATATATATATATGACTTTATGAAGATTTCTAAAATTTTAAAACCAAATTCCAAACCGAATGAAGCTCTACTAAAATGAAATTGGATGGTTGGAATATTAAGGACGACGATAAAAATCCATTGTATATGTAATCTCTTTTTTTCTGTGCTTGATTGTTCTCGGTGGCCAATTGGTCTAAAACAGGAGCTTACTGATCATGGCTCTTCTCACGACATTTATACAAAACTCACTAGGAATGACCCAGCGCAAGAATTTTTTTAGTTTGCTTGCTGAGCCTCAATAGTTTTGTCCGGGTATTCCAGATCTCATCATCCAAGTACCGATCATTTCGTCATGAGTGAAAGGGTCTGAACTTGGGTATGACTAAGCAAACTGGGGTATGACAAAGTATTGATTCACAAAAATCAATTCATTATGTCTCTTGCTTTTGTATGACTTTATATCCATCATTTGTTAAAATTTTGGCAGTTTGTTCACTAAATTTGCTTTATAGGATGAACACATCATGGAAAAGACATTCTCAGTTTTATAATTTTTGTGTTTTAAACATAAAAACTGCTTTAAAGGTATATTTAGCGACTTAGTTTTTAAAATTTTGCGCAGTTTATATATGAATTCGAATTGTTGAAAAGGCAACTGTATATTACGCACATAATAGACTTAAAATATTAAGAGATATACATAATAGTTCATTGACTGGTTAAGTTCTGATTAAAGACCCATTTGAATTTAAATGTAAAATGTATAAAGGAATATAACTCGGGTTGTTTTGTAGAAAATTTTGAAACACAAACATATAAAGATTGTTTAAACATACGCAACCTCGTGTATAAAAGACAAAAAGTATATATATATATATATATATATATATATATATATATATATATATATATATATATATATATATGTATATATATTAGGGATGGCAAAGATTAACCGATTAATCGATTAATTGTTCATACCTTCGAATAATCGATTATTATTTCCATAATCGATTAATTGACGTCCCTTTGGAGTACCCCCTTATCTTGGATATCCTTATAATAATAATACACGTACAAGATCGATACTTGGTGTACCTTACCTTTAAATGCGAAATGATATGTATTCATACATGGTCAATTAAACACTTGAACATAAATGAGTATTTGTTGTTAATTTGTTGATCATAACCAAAAAATTTTGGGCTTGAAAATATAGAGTGAATCAAAGGTTTGGAACCATTTCAAACGATTTATTTACGGAAAAACTGTTAAATGTCAACTCTGTGAAAATGTATATATACATACCAGTTCTTGTCCAAATCACAATTCCAAAACCAAAATAAAATCTTTGAAAGCTGGCAAATCTAGCAATACATGTGAACTTCCATCACGAAAGTGAGGCCGGGTGATCCGGAAGGGTAAGCACCTTCTGTCTAGCTAGCTACACCCGTCACGTGCAAGTCAATTTTGAGAATGAAAGGAACAAAGAACTATAGTAAGTCAAATATATCCAGTATAAGTTTGGATACAGTGACTACATACTTATCAACAATATTGTGATGACGGCCATAAAACTTTTTAAGGACCTTGATTAGCCTAGGCTTGCAATATTCTTGCGTCAACAATTAAATTGTAAGCAATTTGCTTCATTGCAGAAACTCCCCATAGTGTGAACAAGCTGTACCGTACCGTATTAACTATATAACATATACACCATACGCAGGAGAAGCAGGGATAGTACTACAAAGAAACGGAAAGTTTACAATAGAAAACTTGAAGTCATCACATTTGTCGTATAGCTTAAGATGTAACCTTTCGTGGGTGCCATAATTGAGGTATAAGTCCAAATATGAAGCAGATTATTTAGAGATAGAACGCCATCTATATATCTGTATGTGTAGTTGAATGATTAAGCAGCAGCGTTATCTCCAGATTGGACAAGGTTCTGTAAAAATTCTGATTCATTTGAATAAAGAAACAAATCAGCAAGCAAATGTGCACAGTTTGTACCCATTGGTATACCGATTGTTTGTTGAAAGATTATATTGCTAAACACAACAAATATGTTGTCTACCAAAAACTCCAACATTTTGTTGATGGTATCTTCAGCATATTTTTGTTTGCTGTCTGTATGGTGTTTTACAAAATAACCAGGATTCCCGTTAAGCACTAGATATTTATATCGTGGTTTACCATTTTTGTAAAAGAATGAAAAGTGAATGATTTGTTTTAGACGTAATTTCTTTGCCAAATACTTTCCACAATCATTTATGCAAGAATTTATTAAATTAATGGAAAAAGAGTGTTGGATTGTTAGTGTAGCTGATGCCGTGTCCACTTGAAGTAGGTTATATTACAAAAAGAAGAATCATGATATATCAAGCAGGGGAATTATCCACTTTAAGGAGGTAATCTCTGACCTTGTAGAAGAATGTGCAGATTAACCAATTAAACTTGCTTATTTAGCCATACCTGGTGCTGAACATTGTGACAGCTGTATTAGTATCAACTCAAAAACAATTAAGAATATTGAAGATATAAGTAGAAAAACGGAACTTGTTTGCAGAATACTTTTGGAAACAACCAATTTCAACAAACTCAGAAACGTAACAGCATACACAACAAGCTACAACAAACTCATAAACTCTTTGGTTACACCAAGGAAACAGACTCCAACAAATACACCAAGGAAAAAATCATAAAGTATCCAGATTACTCCACGTAAACAAGCAGTGTATGTAACACAAGTAAAAAGAAATATACAAGAAAAAGAAAGGTAAACCAAGAAAAATGGAAAAGAAATTTTACAAAAAGACAGACTTAGTGGTAAGGCATACACAAGTACACATGGAAAGTTAGTAGCTGCAAGAAATGTGAAGAAAATTGACTGTTCTAAATGTAAATTTATGTGTAAATCACATATAATCGAGGATCACCGACAAGATATATTAAATTCCTTCTGGAATTTTGGTTCCTATGAAAGGCAAAAGACTTTGTACACGGGTGCAGCAAAAGTTAACACAAACCTGTTTTTGCCCACCAAGTTCTACTCCAAAAACACAAAAACGCAACAGAAAATATACCAGAGAGTACACAATGGACGTTAGTGGAAATTTAGACAAGAGTCTGCAAGAACTTTTTTCAAGCTACCATCGATATTAGAGAAAATAACATTAATCATGATTTGTAAAACAGTGAAGGTGGTATTTTTGCATCAACTGAAAAGAGAGGAAAGTCAGTTTCAAAAAAACAAAACTCCTGAGCAAACACTTCAAGGCATTCGTAAACACATTGAATCCTTTCCTGCTGTCGATCCTCATTACACACGACGGGATACAAAAAGAAAATTATTTGGCCGTGACCTCAACATTCGCAAAATGTATGATTTATACAAAGAAAAATGTAATGAAGAAGGGAAACAAGCAGCTAGCAACAGGATATACAGAAAAACATTCAACACAGAGTACAATTTATCTTTTCACAAGCCAAAAAAGGATCAATGTCAACACTGAAAAGTGCAAGAACTGTATTTATTTAACACCAGAGATTCAGCATCAGTTTGATGAACATCAAAGGCGGAAGATCCAAGCTAGAGAAGAAAAGCAAAAAGACAACGACACTGCAATGAAAGATAAAGTCTATTATTCAGCTACCTTCGACATGCAGGCTGCTCTGACTTGTCCGTGTACCTTAGTTGGACAACTACAGTAGAACTTCGATAACTCGAAGTGGTCGGGACTGGGCTGGGGACTTCGAGTTATCGGGGTGTTCGAGTTATCGAAGTTGAAGGATGATGTCCAAGAATGGTGTCACCTTAATATATGTTTCCGCTACAGAAATCTTGATGTTTTAAACAGTTACCTGTACTCGAATGTAAAAAAAAGTAAAAGATAATTTTTAAAGAAAATATAATAAATAATTTTTTAAGAATTGATATTGACGGTAAAAGCGTGCGAAACGTGTTATTTTATTTCAAGATCATGATATATACGAACAACGAAATCAGAAATCAGATGTATGTACATGGTTATCAAAATGCTTAATTTTTACATTCGTTAGACAATACGAACAGAAAGTAAATGGAATTATAAAGCAGTGCAAAAAGTCATTTAAGATTTTACTGGAGTCGTGAGTACAACTGAGTTAGTCGTTTTAATTAAGCTTGGAGAACTTAAGTCAAAAGTAATCGACCGCGGCATATTAACATTGGTTTCTTTTATTAGAGTAGGGGATTAGCGTTCATGTTAGGCTTAATTGTCCGTGACGGTACTGAATATTAATCCGTTAATTGATACTAATTTATATGATAGATAACAAGAACTACTCGGTTCATTTCTCTACTATAACGGTAGCCTAATTACCGATATGTGATTTCTCCATTGAACATACATTGTTACAAAAAATTCGAGTTTTTGAAGTTTATTTTAATAGATTTTTAAACTACGGACCAAATTTTTACTTCGAGTTATCGGGGGTATTCGAATTATAGAAGTTTGAGTTATCGAAGTTTTCCTAATATAGTTTATATAGAAAACCGGTCGGGACAAAATAAAGACTTCGAGTTATCCGTGGTATTCGAGATATCGAAGTTTGAGTTATCGAAGTTCTACTGTACATTACAAACGAAAGTCGGCATGTTAGAATCTATTACTATATTCTCTTGGAGACAAAGCAGACAGCTGTTATGTTTGAAATGAAACAGAAGGACAAAAAGGGTCGTGTGAAATAGGAACCTGTCTTTATTTGCACTTAAAATCTTTGCTAAAAACAACAAAACATGCAGTTTTCTGGTCAGATTCATGTGGAGGACAAAATCAAAATCAATTTATAGCAGCTACTCTTTTTAAAGTTTAATAAAAGATCCATCATCTTGATCAGAAATTTCTAGAATCTGGCAACACTCAGATGGAGTGTGATTCCATGCACTCTGCCATAGAACATACCAAGAGTCTGGTCTCCAATTATGTTCCAAGTCATTATGATGCTACAATGAGACTTGCAAGAAAACAAAAATCATACACTGTAGTGCCTTTAAAGTACACAGATATTTAAGATTTTAAAGATTTTGCTAAAAAATGTTGTGAAAATATGAAGATTGACAACAAAGGTGCTAAGATAAACTGGTTCAAACTAAAATGGATAAGGTTTATTAACGAGAGCTCAGAAGAAATGTTTGTGAAGTATAGCTTTGACCAGGAGCAATTCCAAACCATCAAGGTTACCTCAGCAGTTAGACGTGGTAGAACACATACTGTTGAAAATTTTGACATCCAGTTTAAGTGCACAAAAAAAAAAAAAAAAAAAAAAAAAAACTTCCAATATCACAAGAAAAGAAAGCAGACTTGATGTCCTTATTTGCGCTGGAATACTACCAGATGAACATAAAGACTTTTATGCAAAACTTCCAACTTCCAGCTCCTCAACTGATAATTTACCAGAGCCTGATGCTGAGGAGAGTGACTTGTGACACTGAAGATGAATGAATTAGATACACATATTCCTACTGTAGAATATAAAGACCATTTTTGTGTATTAGGATTGTGATAATCTTTAAATTTTTGAATTCTTAAATTCATTTTTATGTCTTTTTAATGTGTTTGTGTTTAAGATTTATTAATACATTTTTCATTGCGAGGAGCATT
This sequence comes from Tegillarca granosa, assembly GCA_029721355.1. NCBI lineage: Eukaryota > Metazoa > Mollusca > Bivalvia > Arcoida > Arcidae > Tegillarca > Tegillarca granosa. The sequence continues at coordinate 36,535,260 of CM056599.1, read as the reverse complement.
ATGATATTACATAATAATTGGATTTTCATCATCAGGTTTGTACCAGTGAATTGACATATTAAACAAAAAATAATTTAACATTATAATTATATTGTATTTTAAAACTTATATCAAAAATATAATGTATTTTTGACTTGAAATATTTACTTTTGTTTTGTAAATCAATCCTGCAAAATAATCTTAGCATCCAATAATACATTTATACAACCCTTTTAGATTTCAGAATTACACTCTAAGTGTAGTGCAAAAACATCTTATAGCATATTAAGTCCTTATTGCAGAAAAAAGGGACACACGCTTTACTGCAAAAACCTCATAAACTTAAAACTCATTAATGATATTATGAAATGTTTGTTGTCATGAAAACATATCAAAAATATTTATAAATTAACATATTTTTTTAAAATAAAAAAAAATTTAAAAATATTATTTGATGGTTTGATACAAAGCTCTAAACTGTTAAAATCATTTTTCTTAGAATTAAGTTTTTCTGTGTTATAACCGTTTTCCATGCACCCCTCGATATATATATGTGGTTCAGTATTTTGGGGGTAGATATGTCAATTTTAAAAAGAAAACACTGATTTTGAGAAAATTAATTTTTGCGGATATTGTCAATTTACTGTTATCTTTGATAAATTTCTTTATATTGGGCGCGTATTTTGGTTTAGGATTTTATTTTTCTGAAAAAAATATACATTTATTAATTATTATACAGATATTTAAAAAGGGGTGATGAATATAATGCTACTGCTGCTGATGTTGTTGAATTTATGCTAGGGAATATGTTGAATTTTCTAAATGATGCTGATGCTGATGCTGATGATGATGAAAACTTGCTCTTGATGAGTTTCATACAATGGAGCAAAATTGTAATGAATATCATTAAGTGAGCAAAATCAGTGATATATTATGTAATTGTTACATTGTCACATATATATTTTTTTTATAAATAGCATATTACATGTTGAATTTTTCAACCAACAACTTGTCTCTTTGATGATGATGATAATGTTGATGATGATGAATATGATGATGATGATGAACAAATTTTCTCTTTGATTATTTCCTGTTTTTCAGAATGATGTTATATATTTTAACATATGCATTTATACCTAAATAGCTTGTAATCACTTTTGTTTTCAATGAATACAACAACATCAACAACAAAAATTGAAAAAAACCTAAAAGAAGAATCAAGTTCTATCCATGTGTTACTGATGAAAATTGTTTACTGCTTATGGGTATTGTTGATATTTTGATTAAAATATCAAATGTCATTTTAAAACATTTTAGTTTTTCAGTCATTGTTAAGATAACAAAAGACTCTATAAGTTTAAGATGATATTGAATAGAAGTTGTAATCAATGAAACTATTGGTGGAAAATAGAAAGTGAGACGAGCAGGGGATCCGAATGACAATGTTTTGTATTGCAATTGCATTGGAACATCCAGTTTTAAAGTTATTTTATTTGAAATGAGCTTTTAGTCAAGTCAACTTACATCGAGACACAATCAGCTAGTTCCATTATTTTAAAAATTCGTAAGAATTATAAATCGCCAGCTTTTGATGCATTGCCATTTATTATTTGACTTGGAGTGTTTAGTTACTTGTATTGAGATATCACTAATTATTTTGTATATTTTTTTTATCAAAGTTGATTTAGGATCAATCTACAAGTCTATACATTTGTTAAGGTGCTAGCTCACTGACTCGGTATGATGTAAAAAGCATAGTACTACACAAGTCTTATCCCAACACTAGGTGAACCAATCGATACTTTGTTTTACCGTAGAGTGTCATGATTTGGATATAAAATACCATTACTCCTTTCACTCCATTTCATTCAAAGTAAAGATGAGTTAACTTGTATTGAGATGCCACAAGCAATAGATGAAGTAATATAATTAAAACTGTTTTCAAGCAAATGTTTTACCTTTATTAAATTATTACTAGTTTTAAAGTCGTATTAATTATCAAAGGGTTAATATTATTTAACTTGTTATTGAGACAGAGCCAAGACAAATGAAGTAATTTTTGGATATTTTTACGGCAAATATTTTACTTCTGTTGAAACTTTAACAGCTTTTCAATTGTATAATTAGTAAAATGAGTTGAGTTGAGTAATGGTGTTTAACGTCCCAGTCAAGAATATTTCACTTATACCGAGACATCGCCAGCTATAGGCGAAAGTGCAGAAATTTAGCCTGTGCGTTGCGCTGATGGCATTATACAACAATGTCTTTATCGTGCCACGCCTGCCATGAAACGGGACCTCGTTTATTTTAAGTTCCCATCCGAAAGAACCGTGACTTTCATTTCGTAATGTCGAGTGTTTGGCGAAAGAAAAGTCACTACCCCCTTTCAAGTCTTGGGTCAGAACCAGCCGGGGTCGTATAATTAGTTTAAGGATTTTATCTAACTTATAATTAGGCATAGCCAGCCATTGATGAAATGTATTAGGACATAGCCAGCCATTAATGAAGTAAAACTTAGACATAGCCAGCAATTGGTGAAATAATATCAAAACATAGCCAGCATTTATGAAGTAAAATTAAGACATAGCCAGCCACTAATAAAGTGGTATTAAGACATAACCAGCCAAATGAAGTAGTATTTAGACATGGCCATCCATTGATGAAATGGAATTAAGACATAGCAGTCATTAATGAAGGGTATTGAGACATACCGAGTCATGATGAAATTGTATTAAGACAAGCCAGCCATTAATGAAGTAATATTTAGACATTGCCAACCATTGATGGAATAATATTAAGATATTGTCGGCCATTGATGAAAGAATATTAAAACATGGACAGCCAATTATGAAGTGTTATTAAGACATAGCCAGCCAAAAAAAGTGGTATTTAGACTTGGTGAATCATTGGTAAAAATTAGTATTTAGACATAGCCAGCTATTTATAAAGTAGTATTTAGACATAGCTAGCCATTAATTAAGAAGTATTTAGACATAGCCAGCCATTTACAAGTTATATTTGGACATAGCTAGCCATTGATGAAATATCCAGCTATTCTTAAAAGAAGTATTTAGACATAGCTAGCCATTATTAAAGAAGTATTTAGACATAGCTAGCCATTATTAAAGAAGTATTTAGACATAGCTAGCCATTATTAAAGAAGTATTTAGACATAGCCAGAAATAAATTAAACAATATGAAAACATAGCCAGACAATTTTATTAGGTTATTATACAATTTACTGTACAATATGGATTTTTATTGGACAAGTCCATGTTGTGTAGAAAAAAAAACATATTGGACGAGACGCCGTATTGTACAGTAAATTGTATAGTGACCTTTTTATCATACATCTTAACACATTATTCACAATTTATTATTCACACTATGGACATTATCATCTGCGCTAAAATTCAAAATCGGGTTATTATGAGCTGATCGCATAGTATTACCGCGCCAAATTGCACGCAAAATATGGATTTTATTACGGTCGCGACCATCCAATATGGGTTTTTGGCACGTGAAATATGGGTTTTTCTGTACGGTCGTACAATATGGCTTTTTCTTGTATGAACACGTAATAGTAATAGTGAATTATTATTGGGTTACAGTTATTAGATGTATAGTAATTAAAAATATTTAAAAAAAAAATGGCGCCCGGAAGCGTAAGCTGTACATGTGCTCACTGCTGAAGAAATGTTGTTTTTGAGATGCAAATGATTGTTGAATTATACCTTTATCAATATTTAAATGTGGCTTAGTATTCCTAGAACTACCTGTATATAACTATTCATCCTAAAAAGAAATCTACAAGTGTTTATTACATGAACAAACCAAAGTCAACTGCTACCCCATGTAGTCCTATACATCAAACACGTGATACCAAACAGATTACATTTGATTTATCTAAACGATCGGTTTTATTCTGGCGTAGAGTTATGCTAATGAGCTACTATGTAGATTTAGGTGAACTAGATGGATTTGACGTTGTCTGGTCAGACTTTAATAAACATTCAGAAGAGTTATTGGTAGATGATGAAAAACGTGTTTTCTCTGAAGCTTTGCCATATAAATCTTTGTCGAAATCGAGGATCCAGATCAATAAGGGGAAAGAGAAACTCCTTACTGTCACTCTCTATTACAACACGTGCAAATGTTTAATCCATGGTAGTATTTGCCAGTCATGGGTTACACAAAAATTTAATAATAGTAAAGGATTTAGTAAATTTATGCCTAAAGGGAGATAACTCTCTCTTGGATGTAAACATTCGGAGAAATGAAAGCTGTAAAGTTCCCTAAAGCAGAATGTAGTTTAGCTATGACAATTCACCTTAGGATAAGTTTTTTGACGCGGAAGAAACTACTGTCAAGCAAGTTCGTTGTGGCACTAAAGACATATCTGAAATACAAGTCATTTCGGATATCATTGACGATCATGTTGATGAGAAAGAAGTACATATCCCACTTTCCGAAGAGTCTAATGAAAGTGTTCCTTTTATTCATACGGATCTGTTGGTATCAGCAATTCACTCTTTGGAGTCCAAACTAGTTGACATACATTCGCACAGTATGGACAAAACTGAAGAACTGACACAAATGTAAGTCACATTTGTTACAGAAAACAACACGTTTATGAAATCTTGTGTAAGTGAAATTTTATCAGAATTTCATAATCAAATCTTGGAACTAATTGACACTCGATTATCCCTTAGGGAAAATAATTTTCAAAAATCAATTTTGGAATATATTGACTCTCGTTTGTCTCAAAGTGAACACAGTTATGAAAAGTTGCAAAATACAGTTCTGGATCATATTGATTCACATTTATCCCAACGTTACATTACTGAGAAATCAAGAGATCTGCAAAAAAGTACTGAGAAAAACCGCATTCTAGTCAAGTAAGACTGAATCACCTGTACAACAAAGTCAAAACAAAGACCATAAAACAACAAGACATGATATGTTCATCTAACGAGATTCTGTCAAAAAACACAGCTCATGATCCTAATTCAGTAAATACAGCAAATACATCATTTAAAAGTCCAAGATATGTTAAGGGTCCTCTAGACCCTCTGTCTAATTTCTCAGAAGGAGCTGTTGAGGTGTTTGTCACAAAATTTCGAACAAGTGAACATGCTTTCCAGTGGTATAAAGCAGTTAATCACAAAGCATTTAGCATAGCCTCTGATATTCTACAAGCATTCAAGGCCAACCAGGCTAAGTACTTGGGTGACCAGATTTCTACATCCCTACAGTTGGAAAAGGGAGCAAACAGATGTAATGAGAGTCATTTTGGAAAAGAAATTCCAACAAAATATTAAATTCCGAAAGGTTCTCATAGAAACATACAATGCAGAGTTAATACTTACTGTGCCAGACCAGTTTTGGGGAATGATTAATGAAACTGGTGATAACATGTTCGGCAGGTTATTAATGGACTTACGATTCAGTCACAGAAACGACACCATAGGTGAAGATGACCTACAACCTAAAGAGGAAATACCAAAAATCTGGATTATAGGCTCATCAATAGTGAAAGATTTAAAGCCAAAACTGATTCAAAAATCTGCAAGAGTCACCACCTTAGGGGAAAGAACAGTGAAAGGAGCTATGAAGTTCATGGATACAGGAATTCCTAAGTCGGATAATTTTATATTCCAAGTGGCTTCAAATGACTAAGAAGATAAACAAGTGGACATTTCATTGATGAGTTAAGTTCACTGATTTTAAATACTTAGAAATTACATCCAAGTTGCAACATTATAATTAATGAGATTTTACCCAGATTTTACAAAAATCAAAAATTGTCTCATGAGTTTGAATCTAGCAGAGTAAAGTTCAATGCTGCCTTATCTGATTTATGTGATAGGCACAGTGTTATTCTAGTCACCCATAAGAATATATTCTAACACACTTTTATGATGGTATTCATCTTAACCAGTCTGTTGTTGCCCAATATGCTAAGAATTTAAAAGAAATTGTGAATCCCTTGATAGGTGTTAATCAGGTAAAATCAAATTATTCTCACTCAAACAGGTTCATCTGATGGATTGAGACAACCATCTTATCCTTCTCGGTAATTTAAAAACCATAGTATACGTGTACCATATGCTTTACCAGATTCTCATAATAGGAACTTCCACACAAGGCTTCTTGGTCCCACTCTACAGTCCAATATCAAAATGTTCCCTTAGTCCACATGGCTCACCCAATCAAGTCACATGACTAATTATTCAGTAAATCATAATTGGCACGGCAGTTACAGTAACCCCATGGCCCGTATATTTCTCCGAAACGGTCGTAAAAATTCTTTGACACGTCATTACAAGCAAAGTAGTTATAATAACCGTATGACAAATGTTAATGAAAATGGTTTTTTATCAACTGATAAGTCACAAAATTATAATATGGATGGTATAAATATTAAGCTACTACGTCTTGCACTGCAGGGAATTTAAGTAGTGAAGACAGTTAACAAATTTGTTTATTTTTGATGGATAGTTTATAATTGATAAATTTTTTGAAAAAGTTTGATAATTGGCTCTAGAATTGACCTGTTGTTGATTTGCAGAAGTTATATTGTTTGAAATTGATAATAGTTTGAATTATCTCCCCTACACCAGTACACTTCACAATGTAATCCCTTTTATTACTAATATAGGAATTAAACTTAATTATTTATGAGCGTAATGATAATTTGCATCCACAAATTCAGCATAATTTCTTCTATGTATAACTTTTCAATTGCATCCTGGAATGTTCAGGGTTTGGGAGGACAAGTGCAAAGATGACTTTTTTATTTCAAAACTTAATAACGATATTAATATATTACTTGAAACTTGGAAAGGTGCAAATTCCGAAATAAATTTACAGAATTTTAAAACTTTTTAAAAGAAAATGTCAAAAAGATTTAGTGGGGGGGAATAATTGTTTTTTATAAATCTAAGCTTTATAAAGGAATATCTGAGCTGAAGGATATGACTATTTCAGAAAATAGACTGGGTGAAATTAGATAAATCATATTTTGGTCTTAAAAAAGATTTGTATGTATGTGCTTGCTATGTCCCCCCTTTAGACTCACCATATTATAATGATGGTTTTTTTGTTTTTAGAAAATGAAATTGCAAGTAAAAAACAAAGGAAATATTTTAATAATAAGGTCCTAATTGCTAAAATAGGTAACAAAATGGATTTAATAGAAGATGTGACTGGTAAGAGCATCGCTAAACTTTTTAATCTTATACTTGATACTGGTATATATCCTTCATAATGGAGAACATCATATGTAATACTAATTCACAAGTCTGGCTGTAAAGATAATCTTGACAACTACAGAGGCATATCACTTCAAAATTGCATTGCAACATTATTTAGTGCTTTAATAATAAGCGGTTGTCATTGTTTTATGAAAAATTCACAGATAACCAGTTTGGTTTTCCGACATAATAATAGAACATATAGTAATAATAGTATTTTTATTTTGAAAACTCTTACTACTAAATATATCAAATCTAAGAAAAGCAAATTATTTGCATGTTTTGTTGACTTTAAGTAAGCCTTTGATTCGGTCTGGCGCAATGGTCTTTTATTTAAACTGATGCAAAATTAAGATAAGGGTAAACAATTTTCTGTTTTCTCTAGCATGTATTCATCTACATTTCCTTTAGCTAAAATTAATAACAGACATTCAGATTTCTTTCCTATTGGACGTTGGGTTAAACAAGGTTATAGTCTGAGTCCTACTTTATTTAACTGTTTTATAAATGATATTCATTCTATTTTTGACTCAGGTTGTCACCCACCTTCTCTAAATAAGTCATTAATATGTAGTACGATTTAATTATTCTCCCTGAATCAAATGCAGGACTTAAAAATGCTTTAAATAATCTTCATAAGTTTTGTTTTAGATGGCAGTTGTCAGTAAACACTGCCAAGACCAAAATTCTCACTTTTCAACAATGTTACAAAGAGACACCATTCGTATTCTACAATGATACTAGTTTACCTGAAGTTAAGGTATACAATTTTTTTTGGAAATATATTCAATCTTAAAGGAGATCTTCGACAAGCGTCTACTGAATTATTAAGAAAAGGTCTGAAAATTTGCATTTTATGAAAAATATCTGGACAATTTTATAAATATTCCTGTAACCTTATCTTGTAAATTGTTTTATCAACTCGTACGCCCAATTTTAACCTAAATTCGGAAATTTGGTTTATGGATAATTTTCAAAAGTATTTTAATTCTGCTAAAAGAGCATACAAAACGGACAAAACTGATACAGACTGAAAACAAAAATATACTTAAGAAACCATCAACAAAATGTTGGAGTTTTTGGTAGACAACATATTTGTTGTGTTTGGCAATATAATCTTTCAACAAACAATCGGTATACCAATGGGTACAAACTGTGCACCTTTACTTGCTGATTTGTTTCTTTATTCATATGAATCAGAATTTATACAGAACCTTGCCAAATGTGGAGAAAAGACTGTCGCTAAATCATTCAACTCACATACAGATATATAGATGACGTTCTATCTCTAAATAGTCCAAAATTTGGAGAATATGTGAATGTCATCTATCCAAGTGAGCTTGAAATAAAAGACACAACAGACTCTACATCTTCTACTTCATATTTGGATTTATACCTCAATTATGACACCCACGAAAAGGTTACATCTAAAGCTATACGACAAACGGGATGGCTTCAATTTTTCCATTGTCAACTTTCCGTTTCTTTGCAGTACTATCCCTGCTTCTCCTGCGTATGATATATAGTACACAGTTAAAATGGTACGGTAGAGCTATTTCCCACTATGGAGACTTTCTTCAATGAAGCAATTTGCTTACAATTAAATTGTTGACGCAAGGATATTGCAAGCCTAGGCTAATCAAGGCCCTTAAAAAGTTTTATGGCCGTCATCACAATATTGTTGATAAGTATGTAGTCACTGTATCCAAACTTATACTGGATATATTTGACTTACTATAGTTCTTTGTTCCTTTCATTCTCAAAATTGACTTGCACGTGACGGGTGTAGCTAGCTAGCCAGGAGGTGCTTAACCTTCCGGAGCAGCCGGTCCTCATTTCTTTGATGGAATTTCACGTGTATTACTAGATTTGCCAGCTTCCAAAGTTTTTACTTTGTTTTTGGGATTGTGATTTGGACAAGGACTGGTATGTTTGTTTCAAAATTTTCTTAAAAAAACCCGAGTTATATTCCTTTATACATTTAAATTCCAATGGGTCTTTAATCAGAACTGAACCAGTCAATGAACTGTAATGTATATCTCTTAACATTCTAAGTCTATTAAGTGCGTAATCTACAGCTGCCTTTTAAATTATTTACATTATGTGTTTTTATGATTTCTTGCATACTATGAATATATGGACATATTTGAAGAGAATTCAACCATTCGTATCCATATATTAACTGCGCAAAATTTAAAAAACGAAGTCGCGAAAATATGCCTTGAAAGCAGTTTTTATGTTTAAAACATTAAAATTATAACACTGAGAATGTCTTTTCCATCATGTGTTCATCCTGTAAAACATGTTTTTGGATCAAGAAGAAATTTAGCGAACAAACTGCCAAAATTTAAAAAAATATGGATTTAAAGTCATACAAAAGTAAGGGACATAATGAACTGATTTAAGTGAAGCAATGCTTTGTCATACCCCAGTTTAGACCTTTTCACTTATGACGAGATGATCGGTACAGGGATGATGAAAAAACTGGAAAACCCTGACAAAACCATTGAGGCTTAGCAAGCAAACTGAAAAATATTCTTACGCTGGGGATCTGTCCAAGTGAGATTTAAATCTATAAAGTGAGAAGAGTCGTGGCCAGCAAGCTCCTGCTTTGGACTACTTGGCCATCGAGAACAATCAAACACAGAAAAAAGAATATTACATATACTATGGATTTTTATCGCCATCTCTCCATCCACCTAATTTTTTCATTTTTAGTAGAGCTTTTATTCGGTTTGGAATTTGGTTTCGAAATTTTAGAAATCCACATAATGTCATACATACAGGTTATTATCGATATGACAACATTATCTTGTATGACCCAACATAACAATCAAGTCACGTTATTCTTTGAAGAATTTGGCGTGTTAAGAGAAAATGACTATAATGCTTATTGAATTTAAAATTTGACAATAAGAATTTAAGAATGATTACCATGTGATCTAGTTTCTACATGTATCCGGCGCTCATATTTATCTTCATGAAGAACGCTAAAGATGTCCATGTTAATCATTTTTGAATCCAGACAGTGTCATAACAGTTAAAGAAAATAAATTCACCATAAGTATTTCAATGTAGAGAAATGGATTTTTTTATTTCACATGAACAGATATAGAGGAAACCCGATTTTTCATGTTTTCTTAACTTTCATTTTTTTTCCTGAGTAATAAAATATCACATATATTTTAACAAAAATTTTTTCTTGAAACTGTTGTTTAAACATTTCTATATACCCAACATACTTTCTGACAAAATATATATTTTTTATATATAAAGTTAATATTTAATGACTGAGTTCAAATCAATATTAAGAGTGGATTTTCTAAAAACGGATACTGGGTTTATATAATTTGCTATCATGTCACGTACGTCGGTTATTAAATTTCCTGGTTCGTTCTTACAAATATCAAATTTAACCCATGTTCATTAAAACATAACGCTTAAGTTTAAAAGACATACCACTTTTTTGTCAAACATTTAATTTAAGATTATGTGACCTAGGGGTAAAAACTTAAGATATATCGGTTGTTTTCAATGCTTGAATTATGATCCAACTTGACGATTCAACAGCACTGAGAAGTTAAAGAATCCAAAAACGTTATTAACAATGCAGTATATTTCAGCTTTCAGTTCATGTCGATATTAACTTACGCTTTATCAAGAAACTTTCAGTTAATGTTTTTAGTAGAAAATGGGATCTGTATTCGATGAAACTTTAGAAATATCGGAAGAAGACATTCTTAAGATAAAAGATTTTGATGAAGCTTTTGATTTTCAAGATAAACTTGGTGTTGATTTTAGTGGGATTTACGATTTAGAGAGTGCGATTGAAAGATTATTACTATTTTATAGAAAAGAAATCAAAGGCGAAAAAAATTATAAACGACTGGTAAGAAATATTTCACGTTTTATTTGGAACTTAAAACTTGAGTGCATAAAGACAAATTTTATAACTTTTAATTTTCTATAAAATAAAACATACAAAAAATATGTGACGATTATTGACACAAATTTTGTATATGACAGCTTTATATAAATTGTTTAAATCTCGACAAAACTATTTGAAACACGAGCAAATCATTACATACCATAGTGGCATTTTTATGGGTTGCTTCCATTTATCCAATATATATATATATATTTTATATATAGAAAATTGAAGTTTACTTGTTGGATAACTGAGATCATTTGGGACTTTTTGTTTAGCTTATTGGTAATGTTACGAACGTATTTAGAAAACATCTAAAATCATTTTTATTACTATATATATTTATAACTCAATAAATTTTTTTGGCAGTGGAATAATCTAAACACGAAACAGCTAACAACTATTTATTTTTATTATTAAGTTAGTTTGAGATTAGAATAATGTTGGAACTTTCGAAGAACACGATTTACGTTTATGGGATCTGAATTTTACATCAACATGCATCATGCAGTCATTAGAAGTAAAGAAAACTCCGAATTTGATCTGATTTAGGTTCTCTAATTCGTGTTATGTGACTTGCGATCTCTTGACGCAAGAAAAATTAACATGATTAAAGATTGCGTTTACAGTCGTTCTCGAATATCATGTACATTTGAATCGTGTCTTTGAAAGTTAAAAACTTTAAATAAATTCCTCCTTATGAATACAAATGTAGATATTGTGACGATTTACCATAACAATGGTGTGGCAATTTACACAGAAAATAATTACTTTTCTCCAATACCATCGTTTAAATTTATGTTAAATATATATATATATTTATTTATTTATTTATTTATATTTATATATTTATATTTATCTCTATTTTTTAAGTTAATTATTTATTTATTTGTTTATTTTTTTATATTTTTATAATTTTTCATTTTTTGAATTTATATTTATTTATTGCCCGTATCATCCAATAACATTTTGTGTTCTTTGAAGGTTTATGATTATTGCTAATTAATCAATTGAAGCTGACGACTTGTTACCTAATGCTCACACGAGTATATGTTTCCTTTCTTTCACAGAAGTTCAATAAACAGTTATATTTGTACATGGGTTGTCCAAATTTAGCCAAATTTGCTCGTCCTATTAATGATAAATTTAAAACATTCAAGATTTGACAACATTATATAAAAATAGCTGAAAATAGTTGGGGAAAATCAAAATCATTAAAGTGGCTAGCATTTGTAAAAAAAAAAAAAATTAAACTCGTTCAGGCAAAAATGTTCTACTAAAAATATCGAAAGTAAACCTGTTTAGGTATATTAGAGAAGATTTATTGCGACATTTATTATCGCCCTTTACCGGACCTCTTAATCGATTCAAGTTTCTGAAAGCCTTTAAATAAAACAAACATACCAGTCCTTGTCCATATTTTTTAACCTATTCACAATCATCAAATTCGGCCGAGTAATTTTGAAAGAAAAGATAAAATATGTATTATTTTTTTCATCACATATAATGGACTACTCACCAATCGAGATTGATCACAGCTGATCTTAAATGCGAGAGCTGTACACTTGTACAATTACCAGAACAACAAAAAACGTGTAATAAAACAATACATTGCAAGATACACTCTTATTTAAAGCAGTGGCGATAAAGTTAAAATTCCCGACTTTTCTAGGTTTTTTTATTTAAATGTGTAAATGAAAGAACCTTAAATATTCGGAACATTTGTACTTCATTTTTTAAATCTCTTTTGTATAAAGTACATCTAAAAAGTTGTTTATCTGTGAAAAAGCCTTTATTTAAAATTTAGATTGAATCCGACATGATTAAGTTTAAAGCCAAAGATGAACAAAACAGAAAGAAGCTAATACTTCTAATTAACGAAACAAGAGAAATAATGATAAGTGAACAGCCAGAGAATATGGATACTGAACAACCAACCGGAAGGGAGGCAATAGAACAACTTTTAAAGACAGAGGGCGCTATCAGCAATCTCGCAGCCGATTTGAATTCCAAGCTGAATGATGTAGCATCCGGAGAGTGCTTGATTGTCGTTACAGGTAAATTTTAAAACATATATTTAATCACTATTTGATCATAATTTTATCAATAACAATAGAATAAAACAGCAGATGTTTGATTTCTCTAACATATATGTACTTACTGTTTTTTCACTGTTTTGGTGACAGCGAATTATTGAACATTTTGAAGAAAATTCAATTAACTTGAGTTAAGTTAGGTATTTTATACATACATGAGTTTAGAATTAAGTAAGTAAAAAACTTAATCCAATTTAATAACATTTTTATGTAAGTTCTGCATTAATTCACGGTCACAAACACAGCCACACAAACGGTAGTTTTTTTCTTCACTGCTTGGTAAAAAAGACTACTTAGTTTCTCATGTTCAAATTACAACTATTATCTCCATCTTTAATAGTAGTTAAATTAAATAAAGTAGGTTCTCTCAAAAATACCATTATCATTATTATTTTTATTATTCTGTTTTCATTTATTTATTTTAAAATTTATTTATTCATTTATTAAAAAAATTATTTTATCTATTTTTTTATAAATAGCTGTAATTCAGTAAAATTTAGTTTGAAATTGTTATCATCAGACCATAGGTACACATACACATTGTAAAAAATTAATTAATAAATATCTCACTAAAAAGATAGTTTGAAGTTAGTAAAGTAATCTTAACATAAGCTTAAACTCTAATTCTATTTACTCTTGCCTTTTTACTTGAAGGGGAAACAGGAGCTGGAAAAACCACTTTATTAAATACAATTCTTGAAGACAATGTTCTACCCACACATCATGTAAATTGCACGTCAGTCATCACAAAAATTTCATACGGACCATTTAAAAAGGCTGTTGTATTTTATCATGATCAGAAACGGCCTCCAAAGACTTTTGAATATTATGAACAAGTTATGGATCTTTTGTTTTTAAAAAACCAGGACAAACGAGAGCATCAATCGGAAGTAAAGGAAATTCATCTCCACATCCCGTCAAACATATTAAAAGTAAGTTTTTAAATTAATATCACAATTCTAATAGGGTGAAAAAACTGTTTCCAGTTTAAGCTGTATTAGATCTTCCTAGGAAAAAAATTAGAACGGTGCTGATCTTATTAATGATGTTCAAAAGAACAAAGTTATATTTGGTTCAACGATAAAAGCTCGAATGAATAAAAAAAATATCAATAATTTCCTAGCGAGATGTAGCCTGTATGATTTAATTTTAGAACATGGTTACGTCATAAAAAGGGTCATTTAAACACAACTTTCAAAGTGGTGAATTACGATAAATTAAACACAGTATTTCATTAAATTAGCCATTTTTGACTTTGTAAGGGATATATAACTCCATTGCGAATACATTTGGATATTAATGACTGACAATTAATACAATTTCGATTCATTGGAATCCCCTTACATGCGTGTGCATATCCGTGTGCATGTTTTGAGCAAACAATAATCATCGTTAACCATCAGTAAAACCAACCCGTTAGAGGATTCCGTTATTTACAGCTAATAGGAATAAGATTTTAGAAAACGAATCTCACGGATCGTGATAAGAAGTGATCTATTTTTTAAAAAATTTATATTTTTAGAAAAAAAATCAGAAAATTGAAAACTTTATGCAGCTTTAAAATATAATATTTGTTTTCTAATACTATTGTTGCTTATCACAAGACGATCGTCAATTAAATCATTAAATCAAATTCTTATTAGCCAATCAAATTCTGAGAATTAAACAAACCGTATAATTTCATAATCCTCATAAGTGATCTGTAATTCTAAAGAGTACAGAACAGGTTTTTTAAACTTCTTTTTTCTTGTCTCTGGGATACTGGTAAAACATTACATTTATTGAGCACAAAAGATGATTTTGCTATAATATAAAATAATTATTCGTTATTAAAACAATGCTTTAATAAACATTTTAATCTTAAGTTTTGAATTCACATATATCGATGAATAATGTATATTTAACGAGCCAGCATAATTCTGCACACATGCATATTTGTCTGTAATGTAAATAAATAATGTATAATATGCAATATTTAAATTTTGATATTAAGTTAAATGGTATTATTTTTAGTCAATTAAATAAACATAATTTAATTAAAAAAATATTCATTTTCAGAGTGGAATAGTGTTTGTTGACACCCCTGGTATAGGAGAAAATGACGTCATGGATGAAGTCATAACACAATTTGTAGCAGCCAATCCCATAATGGGATTTATTTTCGTCATCAAGTCAGACAGTGCTGGAGGTGTACAAGAAGACAGGGTAAAAATTGTTTCACTCTTGATTATGAACTTGTGTGTTGTCTAAATTCTAAAATTGTTGATGTCTTACGGTTGAATTTTGTATGTTTGCTTTGATGTCTTGACGTCTTGTTTCTTTCGTTTGTTGTTTTAATTCTTTAGTTACATTTGTGATTTTAATTTGCACTTTTAATATTTTAATATTTAAGAAACAAAAAAAAAAAAAAAAAAAAAAAAAAAAAAAGGAAAGAAAGAAAAAAAACACCGTTTGTGGATTTTGGGTGTGTGATGGAGAAAATTTCAATGAATTGTTTAGAGTGCTATCAGAGAGAGAGAGAGAAAGAGAGAGAGAGAGAGAGAGAGAGAGAGAGAGAGAGAGAGAGAGAGAGTACTCCATGTGAGTTTTTATTTTACAAAAGCACATACCACAGCTAGCAAATGTAATTTTAAACTTCTTGTGAATTTGACTATATTTTTGTATCTGAAAAAAACTATTAACAAACATGATGACTTAATAAATTGAAATGTTCTCGAGTTAAAACATATGGTGTAAAAAGAACCAAATGCCATACAAATAATTTTCTAAACCTGTTCCTTTCAAAATTGTTCGGCATTATGCAGCAACAAAATCAGTGCCAGGCTTCCTCTAATGTACTGCTGTTAAATTATTTTTTTTAAACATTTCCTGTTTTTATCAAATGTCTCGGCGCTTTGCAACAGTGACCACAACAAAGCTCAAGAAAGGTTTCGTCAAAGGTTTTACTACTAATTCTTCCTTTACATTGAAGTACGCCCATGTTGATATAATTAATCGGAAGTTTGGGGACACAGTTACAAAATAAGACTGTTCCTCGTGTCGAATGATATACATGGAACTTTGGTGAATGGAAAAAATTATTTGATCAGCGAAACAAATATAATAAAGTTTAGCAAGACCTGTGACGGTACATATTGTTGCCCCTGTGCGTATTGTGGCCGAGGACAATATATATACCTTCACTGACTTTACATATTTTGCCCATCGGTACATATTGTCGCCGGCGATAATATATACCAAGTTAAGCCATTTATGTTTCCTGTAGAATGGGCATTAAATTGCAGATCACATATCGACACATTGTCGCCGATGACAATATGTACAGGGTTGACAATATTTACCGACACATAGAACACTTGTTAAAGCATAAGTCTGATACAGGAGAACAATTAATGAAATGTATGACTTGTTACAATTTACATACCCTTTGCACACATGGCCCTAGTTTCCCAATCATTCCTTATCTAATATCGTCCTTAACTTTAATCTGGCAAAGCTGAAATCTATAACATTTTGTTAATTGTTTAGATATTCTTTTGTTTGAGATGTCATTTTGAGGATCACTTCCAGCTTTAAACATCTGTAATTTGTTAGGTTTGTTTGTAATTCGAAAAGAGATTGCCAAAATTTGCTAAAGTGAACATGAGGTAAATCTTAGTTAAGGAATGATCGTGAAGCTGAAGCTTGATGTTATCATATAATAAGATGTATAATTATTACAGATTTTAAATTTAATTCGGCTAATCTTGGAAAGCCAAAGACAGTTTGGAAATACGAATCTGCCATTTGATCCACAATCTACTATCTTTCTCTGCAATCATTGGGATTTAGTAACTACAGACAGAGAAAAAGTTTATGAAAATGCCGTGCAAAAGTTAAAGGAATACTGGCCAGATCTTGAATCATCGCAAGTCATTAAAATATCAACAGAAAATGTAAGAAAGGAATTGGATATTGATTCCGATTATATAAAAAATGATAATAAGCAGTGTCTTTATGGGATAAAAAACATATTTCAAAGTGCATTGGATAGAAGAGTAAAATCAACATACAAGTAAGTAGGACGTTGTTGTTGTTGTTTTTGCTGTTGTTGTCATGTTATTAATAATCCCTATTGATTAAGTCGTTAAACAAGTTCCTGTAAATGTTTGATGTACAAGTGTGTATTATAAGCATACACTCGGGCGATGTTTTTGGTAAGGTGCCAGCTCAAGAAGTCAAAATGCCACAGACAATCATTCAACTCTAGAAAAAATCGTTACCTTCAAGACGTGTTTAATTATTTTTATTTATTTTTTTTTATTATTATCATTAATTTTTGTATTTAATTAATTGATTAGTTTCTAAAATTTTATTTTCAGATGGATCGAAAACATTCTTCTTCGAAGCACCCATCATCTGAAATCTTTGGTGAAAGGCATTGACAGCTCAGAGAGGGATATGAAAGACAAGATGAAAGTTGTCCACAATAAACTATATCAACTTAGAAAGAGGTCAGATGGAGTGTTGGAAGATATGAACTTGAGGATCAAAGAAGCTTCAATTGATATCTGTGAGCAAATTAAAGAATATTTGCGGAGTCCCGCCTCTCATATTGCAATTACCACCTGGATTGAGGATGAACTACCATCAGCAGAGAAAGTTGATAACTGGGAAATTATAAAACAGGAAATAGATATAGCTATAAGCAAAAGAATCGAAACAGAAATAATTAGATGGTAAGAAAACAAACACCTTGTGAAAAGACTTGAGGATCAGGTCATTCTTGACATCAGAGCAAGACTCCACTTGTTACAAAATGAACTTGAAGATGTTGAGGAGACAATCCAGGACACACAGAACTTATCAAGAACCCAAAAACCACCAAGTGTCTACAGAGATAGGCACGGAAGGAGGCTTACATTTAAACCACCCACGTTGCATATCGGTCCGTCTGAAAGCACAGCCTTGCCTTTTGAAATGCTGACCCGTGTTAAACACCCATTGAAGAATTTGTTTCATAATGTCTGTAAAGGTATTGGAGATGATCACTTTCAAAAACACAAATTAAAAGCCTACAAAGACAATCCTTGTAGAATCGCCAAGAAAAGAGCCGATATAACGCTCCATAACCTTCTCGACACAACTGGTAATTATATCTTTGAACTCTTTATTGAAAGTTTGTTAGAAAGGCCAGTGCAGTTTATTAGATCTTTAGAAGCAAAAATCCCTGCACTGATACAATCTAATGAAGATTTAATTATTCAAATGTCTATATGTAGGGTAAACGCTGTGGAGTCCCACTTAATTTACGAGCACATGATGGCAGACATAGAAAATCTGAGACACCAACTTATGGAGTACGGTCATGGTCATTTATTCATAGATGATTTTTTCGGAGAAGAGATTACCTTACTGGAACATCTTGAAAACAGTGGGAGGAAATTATTGGTTTCAAATATCATTAGAGAATCGTCAACTATTGACGGTAGAAACAAATCACAAAGTTTCTATGGACTTTGGACAGTTCTGCAGAATGGCTTTGTGATGAAAGATGGGAAAGAAAAGAAGGTTTCAGTCAAAATATATTTGCTATCGGCTCGATTGGAACACACATTTCCAGAGGTAGCCAAGCTTCGGTAAGTTTGTTTTTATGTGTATTCTGGGTGCTGTAAATTGAATTTATTTAGCTGTTAATTTAAAGCCATCTGTAAGCAAGTAAGGTGATTCTGCATAATATGATTTAATTTTATAAAACATTTAACAGCTGAAAAAAACTCATTATAGAAAAAATAATCAAAATCGAAAAACAAAATACAGGAAAAACTTTTTTTAAAAATATTTTCATTTCAAAACATCGACCATCGTTTTTAATTTTTTTTTTACTATATCAGCTGTCTTCAAGATCCAAATATTGGAGAATTTCTAGGTATTTACCATTCTGATTCCACAATACCGACATTGGTATATCAAAACCACGTCAAGTCCCTTCGGCTGTTTATTAGATCGGGAAGCTCAGATGTTAGAGAAAATCTACCAAGAATTGTGCTAGACATTACAAGCGGTTTGGAATATCTTCACAGAAATAGAATGGTCCATATGGAAATGAGCATTGATACAGTTACGGTAAGCATAACAAAATTTCGCATATACTGCTCTGCCTCGTTTGAGATGAAAAAAAATCTGACCACGAGTTCGGAGTTTACCCTTCTCGACCTCAATCGAGTTAAGATAATTTTTCTCGCGGATATGCAATTTACGAAAAAATACCGGAATCCCTTCTATTATGTTGCAAGATTTTGCAAGCAGATGAATACAAAACACGCTACACTAACAAATGACGTTTCATTCACGGCAGAATGTAAACCTACGCGGCAAAAAAAAACAACGATTTTTCTCTTTATATATACAGTCGACTCTCGTTAATTCGAAATCGATTAAATCGAAATTTCGCTTAAATCGAAATGATATAAACAGTCCCGTCAGATCGCTATGTATTTCTATGCAAATTTGTATGTTTGAATCGAAATACTGAAATTCGAAATTTTGCTTAAATCGAAGTGAATTTTCAGTCCAGATAACAAAATATAATGAAAATTCCAACGTTTAAATTGAAATATACTTTCCTTGTTTATTGTAGTTTGGATTTGTTTAAACAACAAGTTGAAACTAAGCGGCAAAATAAAAAATAAACAATTACATGTACACAAAAATATTTAATCTTAAAAAAGTTGATTTATACCTGAAATAATTAATCCGTACCTTGTTTAAGAAGTGTCGGTTTACTTTGAAGATTTATATCCGACTCAAAATACACATGAGAAAGGAAGTCGGTATCCCATTCTATTTTCACAATTTTCTCTTCCGGTCAGGTCATGGTAAACCGTCTGTCAGTAAAAGGAAAAATATCATTTGTGTAAAATTAAAAAGTGGGCGGTCCATTCTTCCACAGTCATTGATCACAAGAATACCCAACGCTAATTGCCACGCTTAAACTTAATTATACTTATTATAAGTATACATCATTCAGCTACTGAAACATGGCAAGCCATGATTTCAATAATCACAAATTTTTAAAGGCAGGATGCTAGGGATTACAGATGAAGAAGTTATGATTATTAATAAATGAAACTTAAATAACTGAGCCTGCCCGATGATAGTCAGTGTTGAACAAATTTCAATGGAACCTTGTAGCTTCCGGTGAAGTTTCTGATTTGCTTATTTTATTGTGCCAAAAATTATTTTTAATTTTTAATGTTTAATTTAATCTTAAACGTAAATTTTCAGTGTCAATTGTAAGCATTATAATACGTAACAGCATATACGTGACGTCAATAGAGGAGCGCTTTACTTAAAGAGTTAACTCCCGTTTTTGATCGCCAGTGATCAAAACGGTTAATTCGAAATTCGGATAAATCGAAATTTTTCATCCGACCCCTTCAATTTCGAATTAACGAGAGTCAACTGTACATCGTTTAGTAAAAATGATATTATTCATCATAAAGAAGTTTTTTTGTCCCCTTCATATAATTTTTTCCCACAAAATTATGACCCTTATCAATTGAAAAAAAGCAGTCCCCGTTCAACTGAGATAGGCTACACGTGCGCACGCGGGGTGCAATATGGAAAAAATATCGTAACAATATTACCTGTCCAAGGTATTATAAAGTTCAAACAAAGGCATATAGTGTACCTGTACACTTACATTGTCTAGTGTTATTTATTTTTGTTTCTTTTGTTTTGAACTGCGCTAAACATTTTCAGAAAATGTCAAATATAAGTTTAAAGAGAATTTTTATAAGATCTACGTATTAATTCCGCTTTTTTCCGGGTCTCATTTAAATAACTTGATATGAACTGTATAGATATAATTTATTTTCAATAACCTTTTAACTTATAAAAATGTTAGTAATGGTATTTAATCAAATTATTTGCATATATAGATACTTGAAATGTTATTTTTAGGTCACATATGAAGGATTAGTCAGCCTGACTGGAGGATGCCTACCTAGACGTGCAGCATTTCCGATCGACAAAGAAAGTATAGAAGTAGGAGATTTTGTTTATCTTGCACCGGAAGTTTTACATTCTGAACTCTATATGACATGCGCGGACATATACGCATTGGCTTTACTTTTATTTGAGCTGTTTATTGATGTTCCATTCAAACGGGAGCGCAAATGGCGTTTGGACAGTTTCACTGCAAAGGTAAACCCAGTAGAAATGTTAGACTTAGACTCATATTCGGATATATTTGGGGAAAATATGACCTATTTTTTTACCCAATGTTTAGACCCCAACCCAAATAATCGTCCAAAAACGGATATGTTTTTACAAAATTTAAAAGCACAGAAACACGAAATTGAAGTTTTGTCCAAAACATCTCTTGAAAGAAAATCTAGCTATTGTCCTAACCAGAGCAAGGGTTATCGTTCTTGAACAATGACACATTATTAGTACTTTGTAGGACAAAAATATTATTTTAGCACCTGCAAGAATGTTTATTTTTCTGGGATTCTCTCTCTCTCTCTCTCTCTCTCTCTCTCTCTCTCTCTCTCTCTCAACAAGATGACAGCCGTTACTAAAAATCAGCCAAAACACAATATATATATATATATATATATATATATATATATATATATATATATATATATATATATATATATATATATATATATATATATTCTCAGAAACCAAAGCATGCATGCAAATTTCGATTGGATATTTGGAATTGGCATACCTGTGAACATTTAAATTGTGTTTTTTTCATGAAGATTTGACGAAAAATAGCTTACGCGTTTTTTGCGTAAAGTTTCGTGTATTTGTATAATGAGACATTTATTGTGATAACACAACAACAGCTGAAGAAAATTGTATGGAGTTTTTACTTTTGATCCTTGTCTTGCTATTTTCTTCAATATGATATTAAGGTTAAAGGTCAAGATCATGTCCAATTTTTTTTTACCTTTGATAAAACTTGCTTTTTTGAAATTTCAGGTTATCATGGCATGAAATTTTCAGTCCATTGTAGGTATTGCCATCATTATTCATTAATCATTTTGATACATAGATCAAGGTCATAGGTTCAAAGATGCACAAGTATACCAAAATGGTTAAATATCTGCAAAATTATTACTTTTTGTATAGTCATGTTTATTATAAGAATATTGTAGGTATTGACGTGGTAATCATTTTCATACATAGATCAAAGTAATGGGTTCAAAGGGCAAGGTCTCAGATGCACAAGTAAACCAAAACGGTTAATCATTGCAAGACCATTTTGCATTAGGATGTATGTATAAAAAATATTGTAGGTATTGATATGGTGATCATTTTTATACATAGATGAAGGTCATGGGTTCAAAGGTCAAGGTCACAGTTGCACAAAGAAAAAAAATAGATGATGTTTGTCAGAAATCATGTACAGATGAAGGGTTGATAGATTTGCAGAAATGAAGGGATTAGTTTGCTTGCTCCCAATGAAAGGCAGAAATAACACACATCTTTTTAAATTTTTCGTGTTAAAAAGTATCATTTTGATTTGCACAAATTGCTGTGTGACTGAAAGTGGGGAAATATAAGAGGGGCGGTAAAATATTTAAAAATCCTACATGTCTGATGTTCAGTAGCTAGACCTCAGATATATAGCACTTTATAGAGTCACAAGTAATATACAATTTCCACAAATATAGGCTTAGAATATGGAATACTAAAACCAAAGAGGGGCCCTATTTTTAATAAGAAAATTGTGAACCGGTAATCAAATAATAGTTTGATATTCAAATATAGAATCCTTAGAACAACTCTGTGTTATTGAGTTCATGATTAAATCATGACCAGGTCTGACTAAGATATGAAAAATAGTTACTGTTTGTTCAGCAAGCTCTAAGAATTCCAAACTCAGTGTCATGAGATCCTTCAGAAGATATATTAACAGGAGTATCAAAAACCATACATTATAAGCCTTTCAAAGGAATGGGTAGTATGAAAATTCAAGATGACAGACGTTTACCATTTTGTTTATTCAACCTGAAAAAATCTTTACAACATCTTCAATTCATAGGTGACACACATTCAAAAATTTATTTGTTTAGGCATGTGTATTGGCATATTATAGATACTTATAACACAATCATTTTGATATATGGCTCAAGGGTTCAGACTCAAAGGTCAAGGTCATAGCTGCATAATGAACTAAATTGTTAATTATTTTGAAAACTATTAACTTTTTGTATAGCCATGTATATTAGAATATTGTAGGTATTGATATAATGATCATTTTGAAATATGGTTGAATGTCTTAGGTTCAAAGGTCAAGGACATAGCTGAATAACAATACTGAAATGGTAATGTTTTGGAAATGATTCATTTTACTATAGTCACTACATGCATATTAGCTACTTATAAATGAACTGTGACTAGAAAATTTCTGTAATTTATACATTGTATATTGCACTTTGCAAACAATTTTTGAGCATTAAGGCCCATTGACCTCTTGTTAATTATGATATTTTTTCAAAAAAAAAAAAAAAAAAAAAAGAGCAAAATTTTTAGTGTATTCAATCGGTACTATGAATAAAAGGCAGCTTTTATTATAAAGTAAAGTGGTAAAATTGCCATTGAAAAATTAATGAAAGTCATTTTTTTATTTTAGTACATTTCTATAAAAACTTTATTAAAAGATGAAGATATATATATATAACTACAGATTCTGTTTTCCTGTCATCTTTTAATTAAGTTTTTAGAAATATATACATATAATAAAAGAAAAATAAAAAAAATAAAAAAGTGATATATAAAAAAAACTTCTATATATAAAACTTCTTGGGACGATCTTTATGCTGTCATTATAAGAATTGGTTTTCAATAAATATGGAGACACTAAGCTTTTAACTGATTTTAAATAAGCTTCATTGTTGACTAAAGTGTGATTATAACTTGTTGAAATATAATCTGTAATTGTCTTACACGGATAATAAAATGTGGTTATTGGTTATTGTCAACGAAGCAAAATTTATCTATTTCAAAATAATATTATATTTAGATTTTTGAATGATTAAAGAATAAGCTTTTTTTCAAAAAAAATTATATGAATATGAAATACTCAAAAATTTGTATATGACATCTATTTTATGAAACAGTGTTGCCAAAAGTTGACAGCATCAAGTCAAATGTAGTTGAGCTAGCCTGATGAGGATTGAACAAAACACGTGGCTTTTACAGTGTTAGCATGGCATGTACACGTATTGAAATTTTTATGTATATGATAAAAGGTGGTAATCTTGTCAAATTGTCTTTTTATTAAATAATGTGTTATGTTCTAACAGATTCATACTTTTTTTAAAATCCAAGATTGTCAAGTTTTTGTCGAGCTTGGCATTACAATGAGGCGAGACTTCGCTGTTACTTTTCCGGTATCGTCGTAGGCGACGTTGGTGGCGGCGGCGGTGGCGGCTTGTCAAAATGTGAAAATTTATAATAAAGTAATGTATTTTTCAACTCGATCAAAAAATAACCAGGCGAGACATTTAAATCCGTGGAATTCTTGTTTATTTTTTTCTCTCTACAGAGATATTTATTAGGTTCGATGATATATATTCTTGATAAAGAATCAATTCCACTGCAACAAAAACTTTATCACACAAAGAAGTTTATTTAAACACACTATTTTTAGCAGTTTAATATCATTTTCACAGATTGATATTTATATTTATTTATAGGGAAATATGTTTTTCATAGAGTGGCAAAGTTTATATCATTCAGTACTGATTTAGAAACTAATTACGTTTTTTTAAAATTTATTTTTAAACGCAGTATCTCGGCGCTGTGGGTTCAATTAGGAAAAGGTTTTAATTGCACTTGGCGTTTACAGTTTACATGACTAAATGGTCTGTTATATCTATCTGCAACAATGCGAAAAAGTGCACTAGCACTCTAAAGATTGTCAATACGTTTGTCATAATGCATTTTCACGATGAAATTCAAAAGTGCATTATGAAATTATCTGGATTCTCCGCCAATATATTTTTTGTGCTTTAAGTATTTCTTTCGCTTCGATTGTTCTTTGACTTGAGTTGGCGCCTTGTTCACTGGTAAGTCCTTTACTATGCAATTGCATTATTATTGTCAATGCAATTTTTGAATGTTTTTACGATATTTTTTTTAATTAAAAAAATGCTTTATGACACATGTACAAACACACATAACATGAACTCATGTTTAGATAAGACCTTTAAATTGATAATTATATACTTATTTTGTTTCTTGTTTGTTCGTCTTATCTTTTTAAAATCCTTCTTGTACACATGGAAACAAAAATTCCAATCCTTGTCCATTAATAAATCAAGTGCAAGAGTCGGAACATTAACCTAAATCATATGAAAATGTTTCTGTTTACTGTAAAATGCAGATTGTATATTAAAGTAACATTTTTTCTTGTTTCAGAAATACGTTGTTTTGTAGTTTGTTGTATCATATACAAATGTGATTTTTAATGAAATAAAGCATGCAAACAATTGTGTGTTATTTAATAACATTTGAGATCTTTTGACTTATATTGCAGCGATCAGTTTTTGAATGATACAGAAAACTAATATGCCTGGAGAAAATCACTGACATTTTTCAAAGAAAAAACAAATTTCCACCAAGACTAACTTTCTCACTTTCTCGTCGAGTGCTAATTGCTCGGGATTAAATGATCCGTTAGTGCCGAAATAAGACTTTAGGCTATCAAGGCCTCAAAACACTTGACAGAAGTCTATCAAACTGTCCTGTTCATGTTTTACCCACCATCTAAAGACACTACCACTCAGACTAGATATCACAATGTTTTCCTGCGTATAAGTTGTGTCATAGTCAATATTTGTTTCCATATTAGGTCATTTAACTAGATAAAACCCATATAATTAGTTAAAGAATAAAAATCGATTTCAATGTTAAATAAAATATATTTGTAGTGTTGATAGAACACTTGTATGATAATGAGGATTACTCAAATTTAAAAAAAAGTTGGAGTGCATAACACACAAAGTTTCTGTTTTACAAAATTAGCTCCTGTACCTAATTTACAGTACCTGTAAAATATACATAAAACGAAATATTTCAGTGTTAAATTGTCATTACATAACATCCTGCTAGACGACCTCAAGATAAGCGTTTTGAATGAATGACAGTCGTATGATGTTAGGATTGTTTACTTATTAATGTGTATGAGCGTGTGTTATTCTTGGTAAAAGCGACACTTGATGCCATTTTTACACCTCGTCACATAATAGTGACAAATTGTTTAAATTTATAATATTCACCCTCATTAACAGGTGTGTATGTGTGTGTGTGTTTTAAAACTTAACCTTACTTCTTGATAACATTTTAGCTCACCTGAGCTGAAAGATCAGATGAGCTATTGCAATCTATTCCCGTCTGTCGTCCGTCGTGCGTTGTGTATAACCTTTACATTCAAATCTTCTCCTCCAAAACTACTGGGCCAAATTTGATCATATTTGGCAGTAATGATGCATAGGTCAAGGCCTTTTAGATTTGCCCAAATGAAGGGGTTATGTCTGACCCATAAAGGGAAAATAGTGAAAATCTTTAAAAATCTTCTCTGAATATACAAGAGATATAGCTTAGATATTTCATGCACAACATTCATAGGACACCTAATTTCAAATTTGTCCAAATGGTAGCTGTGGGGCTCAAAATCGGGAAATGGCAGGGTACTTAATAGGGAAATTGCTAAAAATTATATATTTGTCAATATATTTTGAAAACTATTAACTTTTTGTGTAGGCATGTATATAAGAATATTGTAGCTATTGACATGACGATGATTTCAATATATATTTCAAGTTCATAAGTTCAAGGTTCAAGGTAACAGCTGCAAAGAAAGACTGAAATTGTTAATTATTTTGATCATTTACTTTTAGTATAGGCATGTTCATTAGAATATTGTAGGTAATTACATGACAATAATTTTGATATATGGTTTAAGAACATAAGTTAAAAGATCAAAGTCATAGCTGCATTAGAAGATTGAAATTGTTAATTGTATTGAAAACAACTAACTTTTTGTATAGGGATGTATATTAGAATATTTTTGTGTGACATGACTATCATCTTGATATATGGTTCAATGTCAAAAGTTCAAAGGTCAAGGTCATAGCTGCATCAGAAGAGTGAAATTGTAAATTATCTTGAAAACAATTAGCTTTTGTATAGGCATGTATATTAGAATATTGTAAGTATTGACATGACAATGATTTTGATATATGGTTTTAGGTCATACATTCAAAGGTCAAAGCTACATGAGAAGACTGATATTGTTAAATATCTTGAAAACTTTTGAATTTTTACAGGCATGTTGTTAGAATATTGTAGGTATTGACATGATGTTAATCATTTTGATATATGGCTCAAGGTCATAAGTTTAAAGGTCAAACTCAGAGCTGCAAAAGAAGACTAACTTTGTTAATTATCTTTAAAACTGTAAACATTTTGTATAGGCATGTATATGAGAATATTGTAAGTATTAAGATGGCGATCATTTGTTATATGGCTCAAGGTCATAGGTTCAAAGGTCAAGGTCACAGCTGCAAAAGAAGACTGAATTCCTTAAATATCTTGAAAACTAATTAGTTTTTGTATAGGCATTGTATTAGAATATTGTAGGTATTGACATGATATCATTTTGATATATGGTTCAAGGTTATATGTTCAAAGATCAAGAACATAGCTACATGAGTATATTGAAAGGATTATTGATTTAAAAATTATCCATTGTGCTACAGTTACTACATGCACATTAGCTACTTAAAATTGAAATGTGACTGGATATTCCCAATATAAGTATGGTGACAGTTCTTCACTTGAGAAAACTTGGAAAGTTTCTGTACTTATATGTTGTCTATTGCACTTTGCAAACAATTTTGGACATTTACTCAAGTGAGCGTTGAGGTCCATTTTTAAAACTTAACCACACCACTGGGTGACATTTTAAATCTTAACCACATCACTGGGTGAAATTTAAAACTAAACCACACCAATGGGTGACATTTTTAAACTTAAACCACACCACTGGATATATTCTAAAAAAAAATTAACCACAATGGATGAATTTAAAAAAATAACCACACCACTGGATAACAATTTTGAAAATTAACCACACCACTTGATAACATTTTAAAAACTTAACCGCACCACTTAATAACATTTTTAAAACTTAATCACACCACTGAATAACATTTTTAAAAATGTTCCACACCACTGGATAACATCTTAAAAACTCAACCACAACCCTGGATAACTTTTTTAAAACTTAACCACATCACTGGATAATTTTTTAAAAATTTAACTAAAACATCTGGATAACTTTTTTTTTATTAATATCATAATACTTGATAACATTTTTAAAAGTTAACCTTTAGATAACTTTTTCTACCACGCCACCCACCTATTTATTCAATTTATGTGTTAAATACCAAAAAAAAAAAAAAAAAAAAAAAAAAAAAAAAAATTAGATCAATTTTTAATATAACCAAAAACTAGATAACTTTTTAAAACTTAATCACTCAATTGATTAACTGTTTAAATAATTAACCAGATTACTTTATAACATGTTTTATTTAAACCATTATAACTTCTGAAAAAAATTACTGAGACTCCCAATTTTAACAATAACTAAATTTCATAATGGCATAATCGTGTTTATTTTAACATTTATGTGAAAAAAAATCAAAATTAATTAATAATTATAAAGGCACGAAAGATAAATGTAAGGCTCTTCAGTCATATCTTGCACATATGTACATAAATATTCTTTACTAACTAAAATATACATAGATTTTATGTCCAAAAATCTTATTGAAAAATTGTTTTTCTGTTATGTTTTCGTTACATTTGATTGTGTTACCTGTGATAAAACCATACCACAAATTGAGTAATTAAAAAAAAAAGACAAATCATACCATTTGGTGATTTTTTTTAAATATTACTAATTCATCTTATCGATTATTATGCAAATGACTGTAGATAAAATATGTTTGGTGATCTGTAATCTTAAATCTATTTGAGAATTCAAAAAATTTCACTATTTCTGATTTTTATTAAAAGTTCATCTTGTCGATGTATCAATATTGAAGTAAAATGGAATGTTTTAATAGACTCGATCCAAAAATTGGAATAAAATTTTCTAAAACCCTGTCATCTCTGTGTTATAAATTTTTAAAACTGAAATTTCAATTTTCATGTGTATTCACCATAGTAAGGAACTAGACGCTCTCTAACCTTGAGAGTTAAGAAAAACATGGCAAAAGAAAATGATAAAAACACATAGACTGTCTGAATGACTAATGAAGAGTAAAATGTGGATTTTATATTTGTAACTTATAGATTACTATTTACACCACTGATGGCAGTTATCATCAAACTAAATGTAAATTGCTGAAAATTGTAGCTATCTCTTGTTTTATTCAGTATACATGTAGTTACATGGCCTAGGTTGGATAAACCACAAGGACTTGCGTGATATCCTGATGAATTCTGGGAAAATAAAACGAAAATAGATACATGGTTTCGTTTTGCTAAATCATTTTAAATAGAGATATCGTAAGTATGACGGATTACGTAAATTGTGATTTGATATTCAGAGATATTGTTTTCCAGATGTTTAATTACATGTTATAAATAAATACAGAATTATAAAATTAGATACTGGCGGAGTGAGTTATCTCACGGTTTTAAGATGAGTCAACTACACAACTTTAACATGTAACTAATATTTTACCGAATTTGTATTCAAGACAGAAACTAAAAACAAAGAAAACAGCCCCCGAATAAATCCTTTACTGGGAATTTTATCAGAGTAAACAAGTTTTTATCTGAAAATGTTAAATTTATTTATCAATGTAATTTGTCCTTTCAAAAAATAAACTGTTTTGATGGGTATTTTGAGTCAAGCTGGGTAATGGAGTTTTGCACCCCAGTCAAGATTTTCACTTAAAGTGAGGCGAACGGATTTTAGTTGGTCGAAAAAACGGAGTACCCGGAGAAATACCATCGATCTTTGGCAAGAGAACTGACAAATTTTCTCACACACAGATCATCCCGATTTGAATTGGAACAAAGGCGTTGAGAGACACTTTTTTCGAAAGCGCGCGCTTTCGATCACTTGGTCACCGAGGCCTCCCTTACATTGACAGAAATCTAACACATCTCAAATAAATGTCAAAATCTGGAGAGAGAGAGAGAGAGAGAGAGAGAGAGAGAGAGGGGTTACTCTTATTGTGAAAATGATAATTAAAAAAACGCCAAATATGTTTATATATTATAAAAATAAAATCCTTAATCTATGAGTCAGTTACAATATATTGTAAAATCGACCGTTTTTGTATGGATTATTTTACAAATTTGAAATTTTTAACTGTATTTTATATCCGCCATCCCATTAAAGAAATTACAATTGTTTTGAATAATAATAATCTTTTGATTAATATGTTTATCAAGGCATGTTGCTTTATTTATTTATTTTTTTTATGAAAACAATTCAGTCCAATCAAACGCACACGTTCAACAAGTCTCCTTATTAATATTTTCTATATTTACATTTAAAATAAATAATCCTAAAACCTTTTTGTCATTATTCGAGGTTGTAGTTATACAATCATTTACATAACCTTCGAGGGTGTAATTAAAGAAGCGGTTTAAATTTTTTCTAACTTATAGCATTTTGCATCGAATAAAATAACTAATGTCCTTTTATAAATGTTTTTTTTTTTAATTTTCTGAAAGAAATATTCAGAAAATTTATACCACTACAATTTTTTTTTACATATTTCATTTAGAAAATTTAAAAATTTAGAACATGACACCTTATAGCAAACAAGGGTCCGTGGGGCTTCTCGTTTACCTGAGGTCTAGCTCATCGATAGTGGAAAGTGGAGTGGAGGATTGGTGTTTTACGCCCAAGTCAAGATTGTGTCACTTATTTCGAGGCGGTCAGTTCTGGGATGGTGGAGGAAACCGGAGTGCCCGGAGAAAACCACCGATCTTCGGCAAGCGAACTGACAAACTTTCTCACACAAGGATCTGTCCCGAGTTGGATTCGAACCCAGGCGGTGAGATGCGCTGTGATCCGTAAGCGCGCGCTTTAGACCACTCGGCCACCGAGGTCCCGATAGTGGAAAAGAAGGTTTTACAAAAATACATGCATTAGATGTAAACGTTTAGCAAACACTCTACTGATAAGACTCCTAGTTTTAATGCCTCTGTTTATGTTCCACTACGATAGTTCAGTTGTCACAGCAGACAAGGCACGCTAAATACATTGTCCTGAGCGCACTGCAAAAGTCATTATTTCTACCAATTCACCTATAGCTGGTGACGACTCCATATAAGCAAAATATACTTGAATTGACTGGGGCATTAAACGCCATTTAATCAATCAAACAGTAACTGTATCATTTGTACTGCTCTTGGGGGAATTCATCTAAACATAAATGTGTATATTTCTGAATTCGAATATAAAAAATTGAAGCAGGAAAAATCCACACGTGACAGATGCCAAACCAATCAGAAAAAGCCACTGCAGATGGACAAAATAAGAGAACAAATCACTTAATAAACCTGTAACGAGTTATTGATTTAAAAACTCGAAATTGCACGGGTATATAATGTAATTTAAGATGATATTTTACAATAACCTGCTCATTTAATGAGCTCTTTTGTCATCAAATAAAAAAATCGATTATTAGTATTATATTTATTTATTTTTTTACTTTATATACATCCATATATATTTATATATATACCACGCAATCTTCAAATTTATATAAATGAAATAAATTCTAGTACATATGTATTCTTTCAAAATAAATTGCACGTTTTTTGTATCTGGCTTTTAAAGTAAATTAAAAGAAAGAATCAAACAAGTTTCCTTTGTTTTCTCAACAAGAGTTTGACCTCACGTTCTATATATCTCAGAGTAAATTCAATAGCACTAGATAATATACTTTATATTAAATAAAGACCGAATGTGGAATATTGACTGTGTAAAGCAGTATACCAATCATGCCCAACTTGTCATGTTGCATGCAACAACAACAAAAATTACTACTTGTAATGATTTGTCGTTAATTTGTATTCTTGTATTATTTTCAAATATTTGAATATAAATAAATAAATAAATAAAAATAAATAAATAAATAAATAAATAAATAAATAAATGAATGAATAAATATATAAAAACAAATAAATTTCAAAGTAAACATAAATATAACTAAAATTTAACTTCAGCATAAATACAACACAATGAATAGTAAAAAGTGAAATTATTGCGATGAAAACAATAATTTAATTTCTGCGAAGCAAAAAGAATAATAAAGTCAATAAATTAACAAAGAAAAATGAATTCATTTAAGTAAAAAGTCGAATTAAACAAATAGTACAAACTATACACCAAACTTAGTCAACAATGATCGTGAAGTTCTAAAATTAATATTAACAATCAGGATTTCTGTTTTAGGTATATATACAAGTTTCTTTATGCAACAATCCATTAAATCTTTATTTTCCTGACTTCAGTTTTCCCAGTGACTCTGTTTTTCAATGCCCGGATTCCTTTACCAAGTCTTCGGATTACTCCTGATTTACTCTCTGATTTTGGTTTTGGGTTGTATTCTTTGTTGTCTATTCTCTGTTGTTTTATTTCTATTTGTTCTACTGTTTTGGCTGTAATATACCCAATCTGTGCTTCATTTTCAGATGTTTCTTGTCTACAAATAAATGAAAAAATCCAAATTATTTTTTCCAATTAATTTTGCCAGAAAATGTAGTAAAACAGAAGTCAGTTCGTTTGCATACTAGTGGTCCGTGGTTTCCATTGAAAATGAGACCGGAATCAGGAAAGAATAAAGTAGAAACTTCGTGACCTATCGTGAAACGAAAATAAATGTTGAAACCCAACTCTATCAAATGAGGCTTATCTTTACAAATTCGAAAAAGAAAAAATACCATGATTGGACATATCTCGGATTATTGTGTCATTAATTCGCTTTCAGTTCTGATTGAATGCATTTGAAAAAAAATTGCTGAGTACATATATACAAGAGTGGAAAACATATGATCAATAGGCAGTATTCTTTTTAGCACGTTGCCTACGCATAAGAAATTTATTAATATCAAATAGCAAACCTCAAGTACGTCTGATATGCTGGCGCTGGTCCCTTTGCCAAGAAAAGCTCTACTGGACATGGGCGATTATAATGTCCGCCAACTGGTCCTTCATAAGCCATAGGGTAGATTTTCCAGAAACACTTATCGCTCATTAACGAATGTGGCATCTTGTTTCAATGTTGAAATCACTTTGTTAAAACCTCTGTTGTAAGACTTTATTTGCCGCCGCCGCAACTGGTTGTCAAGCTAGATTGGACGGATGTACGTCATTCTATTGTCGTAATGTTCCCATGCTTCTTTGCGCCATTTCCCGTCCTCGACATGCGCAACAAAGCGGTTCCATCAAAGCTTGAGGTTTCGATCTCTTTTAATGAAGAGATTCGTTACTAGTTTAGTTAGCTGCATCATCGCATTGGTACGGCGATTTTTAAGTGATTAACTATTTTTTTTGTTGTTTTCTTTACGATATTTGTATAACATTGTATCAATGATAGCTACATTAAATTGATTGTAGGTGGATTAGATTTACCTTAAGTCTTCTAGTCCTTTAAATCCGGTGTACGTTTCCGTTTGGTTTGTTGGAATGATGTTTTGTTATTATTATTTATTTATTTATAACAAAAAATTTACCCCAGTTACGGACAAGGTTCAAAAGAGAAATATCATAAAAGTATTTAAGACAAAATATATTAGAAAAATAAAGTCAGTATAAAAATTGCTATAATTTCTGACAGCCTGGCATGCTTGTATTGAAAAAGAAATGTTGAAAACTTTTTTTTAGTAAAACATCTGCTGTACTGTCTAATGGCTTACCACTGGTCTTCTTTTAACTGTTGTCATAAATTTAGTTTAATTGATAGGGTGTCAAGTGACCGATAAGGGTAAATTTCACTGTCAGAATTAAATGGTTGATTTTAGCCGGTTATTTAAAACATCTTTTCAAGTGTAAAAATTACAAGTTAACAATCCACTTCTACAAAAGTAAGTGGATCCGTTGCTCTCCAGGTAACACCGTTGTTCCCATTTTTCTCTACCATCAAAAGGCTTATTTGTTATAACAGAACTCAGCAACTATTTTTTGGAAAATTAAATTCTTATCCATCTAAAGATATTAAAATTATCTATGAAAAGTTTTTGAATATTTTTTTATCATCAGTTCTGTTATTAGTTATAATAATATAACTCCCTATCAATGTTCATGAGAGAATTATAGGTTGCAAATCTCAAGAGTGCTACATCCTAATTACCCTAGATGTAACTGTCATATAATAAAAACAAATGTTTAAGTACAAGACAAGGAGTTGAGTTGAGTAATGGTGTTTAACGTCCCAGTCAAGAATATTTCACTTATATCGAGACGTCGCCAGCTATAGGCGAAAGTGCAGAAATTATGCCCTTGCGTTGCGCTGATGGCATTTTACAGCAGGGTTCTTTTTAATTAAATAATTTATTTTATTTTATTTTATTTTATTTTATTTTATTTTATTTTATTTAATTTTATTTTATTTTATTTAATTTAATTTAATTTATTTATTTATTTATTTAATTTAATTTTATTTTATTTTATTATTTTATTTTATTTTATTATTTCAAATCTGTAGTCGAATAACCCTTTTCTTTCCGGCTGCTTGTCTAAAAGCCGGACATAATTATTTTCAAATATTAAATCGGCAATTTGGTTTAGAAGAATAAAATTACAAAAAGGCACGATGCCCCGTGGAACAATTACTATCACGATAACTCGCCAAAACCTTAAACTCGAGTATCTAATAAGTAAATGAAACTCGACTAAAGCATTTAAACACAATTACTCTACTCAATTCACAAAACATCTTTTATTATCTCTAGCAAAGGTTAACCTGTAATATTCTAGCACACTTGAGGAACTCTTTATATTCATGTAGAAACATGAAAAATGATGAATGAATTTCCACATACCATTATGATATATTATTATTTAAAGCGATTTTGTAAATCGAGCGCACGACTTTGTAAATCGAGCGCACGACTTTTGGAATTCAAGCGTACGACTTATAGCGGTATAAAAGGATGCACATATAAATAAGACGGATTATAAAGCAATGGGTGCTTCATGTGTTTAGTTGTTTTCAAATTGGTTTAAATTACCGTGAAATTCTTCAGTTCTTGCAAACAGAACATGGAATTCTTTATCCCTCAGTCATTTTAAAAGGAAATTTTTTCAACTATTATTTTGTTTATAACTTTACTTTCTTTTAAAGATAACGAGTTATTTTTGTGATTTAAATCTTATATTTAAACTTAATTTAACCTAACGCAGTATGCAACTTTAACATAAACGAGAGAGAGAGAGAGAGAGAGAGAGAGAGAGAGAGAGAGAGAGAGAGAGAGAGAGAGAGAGAGAGAGAGGGTTATGCTTGCTGTTAATTCCGTGGTGAAGTTAAAACAAATGACCCTAAAATCATTTTTTTTTTTTGCAAAATCGTGCGCTCGATTTTCAAAATTCGTGCGCTCGATTTCAAAAATCGTGCGCTCAATTTTCAAAAGTTGTGCGCTCGATTTCAAAAATTGTGCGTACGACTTTGGAAACCGTGCGCTCGATTTTCAAAAGTCGTGCGCTCGATTTCAAGGTTCTGCGCTCGATTTCCAAAGTCGTGCGCTCGATTTCAAAGTCGTGCACACGATTTCCAAAGTCGTGCCCTCGATTTCATTATATTTAATTGTCTGTGGTACTAACGGGGCTCCGTACTATTGCCCAAGTATGGGCTGATTATTTGTAATTGAACATATTTTAGCTTTTAGAAATATTATGTCGAATTTTTATAAAATTATTTAGTAAAGAATAAACAAATGACAACTTAAATTCAAAACAACACACAAAATAAATCAATAGAAATGAAGTGAAAGTTTACAATCACCTTCTCTCATTTTCCCACTTTCCTTAGTTTCATCGAAAGTATTGAAAAAGAATTCTTTTTTTACTCCTGGAGTTAAGAAATCTGATAACAATTTTTTTTGCCAACTGTTTAGTTATCAGATTATTTATTTATTTATTTATTTAGTTACTTAGTATTGTTTCAGTTAAGTAATGCATTATATTTTGACATGTCTATAAAAATGAATTACAGTTTCTACATTCGAACAAAAGGACAATAGCGGGATTCGACCTTTAGTAGGAAAGTTGCGGAAAATGTGTATAAACATACTTTTATCACCTGCAGATCTCGCAATTTTAAATTTGTGTCTATTGGGGTTTAAATAATAATAATAATAAACTACACATCTTTAAGGAAATATTAAAATGTTTAATACATTTAAATTTAGATTTATGATAAAATTACTATTAAACGAAAATTTTATAAACGCGCTGTTCAATACACACGGCCAATTTTCAGATAAATCCCCTAGTTACAGGGAGTCTGAAAGGAGGATAATTTTTGGGTTGGTGGGGGGGTGGGGGGTGGGGGGGGGGGGGTGGGGGGGGGTTAGGTGATTAGAGTGATAAGAGTCTTAAAGTGATAAGACACTAGCCCGCAATGCCGCTGATAAATATCGCAGACACACTGATCCTGTTATACTTGAAACAAATAACGGCTTACGGCAAAGGAAAAATACTTTCTCGCTTGCGTCGACAGAGGTAAAAAGCCGTGGGGTTGAATACAAAATCCTTAACCACTCGACCGTTGTGCATGGTTCTTTCTCCTGAAATAGAACTTTAAACTTTAATTAAGTGACCTCGCTAATCAGGTTAAATATTAGGTCCGAGAAATCTATAGAATTTATCATTAATTCCGCCGACTATGTCTTAATATTTCTTTATCAATGCCTAGCTATGTCCAAATACTTCTTTATTAATGGCCCGTTATTTCTAAATACAACTTTATAAATAGCTGACTTTATTAATGCCTAGCTATGTCTAAATACTACTTTTAAAAAGCTGGCTATGTCTAAATACTACTTTGTAAATAGCTGGCTATGTCCAAATACTACTTTTTCACCAATGGCTGGCTATGTCCTTATACTTCTACATCAGTGGCTAGCTTTGTCTAAATAAAACGTAATCAATGGCTGGCTGTCTTAATGTTACCTCATCAATGGCTGGCTATGTCTAAATAATAATTCATCAATAACTGGCTATGTCTAAAAAAAAGTGGATGTCTTTATAATTCTACATCGATTGCTGGCTATGTTTTAATACTTTAAACCAATGGCTGGCTAATTCTTTAAATTACTTCATCAATGACCGCTCTGCTCGATACTTCGTTATTCATGGCTGACTTTGTCCTTCGACTACTTCATCAATGACTGGCTATACCTTAATACAACTTTATTAATGCCTAGTTGTGTCTAGATAAAACGTAATCAATGGCTGGCTGTCGATTACTTCATGAATGGCTGACTATGTCTAATTACTACTTCATCAATGGCTGGCTATGTCTAAAAACAACTAGCTATGTAGTAATACTTCTACATTAATGGCTGGCTCTGTTTTAATATTATTCACCGATGGCTGGCTATGTCTTAAAATTACTTCATCAAGGACCATCTATGTCTAAATATTACTTCATCAATGTCTGGCTATGTCTTAATACTTTCTTATTAATGTCTGGCTATGTCTTAAAACTTTTTTTTTATTAATGACTAGCTATGTCCAAAAAATACATTATAAATAGCTGCCTATACCTTAAAGCTATTTTTAATTGTTGGCTATGTTTAAATATTACTTGTTCACAAATGAACGGCTATATCAAAATACTACTTCACCAAAGATCGGCTATATCAAAATACTACCTCACCAATGATTGGCTATATCAAAGTACTACTTCACCAATGACTGGCTATATCAAAATACTACTTCACCACATTTGGCTATGTTTTGAATAAATTAATGAATGGCTAGATGTGTTTTAATTTTTAATCAATGCCTGGCTATAACTTAATATTACTTCATTAATGAATGGCTATGTCTAAATACTACTTCACCAAAGGCTGGCTATAACTAAATTCTTCTTTATTGATAGCTGACTATGTCTAAATACTTCGAATTCTTTATTGATGGCTGACTATGTCTAAATACTACTTGATAAGTACTAAGTAGCTGGCTATGTCTTAATACCACTTCATCAATGCCCTAGCTATGTCTTAGTATTTCTTTATTAATTACTGGCAATGTCAAAATACTACTTTATAAATAGCTGGACAATGTCTAAATACTAATTTTCACCAAAGACTGGCTATGTCTTAATCCTACATCATCAATGGTTGGCTACTTCTAAATACTTCTGCATCAACGGTTGTCTGTTTTAATATTTTTTATAATTGGCTGGCTATGTTTTCATGTCATTTCATCAATTACTGGTTATGTCTAAATACTTCTTTATGACTAACTGGCTATTTCATCAATGGCTGGCTATGTCTTTATACCATTTCATCAATGGCTGGCTATGTCTCAATACCATTTCATTAATGGTTGGCTATGTCTTTATTCCATTTCATCAATTGCTGGCTATGTCTAAATACTACTTCATCAATGGTTGGCTACTTCTAAATACTTCTGCATCAACGGTTGTCTGTTTTAATATTTTTAATAATTGGCTGGCTATGTTTTTATATCATTTCATCAATTACTGGTTAATACTTCTTTAATAATGGCTAGCTATGTCTAAATACTTCTTTATGAATAGCTGGTTATTTCATTAATGGCTTGCTATGTCTAAATATACTTCATTAATGACTTTCTATGTCTTAATACCCTTTCATTAGTGGCTGGCTTTGTCTTAATACCATTTCATCAATGGCTGGCTATGTCTCAATACCACTTCATTAATGGCTGGCTATGTCTTAATACTACTTCTTTTGGCTGGCTATGTCTTAATACCATTTCATCAAAGGCTGGCGATGTCTAAATGCTACTTCTTTTGGTTGGCTATGTCTTAATACTTCTTTTTTTTTGGCTTGCTATGTCTTAATACCATTTCATCAATGGCTGGCTATGTCTTCATATAATTTCATAAAGGGCTGGATATGTCTTAATACTTATTCTTTTGGCTGGCTATGTCTTCATAAAATTTCATAAATGGCTGGCTATGTCTTAATACTACTTCTTTTGGCTGGCTATGTCTTTATACCATTTCATCAATGGCTGGCTATGTCTTCATATAATTTCATAAATGGCTGGCTATGTCTTAAAACTACTTCTTATGGCTGGCTTTGTCTTCATATAATTTCATAAATGGCTGGCTATGTCTAAATACTACTTCTTTTGTCTGGTTATGTCTTAATACCATTTTATCAATGGCTGGCTATGTTTTCATGTAATTTCATAAATGGCTGGCTATGTCTTAATACTACTTCTTTTGGCTGGCTATGTCTTAATACTATTTCATCAATGGCTGGCTATGTTTCAATACCACTTCATTAATGGTTGGCTATGTCTTAATACCATTTCATCAATGGATGGCTCTGTCTAAATACTACTTCTTTTGGCTGGCTATGTCTTTATACCATTTCATCAATGGCTGGCTATGTCTCAATACCACTTCATCAATGGTTGGCTATGTCTTAATTCCATTTCATCAATGGCTGGCTATATCTAAATACTACTTCTTTTGGCTGGCTATGTCTTAATATCATTTCATCAATGACTGGCTATGTCTAAATACTACTTCTATTGGCTGGCTATGTCTTAATACTATTTCACCAAAGACTGGCTATGTCTAAATACTACTTCATCAATGGTTGGCTACTTCTAAATACTTCTGCATCAACGGTTGTCTGTTTTAATATTTTTAATAATTGGCTGGCTATGTTTTCATATCATTTCATCAATTACTGGTTAATACTTCTTTAATAATGGCTAGCAATGTCTAAATACTTCTTTATGAATAGCTGGTTATTTCATTAATGGCTAGCTATGTCTAAATATAACTTATTAATGGCTTGCTATGTCTAAATTCTTCTTAATTATTGGCTGGTCATGTCTAAATATTACTCTATTAATAGCTGGCTATGTCTTAATACTATTTCAATGATGACTAGCTATGTATGTCTTAATACTACTTCTTTTGGCTGGCTATGTCTTAATACCATTTCATCAATGGCTGGCTATGTCTCAATACCACTTCATTAATGGTTGGCTATGTCTTAATTCCTTTTCATCAGTGGCTGGCTATGTCTAAATACTACTTCTTTTGGCTGGCTATGCCTTTATACCATTTCATCAATGGCTGGCTATGTCTCAATACCACTTCATTAATGGTTTGCTATGTCTTAATTCCATTTCATCAATGGCTGGCTATGTGTAAATACTACTTCTTTTGGCTGGCTATGTCTTAATACCATTTCATCAATGGCTAGCTATGTCTCCATACCTCTTCATTAATGGTTGGCTATGTCTTAATTCCATATCATCAATGGATGGCTATGTCTAAATACTACTTCTTTTGGCTGGCTATGTCTTAATACCATTTCATCAATGGCTGGCTATGTCTCAATACCACTTCATTAATGGTTGGCTATGTCTTAATTCCATTTCATCAATGGATGGCTATGTCTAAATACTTCGAATGCTTTATTGATGGCTGACTATGTCTAAATACTACTTGATAAGTAGCTGGCTATGTCTTAATACCACTTCATCAATGCCTAGCTATGTCTTATTATTTCTTTATTAATTACTGGCAATGTCAAAATACTACTTTATAAATAGCTGGACAATGTCTAAATACTAATTTTCACCATAGACTGGCTATGTCTAAATACTACATCATCAATGGTTGGCTACTTCTAAATACTTCTGCATCAAAGGTTGTCTGTTTTAATATTTTTAATAATTGGCTGGCTATGTTTTTATATTATTTCATCAATTACAAGCTATGTATAAATACTTCTTTAATAATGGCTAGCAATGTCTAAATACTTCTTTATGAATAGCTGGCTATTTCATCAATGGCTGGCTATGTCTTAATTCTACTTCATCAATGGCTGGCTATGTCTTAATACCATTTCATTAATGGCTGGCTATGTCTTAATACCATTTCATTAATGGCTGGCTGTGTCTCAATATCACTTCATTAATGGTTGGCTATGTCTTAATTCCATTTCATTAATTGATGGCTATGTCTAAATACTAATTCTTTTGGCTGGCTATGTCTTAATACCATTTCATCAATGGCTCTGGCTATGTCTCAATACCACTTTATTAATGGTTGGCTTTGTCTTAATTCCATTTCATCAATGGATGGCTATGTCTAAATACTATTTCTTTTGGCTGGTCTAAATACTAATTTTCACCAAAGACTGGCTTAGTCTAAATACTACATCATCAATGGTTGGCTACTTCTTAATACTTCTGCATCAACAGTTGTCTGTTTTAATATTTTAATAATTGGCTGGCTATGTTTTCATATTATTTCATCAATTACAAGCTATGTATAAATACTTCTTTAATAATAGCTAGCTATGTCTAAATACTTCTTTATGAATAGCTGGCTATTTCATCAATGGCTGGCTATGTCATAATTCTACTTCATCAATGGCTGGCTATGTCTTAATACCATTTCATAAATGGCTGGCTATGTCTTAATACCATTTCATTAATGGCTGGCTGTGTCTCAATATCACTTCATTAATGGTTGGCTATGTCTTAATTCCATTTCATCAATGGCTGGCTATGTCTAAAAACTACTTCTTTTGGCTGGTTATGTCTTAATATTACTTCATAAATGCTGGCTATGTTTTGGTATTATTTCACCAATGGCTGGCTATGTCTAAATATTACTTCATTAATGGCTGGCTATGTCCTAATATCATTTCATCAATGGCTGGCTATGCCTAAATATAAGTTGATTAAAAATTCTTTATTTTAAAAACTAATTATACAATTGAAAAGCTGTTTAAGTTTCAACAGAAGTAAAATTTTTGCCTTAAAATCATTTAAAAAAAATCACTTTATCTGTTTTTGGCCATGTCTCAATAACAAGTTAAATAAAATTAACCCTTTGAAAATTAATACAACTTTAAAACTGGTAGGTAATATTTTAGTAAAAGTAAAACATTTGCTTGAAACAGTTTTAATAATATTACTTCATCTATTGCTTGTGGCATCTCAATACAAGTTAACTTATCTTTACTTTGAATGAAATGGAGTGAAAGGAGTAATGGTATTTTATATCCAAATCATGACACTCTACGGTAAAACAAAGTATCGATTGGTTCACCTAGTACCAGGATAAGACTTGTGTAGTACTATGCTTTTTACATCATACTGAGTCAGTGAGCTAGCACCTTAACAAGAGTATAGACTTGTAGATTGATCCTAGAAATCATTAAAATGACTCTCATCACAAATAACTTTAAAATTGTCGTGACGTTAAACAAAATTACAACCAACCAATCACACTAAAATATCCAGTGGGATTCAAACCCTAGGTACTGTCATCTCCAGGTATGCTTTAGATGCCATCGGCTTTGATAAAAAAAATATATAAAATAATTAGTGATATCTCAATACAAGTAACTAAACACTCCAGTCAAATAATTAAATGGCAATGCATCAAAAGCTGGCGATATACTTCTTATGAATTTTTTAAAATAATGCAACTAGCTGGCCGTGTCTTGATGTAAGTTGTCTTGACTAAAAGCCCATTTCAAATAAAATAACTTTAAAACTGGATGTTTCATTGCAATTGAAATACAAGAAGACATTGTCATTCAGATACTATGCTCTACTA
Source organism: Tegillarca granosa (assembly GCA_029721355.1). Lineage (NCBI taxonomy): Eukaryota > Metazoa > Mollusca > Bivalvia > Arcoida > Arcidae > Tegillarca > Tegillarca granosa. The sequence continues at coordinate 36,492,146 of CM056599.1, read as the reverse complement.
ACTTTCTATTTTCCACCAATAGTTTCAGTGATTACAACTTCTATTCAGTATCATGTTAAACTTATAGTCTTTTGTTATCTTAACAATGATTGGAAAACTATGATGTTTAAAAATGACATTTCATATTTTAATCAAAATATCAACAATATCCATAAGTAACATTTTTCATCAGTAACACATGGATAGAACTTGATTCTTTTTCTCATGTTTTTTTTTTTTCAATTTTTGTTGTTGATGTTGTTGTATTCATTGAAAACAAAAGTGATTATAAGCTATTTAGGTATAAATGCATATGTTAAAATATATAACATCATTCTGAAAAACAGGAAATAATCAAAGAGAAAACTTGATCATCATCATCATCTCGCCATCATCAAAGAGACAAGTTGTTAGTTGAAAAATTCCATATGTAAATATGCTATTAATGAAAAAAATATATATGTGACAATGTAATTACTATTATATATCACTAATTTTGCTTACTTAATGGTATTCATTACAAGTATGTTCCACTATATGAAAATCATAAAGAGCAAGTTTTCATGGTATTAGCAGCAGCATCAGCATCATCAACATCATCATCATTAAGAAAATTCATCTTCCCTAGCATAAATTCAGCATCATCAGGGGCAGTGGCATTATAATCAGTATCACACCCCCCCCTTTTTTTTTTTTTTTTTTTTTTAAAATATTTTTATAATTAATAAATGTATATTTTTTCAGAAAAATAAAATCCTACACCAAAATACCCACCCAATATAAAGAACTCCATCAAAAATAACAGTAAATTGATAATATCCACAAAAATGAATTTTCTCAAAATCCGTGTTTTCTTTTTAAAATTGACATATCTACCCCAAAAATACTGAACCACTTAAAAAAACCATGTATATATGTTAAACTTCTTTTAATAATTACATGAAATCTAGAGTTTCTACAAAAAATCCTATAAAATAAACAAGTTGATTTTCTCAAAATGCAATTTTTCATATCAAATATGCATTTTTACTAAGAAATACTAACATTGCAGGTATTAAAATGTTGCAGAGAAATATGTGAACACTTCTGAATAGCACTATTTCTTTTTGATATTGAATAGAAGTTGTAATATCTGAAACTATTGGTAGAAAATAGAAATTTAGTAGAGCGGGGGATCTGAATGACAATGTCTTCTTGTCACAATAAGCTTGCTATTTTTAAATCATAATATAAAACATGTAGCAAACTTTAACGCAAAAGGTTAACATTGTGTTCTAGATGGAGTTTCTGGTCAATAAATTATGTAAAAACATATACATGTACACGTTTAAAAATAAATTAGAATAATCATAACTTTAAAAAAAATGGAAAAACTTAACATTTTCCATACTTCGGATGGACGAACAGACGGAACTCATTTCTATATCATTATTCACCAAAAACTCTATGGTTGGTTTTGGTCCGATACAAGTTGATAATTATCTTAAATTGGACATCTTTGACTGGTGGCGTCTCAAAAATTATATAGCTACAGTTACATTTATTAAGTTTTAATGCTACATTAAGTTACGATTTCCTATAATCCCAAACTGCTCAGTGGACTTGAGCATATGTATCAAGTGGCTAGGTTGGAACGCCATTTTGAGCAGATCCAGGTGTGAGAAAGTTTAATTTCCCTTGCCAAAGAAGTTATGAAAGGAAACTCTTGGTTTCCTCCACTATCCCTGAATTGACCAGCTCGATAAAGTGAAAAAATTGACTGAGACGGAAAACTGCTCACCTGGACGCAAGTGAAAAAAAATTCTTAAAAATAAGAAATTACTTCAACTCCTCATTCTTTGTAATCTTCAAATGGGCAAAATTGTTCAAAGCTTTGTTAGAATTCCAAAATCCTTATACAGATAATTATGTTAAAATTCAAAATATTAAATGAGGTTTGTTAAATAAATTGCTAAATAGTAACCAAGTTTTAAATTCTGAAAAATTTGGGTAAATTCATAAACAATTTTATATTTGATACCTATTATTATTAATATAATTTTATATATATATATATATATATATATATATATATATATATATATATATATATATATATATATATATATATATTTAAACGTAGTCAACCCTTAAAAAATTGTTTAAACAAATTTTAAAAATCTACATATTATGCTAGCTAAGCTTTGAACAAATGGAGGCCTTTTTTAATGTCTTATAAAGTATTGTTACAGGCTTTCAAACTCATGGCATCTCACTGCTTTGGGTTTGACCCAACAACTGCAAGTATAAAAGGCTTTCCTTGTAGGCACTTATGGGTTGGCTGGATATCGGTATATGGAACCAAGTGGTCTGCATGTCTATCTGACAATGTAGGACAGTGTACTAGCACTATAAATGTGTACTAGTCCGATTCAGATCAGGCCCCAGTTTTACAATTATTCACTCAAGTGAGTGTACACTCAATTCAAATACTTCCATTTTTCTTTATCAATATTTTATAAATTTTAAGTCTTATGAGAAAATGTTCTGTTCTGTTCTGTGCAACAAAACTACACAAAATATTTATATACAACATTGGATATATAATTTTGTCTGTGTAACATCTTAAAATTGATATTGAAAAATTCCCTAAATTGTGATGAGTGTACACTCAACTGAGTGAATGATAGTGAAACTGGAGCCTGAAACACTTATACACCACATGTACTTGTGAAAAGATTAATCCCCGACATAAATAAAAATTGTCATCATGAATAACTGAAAAATTGCTGATGTGACGTAAAATATTCAACCAACCACTTCAATGAAATTATACGCAGCTCGAACAAATATAACAAGATCATATCATAAATCAAAAAAATAATTTATTAACTATGAATTAGAGCTGTCATTGACATATTAAAATAAAATCCCTGAACAAGAATTGAAATATCTATAAAAACAACTGACTGCCACATTTGGTTTACATTTGATTTAACATTATTTACACAGTATTGGTATTTATCTTAATATATCAATGACAGCTCTGTGTATGCATGTGTTTGTGTATGTGATTGTGCAGATGTTGTGTGCATGTGTGCATGTGTTGGTGTATGTTTCTTCTGTCAATGTAGGTTGTACTGACATTTCTACTTCTCTCCTATTAGTTATCAACAACCATCTTTGGCATTTTGTCCTCCCAGCAGGTCAGCCACCACTAATGAAGAATCAGACTCGATGACCAAGGCAGAGCATTTCTCCATTAACTATGGTACATTGATGTATGTAAAAAGACCAAAAATCAATTTAGGTATGTTTTTCGATGAGGGTAAAACTTGCCCTTTACAAATAACGACATAAGTTATTGGGGATAGAAAGTGATTTAAAAGAAAGAGAAAGAAGGTTAAATGATTAGCAATGGACATTTTAATGTATTAGTAAAGTGAATGTTAGCTAAAGGATTGTCATTATCTGGCCATCGTTAACATAAACATATACAAAATGTATATATGCTAAATATTCAATTTCGTTATACATCAATGATACCAAGTTAACTTCAAAACACTAAACCCCAATTTCCAAACCCAATCCTCCATAAGCGATGACATGACCAAACTGCTAAAAGGACAACAATCCAATATTGATGTTGAAAAACTGCTAGGATTGAAGTGGAGCAACCAGACACAAACTAACAATGAAGGAAGAGAACAATAAAAATTATACATAAATAACAGTAAAAATTACATGTACTGGTCTGTTATACCTTAAAGAGTTACAGAAATTTCTCAATGCATTTGTTATCTTATAGTGTTCCTTAAAATATTGTCCACTGTCCTATCATAATGACCAGTAGTGTCCACTATCCTATCATATTGACCAGTACTGTTTGTAAATAGGCTTGTATTATATCCAGTTCCTCAGAATGTTGTACTTAGAAACATTATTAATTGACCAGTACTGTCCGTAAGGATTTCCATTTTATTTTATTATGATCCTCACAATATTAATTATGATAGTCCTTAGATAAACGAGTTTGTTTATATTCTTAATGAGTTCCTTAAAATGTTGTCCATTGTCTTCATAATATTGTCCATTATTGTCTGCAGTTTTATGGATATATTCTTGTCGTTCCTCAAATTAAAATGACCTGTGTTTATAAACTAAGCGTTTCCTTCATGTAGCTGTCCAGAAAATATATGGATCCATTCTAGATAATCTTTCCTAAAAATACAGAAATATTGATGTAAAAAGGTTATCATTTATTTAAAAAAAATAAAATGGCAAAGTATATAATTATTAATTAGGCCATAATAAGTTAATACCTAGATTTTTATCCCTGTCCGCCCCCTATTTTGACACCCGCCCCGATTTATTTTATTTTCGGATTTTGAACTCGTGTATGGTTTCCATTCCGGCTTTTATAACAAATCTGCTCACTCCATGAGCCATAAGGTAACAAGTAAAAGCTGACTAGTTTCCGATTGAGTTGTGCGTTGTAACAACGAAAGTAGAGTAGTGTATTGTGCTCCATGAGCCATAGGATTATACGTAGAAGTTGACTGGTGTCCGATCAAGTTGTAGACGAATTTTCAAAAATGAAAGTAGCGTGTTTTGCATATTGGCTGTAGCATGGTATTTATTATAACCACTGTAAAATCGGGCTTAAAAACAATCAAAAACTGGTATGGCTGCCAAGTTCCAGACACCATGATATTAATGGAATTATATAACAACTCGATCATTTACAGCAGTCTGTGGGAGATTCTGAAAAATAAAATAAAAAAATGAAATCCGTCCCCCGCCCCATTTTGAAAAAAAATTGGATGAAAATCTAGGTATTAATTTATTATGGCCTTACTAAAATACTTATTTAATAGTCTTATTTGGTTAGAAGTCCAATTAGCAAGGCTTCGTTCAAACATCAGCACACGAACATATAAAAATGTTACCTTTTCAATGCTCTATCATTGTACCTCACAAAAGGCATTAAAAAGCTAATGCACTATAAAAAAGTCACAATTGAACAAGACATACCTTTTCTGAAACATTTTTTGTACCTTTTTTGAATCTCCAATTTAATTACATTCTAAACCAAGAGTTTATATGCTGAACATTGTTTTTTTTTTAAAAAAAAGTTAACTCCACCAACCAATACCTGACTGCCTTGACTTTAGTAAAATACTCTTAACTCATGTTAAACAAAACATCAATTACCCCACTCATACAAAATATTATTATTAAATGAAAAAGGGAGATAATTTCATTTTTTATATTACCTTAATATATCTTTTTCTCTCTGATTCAGTTGTTCTTTTTTTTCTTCCTTGATTTACCTGATCAAATAATAATAATATTATCATTATTAATATTATCATTTATTATTATATATAAATGCAACAAAGGAATATATATTAAAATAAAGGCATCTTTTTTACTTAAATGAAACAAAATTTGATCAAATTATTAATTTTTTTTTTTTAATTAAAAATAAATGATTTTTGGTCATTTTTGAATTTTTTTTAATGAAGAGAAAAAGAAGTTTCATTATGAAGGCAAACATCAGTCTTTACTTTTTCTCACTTTTTGCATTTGAATAAAATTATATTAAACAGTTACAGTTCCTTATTACAATCCCATAAATAAATCTGAAAAAATGAAAATGACCATTTGACCTTGAAATTTAAAATTCAATAATGTGACAATCTATTCAACATTTAACATAACAAAAATATAATTATTTTAATGAGAATCTATTGATAAAAAAAAGGAAATTTTTAAGTTATTCTTAGCTATACAAATAACATCAAGAAAAAAATCACTGGAAGCATGATGTTTAAATCATGACCTCTCCTACATTTGTGCAGAAGAGTTAAAAACAGGAAAATATATATTACCCTATCTGTAGAAATTTGGGTATTTTGTTCTCATTGTCCATATATCTGTGAAGTTTTGGTTCTATCTCTTCATTTTGCTACAAATTCAAAGTTTTTGCATCTGAATTTTCCCGTTTCTGACACAATCTGGCTTACAATGTTCCTAGAAATATTGTCAATTGTCCTCAACATATTGTCCATAAATGGGTTTTTCATGATATTGTTTCCCAAATGTTCATTGTTCTCAACATATTGACTATTGTTTGTAAATGCTTTTGTATGATACTGTTCTCCAATCACTCATCATTTAATAAATTTATCTATAGGTTGGTATCATAATATATCTTGGTTGTTTTCCTCAAAATAGACTGTTTTTTTTTTTTTTTTTTTTGTTTTTTTTTTGGTTTTTTTAATATATATCTAAGGGCTTCTTTCTTGGTGTTTTAATGAAGAAATGAATGTAGTGTTCCATGCAGTTTCCTAAAAATTTAAAAAAAAAAAAGATCAATATAAAATATAACACATTTTTAAAAAAGATTCAACATGAAACAGTTATTTAAAAAAGCCTTGTATACAGGTTATGTTTTGTTAGTTGTAATGTATTTGGTTATCTATGTACTTCTCATGAACAAGGGTGTCAAGTTTTATAATAAAAATTTATCAAATGTTGTTAAAATTCACTTTATATCATTCAAATTAGTTCAGAAATGTATGAAATGACTTTTACTGAATTTTCTTCCAATTGAGAACACTGGAACAAAAGTGCCTAACAGCCTAGGTTTGAATCTCCAATTTGGGTATAACCTATAAAGCAATGAAGCTTGTCACTTCATTCCTTTAGGGTTTGCAGTGTCTGAATGATTGAGGTATAATTTTGGTGTACCAAGGGTTAGATTTCTCCTTGGTACTGTAACATTGCAGAAAGGGTGCTAGTACAAAAGGTTGCCTAAGTATGCACTAGTACATTGCATACACATAGACAGAATTATGTTTGAAGTAGAAGTTTAAACACCAGCAGATTCTAACCAAGACTTAAAAATAGGATAGCGAGTTCTTTTGCCAGGCACTCAGCATTTAGAAATGAGAACACAGGGTCCTTCAGAGAAAACCTTAACAAGAGGCCCAATAGGGCCTGTGATGCTCAACTGGCTGCATATGTAAGACAATGTTTGTTTATTGTTTGTAATGCTGTTTAACATTCAACTCAAGAATATTTCACTTGTATGGAGACTGTCAGTTTTGGAAATGGTAGAGGACACTGGAGTATCAGAGAAAACCACGACCAAGCAGCAAGTTAACTGACAAACTTTCAAAGATGAAGTGCTAGTGCCACTGGGACGTTAATGCGCAATGTCAGGGGTGAGAGGTGCTGTGATCCATAACATCAAATGCTTAAGACCACTCGGCCACTTTGGCCCCTGTGAGACAATGTGATGTGGTTACCATAATTTGTTCATCAGCTAAAGATGGGAAATAAATTGTGCTTATGACCAGTTTTGCTTCATTGAAGCCTACTTTGGAACACACACATGCAGGCACGCTTGGCCATGCTATAATCTCAGCTGAGTTTAGCCAGTTGAGCTTAAAATGGATCCACAATGGCTTTTTTTTATGTCTAGTAACAACAGGCATCTTGGACTGGTACAAACTTTTTTCAGGCCAATGTAGGAATCTATATATATTTTTGCTATGGAAACCAATTGTACACATTTTCATCTACTCCTTCTAGGGATCATTCCTGCCAAGTTTTTTTTGCTGTTAACGGATGGACGGACACACACATCATGCCATTAAACTTATCATGTCTTTAGCCAGTTGAGCTAAAAACTAATGCCCCACATCATGGTAGTCATGGCACTAAAGAACCCTCCCTACACATTGCCCTGAGCTCACTTCAAAGGTAAAATTTTCTGCCACTTCACCTATAGCTGGTGATGTCTCAATATAAGTGAATATTCTTGACTGGGACATAAAACCCTAATTCAACAATGAATAAATCTTATTACTTCAAACTACTTCAAATGAATTATTTATAGTAGAAAAAGAATTTTAATTCTTATAATAATTACCTTATTTATTTCCATCTGTTGCTTTTTTTATCTTGATTTACCTGACCAAATAACAATTATAGTTTCATTAAAGATATGAAAATACCATAAAGGTATATGCTGCAGTAATTATTTTCTACCCCCAGTGTGTTTAAGAAAAATAAAATTCTGCACCACTGTTGGGGTTGACAATAACAACATAAATGCTCAAGTTTTTTTTACCAGAGTTAGACCAGAATATGAAGTATTAATGTGGTCATGCTCAGTTTAACATTTTATTATGACAGTAAAAATCCTCGATTATTTTAAACAGCCTGTGTATCATTCTCTCCAAGTTAAAATAAAAATATGAAGTTTACATTTTTTCATTCTTGTCCCTTGGACAAAATTGAGAAAAATGTTGAAAACGAAGTTTTTTGTTTATAAAAAAAAAGGTTTATTCTTGGTTATGAATACCAATAACTTCAAACTTTACAATTCTGTTTAAATCTCTGAATCATAAAACAAAAATCTATTATATAAAAAAAAAAAAATCTATTATAAAAAAAGATAATTCATTACCTAATTTGTGGGATTTTGGCAAATTCTTTTCTGTTTACTGTTCATTATTTCTTCATCTTATTTGTGACTATGTGCAGGATTTCTCTTCAGCATCTTATTTGTGACTAAGGGCAGGGCTTCTCTTTTCCTCACCATTTAATTTGTGATGATGGGCAGGGTTTGTCTTCAGCATCTTATTTGTGACTATGTGCAGGGTGTCTCTTCAGCATCTTATTTGAGACTGTGTGCAGGGTTTCTTTCCTTCACCATTTTATTTATGCTAAGGGCAGGGTTTCTCTTTTCTTCATCTTATTTGTAACTTTGAGAAGGATTTTTCTTTCTTCACCATCCTATTTGTGACTATGGGCAGGGTTTTTCTTTTTTTTTTTTTTCATCTTATTTGTGACTGTTGAAAGGGTTTCTCTTCAGCATCTTATTTGTGACTATGGGCAGAGTTTCTCTTCTTCACCATTTTATTTATGCTAAGGGCCGGGTTTCTCTTTTTTTCATCTCTCATGTGATGTGGGCAGGATTTCTCTTTTACTTCAGCATCTTATTTGTGACTATGGGCACCATTTCTTATGCGACTATGTGCAGTATTTCTCTTTCTTCACCATCATATTTGTGAATATGTGAAGGGTTTCTCTTCATCATTTTATTTAAGCTAAGGGCAGGGTTTCTCTTTAACTTCAGCATCTTGTTTGTGACTATGGGCAGCATTTTTCTTTTCTTCAGCATTTCTTATGTGACTATGGGCAGGATTTCTCTTCATGTAATTTTTTTTACTTCACCATCTCATTTTTGTATATAGGTCAGAGTTTTCTTAAACTTCATCTTTTTGTGACTATGGGCAGGGTTTCTCTTTTTTATCATGTCTTATATGACTATGGGCAGGATTTTTCACTATCTCATTTGTGACTATAGGCAGGTTTTCTTTAACTTCACCATCTTATTTGTGACTATGGGCAGGATTTTTCTTTATCTGTTATGTGACTATGGATGGGCAAGGTTTCTCTTTCTTTGCTATTTTATTTGTGCTGACGAGCAGGATTTTTCTTTTCTTCACCATCTCTCATGTGACTACGGGCAGGGTTTCTCCACCATTTCATTTGTGACTATAAGCAGGTTCTCATTTGTGACTTTGAGCAGGATTTCTCTTCTTCACCATCTTATTTGTGACTATGGGCAGGATTTCTATTTTCTTCATTTTATTTGTAACTATGGGTGGGTTTCTCTTTTTTCATCAAATGTCTAATTGTGGCAGTGTTCCATTTTTCTTTAGCATTTCACATTGTATATTAGAGACTTTGTGACAGGGTTCATCCGACATTATATTTTAATAGCAGGGCTTCTCTTCAACAATTTACCATCTATCTTAGCAACTTAGTGGGAGGGCTTCTCTTTTCTTCAGCATTTGATGTATCATTTAGGCAGTTTTCTCTTATACAACATTTAATGTATCTTGGAAACTTTGTGGCAGGTTTCTCTTCTACAGCATTTGACATATCTTAGTAACTTTGTGGCAGGGTTTCTCTTCTACAACATTTGATGTATCTTAGAAACTTTGTGGCAGGTTTCTCTTCTACAGCATTTGACGTATCTTGGTAATATTGTGACAGGATTTCTCTTCTACAGCATTTGATGTATCTACACAACTTTGTGCTTGGGTTTCTCTTCAAAAGCATTTGACATATCTTGAAAATATTGTGGCAGGGTTTACCTTTACAACATTTGACGTTTCTTTGTAACTTTATGGCAGGGTTGCTTTTATTCAGCATGTTGTGGCAGGGTTTCCCTTCTGAAGCATTTAATGTATCTGGTTTACTATGCGGCAGGATTGCTCTTATTCAGCATTTTGTGGCTGTGTTTCTTTTTTACAGTGATTTACCTTGGTAACTTTGTGGCAGGGTTTTTCTTATTCAGCATTTTGTGGCAGGGTTTCTTTTCTATAGTATTTGATGTATCTTGGTAACTTTGTAGCAGGGTTTCTCTTATTAGCATTTTGTGGCAAGATTTCTTTTCCACATAATTTGACTTGGTAACTTTGTGGCAGGGTTTCTCTTTTACAGCATTTGATGTTTATCTTTGTACCTTTATGGCAGGGTTTCTCTTGTATAGCAATTGAAGTTTATCTTGGTAACTTTGTGGCAGGGTTTCTCTTATTCAGCATTTTGTGCTAGGATTTTGCTTCTACAGCATTTAATGTTTCTTGGTTACTTTGCAGCAGGGTTTCTCTTATTAGCATTTTGTGGCAAGATTTCTTTTCAAAATAATTTGACTTGGTAACTTTGTGGCAGGGTTTCTCTTTTTCAGCATTTTGTGGCAGGTTTCTCTTTTACAGCATTTTGTGGAAGGATTTTCTTTCTACAGCATTTAATGTATCTTGGTAACTTTGTGGCAGGCTTTTTCTTTTTCAGCATTTTGTGGCAGGTTTCTCTTTTACAGCATTTTGTGGGAGGATTTTCTTTCTACAGCATTTAATGTATCTTGGTAACTTTGTGGCAGGGTTTCTCTTTTTCAGCATTTTGTGGCAGGTTTCTCTTTTACAGCATTTTGTGGGATGATTTTCTTTCTACAGCATTTAATGTATCTTGGTAACTTTGTGGCAGGGTTTCTCTTTTTCAGCATTTTGTGGCAGCAATTTTCTTTTACAGCATTTGACATTAACTTGGTAACTTTTTGGCAGGTTTCTCTTTTACAGCATTTGATGTTTATCTTGGTAACTTTGTGGCAGGGTTTCTCTTTTACAGCATTTGATGTTTAACTTAGTAACTTTGTGGCAGTGTTTTTCTTTCTCAGCATTTTGTGGCAGGTTTTCTCTTCTTCAGCATTCAACTATATTGGTAACTTTTTGGCAGGGTTCCTCTCATTATTTGATGCAAGGTTTTTAATTTAACAGCATGAGATGCATCTTGCTAACTTTGTTGCAGGATTTCTCTTTTACTGCATTTGACACTTATCTTAGTAACTTTGTGGCAGGGTTTCTCCTCTATTGCATTTAACATTTATCTTAGTAACTTTGTGGCAGGGTTTCCCTTTTACAGCATTCAACTTTTGTCTTAGTAACTTTGTAGCAGGGTTTCTTTTCTTCAGCAGTTGACATTATTATCTAACTAACTTTGTGGCAGGGTTTTTCTTTTCTTCAGCAGTTGACATTTTTATCTAACTAACTTTGTGGCAGGGTTTCTCTTTTACAGCATTTAACATTTATCTTAGTAACTTTGTGGCAGGGTTTCTCTTTCTCAGCATTTGACGTTTTCTCAGTAACTTTATGGCAGGGTTTCTCTTTTACAGCATTCAACGTTTGTCTTAGTAACTTTGTGGCAGGGATTCTCTTTTTCAGCATTTGACGTTTATCTTAGTAACTTTGTGGCAGGGTTTCTCTTTTACAGCATTGACATTTATCTTAGTAACTTTGTGGCAGGGTTTCTCTTTTACAGCATTTAACATTTATCTTAAATACTTTGTGGCAGGGTTTTCTTTTTCAGCATTTGACGTTTTCTCAGTAACTTTATGGCAGGGTTTCTCCTTTACAGCATTCAACATTTGTCTTAGTAACTTTGTGGCAGGGATTCTCTTTTTCAGCTTTTTGGCGTTTATCTTAGTAACTTTGTGGCAGGGTTTCTCTTTTACAGCATTTAACATTTATCTTAGTAACTTTGTGGCAGGGTTTCTCTTTTTCAGCATTTGACGTTTTCTCAGTAACTTTATGGCAGGGTTTCTCTTTTACAGCATTCAACGTTTGTCTTAGTAACTTTGTGGCAGGGATTCTCTTTTTCAGCATTTGACGTTTATCTTAGTAACTTTGTGGCAGGGTTTCTCTTTTTCAGCATTTGACGTTTATCTTAGTAACTTTGTGGCAGGGTTTCTCTTTTACAGCATTCAACATTTGTCTTTGTAACTTTGTGGCAGGGTTTCTCTTTTACAGCATTGACATTTGTCTTAGTAACTTTGTGGCAGGGTTTCTCTTTTACAGCATTGACGTTTATCTTAGTAACTTTGTGGCAGGGTTTCTCTTTTACAGCATTTGACGTTTATCTTAGTAATTTTGTTGCAGGGTTTCTCTTTTACAGCATTCAACATTTGTCTTTGTAACTTTGTGGCAGGGTTTCTCTTTTACAGCATTGACATTTGTCTTAGTAACTTTGTGGCAGGGTTTCTCTTTTACAGCATTGACGTTTATCTTAGTAACTTTGTGGCAGGGTTTCTCTTTTACAGCATTTGACGTTTATCTTAATAACTTTTTGGCAGGGTTTCTCTTTTACAGCATTTGACGTTTATCTTATACGTTTATCTTAGTAACTTTGTGGCAGGGTTTCTCTTTTTTATCATAGTAACTTTGTGGCAGGGTTTCTCTTTTATAGCATTTAACATTTATCTTAGTAACTTTGTGGCAGGGTTTCTCTTTTACAGCATTTGATGTTTATCTTAGTAACTTTGTGGCAGGGTTTCTCTTTTTCAGCATTTGACGTTTATCTTAGTAACTTTGTTGCAGGGTTCCTCTTTTTCAGCATTTGAAGTTTATCTTAGTAACTTTTTTGCAGGGTTTCTCTTTTACAGCATTTGACGTTTATCTTAGTAACTTTGTGGCAGGGTTTCTCTTTTTTATCATAGTAACTTTGTGGCAGGGTTTCTCTTTTGCAGCATTTGACGTTTATCTTAGTAACTTTGTGGCAGGGTTTCTCTTTTACAGCATTTGATGTTTATCTTAGTAACTTTGTGGCAAGGTTTCTCTTTTACAGCATTTGACATTTATCTTGGTAACTTTTTGGCAGGGTTTCTCTTTTACAGCATTTGACGTTTATCTTAGTAACTTTGTGGCAGGGTTTCTCTTTTACAGCATTTGACATTTATCTTAGTAATTTTGTTGCAGGGTTTCTCTTTTTCAGCATTTGAAGTTTATTTTAGTAACTTTTTGGCAGGGTTTCTCTTTTACAGCATTTGACGTTCATCTTAGTAACTTTGTGGCAGGGTTTCTCTTTTTTATCATAGTAACTTTGCGGCAGGGTTTCTCTTTTACAGCATTTGACGTTTATCTTAGTAACTTTGTGGCAGGGTTTCTCTTTTACAGCATTTGACGTTTATCTTAGTAACTTTGTGGCAGGGCTTCTCTTCTTAGCATTCAACTATCTTGGTAACTTTTTGGCAGGGTTTCTCTTATTCAGCATTTTGTGGCAAAGTTTCAGTTTATTCATCTAATGTCTTTTTGACCCTGGCAGGGATTATTCCTTTACCATCTGTCAATTGTATTTTTGTGACTTTGGGCTTTTTTTCTTCTAATTTTTAAATTTTATCCAACAATATTTCTTCTATCATCTGATTTCTTTGTGACTCAAGAGCTTTTTGAAATTTGTTTTAAAAAGTAATTTATATGGCCTTTTATAAGTTTCTGGTTTCATTATCATCGAACATTTTTATCTGTCAGATTTTATTTTCTGTCTTGTTTTTATATTTGTAGCTTTGTGGCAGCATTTCTCTTTTTAACGTCCAACTTTTCAATCATTGTGACTTCTTGGAACGGATTTTTTTTTCACTTTGCACTACATGACATTTTTATCTTTGTTACTTAGTGGTTTTTGTCCAGTTGACAATGACTTTTTGACTTAATCTTTGGTAAAGGGATTCATTTGTCTTCGCTATGACATCTTTTATCTGATTTTGTGACAAGGCTTCTTTATTCTTCACCTTTATCAATTCAGGAACCATTCTCTTCACCATCTGACATCTGTAACTAGATCTATCTGTGGTTTACTTGTTTCTTCACTATCTAATATTGGTTTTAGGCTTTGTTTCAGGGATTCCTTTTTTCATTACAATTCTGTGATTTCTGGGATTTTTTTCCTTAACAACAAGGCAAAAATTTTCTTTTCATTGTCTTATGTCTTTTTTCATCATAAATCACTAGTGTGTGGCAGGTATTCCTTTTTCTTCACCATTTTACTTTTGTATCTTCATCAGGATTTTTAGATTTGGGAATTTGTCAGGGTTTTCTTCATTAACTTATCTGGTTTTTTTTAACACTGAACATTGTGGTGATTTATCATGTTCATCGTTTATTTTCAATCTTGTGTATTTTCCTTGGCATAGCCTTTATCTTCCGTACTGACTGACTTTTCATGTTTATAATTTCTGGTAAGGTTTCTCTTTTTTCACTTTCCAACATATATCTTTGCTACTTTGGAGATTAATTTTTTCACTGTTTGAAACATATCTTTGACTGCAGGTTTCTGTTTTCTTTAACACTTATTCTGTTACTGCCCTCAGTATATGCAATCCTGCCTTCTCCTTCCCTCCTGTTGTAGTTTGTACCTGCTTCTAATCTACCCCTACTAGTTTATTGAATTCAATTAAGGAATTTTTGTGTTCAAAGTACTGCTACATCCAGCCGTCCATTCATCAATTTCAATTGTGTATTTTTGCAACCAAGGTGACACATCTGCAGCTGATCCATTTATCAACTTCATATTGGAACGCTGTCCTCTCTTCAGATGATCCCAACACCAACAATGAAGAAATGGACTCAGAAACCAGTGTAGTGTTTTTTCAATTAACAGGGGCACATTGGCGTATATAATAACCTAAAGCTAATTTAGTATGTTACTCGATGAGGGCAAAAATACCCCTTTACAAATACTGACGTTTTGTTATTGGGGACTGAAAGTGTGCATTAAGAAGAAGAAAAAAGGGGTTATTAAATTAGCACTTGGACATGTCACTGTATTAGTATAGTGACTGTAAGTAATGGGTCGTTTGCCATTATTTGATCATCGATAACATGTTAATGACCAAAAATTAAATTTTGTAATACATCAATGGTCCTTAGTTAATCTATTAACACTACAAAGATTTCCAAATCCATTTTTTCATCCCCACTGCGAAGACCAAAGTGTCGAGATTCGAGCTTTCCAACAGGGGAAGTTGACAAACTTCAATTGAAGTGAATTAACCCCAATAAACTGGTCTGCCACCAAGACCACTATACCCATATTGAAGTCGAAGAACTTATACTAGCCTTAGTTGAATACAATGGACTATTCCAAAAATTGAATTCTCAAAACTTTCGCAAGTAGCATAGAAAGGCCCAAACTACAACATTGAAGAAAGAGAAAAACAAAACATTACATATCCTGCCTACTGCCGTTTGGGGAATTCATGGTCTCTGCCTGTTCTCACTGACCATTCCTCTAGATGAACTTTGAAAATCATTTCATACCAAAGTTGAAAGGTCAATCTTCAAGTTCTTTCCTATTTACTCTGGGTTCTACTGATCCATGTTATATAGGTTTGTTTTAAGTCAGATTCCATGGGATGGCCTGAAAAAATAGAAAAACGTTTCTTGAATTAATGTTAAATCAACTAGCATACAAGTCTGGAAACTGAACAATATGTCTTGTTCTTGCATATTTACTAGAAAAATGAATAGGCTAAACTTAGATCAAAACAAGTATTAATCGAAATCTAGCCAGATTTGAATACTGAATACTGATATTTTTGTCATGAAATGTTACATTCCTCCCCCTTCCCCCAATATTAATAACAAATTAACCGAATATTAAAGAACAAGAGGCCCAACAGTTCCTGTATTGCTCACCTGGTACACTTAATTTAGCTTTTTGGCTTTTACTTTTTAAAATAAATTCATTTATTTAAACACAGTAAAACTTGCTAGCAATATCCTTATTCTGTGACATATAAAAAAATATTTACCATAAATATCTTTTTAACTGCCCATTTACTTTCAATGAAAGATGATTTCTTATATATAAAGTAATTATTTCCAAAATGAAAAATTTTATATGTTTTATCCCCGAGACTTATTTTCTACCTTTCAAATTTCAATAAATTGGTAAATAAAAGAACAAGTAATGGCAATTTATAAGTTTTTGCTATTTATAGTAATGGCAGCCATCCTAAATTTAAGATGGAAATGGCAGATGCAATTTTCAAATTTATCACCCAAGAACTAAATTTCCTTTCAAATGGTCATGCACTTTCAGAGGAAGATTTTCAAAGATTAAGACCAAAAGTACACCTTATTTGCATATTCTGCAATTACAGTGAAACCTGTCTATAAAGGTCACTCAAGGGATATGGCTAAAATGGGCTTTATAGACAAGTTCTATCATGGATCATCAAAATTTTTTATCTGAACCGTTCTTTCTTATTCATTTAGTACCTAAATTAAACTGAATAGAGCTAACCATGAAATTGTTTCTTCTATAACTTGAGATTAACCAAGAAATAAAATACATTTTTTAACATCAATTTATTTGACATTTTCGGGAATTTACAAATCCTTTGCACTACACTGGCCTGGTAACATTATTATGTCTAAATGATCTATTCTCTCTCTCTCTCTCTCTTTTTTTTGCTAGACGTGTTGCATAGTAAAGTTTTTTTCTTATTACACTTCCTTACACCTGTACCAACATAATTAGGTCACTTCAGACCCATATCACACTCTTGCTAATTAAGACTTTAAAGGAAGTTGTTACATAATGAATTACAAGGTTTAGTGATCAGAGCAGTGATTATATGTGTCATATGTAACTGTCAAATTTACTGCTTACATATCGTTATTAAAAATAACTATAAATTTTTTATATAAAAATTGTTCACAAACATGAAACAATAAAATATTTTTTCTGGTGCCGAATTTAATTGTAGTCATGCAACAAATATATTGTTGCCAAAATGACTTTTTACACTGGTGCCGAAATGACTTGATATCGCATCTTAGTACAATTTCCAAACTAACGAAATTGATGACTGTTAGCGGTAAAATGGCACAAACGGTTTATTTCTCAAGATACATTTGCTTCATAGTCTGATAACACAGCTTTGATTAAACTGATTTGGGTTCGTCCAACAACATAACTTCTGCAAGTTTTCTAGTACTGAATTTCTCCTTTGCAGATTTATCAAACAATTCTACTCGCTAAGCATTCTATGCATTCTGTTTACTATGACAATGAAAAAACAGCATCAAATATTACTTCATGTAAAAAAAAAAAAATTTTAAAAATGTCAATGTCTTATCAGGATGTAAGCTTTACTCAATATGGCCACTTAGATACATATAAACAGAATTGCATTATGGGATATTTTGTTTTATGCTGATTGGTTTCAGAAATTTCCGGAAACTGATGGAGTTTCCTAAATATTGCAAATGGCCGCTATAGACAGTTCTATTGAAGCTTGGGTTGGAAAAATGGTGGCGTAAGCTTTACTCAATATGGCCACTTAGATACATATAAACAGAATTGCATTATGGGATATTTTGTTTTATGCTGATTGGTTTCAGAAATTTCCGGAAACTGATGGAGTTTCCTAAATATTGCAAATGGCCGCTATAGACAGTTCTATTGAAGCTTGGGTTGGAAAAATGGTGGCGTAAGCTTTACTCAATATGGCCACTTAGATACATATAAACAGAATTGCATTATGGGATATTTTGTTTTATGCTGATTGGTTTCAGAAATTTCCGGAAACTGATGGAGTTTCCTAAATATTGCAAATGGCCGCTATAGACAGTTCTATTGAAGCTTGGGTTGGAAAAATGGTGGCCGCTGGCTGCATAAGACAGTGACCGCTATATAGAAGTGAATTAAAGAACAAAATTTATCGGGGGAAAAAGATTTGGCCGTTAAAGACAAGTGGCGGCCAACTGTATTGCAAAAATGAAAAATTGTACAGAAAATTTAATTTCATGTTTTATTCCTCAGCATTTATCTTTTATAATTCTAATTTCAACAAAATCGGTAAATAAATGAACCTGTAATGGCCATTAATAATTTACATTATTGGCAGCCATCTTTGATTTCAGATTACACCAGATTTATATCCTTTCAATGCAAGGACATCCCAAACTGAATTTCCTTTTATAAGGCCATGTATTTTCAGAAAAGATGATTTTAAAAGATTAAAAGATTTAAGCTAAAACACAACTTCTTTGCATATTGTTTTTGTGAAAAAAAAATTACAATATAATAATAATAATAATTGTGAGCAGGTATTTATGAACATTTATCTATATATACGACATTGTCACACATCGACTTATAGTTTATAATTAAAATGACAGATATCCCGGTGTACCAAACAGAATTCAGTTTAACTGTTTATTAACGTTTTGTTGCATTGCCAATAACTGGACAGTTATGGAAAGATAAAAAGCAGTATGTTAACACCGTATTTTCAAATAAAAATTTTAATGTTTATTTCTTTACCTGTCTGATATGTGTTTATTAAACAGAAACAGAAAGTTGTTCCATGGTGGGGGGTGTTGGGGGGGGGGGGTGTTACCCTTTGCCGATTGTTGGGTGGGTGGGTGGGTGGGTTGATGTACCCTTTGCCTACTGCCGATTGACCCTACCGGCGTTTGTGGAGCCCTGATTGTGAGCATAATTTTTCCAGTTTTCATCTGGATTTTGTTTACATTGGCAGATGTTTGTTATAATAGATTATTTGTTATTAATATAATTGTAGGCATTTCCAATGTAGGGACGGCAGCAAATTCTCATGTGCATTTGACAAGGTCACAGTGTAGAATGTTTAGCCTTTTAAATCCACAATCAAATGAATATACTTGGTAACCACCCCCCCCCACCCTAAAATAAATATTAGGAGCTAGATGTACAAGCCAGAGCCAGAGCCAAAAAACAAACACACAGTTTACAACAGTATACAATAATATGACCCATCACTATTGGTGATGGGTGTAAAATAAAACATTTAAACATTTCAAAATGAAAGTGTTAAAAATAACAACATACTTTTTATAATATTCAGTCCTTGCATTATTTCTTATCCTCAGATAAGGTTGTCCTGTCCTAGCATTTGATGTTAACTTCTGCCTGTTAAATATAAAATATTTCTGTTATCAGCAAAAATTAGAGCATTAACAGTTGAACATAACTGAGCTCATTTGTATAAACAGAAACCTCTTCTCTCTAAAATTATTAAGTTTTGGAGAATTAAGTACTTCAATGCCTTGGAGATAGAGTGGTCTAAAGTCACTCAGTGCCTAGGTTAGAATCTTGCTAAAGGTTACTGGTTTTCATGGGGCACTACAGGATTAGATGTACGAGCAAAAACCAACAGACAAACAGCTTACAAGAGTATACAATAATATGACCCATTATTTCCCACCATTCCGGAACTAGTTATATATATAATTCAATTTTGGCTTTGGTATAGAACACAATTACTCGCCTTCATATTTAGGTGCCTTTACTAAGCATTATGTTCTTTTCCAAAAATCTCCCTGAGTAATTTCCAGTAAAACTAGACATTGCATTTGAGTAGGGCTCAATCGCTGGGTAAGTCACCCCTAATGGTGGCAACCTTGTACATTAGAAAGTTTCTTTTCTAGAGTGAAAAATCAGTAGAGTGTGACAGTTATTATCTCCCTTTTTCAACCAATCAGATGTTACCCCCAAAAGACACAACAGCATGTCATAGGGAACAAGTGTTCAAAGTTTCATTACATTCTATCAAATGATGTTTCAGAGATGCTGTTTACAAAATTTCATTCAATAACTGAAAAAAAAAAAAAAAAAAAAAAAAAAAAAAAAAAAAAAAAAGGCACAACATGTCATAGGGAATAAGTGTACAAAATTTCATCACATTCCACCAAACCGTTTTTAAGCTATGGTGTTTACAAAAGTGTGGCGGAATAATAATAATAATAATGAGGGTAAATCAATAAGTCACCCAAACTATGTTGGGGGTGACTTAAAAATCGAAAATGTGTGTTAGAGCATTTTTTCTCAAATTAACAGTTTCTTAAGATGTTAGATTTTACACCAAAATATTTTAAAAGAATTTATTAAATAGTTAAGATATTTCACATGAATTACAAACTAATCACATAGCATTTTAGTCAATAATTTTATTAGATTTAGCAAAATTTTACCACCACCCCCCTCCATTTTTTTTTGAAAACATTTTGCCCCTAAAACCAAATAATGAAAGATATTTCATTATTTTAAAAACCTGTAATACAATTATGTGAAAGTTCTATCTTGGTGGAAGATATATTAAAATTTTTAAGAAACAATGAAAAAATTATCTGTTAGGGCATTTGCTCAAAATTCACAGCTTTTCTTTCAAAATGCAAGCTTTTACCCAAAAATATTTTAAAGATTTGCCATTTAATTCCAGAAATCATAATTAACTGCATAAATAAACTTTGGTTGCAAATTTAAATTCCTACAGCAGCTTTACTTGCAGACTTGGACTTCAATAACTTTTTTTCTGTGTCGGGCCAAAGGAGACAAAATTCAATTTTTCTTCTTGAAAAAATTATGTTTTTTAAAAGCATATTTGTTTTGGTATGAGTATATTCCAATATTGTAAGATGTATAGATTAAACAAAGAGAGATGCAAAGTGAGATGAACAAATTACAAGTCAGACCAACAATATTGCATTACCTTTACAAAGGAACTGAATATCGGTTTGGTTGATGCTACCATCCCAGTTCATTACTGCAGTCAGTGCTTTTTCTCGTCTTCATCATACAACTGAAAAAAAGGAGGCATGATGTAAATGAATTATTAAACAATAAGCCAATGGGCTTAAGGGTACCTGCTGTAATGCGAAATTCTTTTTAGCATAAATGATTTATATGCCTTTTTTTTTAACAATATCAAAAACCACATTAAAATTGTTAATAGCAGCTTGAAATCCTCATTTTGTAACCTTCCCTTGAAAGCAAAGTGAAAAACTCATTTTGAGTTACCTATGTGTGGTGCCAGTATTTTGATGGATTGTGCCACAAATATTGTGAAAAACCCTGTATATTGCTATTTTTTATTGTTTCTGTTGCGACAGAAGTTTGTTACATGGTTTGTTCAAGTAAAGCTTCAAAACATCTTTTAATTTTATATATAGTTTTATTAGAAAGGATAGGGATGTCAATTTGCTTGTTATAAAATACGTATTTGCTTACCTGGATTCTTTATTCCACATGTCCACCTGTTTACCTCTTATTCCTAGGTTCATCTGTAGTCCTAATCTATTGTTGTTGGGTCCATCCTCAGTCCTTATCCAATCCATTGTTGTGGGGTACATCAGTAGTCCTTAACCATTGTTGTGTGGTCCATCTGTAGCCCTTATCTATCATTGTTGGGTCCATCTTAAGTTCTTATCCATTGTTGTGTATCTGTAGTCCTCATGGAATCCATCATTTTGTAGTCCATCTGTAGTCTTTATTAAATCCATCATTGTGTGGTCCATCTGTAGTCCTTATCCATCGTTGTGTGGTCCATCTGTAGTCCTCATTCATTGTTGTTGGGTCCATCTGTAGTCTTTATTAAATCCATCATTGTGTGGTCCATCTGTAGTCCTCATTCATTGTTGTTGGGTCCATCTGTAGTCCTTATCCATTTGTGTGGTCCCTCTGTAGTCCAATGCTGTGGGGTCCATTTCTGTAAAAAGCAAAAGAACATACAGTCTTTAGACTCAATACTTTCTCACTATATGCCAACAGATCTCACTACTAGAAGTTTTCAGTTTATTTCAAAATACGAAAGAATTGGTAGAACCAATGGATGCTCCCCAAATAAAGGCTAGTTCTAAAGGGGCTATTTCTTAATTTAAATATGTTTGTTTGTTTGCAAAAGAAAGTAATTGTGCACTGCACTTCTTATCAAGATCTATCTATAATAGCTTTAAAGGTATGCTCTGCACAAAATTTAAGTATAAAAGATAGCAAAGGACAAAAGCTCTTTAATCAAATGAAATAGTTATTGTTCTTGTGCACTACTCATTAAGCCCTATCTACCTATGAAGTTGCATGTTGATACCTTTTAAAGGTTCTGCTCCAGACAAAATTATAATGGACTGACAAAGCAACAACTATATGCTCTCCTTTGTACAACTGTCAATTTTATTAATACAGACAATCATAGAGTGACTGGACGTTGAATATGACATAAATAAATTCCAAAGGACCTAGTGTCCATAAATTCATTTATAGTCATAAGGGGTCTTGGTTAAACCTCTAAACAGAAACCTATCAAAATTGATTTTTCCCAGTCTAAAGGACCATTGGTTTCTCTGAAGTTATACTTCATTTATTTGGCAGCAGACCCTTGCTTTTAGTCGACATAATATTCCTTTATGCCCAGTGGTATCTTGTAGTAAACACTTGCTTGATATTCAGTGATATGTCACAGCAGACCTTAGCTTTATGCTCAGTGGTATCTCATGGCAGACCTTAGCTTTATGCTCAGTGATATTTCATAGTAGACCTTAGCTTTATGCTCAGTGATCTTGAAGACCTTTTCTTATGCTCAGTGATATCTCACAGCAGACCTTAGCTTTATGCTGATATCTTATAGTAGACCCTTATCTTAGTTCAATTGTACTTACAATACTTTTTTTAATTTGTAAATTTTGTTTTTAAGTACTCATGAGAAATGTGTTGCAGTTTTAAGTAAAAAATATCTGTTTTTACCACTGTTGTGGCATCCATCCATAGTCCTAATCCATGTTGTGGGGTCCATCCAGAGTCCTAATCCATTTTGTGGGGTCCATTGTCCATTTCTGTAAAAAGCAAATAAAAAAAAGTTACAAAATGTCAACAAACTAATTTTACATGGATGCCCATGTGAAAAAAATAATTAGCCCTCTTACGGCCAAGAAAAAACCTATTTGCCAGCAGATTTTAGCTCAGTGGTATTTAGCTGGTAGCATACCTCCACCTTAAGCTCAGTGGTATTTATCCGGCAGCAAGCCTCCACTCAAATTAAGTGGCATTTATCTGGCAGCAACCCTCTGCTCAAATTAAGTGGTATTTATCTGGCAGCAGATTGTTAAAGACTTAACAATGGGCTTTAAAATCTAAAACTAATGATGCCTAGTTTTTAGATCTTAAAAAAGGCAACTAGAATTCTAGTTATTCCCTGTGAAAAATGTTGATTTCATAGGTACTTTCACCGGACAAGTTCCTCTAAAACCTGAATATAGTCAGGCTTCTCTGTAGTACAAATAATCTCATAATGATGAGGTATATAACAAATCGTTACTCATTTTTTGCCATTAGAATGTATCAAGTGGTTGCTTAAGTTGAGATTTATCAATCAGTCTGGTCTCAAGGTGTGTACTGTCAGTCGTTCCTCGTCTCATGCTGTAGTTGATGCTTGGTGTCTCTACTACAGCCCTCTTGGTTATGATTTCAATATAGCATTTCACCCTTTCAACAGTTCAATATCAACACTTCTAATGCAGAATAAAATTCAAAAACTTAAATATAGCATTTTTCAAATTAACATAGATACACCAATGCATATTAAAAAAGTCAAAAAAAAATCAACTTAGTATGTTTCTCAATGAGGGTAGCGGTACCACTTCCAAATAATAACATAACTGTTAAAGAGAATGAAAAAGTGACTAAGAAGAAGAGAAAGAAAAGAATTATATGCATGATTAGCACTAGACATGTTAGTGTATTAGTCTAGTGGATGTAAGTAATGGGGTTTTTGCTATTATTTGGTCAATGATAACATGTAAACGCGTATTCACCAAATGGTAAATTTTGCTATTCATCAATGACCTATAATTAATTTGTAAAACACTATCCAAGTTTCTCAATCCCATTCCTTATCAGCAGTGTTGGGGTGAAACTGCTGAAAGGACAAAACACTATACTGAAATCCAACACAAGAAAGACTAAAAAATGAGCCACCAAGACCAACTACAAGATGAAAGAAGGGGTGACCAACAGCTATCTGAAACACACTCATTGAGACCACACTGATTAAATCTCTCCCAAACTTAAGACAGCCACTTGAGATACTCTACTTTCTCTCACTTTCTAGGTTCAAATCCCACTCTGGCATATTCTAGTAAGAGAAAGTTTGTCAGTTCACCTGCCACAGGTTTTCTCCGGCAACTCTGAAACTGACCCAAAAATCTAAGTGAAAGAATCACAACTGGGTAGAAAAACCACTTTAATTCATAAACTGACATTTTGTAAGTGAAAAAATCAAGACTGGGTTTTAAAATTACACTAATTTCATAAAGTGTACTGAAATGGATACTTAGCTTCGTTCTTCTTGGCAAAATGAATACTCTGTTATGATCTTTACATCATCAACTCCGTCGACAACTGGTGCTTGTACTTAACTTAAAATATAAAGAAATCAAAATTTTGAATAATGAGAAATTGTAATCTTGATTTCTACTTTAAATATCATTAGTCTCGAGAGCAAAATACCCCAACCCCACATCCATTTGTGACCTTGACCTACATACCTAACTGGTATGTGGCACAGTGGCATGTTTATGTACATTTTTGACAAGCACGTTAAAAAATCCATCCATATATTATTGCAGATGTGAGAGTAATGGAGAAGACAATTTTACATTAGGTCAGAGATACAGAGATTTGTTGATTTACATATACAAAAAGGCTGTAATTAACAAACAACAAACAATGCAGACACCATAAAGATTGATATGATGAAATGATATATGTTGACCAAATGAGAAATCATGGCATTTTAGATGAAAGTGACAATGAGTGTGAAACAAAGGAAGTGAAATGAGTGAAATGTCCCACAGTGATACATTATTGTTTCAAACAATAAAAAGCTTTGCATTAGTAAAAGATGGCCGTTATATTCAAATTTTGACGGAAATAGGACACTAGACTACCAAGAACATTGTAGAGAATTGACAATTATGAACTATTATCGCATGCTCCAAGCTCATAATAATCATCGTTAAACAATTAGAAGTTATCTAAGATGAAAAGATCAATTAAATAAACAGAGGTCCAAAGGATTGGAGTATCTTATTTCATGTCCCATTCATGACATTCATCGATCATGTGGGTGGCAGTTCTGGGTTAGTAAAAGCAACTAGAGTACACCGTACTTTAAGAAAGCCACATACTTACCTACTTCTAATCAGTTATCAGAATTTTCTTGCAAGATTTTATTTCAATATTTTACAATAAAATTTTTCAGAAAAATAGGACTGACCCTTGAACTTAGATCCTTCATTATGCAAGTTGTACTTTGACCCATTTTGTTGAAAAATTGAGGAAAAAAATCATACCTTGACACCCTTTTACGACATTGAACAGTTGTTGAACTTTGACCCTGAAGTAGTGAGTTGAAAAATTTAACATTGAACTGTTGTAGACTAGTTAAGTGTAAATTAGGTGCTGAATAAATAAAATTATTCTTACTCTAAAGTAACAAGCTAGGTAATGAAGCCATACTGTTATTTTTAATGTGTAAACTCTGGTTGGAGGTGCGACTATTTGATCTTTCTTGACTGTATGGCCAGCTGCTGTTTGGCTTTTGTGATTGTCCACCTTTACTCTGTGACTCACTCTCCTTGTCCTGAAATAAAAGTTTTAAAATAAGTTTTCATAAAATGACAAAACTTCTTGCACTTCTATGAATTTTCCAAGACAGTTAAGCTAAAACTTGTACAAAAGAATACAAGTATCTAAGTTTATTTTCATGGATTAGTGAAAACCATGATTGATTGATTGAATGGGATTTTACGTCCCAGTCAAGAATATTTCACTTATTTTGAGATGTCACCAGCTAACCCTCTTAACCATTAAACTTAATTAACAGAAAGGTCCAAAATCACTTTATTCTGTAATTTTAAGGCTTTCCTTGTCAATATAAAAACTCAGATTGTGGGTACAAAGATTAACAGATTGATGTTTTATGCCAAAGTTAAGATTCTTTTACTTTCATCAAGGCAGTCAGTTCTGGGATGGATGCAGGGTTCCCACAGATTTTTGGTGTAACAATTCAAGGCTTTTTCAAGGTCTTTCAGACAAAATTTTAAGGTTCAATCTAGGTTAATCTGTGTGTGTGGTGCAAGACTGACTTGCTATCAACACTGTTTAATCTGAGTAATATAATGCTGTTTTGTTTTTTTTTTTTGCACAACTGCCTGGTAGAGCCAAATTTAGTCAAATCTGTGAAACCAAAACCAGGAGTTTCATTAGTTAAAGATAATATTCAGTTTAAATATAATGATGATGAAACATAATTAAACCTCCTGTCATTATGTACAATGTTGATATTTGGAAGGCACCTGATTGTAATAGGTCTTAACTGGAAATCGCTTTTTTAATCAATTTAATTATGATGATCATTGAAAATTATGCATTGAGCAAGCATAACCACACTCACTTTTCTGACACCAATATAGACTGGTACCAGACAATTAGACAAATGATATTAAGCCCTGAAAAAAAAAAGTTAGGAGCTGAAAGGGTTGATATACTACTTACAGTCTTTAGGAGGTCTATGGGTTCCTTCTTATTTTTGGAATGGAGCCGAAGTTCCAATATTTTACTTAATCAGACTTCCTCATACATCAGTGATCGACTGTTCTATAGACAAGACTTTGATCCCTCTGTACAATACCCCTTATACCATCTATATGTTCTGTAAATAAAATACCATCCAAATAAAACAAAAAATAATAAAAAGTTATTAACCATATATGGAAGCCAAAGACCGAAACACAGTGAAACCTAATAGATAAAGACACTGACTTAAGATCTTTTTACATGTATATAGACAGGGTTTTTTTATAGCTACAATATATGGCAAATTGATCTATGTTTTTTCATTCTTGCATATCAATCCAGCGATCCTACTGCCAATTGAGAACAAATTCCACCCTTTACATCAACACATGCCTTACTTCATAAATTGTTTTAAAAAGGTTACTGTGTCAGTTGGTTTCTTGTACACAAACATGAAAATGTTTCTTACAATTTGGCATCAAAGAACAGACTTTGTAGTTTGTTAAATCAAATTATCAACTGTTTATAATAATCTTTGATGTACTTTCTTAAATCACAACCTAATAATTCTTGTTATTATCATTTATGTTATTTACACAAGTACTGACATAATACTGAAATTAGATTTTTGAAAAATAAACACTTTACTATGTTAAGGTTTTCTTGATGTCTTATGGTTCATGTTTTTCTTGTAGATAGTAGGAAGTCCACTAGTATACTACTGAAGTTGTTACCGGAGGAAAGTTCTAATAGCAAACTTACTCAGGATCATCAATCAATGGCAGACATGTCTGAAATGAAACAAGATGGATATCAGATTATACAATTTATTTGAACAGGTCTTAAAACTAAAATTTGAAACCAAAGATAAACCCTAAATAAACATCTTACTATTTGTACATCACATTTGAATCCAACTTTTAACAAATCCTAGTGTGATGTGTTCAGTTGCCAAAAGCTAGTGGGCTGTTTCAGGTGTTCTGTAATTCTAGACTATTCACGAACTGAGCACATCAATAAAAGTCAAATCTTAATAAGGAAGTACCATTACTACAATATATTAAAGGATTTTGTATATAAAACCTAAAAACGTCACAGCTAATTGCAGTAAAAGTAACAATTTTTTGTCTTTCTCAAGACATCTTTTTTTTAAAATAAATTTTCTCAAATTTATTTTTGAAAATTAGGAAAGAAAGAAAGATCGACTTGGTGGCTTAGTGGTAGAAGGTACAACTCAGGGAGCAAAAAGGTGTGGGTTTGAACCCCTGATGAATTTCACACACACACACACACACACACACACACACACAGTTTAAGGCATTTTTCTTATTGTGTTTAAAAACAGTAAACCATAATGTTTGATTTTCATATAATATACCATATTCTTTTTTTTTTCTCTCCATTTATCTGGAATGTTTAAACATCATACCTATGTCATCATTAAACATTAAAACAATTAGTTACAATACATGAATTGGAAAGTCTTCACTTGAATTAATATCTCAAACTAATATGCCAGGGCTCTACATTAACTTTTTTTGACACTTGTCCTGTTGGACAAATGAATATAAATTGCACTTGTCTGAAAAGAAAATGCACTTGTCCGATAATCAGGAGGAGGTAAAATGCTTCCCTTTCATGACATTTTACATGACATAAAATTTTCCAGTGGGATGTCAAAGTGTCTTTTCTAAAAGCTGAAGAACCAATGAAAAAGTGTACCGTTTTTATCAGCATATTTATCATTATCGCGGCATATTTTGCAGAACATAATCCCCAGCTCACGTTTCACTTTTGTTTTGAAAACCTAAACCCGGAAATTCGTTTAACCACTGATGTCTGAAATTTTCTTGAACGTTTCTGTTCATATTCCTTTTTCTTTTCTTTCCGTCTCAGCTTTTAGTTTTTTTAGTTGAAGGACCAGTAAAACCAAATTCAGTAAGATTCATGATCACAATGCCATCATGTTGTCAACAAAGCCGATCTTTTTAAACGCTTTATGCAAGGGTATTATAAATGTGATTTTTTGAAAATGTTTCAATGCTTTTGAATGATCTCGAACTTCACATGGAAGAGTACTGATTATACAAGTGTATCGATGTTATTGATAATAAAAAAAAATCATGGGAGTTGAATTGCGACTTCGATTTTAATTAGGATGTTGACTGACAATTAACGATTGTTTTTTAATTAAAATTTATTCTCTTCAAATTTCGACTTGTCCCATCGGACAAGTAACTGTACTGTTGAACTTGTCCGACGGCATATTTGGACTGGTACCGGGCTGCAATCGGGCAAATGATTAATGTCGAGCCCTGTATGCAATTGAAATTTTCAAAACCAATCCGACTGCATAAAGTGGCAATGATTTAATTTTTTTTTTAAATTCATTTATATATTTCTATGTTACCTGTATGGTTGTGATGGATTCAAGAAGTCTTATATAGCATCATATAGCTGGTTAAAAGTTTTTCAGACAGAGCTCTAAATGTAAATGTTTTTTTGGTTTCTTTTCAAAAATTTTTGTGTTCATCTTCTGTCATCTGCGTTGTTTCCATTCTGTTTGTTGGTCATCAATTACTCTGTGTATTGAAACATTATAAAACATCAGATATACATTTATTGTGAATGTAAATTTAAGTTATTTTTGTATTAATCACAAATATTCAAGGGGTATTCGATTAAAATTGGTATTTTTAAAAAAGCCAACAACAAAAATTCTCATTTTGTGGACAACATAATCATAAAATAAATAAATAAATAATTTAAATGGCCACAACTAGAAAAATTATTCAACACACACAACTAGTTTAATTTGTAAGGGACATAACTCCTAAAGTAATTTCCAACTGGAGCAATGAAACAATATGCAAAGTTTCGTTTAAAAATCATTTGAGGGTATAGGAGTATTGGCAGACTGAAGGATAAAATGCAATAATCCCTTGTCCAATATCTGTGCAGTACATTCTAGCATGTTTTTTAAACACGTGACTTGTGGACCTTGCTGTTCATCTGATAATCAGTGCAATCTTTGTATTCTTACGAAATGTAAATACAGATTATTGACCCCAAAAACTATTGCTCTATATCACAGCAGGCATGGCATTTTAGTGAACCCTACCTACACTTTGCCCCAAGTGTATTGCAAGGGTCAAATTTCTGGCATTTCACCTGTAGCTGGTGACGTCTCAATGTAAGTGAAATATATACTTGACTGGGATGTAAAACCCAATTAAATCAAATCAAATACAGATTATTATCAATTAAGAAAAGATATTTCAGGGCCAAGATCTTTATAATGTTTTAAAATAAAATTAAAAATTTTATTAAGATTAAAGGGCAACAACTCCTTGTTGACAACAACATAATTCTTACACCTACTTCAGTTATTTTAAATTCAAAGCCAAAAAATTGACAAAAATTTAAAAAACCAAAAAATTAAGTCATACCTTGACTTGAGATTTTTTAAGGTATTGTCTGGCTGGGTACCCTGTTTAGATATTTTTTAAGGTATTGTCTGGCTGGGTACCCTGTTTAGATATTTTTTAAGGTATTGTCTGGCTGGGTACCCTGTTTAGATATTTTTTAAGGTATTGTCTGGCTGGGTACCCTGTTTAGATATTTTTTAAGGTAGTGTCTGGCTGGGTACCCTGTTTAGATAATTTTTTTAGGTATTGTCTGGCTGGGTACCCTGTTTAGATATTTTTTTAAGGTATTGTCTGGCTGGGTACCCTGTTTAGATATTTTTTAAGGTATTGTCTGGCTGGGTACCCTGTTTAGATATTTTTTTAAGGTATTGTCTGGCTGGGTACCCTGTTTAGATATTTTTTTAAGGTATTGTCTGGCTGGGTACCCTGTTTAGATATTTTTTTAAGGTATTGTCTGGCTGGGTACCCTGTTTAGATATTTTTTAAGGCATTGTCTGGCTGGGTACCCTGTTTAGATATTTTTTAAGGCTATTGTCTGGCTGGGTACCCCGTTTAGATATTTTTTTAAGGCATTGTCTGGCTGGGTACCCTGTTTAGATATTTTTTAAGGCTATTGTCTGGCTGGGTACCCTGTTTAGATATTCTTTACTATTATAAATACAAGTCTGAAAGTGTGAAAGTTCAGTTTAGTTTTCTCATGAACTTTTGTTTCTCAAAAAATTGTCAAAATTTAAAACGCAAATGTTAGGTCATGACCAACTTTTTTTTATGTTTTTATTTTTAAACCATTTTTACTGTATGGGTACCCCATTTTCAATCATTCTAAAGGTGCTAAAGTTGTCTTTTTTTTTTTTTTTTTTTTTTTTTTTTTAAAAAAAACTGTCTTTTGGCATCTTAGAACTGACTACCTATATATAACTGAATCTTGAAGGGTCATAAATTGCTTTTACTCTGTTACAAATACTCTTGTCATAAATCTAACCGCCTCCATTAAAGTGAAAAAAAAATCATCACTTAGGCATAAAACATACTTCATATTCTAAGACCGGAAATATTTAAGTAGATTAGAAATATCTATAAACATATAGTTTTTGAGAAAAAATATTGTTCACCAACTTCACTTTAAACAATATTCACCTCTATTTGTAAAGTACATCTCAATGTGTGACCATGTTTTTATAACTTGCTGCATTCTGGATAATTGGTCTTAGAATCTGAATATCACGCATGTTAACGCGTTTTTAGATGGTAAATTATAGCGATACTCGACAAAAAACCTCAATTATTTACCAAACTTTAAATTTACACCCATGCACTAAAATGGTCTTTTGCTAATTAATCATGTTAATCAGTCATCGAAACATTTTTTACATTTGTTTCACAGCGGGGAACCTAAATTATCAATTATTGCAAGTACTTTTTTTCCCAAAAGAGTGATCATACAAATTGATTTCCGATTGCAAAGATTCTTCACACGGAAATGAAAATTTTGAAATAGATCTCTCTGTAAAAATTCTAAATTCCGTATATGATAAAATACATGCATTTGTTTGCGATTAAACTTTAAAAAAAAAACGTCAAACACATCATTAGGTGAAAAAAAGTTTTTAAGGAAAAAAACACCTTTGACAACTTACCTGGCAGCTTCACAATGAGCTTCGCGGGAAGTTTCCCGGGAGTATTGAGTGAGCTAAAATTTGATTGGTTCACTATATAATCCACTTACAGTTGTCCAATGTCTGGTGACGAGAAGTCGGCTATTTCATTGTGGCAGAGGGGAGGGAAGAAACATAAAATTGCATGTGTAATCTTTGCATTAAATTTTAGATAAGTTGATCCATGATTTTTTAACAAAATGTCGCGAAAAAATTGCGACGATAATAATGAGGATATTTTTTTTACGAATTTTGGTGACATATGAAAAGTTATTTTCTGAAAATAAAATCCTGTTATCCCTATGGTTTCATATAAATTCTTCTTTATAAGTATTGCACGTGCATATCGACTTCATCGTTGAGGTACCCAAAGGAATTTTCATCCCTGACCATTAGGAATTACAAATCATCCACACTAGCCAAAAAGTTAAATGGTTAAGGAATAAAATGAGCGCTCTGCAAAAATCATTTTCTCCACTTTGCCTAAAGCTGGTGTGGCCTAGATATAATGAAATATTCTTGATTTGGACATGGGAAGGAAACTCCTATTCTATTATTAAATAACATCTGCATTAGAATAAAAATTCGGAGTTTTGTAATGAAAAAAACATGTACTGTATTGGTAGGAGCAACAATCTTGCCCAGTGAGATTAAAGAAACTAAGGCTACCAACCCTAGAGCACCGAAAGCTAAGGGTTAATAGGTTGGGGTATACAAAATTGTCAAAACTATAGACAAAGTCAATCATATTGTTTAAGTAATGCAACTAATGGAGATACTACGGAGCCCCGTTAGTACCACAGACAAATAAATAAAATGAAATCGAGAACACGACTTTATAATTCAATTTTTAAAAGTCGTGCGCGCTCGATTTCCAAAATCGTGTGCTCGATTTCAAAAGTCGGGCTCTCGATTTACAAAGTCATGCGCTCGAATTCAAAGTCGTGCATTCGAATTCAAAATCATGCGCTTGATTTGTATGGAACTCCATTTTAACATATATTCAATTATTTATACCAATCTTTAAATAATTGACCCTAGGTACAATTCATTTGAAGATAGGTACAATTCAATTATACCAGAAGTCCATTATACCTAGGAACAATTCATTTAAACGGATAGAAATAATTGAGTTATACCTAGGTTCAATTCAAATGAATTGCACTTAGGAATAATTAAATTATACCTATCTTAAAACGAATTGACCATTAATGCTTTGAAGTTTTAACGTAGTAAAATTCAATTTACACCTATCTTAGAATCAATTAACGAGACGTATCAATTTCACCTAGGTACAAATGAATTATATCTCGGTACAAATGAATTATTCCTAGGAACAATTATTTGTTCCTAGGTATAAATATTTGAACCTAGGTATAATTCAATTGAACCAAGGTATAATTCAATTGAATCTATTTTTAAAATAAAATAAAAACCTAGGTGTAATTAATTGAACCTAGGTACAATTATTTGAAGATAGGTATAAATATAAATAATTGAATATATGTTATATTTATTTGCCTGTGGTACTAATGGGGTTCCATAGATTATACATACATACATACATACATCATAATAATTTTACATATATATATATATATATATATATATATATATATATATATATATATATATATATATATATATATATATATATATACGTTTGAAAGACGTGTAAACTTGATGATGTCAAAAAAAGGAAAACACGTAAAACCAAAGGAATACGGTTTTCTCGATTAAAAACAATTATAGTATTTGATTGTTCCTATCTCATTTTTGTTTGATTATTTTAACATTTGATCAATTATGTAATGTTACAAGTACAGAGAGTGCTCTATTGGTTGGAAGAACCTTACGGTAACAGCATCTCGCGCACTTTGTTCATTTCCGGTTTGCAATCATGTCGGACAAAATTACCGACGAAGAGTTGGCAGAAACATTGGAACGATATGGAGAAAAAGTGAAACTACCGATTGATAGAAGGAAGAGACCACTTCTCTTGAAAAAGCTGAATCACTTTAAAGCAAGAGAAAGACCTCCGCCCCAACTTAAAAAAGCGGCGTCGTACAAGCGTGGTAAACGTCCTGAACCTCAGGCGGCTGAAGAGTTCAGCTCTGAGGATTCCGGCTATGAGGACGAAACAGTTTCAGAATTATTCAAAATAAAATCTTTGGACACTTCATCCACATCATTTTATTCAAATACAGACACTCTTGAGTTATCCCCAAATAACTACAGAAGACCAATGCTAAGAAATAGAGCAAGGAATGATGATAATGGTCCGTTAAATTCATCTGTGGCTAATCATTCAAAACAACAAAATAAATCGTCATTATATCCTGATTTAAGTACATTGACAGGTAAATTTAGAGTTCAAAGAAATTCCCAAGGGATAAATCAGTCGGAGAGTAACATTGATTACAATGCTGAGGAATTCACAGACTCGGATCCTGATGAGAGCTTGTATGAAGTTGTTAATAAATCTATAAACACTACTTTCACTATTGAAAATAACCATGATAACCCATCAGATGGTTTAAATCTGAGTAGATATGGTGGTAGTTTGAAATCAAGAGCAGGGAAATCAAGCCAAAAATGGATGTATGGAGCACAGAAAGCAAGTCCAAAAAACAAATTACAAAATAATTCTTGCACAGAGGAAGATGTTACAGAACATGGCTTTAGAAGTAGTGAACAAAATCGACATTTCTACATACCAAGGGAGACCAGCATATCAACATGTATTGTGGCATTAGTAATAGCCTTCTTTTTAGCCATAACATTGACTTATGTCTTTATGAGAAGAGGTGAAATTGGTGATTTCATTTACAGTTTCAGCAGTTCATCAGGTATTGTTCCCTTAGTAATCTGTCTATGACATGAATTGAGATCAAAGCTCTTTTTGTTTTGTTTGTTGGTTTATTTATTTATTTATTTTTTTTTTTGGGTGTAATTTGTAAATTCATGTCAAAAATCAACAAAGAAGGAACAATATATATATACACATATATGGTGGGCATTTGCCATTACTGCAAGGTTTTAACTAATTGTTGATGAAAACAAAAGTGAAAGTACACAGATATCTTGAAATATACTACTGAGTTGCAAAATCATCAGGGAGGTGTAATTTGTAAAAAGGAAAAAAAACTTTGTTTTTTATCAACATTTTAACCTTGAAGTCTCAGGCTGATAAACCACAGTGATTGTCAGTTACCTGCAAATTGTTAAAGTCTGGCAAAGCCCTATTAAATCATGTTAATTGTCAGTTACCAGCAAATTGTTAAAATCTGACAAAGCCCTGTTAAATCATGAAAATTTGTAGCCAATGTTGGAGTCATACAGAGACTATAACACTATTAATCTATCCTTATGTAAAATATAGAACATTGTGACTCAAATGTTGATTGTCATGAACCAGAACAAAGCTTGTAGGTCATAAAAAGTGTAAATTTCTGATTTCTTTTACATGATCTACAAGCTTTTGTTTTGTTCATTTTATCTCTTTACCCTGAATATATAAATTGAGTATGCTAACGAAACTATCTACAAAGCAAAAAATAATTTGGATTTTGTGAAAATCTATTTTTCAAAGATTTTTTTTTAAAGTCATGCTCAACGTATTCAGTGGTTTTATTTTATTTATTTATTTATTTATTTTTTTTTTCATTTCAGCATCTGATAATCTGTTAATTTGCAGCAGTGACAAAAAGGATGAAAATGTCAAGGTATTTTAATTTAAAACCTTATTTATCATTTATTTAATATATCTCATAATTCTTTACACAACTGCAACTATTCTTTTCATTGGGTAATATAGAATTATGTAATGTTTACCAGTACATTTTCCATTTAAATAATATTATTCCTGGAAATTAGGGTAGAACAATAATCTATAATCTGTAAACAGAAAATTTGAAGTGCTAGTAGTGGTTGACTGGTAGAAACAAGTCTAGCTGAAAAAATTATGTTCTGATGGATAAGTGGTGTTTGAAACTACAGTTAAACAGCAAACTGCAAGCATGGCCCTCTGAAATTCAAATGAAGAAAGGTGCAATTTGAGCAAAACAGGTCCCACTAAGCCTCATGTTTTCCTGAAAAGAAACATTTCTAGTAGAATTTTCTAATTTCATTGCTAAGAGATCATCTATACATGAATTGCACTTTTGATTTTTGGATAATTTTAAGAAAATATTTTTTAAAGTTTTCTTCAATTTTCTTTTTTGTGTTTTTTTAAAAACAGTGTTAGCTTAAATTTAAAAATAAGATGTTTCATTCATTTTATTTTTTATTCTGCGTTGAAAAGAACCATAAAAAATGACAGCATCCTTAGAGATTTACAACCAATGACATTCTTGTGTATTTACTTAATGACATTAAAATTATTATCCAAAACAAGGATTTGATAAAAATGTGCCATTAAAAGAGAAACAATGGCAGTTGTAAATTAATTATTTATGGATATGAGACAATAATGAATTTGATGCTGTTTTATTTTTTCAAAATATTTAGGACTGTTACAAAACAGAAGACATCAACGAGGCTCTTAAATGTATTGGATACTTAGAAAAGCATTTGTCTAAAGTAGCTGGTAAGTACATGTATACATACAGTAGTGATGTCCAATCAGACAAAAATTCATAATCGATAATCGGAGAGGCATAATCGATCAATTAATCGATAATAATGGGAATTACTTAGTAACTGTACATTATTATTCAGAAACAAATAAAGCTGAATATAAATACAGTATTCAGAAACAAATAAGGCTGAATATAAATACTTTAATTGTAAAAGCCAAGTGTTCTTTTTTGTGATTGTAAGTTAAAGGCCAGATAGCTCCTTGCAATGATAGACTGATAGTGGCCAAAGCATCACACTGTAAAAAGTGTCTGGATAAAATATATTATCCGATCCTCGTCCGCCATTGTTGTTTTTAGTAGCAAGAACAGGAAAGGAAACAGACTTTACTACAATCCAGAAACTACTTGCCGGCGTCGGCGATGATCGATTATTTATCTTGTGATCGATTATTAGGATCGCTGCCCTGACAACGACCGACAATCGATCATCAGCGATAATCGCAACATCACTAACATACAGTATTATTAATTTTTCCAGAAAGTTGTGTTTTTGATTATAACCCTTGCAAAATTGTAGAAAAGTTTGGATTTATTTACTGTGGTATTCAGGTTTTTCAATATTTTGATCGATTGGTATGAGGAATTAATATACAGGTATGTTGGTACAACAAAAAGACATAATAATAAAACTTTTGCATCCTTATGAATAATTATTGACCACCGCGTACTTTTTAAAACTAAAGATCAAAATTACTTTATGGTCTGTAACTTTAGATGTACTTGTGATATTTGTAAATTCTTTTATCATGTTCTCATAAAAATATTGAAATTCAGTCAAGAATCTTTCACTTACATCGAGACTGTCAGCTCTGGGATGGTGGAGAAAACCACCAATTTTCAACAAGCAAACAGACAAACTTTCTCACACTAGGATCTGCCTAAGTGGAATTTGAACCTAGGAGGCCAGAGATGCTGTGCATGTGCTTTGGACCTCTTGGCCACCAAGGCCCCTACCAATGTATGAGAGTATAAGCCATTTGGATTACTAGTGCATTGGTGTTCATGATAATAAATCATAAACTAGAAGAGGGATAATGCCAACATGAATTGGCTGTCTACTCCCGTAAGATAATGTCTCAACATAAGCCTTCATTGTGTAGATAATAAACTAAATGGGATTGATAATAATGTATAATGTTTAACTATTCCCACATCGTGAGACCACTAATTCATCATAGTATAATATGATCATTTTAATTTTTAACAGGGAATGCTAAAGCGGATAGTTCACAGGAGAGCCAGGTTCCATTATCAAAGATAGAAAATTTGGTAAGTTCCACTTATGGTAAGAGAGATAGTGAAGGAAATTAATACACATTTTAGACTGTATATAATGGGATTTGCCAGGGCACTATTAACATGTGTAAAACGTCTTTTTAAGGAAAAGGTTAGCTTGTGTGTTTTGATATCTGATTGAACAATTGTTTCACATTAAGGTGTGTCATGTGTGTTGCTGGCAAATCCTGTTATAATAAGCTTTATGTTATATAGATTGTCTTAAAAACTATAGAATTGGAAATTACAGCCAGCCATGAACTATGGTTTGGCAATTAGAAAATTAATGCCTCTTTATTTTAGGCAGGACAAACTAGGGCTAAATTTTCAAGATTTTTGTTTTCTATTGTTTTAATGGGGTTTTATGCCCTGGTCAAGAATATTTCACTTATATTGAGATGTCACCAGATATAGGTGAAGTGGCAGGAATTTTTACCTTTGCATTGTGGTAAGTGCCATGTGCAGGGAGGGTTCTTTAGTGTACCAGACCTGCTGTGAACTGGAGCATCAATTTTAAGGTCTCCTTTAAAGAACCTTGTAACTGTCATTTCTAAATGCTAAGTGCTTGGTAAAAGAACTGTCACTACCTTTTTTCAAGTCTTGGTCAGACCAAACCTGGGTTCAAAGCCCAACCAACTACATACTTATTTTGAAGAAATTTGTGATGATATAAAATATGTTTAGCAAAGAAGTTAGTGCTGTTTTGACATGTTTTTAATCCAGGCAACTATTAATACTGATAAGTAAATTCGTAAGTCATATATTACTTAGTGCAGGTGGTTTTAACTGTCATTAACATTTATCATTTTTTATACATGTGTAGCTCACTGGAGAAATATTGACTAGCATATCTTATTTCACCAATAAAATGTGTTCTTTTTATCTGTTTAGCTTGCCTTTGCATCACATAAACAAAATATAAATGACATTTTTTAGAATAGTATTTCAAGTTATTTGTGAAAAGTTTGTCCTGTGCTAGTTTGTCCTTGATAACATGTGCTGTTTTTTGTTTCCTACAGATGAAAGAAAAAGAAGCTAAAGAATATAATTGGACATACCAGAAACAGGAAATTGTGTTTGATTTGATTATTCACAACCCACACTGGGGTCTAAAGTATGTTTAATTCACACACACACCACACACAGTCACACAAACACACACACACACACACACACACACACACACACACACACACACACACATTGATGCATCAAAGTGAAATTTATTAGGCGTTATCTCTTCATGAGATAAATCTCGTTACAAAATGTGTCAGTGCTATATAAAAGAATCTCAGTAATCTATAAGAACAATGCAGAATGTAAACATGCCTTGTCAGTGTATTATTACAGAATCTTAGTGTTTGAAATAAAACTCCTGACTTTCTGTCTGTAAAAGCACTTGTGTAGTTGATATAATGAAGAAAGCCAATTTGACCTTGAAACTGGGGGGGGGGGGGGGGGGTCAGATGTAAACCTATCATACTGGTATGTAAACTGTGTCTGAAAGTCAAAGTTCAGGTGTAAACCCGTCATATGTAAATTGTTTCTGAAACTTAAAGGCCAGATATAAGCCTGTCATATTAACAATGTTCAAGATGTTAAAAAAATTTCATTAAATAATTATCTTTTTCTAGAGCTTATGACAAAGACAAAACTCCTGCTGAAAAACCAGGTGAAGTTAGATATTTAGAAGGTTATCCAGTACTATCCTTATGGGAGAGGATTGTGACTTCGATATACAGAATATTCTGGGGGTTGATACTTTTACTTGTGTGTAAGTAGTTGAAAAGTATTCATTTAACATTTATTATTGTATAAGAAAAACTATTTTTTAAAGTGGTTTTAACTATTATCTTGTTAAAAGTAGAATTAGTTCTAAACTCTTAGTAGTGATTAAAAAAAGTTATTTAAAAGAAGTATTGAATAATGTTTGCCTACAATTTATGAACTGACGTGAAAAATAAATTGGATTTTGTAATAATAGTAATCCATAAAGAAATATTCACCCTGCTTGCCTCTTTTGCCTCAACTCCCTTGTGGTGTCAGAACAAAATATATTGTGCTCTTGCTAACAAGGGTATCATATGGTCAACTTGCACACAAAATTTTGTTAAGGTTACTTTAAAGGAGTGTTCAAATTCAATCAAGAGATTCATAGACAATAATTCTCTTGAATATTTTTATAACCAGAAGTTAATTGACGTATATTCATTGGTAATATGTGATAATTTGCCACAAATATCCATACTTGAATATGTTACTATTTTTATTTGGAAACAATAAGATTTGTTTAATTTTGGTCACAAGGGATAATTATTTTCATTTTCGTTTCATATTCACTTTCATGCTTACTGAAATATTCACATAAAACTTTTGTTGTTTCCAGGTATTGTGCTGGCTGTTGTTTTTATAATTTTTCTCAGATATCATCTTAAACGTGCTGAGGAAGAACAGGTTAAAGTTTATGAATTGGTTGAGAGTATCATAGGTAAGTACCGTCAGACAATCTCGGCTCACTTGTTTGATGTCTTAAAACATTTTCAGTAGAACTTTGGTGATTCAAATCAAAATAAAGTGTTAACTCTTAAACAATATTTAATCTAAAAAATCAACTCCAGAACCTTTTTCAATCCCATATTCAACTAAGGAACAATAATAATTTGAAAATCAAATCATTTAATCACAGAAACAACCCAAAACATTATTTAATCAAAATTCAACACCAAAACATTATTTAAGCCAAAATTTAACTTAGATCATTATTTAATTCCATCAACTCCAAAAATTATTTGATTGAAAAATCATCTCCAAAACAGTTACAGCTTCAGCTACACCTGGTATTCAAAAATCAACAAGAGAACATTACTTTATCCTAATTTATTTTAATCTTGATTATCATTGTTACCACAATGATAATCTGAAGACATATTAAAAGTCCCAGTAACATGTTCTTTAAGTAATCATAGTTTGTATTCCTTATGTATTTTTTGTATAAAACTACATTTATGTTGTGTTGTATATTTATATAAATAAATATATTTATATATATTTATATTTATATAAATTATCCTTAACATGTGATGTATAAAACTTAAAACTTGTACAGATTTAACACATACAGACCTATGTACAATGTATATTGCCCCAGTAACAAATACAGAGTACTGGGTATGTCTATTTATTTATAAAGATATTATGGTCACTAAATATTTAAATTTGAGTTTTGCAGAAATTTAAGAGTCGGTTATTGTTTTATTACAGATACCATTAAGAAGCAGTATGACCTGAGTGAAATGAATGAGGAAGAAGGTACCAGTTATACACCTTACATTGCTGTTCAACATGTTAGAGATCGTTTATTAGCTCCTTCACACAGGTATGTTAGAGATCGTTAATTAGTCCCGTCCCCCAGGTATGGTCTTCACTTCATCATGCAACAATAATATGGTGATTTGTTTCAAAAAACTTGAATGATTTAGTCATACTTGTTTTATGTTAATGAACTTGATAATGCATATAAATTCAATCTTTATTGCTTTAATCTAATGATCAAGTACACAGTTATCTCCCTTGGTCAGTAAATTTCCTCCTTTTGGCATGTAAACTTGTGTATGGACATGGGCTTTAGTATTATAGCTTATATATTTTACAAAGGGCAGATCATTCTTTGATCACTCATTTATACAGTTAT
The DNA here is from genome assembly GCA_029721355.1 of Tegillarca granosa. Classification (NCBI taxonomy): domain Eukaryota; kingdom Metazoa; phylum Mollusca; class Bivalvia; order Arcoida; family Arcidae; genus Tegillarca; species Tegillarca granosa. The sequence continues at coordinate 36,450,745 of CM056599.1, read as the reverse complement.
CTTCAAAATAAGATTTAACAGATAATATAAAAACAGCTGTGCCTGGAGCACATGATACGCCCGTCAGATATTTAAACTTCTTTTTTAATGTCTTAAACAAATTGACATTTAGCTGAAACATTTTAAAAAACAAAAGTAGCAAATTTATTTCTCAATGTTTAGTTACAAAACTTTTTGATTATAGGACAAAAATAACACAAAAGTTTCATAAAAAAGTTCAAATGATTTTTAAGTTACAACATGCAAAAAACTCTACAATGAGAAAACATAAGAATCTCAAAAATAAAAAGGAGCTCTCTGCCATGGATGCCATTATTACACAAAAGTTTCATTCAAGTCATTCAAAGCATTTTTCAGTTATTACACAACATGCAAAAAATGCCGTAAATATGACAATTAAAGTCCCATAACTCCGCAGTGACAAAAAAAAAAAAAGGAATCTCAAAAATAAAAGGGAGCTCTCTGCCACGAATACCAATATTTCACAAAAGTTTCATTCATATTGTTCAAAGCATTTTTGAGTTATTGTACAACATGCAAAAAATGCCTAAAATTTGACAATTGAAGGCCAATAACTCCGCAACGAGAAAACATACGAATCTCAAAAACGAAAGGGAGCTTTCTGCCTTAGATACAAACATTTCAAAAGTTTCATTAAAATTGCTCAAAGCATTCTTGAGTTAGTGTACGACGTGTGGACATACCGACGGTAGGACGGACTGCGCCATACCATAATACGTCCCGTCCAGGGCTCAGGAAAACTTTGACTGAGGTGTCGGACATTTTTTCAAAGCAACTGCACCACCGATGCCGATGCAGTGAAAAGCAAAAAAAAAAAAAAAAAAAAAAAAAACGCTATTACTGGCTGTGTATTTTAATATTTTAAGAAGATTTTTAATATCAATTTAGTAGATTTTAAAAAGGGTTTAACTACCACGTTATTTAAATATATATGGTCAGACTTATGTGTTGATTTTGAACTGTCGGCGTTGACGACACATGGTTTGACGGCCATCTTTGTTTATTGACAATCGTGCATTTCCGTTTTCCCGAAGTTACACGAACTTTACTGAACCTCATTTTGAGACCTCTTTGATTTTATTTAGACTTTTTAAAAATTATTTGTTTATAACTGAACAGTTTGCCAAGACCTTACTATGCGCGTTGTATAATTAATATTATTTAACATCCCGCGTGGAACCTCTTTGAAATAGTCCGACGACCATGACCTTCAGTTAACAGGTGTTTATGGCTTCCGTCTGTCAAGCAATGTGATTACTTAATAAACAACTTATCAACAAAAGTAATGATGATTCGGACGATGTAACAAAAGGAACAGATTGAGACCATGGATTTTAACTGATTAATAAACAAAAGCCTAATTATTAGATCTGTAGTGTTTATTGAAAATGATTGACAGGGGATAGCAAAGAATACTCGAGTAAAATAAATTTAAATAATGACCGATAAACATATTTATTTACGTGTCCGATTAACTGAATTCTATTTTAAACTAAAAATGTCCGACAAGCTACATTTCACATCGGACAAAAATATTTTTTGTCGGACATGTCCGGCAAATATGACCGTTTCTGGACCCCTGGTCCCGTCATAGACGGGCGTATAAAAATACATGTTTTCGTCATTTTCCAGTGGTTCTCCATAAAACCATATTTACTATGAATAGTTGGTGTTAGTTGTGTTATAGTAAAAATGACCATGTAGGTTAATGGTTTTTCAAGTGATTCAGTGGTTCTCCATAAAACCATATTTACTATGAATAGTTGGTGTTAGTTGTGTTTAAGTAAAAATGACCATGTAGGTTAATGGTTTTTCGAGTGATTCAGCACTTGCACTGACTTTTTTGCCAGTTATAGATACATCAGGGGTCCCAAAATGGTAATATTTGCCGGACATGTCCGAAAAAAATATTTTTGTCCGATGTAAAAAATATCACATTGTCAGACATTTTTAGTTTAAAATAGAATTCATTTAATTGGACACGTAAATAAATATGTTTGTCAGTCATTATATTACTAGAGTATTATTTGCTATCACCTGTCAACCATTTTCAATAAATACTACAGATCTTATAATTAGGCTTTGTTTATTAATCAGTTAGAATCCATGGTCTCATTCTGTTCCTTTTGTTTCATTGTCTGAATTACTTTTGTTGTTAAGTTGTTTATTAAGTAATCACATCACTTGACAGGCAGAAGCCATAAGATAACAAGGGTTGGTCCTTAAAGTTATGGTCGTCAGACTGTATCAAAGAGGTTCCATGCAGGAAGTTAAATAAGACTACAATGTGCATCGTACGGTCTTGACAAATGTAAATAAATAATTTAAAAGTCTAAATACATTCAAAGAGGTCTCAAAATGAGGTTCAGTAAAGTTCGTGTAACTTCAGGAAAATGAAAATGCACTATTGTCAATTAACAAAGATGGCCATCAAACCTTGTGTCATCTATGCTGACAATACAAAATCAACACTATGTGTACCATGGGCCCGGCCAAATGTACCTAATTAACCTCAACGTAGAAGTTAAACCTTTTTTAAATCTATTTGATATTAAAAAAATTAAAATCTTTTTAAAATACATCGTCACAGCATTGGTGGTACGGTTGCTTTGAAAAAATGACACCCCAGTCAAAGTTTTCCGAAGCCCTGAGATACATGTACTCAGGTAAATGAAAATCAGAACTCTTTATGTACATGTACATTTGCATTCTTTGAAACCTATGCTATAGTTTTGCATATACATGTATCTCAATGAAGACTTTTATTTTTTCATATTCTAAATGATAAATTGCATTGGTATGAATTTTGCAAATTCAATAATAATGCCTCTCATTAAGGAGGGGTTAAGTGACCTGAGTTGTCATAACAGTGGACTTGCAGATCATAATCTCTCTCTCAATATAAGTTTGTTCTTAACTCTAGACAGATTTTAGTGCAGGAAATAGCTTTTTGCTAAAGAATTGCAGTTTTCTCCTTTTTGAATTGACAAGTGAAATAATCTTGAATTAGGTAAGTTGTATGTAACACTATTTCAACACCCAGCATCTGTCTATTTGATCAATTAATTATATTTAATTTAGGTAATCTTTTACAGGAAAAAGCTGATGCCTATTTGGAATAAAGCAGTGAAATTTATTCGTGAAAACGAATCTCGTGTTCGATTTGAAATTCAGACAATACAGGGAGAGGATTTTGAGGTTTTTAAATGGATCCAGGTAAGAAGATTAATCAATATTCACATTCATATAACAAATTCATAAAGACGAATTTAGCAATTTGGTTATTCTAAACTCGGAGATTTTTTAATACACTGTTTCCTTAATGTTATATCAAGTCTGCCTTGATCTTTATGTTTATCACATCAACATATTCTAGTTTCATTGTATAAATCAACTGGAAGACTCTACTTGGATAGGAACCCATTCTATCACAAGATTTTACTTTTGCTCTTTGATAAAATCCAAATCCATCACTGTGTTAACACATTTCCTTTGACCAGGACAAGGATTAGGATCCCAGACCACCACAAGATTTACCCCTGCTCTTGAATAGAATCCATCATAAGATCAAACTCTACTTTTGGATAGGATTCATGTTCATAACAAGGTTGAGTAGGATTACAGACCATAAAAATAACATCTGTTCTTGAAAGGATACCAGTTCATCAGAAAGTTAACCCATTCCTTGGATATAAGATCCCAGTTTGTCACAAGATTAACCCCACAATTTGATAAGATCCTAGTCTGTTATAAGGTTGAATAGGATCTAAATTTATCAAAAAAAGTTAACCTCTGCTCAGGACCTTTCTAAGCAGCTTAGCAGGATTCTTTTTAAAATAAATATGACCTTTTTATTAGCTCACCTGAGCCGAAGGCTCAAGTGAGCTATTCTGATCAAAATTTGTCGTCATCGGCGGCCTTGTCATCGTCGTCGGCATCCGCAGCGTAAAATTTTACATTTTCAACTTCTTTTCTGAAACTACAAGGTAGATTTCAATGAAACTTGGTCAGATGCATATATGGGCTAATGCAATTCAGATTTGTTCATGACGTTGTCCTGGCCTCCAAAACTAGGTCAAGGTGACCTATGGTTCCAAAAAACTTAAAAAATCTTCTTCTCCGAAAGCAATGATGGGAGAAAAAATCTGATGTGATATTTGGCTTCTCTAGGGTCTTAAGCTTATAAATTGTTCATTTCGTGAAATTTGGTAAAAAATTAGGTTACGTGTTTTTGGGTTTAATTTTAAAAATTTCGTAAAATGGATTCAAATTGTTATAACTTGACTATATGAATAGATATTGACATGGGGTTTTCAGTTTTGACTTTTTCTTGAAATAACCGTCAAATAGGGGTCAAGGTCAAAGTTCAAAGTCATGACCTAGTTTGTAATTTGTGCAGTTTTAGGCTGTTTTCTTCAAAATTTTAAGAGATATATAATATCAAAACATTGTTAAAATGTTCAGCATGACAAAATGTAAAAAGTTACAAAGTTTCATAACTGTATGATAATGCATGTAGGAGTTGTTGCCCCTGAAATGTTATTTTTTTTGCTAATAAAAACTAAAATTGTGCATTAGCTTGAAAACTATAAACTTTTTGTATAGGCATGTATGTTAGAATTTTGTAGGTATTGACATGATGAACATTTTGATATATGGCTCAAGGTCATACGTTCAAAGGTCAAGGTCAAAGGTGCATAAAAAGACTGAAATTGTTAATTATCCTGGAAACTATTAACTTTTTGTATTGGCATGTAAATTAGAATATTGTTGGAATGGATATGGCGATCATTCTGATATGAGATATAAGGTCTTACATTTAAAGGTCAAGGTCATAGATGCATAAAAAGACTGAGATTGTTAATTATTTTGAAAACTATTAACTTTTTGCAGAGGCATATATATTAGAATATTGTAGGTATTGATATGACAATCATTCAAATATGTGACTCGAGGTCATACATTCAAAGGTCAAGGTCATGGGTGCATAAAAAGACTGAAATTGTTTATTATCTTGGAAACTATAAACTTTTTGTATTGGCATGTATATTAGAATATTGTAGGAATTAATATGGCAATTATTCTGATATAATATTCAAGGTCTTATGTTTAGAGGTCAAGGTCATAGATGCATTAAAAGACTCAAATTGTTAATTATCTTGAAAACTATTAACTTTTTTATAGGCATGTATATTAGAATATTTTATGTATTTTTGCAAATGATTTTGGATATATCCTCAGGTTGGCCATATCCTCAGGTGAGCGTTAAGGCCCATGGGCCTCTTGTCTTAAGATAGACTTCTTATGTATAACAAAACTTTTCAAAAGGGACTTAATTTGAAGTTTTGTCCATTCAGCTTTTTCATTAATCCTTACTTTTTGTTCCTTGAAATTCTCAAGAACTTTTAAATATAATTTTACAAAACTTCTTGTGAAGCATAAACACAGTATTTGGAAATGCTCATATTATTGACTAAATTTGTTTGCCTATTTTCTTGGGGAGTAATGGTCCTTTGTAAATCAACAAAATGTCAATGGCAAAGATACCAAAACATAGTTTGTTTTCATATATTGCAGTCAGCACCTGCAGGCAGTAAAGTGTGGCAAGGACAAGGTAAGATATTTAGTTTTTACTCATTTAAAAGCACTGATAGTTAATGTTTAGTGCCTCATCACATTTTTAGTTATTGGAAATGAAATTGGACTAGTGAATGTTTTCTTGTTTAAAAATGTAATTCCAGAAACTTTCAACATTAACATTTTTCAAATCATGTCACATGTTGATCAAGTGAAAAAGTGGTGAACTCTGTTTTGCAGTCAGCAATTTACAGTGAAAATAAATCCACTGTGAATTCAATGTTCATAACTGATATTGGGTACCATTATACTACAACAAGAAAAATAATATATTTATCAGTAAAGGTACCCATTATTCAAAACCTCCAAGTTTATATTATTAAGTATTTGTTAAAATCAAATAAATGTGTGTAAGTTTAAGTATTGCTTCATGCTTGTAATGTCAACCAAATGAAACAAGTCTGATTTTTGAAACAAGCCTGATTTCTGACAACATTTCAATATGACAGAGTAAAATTGGCAAAATTTCATTCCAGATTAAACAAAAAAGACAGATCATGTGAATGTACATTTTAAATATAGGATCATTATTTATCTCAAAGTTTTTCTCAGACTACTCTAGTTTCTTCTGTGATCAGAGAACTAACCATCTGGATATATAAGCAAATACATGTACATATATTTTGACTTGGGCATAAAACACCTTTGTGTCACTCAACTGTATTTCAACAGATTTGTACATTGTTGTATTTGAAATTATCTCTGCAAAAAAAAAATGTGACATACTAAGAGTACAGAATTTTATTTTATTATTTTTTTTTTTTACTTTTTTTTTTACACTTGTACAAGTATTTGTTAATATGTATTTTACAGCGTTTGGAGAAAATAACAGCTCTGCAATCACCTTGACTTATGGACCTACTCCATGTCTTAAAATACGCAACATGTTTAGTCCTGAAGAGTAAGTAAACCTTGTCTTAAAATACGCAACATGTTTAGTCCTGAACAATAAGTACACCATGTCTTAAAATACGCAACATGTAGCTAGTACACCATGTCTAAAATATGTAACATGTTCAGTTCTGAAAAGTAAGTACCACATGTCTTAAAATATGCAACATGTTTAGTGCTAAAGAGTAAGTACTTCATATGTTAAATACAAAACGTATAATCCTAAAGAAGTACCTATGGAAAAAATTTTGATTGCAATTTATGATTTAGTAGGTTTGACACAATGAAAAATCAGATGAAAAGATGTATGGTATGTGAAATTTCCATGTTGTATAATATATTTATTTTTTTGAAAAAGAAAAAAAATCTCCAAAAAACCCTTTCTTTCTTTTTAATAATTTAGTCAAATATAAATATACAGGAAATAATGCTAAGTTAGTAAATGCTGGTATGTTCTGAAGGATCAAATGATTTATATGATTTAGCGCCATTCAAATGGTGTTTATTACCACATTATTGATTTTAAGTGTAAATTCCTGAATTTTGTTGTTATTATCATATTCACTTGTTCACTTGTTCAAATTATCCCCGATGTTTGCCTTATAGACCTCCATGATGATATAACATAGACAATATCCTTAAATAGCATTATCGTTGACAAGTTCTACCTTTTTATTTGATCAGTGAGGATGAAGAGGATTGGGAATTAACAGTTCAAGATGCACTGTTGGAGAAATGTAAAGGCAACAATGGTATATTACATATCCACGTAGAAAAATCATCTAAAGAGGTATGTATTAAATCATTACTGTTACCGTAAAAACACAGTGTAATTTACACACTTTTTTTGTAAAAATAAAGTTAAAGTTTAGGGGGTGTATAAATACACAAGTAGATAGTTTCCAGTGTTTTTTTCAATTTTTTCCCTTGTTGACGAAAGTGTTCAAAATGTAAACATTTGTACCGGAAGTTGACCTATTTTTTGTTTATAAGATTGCACGGAAAATTAAAGCATGTAAAGAATAAAAAAAATGGCGTCTTTGTGTGTTAACCGTTTATTTTATGCTTACTTTCTTCGTACAATGTTTTTAATTTAATGAATTAAATAGTTAACTACTGTTTGGAAGTCTAACATGCATTGGTCCGGCTACCATGTGCTTTGATTGAATTTTCCACTGATCGTGAAGGGGCACCTTTGACATACATGGTGATAACGATAATCTTGACTGGATATGTGATTTGAGATGGATACTCTTAACTGGACAAAACTTATGAGATTTTAATTTGCGGGACGTTTTATAGGTGTGAAAGGGAATGAAATATTAAAGGTTTAGACGCAAATAGGCGGAAATCATAGCTTGGGTCAAGAAGACGCTCTCGACCAATCAAAATTTTGTTTACATACACAATAAGGTCGATTTCTTCCTTCTGTCATTTGAGTAAAGTGTCATGCAAGCTGATGTTAATTGTTAATTAAATTAAATTTACAACACGTGTGAGTAATTGCCTGTTTGATTTCATTGATAATTCTATCTGTGATTATGATTTTGGAAGACATGCAGCAATACAAAATGATCTGATAAAACCGATAAGCTACTTTGTTTGCAAACCGAAATTAAAAAACATTTCTTGTATTATGATAGGGTAATTCGCCCTATTGTCGGACAGGTCCCTAGAGTCGGTCATTTTTGCTGTTCATTTACAACAATTTCCGCATTGGTCTGGATATTATACGTTCTGCAGTAGCGCGTCATCATCAACTATACTCGCGATTAGTTCTACCATATGCAAATCACATGATGAAACCACTTCCGCAACGAGGCATCCGTGACCCCTTTGACCGAGAAAGTTTCAAGAGCGGTAAGTTTAAAATTATCATTTTCAATACATTATCTATTGTCAAAAAGTCCTTATTATCTATCCCCATATAACAAACTTCTATGTCGCAGCAATATCATAGTTTAGATAGAAGAAAAAACTATAAACATGACATTTTTAAAAAAGTATTCGTGTCTAAACTATGAGGAAAACAAAATGCACTGGAATGCCCTTGAGTCGGTCAGGTGAACGCCCTTGATGCGGACGGTGTCTGACTTAAGGGCGACTTAATTTTTATCAGTTTTAAGCAGTGTATAATCTAATTAACGCAAAAAGTTTAGATTTTGGCGATATTTTCCAATATGCCTATCATAATTTTCAAACCAAATTCAATATTCTATCTTTTTATTTGCAGATGTCAAAATCATACAGCGAAGAAGCCCTGTCAAGAGCGTTGTCAGATATAAGGTCGGGTGGCCTGAGCTTAAGAGCTGCGTCGATTAAATATGGCGTTCCACGCAGCATCTTGTCAGATAGAAAAGTAGGAAAGGTACAGGAAGGTGCTAAATGGGGGAAAAGAACAGTTCTTCCTTTTGAAAAAGAAAGAGAACTTATTGAATATGCACAGAAAAGATCCGATTTGGGCATAGGATTTTCAAAGCAAAACTTCCTGCGATTTGCTGCCCAATATGCGAAATTAGAACAAATCAAGTTCAGACCTAAATTGGCATCTGAGAAGTGGTGGCGAGGCCTCAAATCGAGACATCCAGATTTTTCCTTAAGAACGCCAGAGCCAACTTCATCGGGGCGACATTCTGCGATGACCCAGCATCGAGTGTCCCAGTACTTTTCAGCATTGAAAAATGTTCTGGATGAAAATAATCTGACCAATGTGTCCTGCCTTATCTGGAATATGGATGAAACAGGACTCAGTTTAAGCCACAAAGGTCCGAAAGTCATTTCTAAAAAAGGGTCCAAAATAGTACACAACAAAACATCTTTGTCTAAGGAACTCGTTACTGTTATTGCCTGTAGTAATGCTGCTGGTAATGTTATACCGCCACATGTTATTATTCCAGGAAAAACAAAAAGAGTCTTAAATGGTTATGATCTTCAAAACGCTCCCCCTTCTACCCAAATAAGTGTCTCGTACAGTGGATGGACAAAAAAGGGTATCGCCCAGCTTTGGTTCGAAGATACATTTTTAAAGAACATTGGTCCTGATCGACCCCATATTTTGATTATGGATGGCCACGAATCCCACCACCACATTGAGTTTATTGAAAAGGCAAGGGCAGAAATCATCATACTGGTAGAGCTCCCAAGTAAGACTAGTAATTGGACTCAACCACTGGACAGATCAGTTTTCAAATCATTTAAGTCTTACTGGAACAGCGCCATTCATGATTTTACAACCAGTACAGGTGTTGCTGTCGGCCATCTACAGTTTTTTCGTCTGTTCTCTAAAGCATGGAACCATTCAATGACTGTAGAAAATATTAAAAGCGGTTTTTCTGCAACTGGAATTTGTCCCTTCAATCCTTCCGCCATTCCACAAGAGGCGTATGTTCCATCGCTATTATTCAACAGAGATCTCCAGGAGAATAAAAAACATGATGACAACACTGACAACCATGTTATAAGAGGTCCGTCAAATGACCCTGTTATTGCTGCATTAACTGAAGACGACGAAAACAATGTTTTAACAGATCCTCTAAATGACACTGCTGTACCAGTTGTTGCCGATAAAGACCATGATTTGGTTGTCCAGGTTGAAGTTCATGCGACTCATGACCTTTTTTCCGCAGTTGATTTGCCACTTTCAATGGACGAGACGGGGAATTTGTCTGTTTTGTCTTCGATGGACACTATAACACCGTCTGCAAGTGTCACCACAGAGCTGTCAGTACAGGAATGTAGTAATGACTTGGCCCTCAACATTCTTGAATCGACAATGACGGAATCACAAAAGGAATGTTTTAACAAGGCTTTTACTGAAGGTAGAGATCTTGACGACCCAATGTTTGGAAGTTGGGCGTTTTATAAATCAAAACTCACCAAAGTTGATAGTAGTTCATTATTAGTGTTCCCGTCACCAACAATTAAACAACAGAAAAGAGTATCGGATGACTTTTTTGTGATAACAGCAGATAAAGCGTATGAAGAGAAAATAAAAAATAAAAAGGAAAAGGAAAGGAAACGAATAGAAGTTGAAGACAGAAAGAAGCAAAGGCTAGAGGCAAAAATTAAAAAAGAACAGTTAAAGCAAGAAAAGAGTTCAAAGAAAGGACGAAATATTAGAGAAGTTAAAGCTAAAAATTAGAAATGAATTATGATGAATTAAACTATCTTTACTAGCATTGGTTATCTAGCGTTGGTTACTTGGTTTTTAGTTATTGTCATGTACCACTTTTGAATGTATTATTTTATAAAAATTCAAAATGAAAAGGAAAGTTGTAGCTGAAATAATTGTACTTGAAAACAGCCAGAGCCACCAGTACACAACAAACAAAAGAAAAGAACAACACACGATAACACATACAGACCAATGATTATAAAACTCCCGACTTTGGACGTGCACCGGATGTAATGGAACAATGGTGTCCAGTGGTGTGGTTTAAGTACTTTTGTAGGGCCCTAACCATCCCACTTATTTTACAAAAGTAATACATGACAGTAGCAGTTCATTAAGACAACTATCACAGACTTTTGTCAACTAGTCCCACCCGTTCCAAATTTGTGATACAAGCTTTTGCTTTGTGGTTTTGCAAGGACTTTAATTGTCCACTTGCTGTGTTAAAACGTAAGTAATTTGACCCGATCAGTCCTATAACTTCCCCGTCCAAGGTTTAGTAATCAGCGGTCTCGGTAGCATGTTGGTTATCTTGGTTTTTTAATTGTTTTGTTTCCATATTTGCTGTTGCTATTACCAAATATATGCTATTTAGATTCAACATTCCAATATTTCAATGTTCTGCGGGGGATGGCCAAGTCGTTAGCCTACAAACCTCACCGCTATGGGTTCGACCACGGTCCACCGCATTTGAGAAAGGATTTTTCCTTGTCGTTGGCTCTTACTGGTTGGCTCGGTACCAGTGTAATGGGCTGAGTGGTCTGCAATGTTAATCTGTGACATTGTTGGCTATTAAAGGTCGCCATAAGTGTACACTAGTAAAAAGCAGATCATAAACTCACACACCACACGAACTTGGGTATATAGATTAAAATCCATGAGATTAATGAAAAACAGTCTCGTCGAGAATAGCTGAAAAATTGCTGGTGCCACGTTAAACAATAACACTCGCTCAATCTTCTGTGACGTTTATGAAATAAGTGTATTTTCTAGATAATTTACTTATGGAAATAATAAACAAAACGTGGGCATAATTTTCAAACATTTTTTTATTAAACCTTTACAAAGAACTGTAGCGAATTTCATCTGTGAGTTCTTTTATGGTATCCTTGTGGATAAAGTTAATCTCTGATTGGCAAATAGTTAAGCCTAATAGAACCACGCTTTTAACTCTAGGTATATCGTCGTCGATTACATCGCTTTCAAGCAAGTATTTCCAAATATGGAAACGTATACTGAAACACTTGATTACAATTATTTTCAAGTACATCAGTAAATCAGTTATTAAATCGTGGTCGAATAAATATTCCCGGTGAAACAGTTGATCCAGTTCTTTATGCAAGACTGCAACTTCAGTCTCATCCCTAATACCACTTTCTCTTAGCATTAAACAATTGACCATTGACGACATCATATAGTGGATAGTTAAGGAATATATCAACATTGAACCATTATGCTCTCTCTCTCTCTCTCTCTCTCTCTCTCTCTCTCTCTCTCTCTCTCATGGGCTACAGTTGAACGAAATGCTGGGTTTAATGTAATAGTCAAGGTTATTTCTAAGATTTAAACACAAATTACATTTTGGTGAAACCCTCAGTACATTCTTCATTGTGCTATGCCATACATGTCTTATTGAATGATTTAGCATAATTACTGTGTAAACGTCTTAATTAATGATTTTAACTTGAATAATGTTCTGTTCAACTGGGGCCTGGATTTCAAAGTGACCTTGATAGAACATTTATACTTTCAACACATTAGATATTCGACTATTTGCATTTTACAGCCTCAGTGGTGAGAGACGACACTATTTTCACGCATATACTAGTAAAACAAACCTTAAAGTTAAAGGATATAGCAAGCAGCTTCAATAAACTAGATTTTCAACAAATAGATACAGAAAACGTAAATTTCTGTCAAGATATATAGTGTTGAAGAACCTTCCTGATGCTCTGTCCGACTTAAAGACAAGAACAATCGCAAGTGTCCGAAACATGGGCGAATTGACCGTGTTATGGGCGAAATCGCGAGTACTCATTTAAACAGGTATAATGTAAGCTCGCGAGGCATTACGAACCGAAATCATGATCAAAATTATAGTTTTCACTAGGTAGAAACAGATTCCGAGTAGAAGTCTAACGATGGTCGCGCCGTTGCAAAGCAAAATGTGGTTATGTCGACAACGTGTCCGAGTTATGGGCGAAATACCCTACTTGCCGTAATTTTTTAAAATGAAAAAAAATAAAATCTTATCTAATATCTAAGCTAATTAAAACGGGTAAATCACATCAAACTGAAACAAAACAACTAAATAGGCGAAAAATACTCCTCGGATCATATAAAACATCGGTGATTGTTGAAATTTTTGAGTGCAAATTTTACACGAGTTGAAGCTTTTTTCATCGAATTTTACCTTGAAAACCACCTGCGTAAATTACACGGGTGTGTAAATTACATGGGTTTTTATGGTACTTATGATTCTTTACTGTGAAAAGAGTTAGTTTTGGGGTCTCACAAAAAAATAATATAAATATTTGACTTTTAATTGCTGATGGTGGATTGGGATTGAAATAATGTATAAGCTATAAATTTTGCCACATTTTTAGTCCTGAATTGTATATATATATATATATATATATATATATATATATATGCATACTCTATGTATATTATGATTGTAAATAAATATTTGTCATGATTTAAGAAATGGAAAGGTGATTCAATTTCTAAATGAAGATTTGATGAAAGATGGCATGTACATGAAATTGTCTATTATTGTTAGTCATTTTATTTTCATTGTATACTTGTAAATAGAAAAAAGAATGTGGAAAATGTCATATAGATGTAGATAGTAAGCCATTCCATCAAGCATTGATTGTTTTTCTGTCATAAAATTGTACAATTAAACCTTTGAAAACTTAAAAGAATGAACATAAAACATGTTTAACCTGACAACATAAAAAATATTTTCTTTTTTTTGCATTTGAGTATATAAACTGAAAAAATCTGTCTAAACGTTCAAAATATTTGGTAAAGAATGCAACTGTATTTTAAACTGTATTATAAAAATTAAGTATTGTTAAATAAAAAATGATGTACAATATTTCTTCAAATTTGTTTAGGGTTGTGTTTACATGAAGTGCAACAGCTGTGAATCTGCTTATAAAGTATATAGATCCCTACATGGTTGGTGGTTTGATGGTAAGAAACTATATGTAATGTATAACTTACTACATTCTCAATCTCTATCATAAGACAACTGCCTCAGTGACTCAGTAGTAGAGCATCTACCTCAAGAGTGGGAGGCCATGGGTTTTCATGCAAAGTTTTCAAAAAGTCATTCTCTTATTTGATTTGGATATTTTAAAATTTAATTATAAGCATTCATTTTCTGATTTTTATTTGGATCATTGAGAAATGACCTGAATGGACACAGTGTACACTTTTGTGTATGACAATGGATTGGGATCGTCTCTAGGCATTACAGTTTCCTCAACATTCAAGAACTGACTTCCTTCATATAACTGAAAAAATCTTGACTTGATCTTAAAATATCAATAATCTATTCACCTCTACTCTTGTGTTCTTTGAGTGTTCTTTTTGTTTAATTTTTTGTCTTTTTTATTCATAATCACACTTTATAACAAAATAACTTTTTTTTTTTTCAAAATTTAGGACGACTTGTTACTGTAAAGTATTTGAGACTGGAACTGTATCATGACCGTTTTCCTGATGCCCGTCGAGCAACGAAGCCTCTAAAGCCATCTAATAATAAGATGTCTTCATTGTCTCAGCCATTCCATAGATCAAGTTTGGAGATGACATAATTTGCACTTGTTCATATGATCTTGCTTGCTTTCTTGTAAAGAGAATATATCAGACAATTAGAATGTAGCAGTGATTAGCATCTGTCATATCAGGTTTATAGAACGATTGAACTGGTCAACCATATACTCCTGTCATATCAACGGTACAGAATGATACTTGGTCAGTTTTTAGATCTCGAAATATATCGTGTTTGATCATAGATGATACCTAAAGATGTTGTAAATAATTTGGATGTAATGGCGAGTACTGTATTCATAAAGCTTATATTTAATATGATACAGACATATTTTTCAGTATGTTACAGACTTTCTGTCTAACTGACATAAATTTGTATATTGAACTGATTGTTTACTTTTAAAATAGATTTTATTACTGTTGATTATAATCATTGTTTTAATTGCAGATTGCATGTCCAATTATTTGTTCTTTTTCCTTTTTTCCCAAATTTGTGTATAAATACATTTGTATAATTGTATTCGGCTGCTATAGGGCCCACCTGTTTATTACAACCATGTTTGGGGTGATCTTATATACAGTTTTTTTCCCAATAGATAATTGTTTCCATAGATGTATGTACATTGTACTAAAATTTCTGTGGTTCCAAGAACTTATTTTGGATTCCTAGGATATTCTCAGGGCTTAACATTATCTTGTTAATTCACTTGCCTGGATAGATAGATCCCATTTAATTTTCAACTGTCCGCATCCAAATAAAGTTGTTAATCACAGTTTTATATGAATAACTTAAAATGTTGGGTGTTTTGTTTCATTAATAAGTTAAATCATTGATTTTACGAGTTGAGATGAAAACAAACTTTGAAAAAATGAACAGGAGTTCATTGACACATCATGTACCTGTCAGTGTGTAGAGGTTAAATCAAGTCTATATAGTTGTTACATTTTCAACTGGAACAATATTGCAAACAAATTGAGACTATGTATGTTAATCCCTGTTCCTGTCTTTTTATGGTTTACAACTTTACAAGGGTGTTCTGAAATCTCTTAATTCTCTAATAAAATTGAATGTAATAGAATCCTATATCAGCTTTCTATAGGTTAGACTCGGTGGCAAAGTGTTATAAAGCATGTACTTAGGGATCACAATGCCTCTCTCCGCTTGGGCAGATCTAGTGTTGGAAAGTTTGTCATTTTGCTTGTTTAAGGTCATTGGTTTTCTCGGGGTACTCTGGTTTCCTCAAAAATCCAGAACTGACCACTTTGATATAAGTGAAAAAATTTGACTTGTGCTTAAATACCATTACTTTACTTCTCAGCTTTTCGTTAAATTGCAGGTGCGTTAAATTGCAGGTTTTTGGAATTTATAATGATTTCAGTAAATCTCTGTGTATAAATTGTTTTGTTACATCTATGTATTATATATATATATATATATATATATATATTTGATAAAAATTATAGGGCTGTTGTTAAACATTTATTTACAGATAAAATATTTCACATGCACTGTATGTTCTCATTAGGTTTAGTCCAGGAGCGTTTGGTTGTACATAAATTTTATACATAAATTTGTCAACTTAATATTTAATTCTTATTTAAAAGCATCAGTACAAATAAATGGGAAAAGCTTAAGTCATATGGTACTACATTGACAAAAGAGTGTCAATTTTCAGTGTTTATATTTTGATTTAGGCATTTCCAATGACATAAATTTTAATGGACTAAATAGATATACTATGGTCTGACAGGTGTTTTTTCTGTCTTGAGGATTAAAACTTGAGTGTCAATTAATAGTGTTTTGGTTTAACCATTTTTAAGACATAAATTTTGATGGAGAATATGAAAATACTCTTGATTTTACAGGTATTTTTTCCATTTTGAGGAATAAATATCTGTGTACTTGTATCTTGCTCTTAGAGCACTTCACATAGTTATAAAATCTACAATAAAATGAAATCAGATCATATTGTAACTGTTTTTTATTCAACACAAAAAACAAAAATACATATACCACACAGGTGTTATTATCATTTTTAGCTCAACTGGCTATAACCAGCTGAGCTGATGGCATGGCTTATGTTCGTGTGTGCGTGCATGCATAAAATTCAATCTTCTCTGAAATCACATGACCAAATGGAACCAAATTTGGTGTGAAGAAGTTTAAAGTTTGTTATTTTCGGCCCGATCCTTAATTTAAGATGGCTGCTGGTACTATAAATAGAAAAAAATGGCCATAACATATTTATTTGTTGATCAATTTGGTTCAAATTTGTTATATGGAATGTAGGCCATTTAATATATTTAAAGGGTTTTTCTGTAACTTTTTACATTGGCATGTTATTGGCGCAGTATGCAAATAAGCAGCTAAATATAGCCGATTCTTTGAAAATCTTCTTCTCTTAAACTTGAGCTTAGACCGAATGAAACCAAATTTGGTGTGGAAGGTCTCTAGGTCGAGAAGATTAAAGTTTTTGATTTTCGGCCCGATCCTTAATCTAAGATGGCAATAACATATTTATTTGTTGATCAATTTGGTTCAAATTTGGTATATGGAATGTAGAACTCTGACAATTTAATATATTTAATGGGTTTTTCCATAACATTGGCCTTGTAATTGGCAAATGAAACCAAATTTGATGTGGGTGGTCCCTAGGTGGGCTAGTTTTTTGTTGCCATGTTTGGCCTGCCTGTTGAGCAGCACAGGCCCTCTTGGGCCTCTTGTTTTGCTCACCTGATTTATAGGCCTCCATGAACCACTTTGATGGTTAACTTGTCATCCAAAAGTACTTTTTCAAATTCAAGGATACTTGCCAAGAATCATAATAAGGCATTGTGATTATCTTTAAAAATTTTTATTTCCTTTTCAGAACAATTAAAAACATGTATTTTTTATTTGGCAGAAGCCTTTTATTGGTTAAAATAAACTTTCATTCCAAGTTAAAATGGCTTTCAGAAGTAAAGCCTTCACAGAAGTAAAGCCTTCACCTTCTACATATACTGTATAGCAGTTATATAATTATATTCTCGAGGAGTGGAAATTTTGATGTATTTTGGTGGTAGTATAAAAATTGCCGAAATATAAATCGTGGAAAAATTTGTATACAGTCGACCATGATTGAGTTTTAGGGGCCTCGTTGGCCAAGTGGTCTAAAGCGTGAGCTTACGGATCACAGTGCCTCTCACCGCATGGGTTCAAATCCCACTCGGGACAGATCCTAGTGTGAGAAAGTTTGTCAGTTCGCTTGCCGGAGGTCGGTGGTTTTCTCCGGGCACTCTGGTTTCCTCCACCATCCAAGAACTGACGCCTCGAAATAAGTGAAAGATTCTTGACTGAGGCGTAAAACACCATTACTCCACTCAACTCCACTCATCTTTCAATATTTTAAAACTAATTTATTTAAATTTATTGAATATCTTGCCTGGATAGTTCTGATGTACATAAGACAATCTTGTCACATCCCGAGCTTCTGTGTTGTGCAAATATATAAGTGACCAAATGCCACGAAATTCAAAATAGCTTTTGTCAAATCCAAATATCCAATGGCTTATGCCATTTTTCAGCATTGGCGTGAGCGATGCTGATTTTAAACGTGTACAAACGACACTTAACATATGCCATACCCCCAGCATTGGCGTCAGCGATACTGATGATAAAAATTGACAAACTTTACTAGCTTATGCGAAGTCCTCAGCATTGGGGTCAACGACGTTGATGATAAGCTTTGTAAAACTACACACGTTATAGAGTAGTTTTATCAAACTTTTGTAGTAACACCTGATGTAACAGTCACCTCCGTAGAGCAGTCACCTCTCACTCTGAACCTCAGTCTGAAAAAAACATCTGTGGAGCGACCATCTGTCGGATGCGGTCACCGACCACCTTAACGACCGCCCGATTGGGAATCCCCCGGTCACTAATTGCCAATATATCCATGAAATAGTGTAAGAAAGGTTTATACCTATGCAGGGCTTTTTAAGCTCACTTGGTAAACTTGGCATAGGAATATTGTGAAAAAGATTTGTGATCGCAAATTATGTGATCAGTAAATGAAACTGTATCAATAATGTTACATTGCAAAAGTCTCTAAAATATTCATATTCTAGTACTCAGAATATTGACCCAGTCTACAAGGGTCATCTGTCAACAAAGGTCACTTTTAGCCAGTTCTTTAAGTGGCCTTTATAGGCAGATTACACTGTACTAGCTTATGCCTTGCCTCTAGCATTAGCGAAAGAAAAGCTTACTTTTAACCTTAAAAAAAACACTCAGCTAATGGCATAACCCTACATGTGGCCCTGGGTGATCATATTATTGCTATATTGTATGTTGAAATTTTTTATTGTCAAAAAAGCTTTGCTATAACACTGACAAATGCGTTAGAATCTTTGCCTTTATCTTTAGCGAAATCTGCATCATTGACAACATTGATTTTAAACCTGGATAGGTAATCTAAAATTAGCTTATGTCAAATAACTGATTGCATATTGCCAACGTTTTGTGTATCTGTTCAGGCATGCAATTGGAAGTTTATATCACAGTCATGGCAGCCACACCAAGCTTTTTAATTTTCATTTTTGAGAGGTAAGCAACACTGGTAGTTACGTTTTTTTTCCCCCCTAACTTTGCCATGGTTATCTACGAAAGCCTATTAGGCTCATGAATAAAAAAAAATTAAAAGGCGTAATAACGTGAAATAAAGGCGTAATAACGCGAAATAAAGGCGTAATAACGCGAAAAAAAGGCGTAATAACGCAAATTGAAAGGCGTAATAACGCGAAATAAAGGCGTAATAACGCGAAATAAAGGCGTAATAACGCGAATTGAAAGGCGTAATAACGCAAATTGAAAGGCGTTATAACGCGAATTGAAAGGCGTTATAATGCGAAATAAAGGCGTTATAACGCTAAATAAAGGCGTAATAACGCGAATTGAAAGGCGTTATAATGCGAAATAAAGGCGTTATAACGCGAATTGAAAGGCGTAATAACGCGAAATAAAGGCGTAATAACGCGAAATAGAGGCGTAATAACGCGAAATAAAGGCATAATAACGCGAATTGAAAGGCGTTATAACGCCTTTATTTCGCGTTATTACGCCTTTATTTCCCGTTTTTACGCCTTTCAATTCGCCTTAAAACCCCTTATTTCGTTTTATGACGCAAGTTGCTTACCATAATGATGTGGAGGTCCAGGGTTTAAAGGTCTATTTTCCGCCCCATTACATACATTATTAAAAGTCTCTGTGTGTGTGTGTGTGTGTGTGTGTGTGTGTGTGTGTGTGTGTGTGTCCTGCACATATACATTATATGTAATGTAATTAGTTTTCATATGTATAATTTCTATGAAAATTTAAAAAACTGTACATCATCCGATCCTGCGCTGAAATGAATAGTTATTTCTGAAACCGTTCCATTTGTCGATTTTAAAGTATTTTTCATAAAGAGTGTCTTTGTACACATACATGGCTATTTATGAATTAGATCCTGATTAACTTTTATTAAGAAATGGCATTGTTTTGGGGGCACTTCATGCTAGTATGAAACCGGGTGTTCCGGGTACAGCGAAGCTCTTCATGTAAAATTTGTACCCGGAACACCCGGTTTCATACTAGCATGAAGTGCCCCCAAAACAATGCCATTTCTTATATTTACAATTTATTTCTTACATCTTATCTGCTATGTCGACTTAAAACTATTACTGCATTTCATTTTTGTTAATTTACTACCTCCGTTTGTTTAAGTGCATCGTGGAACCCGTCTATCGCATCGCCATAAAGGATGACGTCATTGATGAGTGGGATGACGTCATTGATAAGTGGGATGACAGGTGAACCCGCCTACTTCCATTGATGAAAAAAAAAAAAACTAATCCGTTAAATGGAATACAGTTGTTTTAATGGCAGAATTAAACGATAAAATCTTGACAATATTTAACAGCTACATTTGCATATTTAAATTCAAAGTATAGTTTGAAATAGAAGAATTAGAAAATACACTAGAAGTGTGGGAACTTACTTGTCGTGTAAGGGTCTGTGACGTAATGTATTGGTGATTACGCGGTACTGTTGGATCAGTTCAAAAAGGTCAAACATACGTTTTCATAGCCGTATGAAGCAAATTTTCGATAATGTTGAGAAATATCTTTCATGGGCGGAAAGTGGAAGCTATTGTAAATATAGTCGTATGAAGCAAATTTTCGATAATGTTGAGAAATAGCTTTCATAGGCGCAAAGTGGGTGCTATTGTAAATATATAGTAATTAAATGACATTTGTGTCTATCTTAGTTAATATAGACAGATCAAGGTTTATTCACTTTTATTTGCTTTAGGCTGTCTAAAAGAATTTAAAGTAAATCAATCTGTTTGCGAAAAGGGATATTAACCTTTGGAGAGAAACGATTCTCAAGGGAAGTGACTGCTCTATATATAGACAAAAAGGCAATATAATGCATTTCACTTCGCATTATAACGCCTTTCAATTTGCGTTATTACGCCTTTCAATTCGCGTTATTACGCCTTTACTTCGCGTTATTACGCCTTTCAATTCGCGTTATTACGCCTTTATTTCGCGTTATTACGCCTTTTAATTCGCGTTATTACGCCTTTTAATTCGCGTTATTACGCCTTTATTTCGCGTTATTACGCCTTCAATTCGCGTTATTACGCCTTTCAATTCGCGTTATTACGCCTTTATTTCGCGTTATTACGCCTTTCAATTCGCGTTATTACGCCTTTAAATTCACGTTATTACGCCTTTATTTCGCGTTATTACGCCTTTTAATTTTTTTTATTCATGAGCCTAATAGGCTTTCGTAGTTATCGACATCATTGTCAACGACATTGTAATTTGTAACTGGTCAGATTGTAATCATCAGTGACAAAGTTGCGAAACTCTTTACAGAACCTTATGCTTTAGTTCCCGTATCTCAATATCGAATGTATAAAATCCATAGTTGGACTAAATGAACGTCTTCATTTAAACTGGAATGTATATATGCCACTTCATTAACTTTATTATTCAAAGACGATCTTTGTGGAAAAAATCGCCTCGGTGGCTCAGTGTACCAGTAGTGTTGGCCTTGAAAGTGGGAGGTCGTTAGTTCACGCCCGATCGGGTAAGACTTTAAAATTTAAAATACTGCTTCCTCGCCTGGCGCTCAGTATTAAGAGGTCAGAGTATCGATTGGTTCACCCAGTGCCAGAATAATGGGCCGGGAGGGGGGGGGGGGTTGGTATGCTTGTCAGGTTGCATTTCCAGCAACACCACCTACCCCCTAAATCCGCCGCTACTTGTATACTAGGGATGGCGTATATAAGAAAACGAAACTAATGAAAGTTTCTTATTCCATTATCAATTAATTAAAATCATTTCCATTTCAATGTCTGCCATGTTTTAGTTCATCTTTTACAGAAAGGGCTGTAGAATAGGTTATAATTTAAAATTTCTGTATATTGTATTGCCAGTTTTTTGTTGTTTTTTTTTTACATAGGATATTTATCAATAATTTACGAATTTCTGATATTTCATTATTTAACAAAACTTGTCATAAAAAATAATAATAATAATAATAATAATAAAAATAGTTGGTGTAGTTAATAAAATTGTTATACTTATAATAATATGGATATTATAAAGACGTAGAGAAAATGTTACCTGCTTTAATAAAACTAATAAAAACCGTTGAAGATCATAAAAAGTTCAGTGACTAGCTAGAATTTATGAACAATGAAAATCTGTTCATGCCTTGAAAATACACCCTTTTAGGAGAAAATGAAATTCCAAAAGGGAGGAGAGATGCAATATGAGGAACTGCGACTAGAAACAAACCTCGTAAAATGCTGCAAAATACTTTTTACTGCTTTCAAAATAAACTTAAGACAAAGGAAGCAGCGGTTTCGTAAGGAATAAATAACATTATTATTAATAAATCTAGTTATTTTATGGACGCAAATCAGCAATATTGTTCTCGCAAGTTCACTTTTTCTTTCTGTTGATGCCATTGTTTGCTTACAGGTAAAACTTTCACACATGTTGCAAGCTGAAAATTAACGGATTATCAAGTTGATACAAGCTTTCAGGATTTTCCAAATATATATATTTATTTTATGATTTTTTATTATGGGCCAATAAACGTGAACTTTAGAAAAATGAATCACAAACGCAATACATGTAACAACCAATTTATATTGATAAAAGATATTTTTATATTTTTTTTAATAATGGGTAAACTTAATGCAGCTTTAAATGCATTCATGGACATAACATTTAATGTTTCATATTATATAATAATTGTTTACCTTTTAAAGTCAATCATGAATAAGGAGTGTCTTTTATACTAAAGTACTTCAATACAAAGTAATCCATACATCTGTGACACTTCTTATCAAATTATGAATAACAATGGTATGTTCGGTATAATTTTTTTTATACCTGTTGCGTATAAATTATTTTTTTTTCTGTTCTTTTTAATTGATAAAGGAATAGATGTGTGATGTTCATATCAAAATGTTTGTCATGAATGCTTGTTAGTAACCTTATAGGAGATAATCGGCGATAGAAATGATCTTATTATTCAAATTTCCAAAAAGGTGTTCGGTTATTCAAGTTTACCTCCGATCGATCAGAAATACATATTTTATATTGTACTCATTGGTGAAGTGTTTACATTCAGATTTCATTTACTTTATCGTGCTCCATTAGTCATATATTTCCATGTTTGTATGTACCACTGGTTGTAAATTTAATTGGAGTTGAGAACCTTCAATAGTACTATAATCACACCACTGACCATTTGCGCCATGTCGGTCAAAAGTCAGGAGTTTAGTGTCCCTAGTGTATTGTGGTTAGGTTGTATTTAACTGCCTCTTATATTAGATTGTATTGCTTTGTGTTTAGCTTTTGCAAAGTACATATAATTCAGTTTCCATTTTTCTAATACGTTCACCAATAGATGCATATACAGTCAAACCTGTCTTAAAGACCACCTCTCTATAAGAGCCACCTGCTTATAAAGGCCAATAAAATTTTACGCCAGTTGCTCTTTATATTATTTGTATATAAAAGCCAGCTGTCTATAAAGGCCACTTTTATAGATTCCCATGGGTGGCCTTTATAGACAGATTTGACAGTAACTGTGCTCCATTTCATGCAAGAATCTTGGATTGACTTTACCATACATATAAGACTTCTGTGACTTGCTAAGGAAAAGATTGTTAAGTCCATATCTATAATACTAGAAGTGATTCACAAGTTATATTTTCAATTCAGTGGTCTTCTAGAATGTTGCTATGATTGATTGTCCTAAATACGATATGCTTCGGTGACCTTGTAAAGAAAAATGATTCAGGCAAAGTTACTTCAATTGCAATGGAGTTAATTCCTTATGAATGGTGACGGGGATATAAAAAGGGTCTGTTTGCATGTGCGTCTGAAGAAGTCTGTTCTGGCAGGGTTGAGTCGTGGAATTCCAACATTTCTTATTAAAAATATAACACAAATTTATATAAATAAAAAATATATTTCATTATAAAAATTGACTTATTTTAAAATTTATTAAAAATTTCATACAAGCGCGGGGGGAGGGGGGGTATTTATTGGCATAAAATCTTGTTTTTGTATTTAAGTAGATTTGTAATTTTATAGTACACAAATCGTGCTTTATTTTTATAGTGATATAATGTGATATTTATCAAATGAGGGCATAGGGTGTAAAATATATACCATGGTCTATTTTTCGTTCTTATTTGCAA
Organism: Tegillarca granosa; assembly: GCA_029721355.1. Classification (NCBI taxonomy): domain Eukaryota; kingdom Metazoa; phylum Mollusca; class Bivalvia; order Arcoida; family Arcidae; genus Tegillarca; species Tegillarca granosa. The sequence continues at coordinate 36,426,490 of CM056599.1, read as the reverse complement.
TGCTTTCACATATATTGCATTGATGTGAATTAAGTATTAAATCTACAATTTTCCTCCTTGAAGTGTATTTTATAAAATAAAACACTATATGTCCAAGATGAATACACTTTGATTTCAAACAGTTTGCTAAAATAAACATCGTAGGACCATTGTTCGGATCACCTTTTCTGTGCCATTCAACACTTTCAAGAAAGGCTTCCTCTTCTCCAGTCCATAGTGCTAAACCTTTCCAGGTTTCTGTCTTACATGTACGCTGTAACGGATCTAGTAAATAGCAAAGATCTTTTAGAAACTTGGAGTATTTCCTGTCTTCAAAACAATGAGCTACAGTTACAGAGCATTTACTTGGATCAATAGTAAAAATGGTTGTAGCCAAAAGAGGATAAGTGTTATTATCCAACACCTTGGGTTGCACGACCAATCTAAAGCGTCCTTGATAAACTATTGTATCTTGTTTCAAAACAACCCAATGATACATTCCATTGTCTTGGTCCTGAACGTTTTCAATTAAGTGAAGAAATTCACATTTTTGGTATTGGTGTCCTCTGTATTTTAAATTATCTCCTCTTTCTATTATGAACTTATGAACATCAACCTCTATTTTGAATTGTGTAACAATATGTATATTTTCCCCTCGCGACACATGATATGTAGTCAAACCATTGATTATTGACTTTCTTTCCTTTGAAAATCTTTGGTTCGATCTCGGATATAATTGACTGATTTGTTGAATTCCTTTCAGAATTGTCCAATAGTCTGTTACATTGTTTGGCATCTTCTTTTCGGTGCTGATAAGGAAACTTTCTGCCTTCCCGTTGTAAGTAACAGTTTCTTCAACACGTGTATGGTCATCAGTATTTTCACTTACCAAAGGAGGTCTTCTCGATTCAGAATCTGAATTCATTAAAGAAGATAATCTCAGGCTGGAATCAAGCAATTTGTTCATTTGTAGAAGAGATTGGTTAATTTAGTGTTTTGAGGTTCTTTGGAAACATGTAAATCATTCGCATTGGTTTCAGACTGCATATTTTTTAATCTTAAACAATCTTGAAAAGAAGCTACTTTTGAAATTGCCATTCCCTTTTTAACATCTCTTCGGTTACATATATTATGAATGTTATGATCGGACAAGGTTCCATTTGATGGAGTTATAGATGTTGGATTAATTTCATTAGATTGGTAGTCTTCATTTTCATTCTGGTTGTTTGACATTTCATGATTTTCACATAATTCCATTTCCTGTCGCAAAGTTCCGTTTCTCGAAAGTAAAGAGCTATTTTCATTGCAGCCTTGTTCTTCATCGCTTTTGGGAGATTGTTTGAATACTTTAACATCCATTTCTAGAGATGTCGTTTTATTATCCTGATCACAAGAAACTGATTTCTGACGTCTGACTCTAGCCTTCTTACAGCAAAAATAAACTAAAAAAATCAAGATGCTAACCATTCCAATTGTAGCGATTATAATAAGTATTAATATTATTGCTTTCAATATCTTGTGTATTTTATCTTCATTTGAAATCACGTCTTCGGTTTTGTCTTGAATTTCTGGTTGTGAATCACTGTGACAAGTCAGAGTGTCCAGTGACGTGTTCCATTTCCTATTTTCATCGCATCGAACAACAGTAGCATTATGCACCGATGCAAAATGGTGATCACATGTTAGTTTACATGTGCGATACACGGGTACATTCTGAGGTGAAATATATTTACCACAATCCCATTCTCCGGAAGTTATATTTGGAAGTTTACCACAACTTGGCAAGGTAACTCCTGGTAGGTTTGGATAGCAATATGGAAACAAGTTATTCTCAATTTCAAACTGATCTCGTTTGTTTTCATTCTTTTGGAAGCATTGGTGATTTTTACTATTTTCATCATTTAACAAGTTATACGGGCAATATCCACATGGGTACTGATTGCCTGCCACATTTTGCCAAATGTACCTACATGTCTCTTGTTTAGTTTTGTCACAAATATTATATCCGTTTTTGTTTGACCTCTGCCAACTACCAAGTCCTGATGTAAATAAGATGAAAAACAATACAAATACATGTATTACACAAGTATCCATTTTCAGATTACTTGTTTATCTATTTACAAGTTCGGCATTTTCACAAAACTCACAATAATAAATAAAACTGTTTATAACATCGAAAATATAACTCCAAAATGTTTGATTTGTTTTACTTGCTTCCGTATTGAATGTTGAATTTTACTTTCGCTTTTGAAGAAGTCTATATATTTTGTAACTTATAAAACTTCCTGAATGTCTCGGCACATGTTGTTGAAATATTAATGTACTAAGCCTGTTTTGTTCATTCAATTTGTTAGGTCTCCTCCCTGAAAATTAGAATGGCCACAAAAAGGTTCATTTAACAAATAAACAGTTTAGGTTATTTCCAGCATCTAGTTTACTGCCACCTACATACTAGCAAATTAAAGGGGAAATAACTGTACTCCGATTTTTGGGTCAGTTGATTTAAATTAACAAAGTAATATAAAAAGTGTTAAAAATAGACAATTCGTGTTTAATCGTGACGGTTATTATTTTTTAAATGAAAGATAATAAGTCTATGAAAAAAAAAAAAAAAAAAAAAAAAAAAAAAAAAAAAAAAAAAAAAAAACCTGAAAATCGCGCATTACGTTAAGTAGTTAAAATCCGCAATTTTACATTCTGAAATTGTTATTGATACATTTGATGAGGTAAATACTTCGTATGCGCAAAAAGGGTATGTCATTCATTTGTCTTATTTTTTCAACATACATGTATAAAATCCCTACAGCGGTACCGTTTTTCTTTGAGATTTCTTATTTCCTATTATCTTAAATTAGTGTGACAAATACTAAACTGTAATACAGATAATTTTGTTGTTTATGATTTAATATCACTCACAGAAAAAATATAATTTTACGTGTAAGATTTGCAAAGGTTGTAGCAGTTTAATAAAACAATTTAGGTATTTTTTCAGTAAAACTTATCCATATCCATAGATTAGTAAATATTTGATGGCATGACTGATCAAATTTAGGTTTTACCTGCCCTCTCTATTATGGCCTTTTATCTATTGGCAATATAAAGTCTTCAAGCATCTGACATATTAAAAGAATGCTAAACGTAATCTCATTTTCCAAGATCATCACTACTAAATAAGAAAAAAATGTTAAAATGGTAAAAACTTGAGAACATTGGCCAATACAGTTACACTTTGAACATTGGCCAATACAGTTACACTTTGAACATTGGCTAATACAGTTACACTTTGAACATTGGCCAATACATTTACACTTTGAACATTGGCCAATACATTTACACTTTGAACATTTGCCAATACAGTTACACTTTGAACATTGGCCAATACATTTAAACTTTGAACATTGGCCAATACATTTACACTTTGAACATTGGCCAATACAGTTACACTTTGAACATTGGCCAATACAGTTACCACACGTGAACTTCCGTCGTGGAAGTGAGGCCGGGTGAACTTTCATCAAGAAAGATAGGCCGGGTGCTCCGGAAGGTAAGCACCTACTGTCTAGCTAGCAACACCCGCCACATGCAAAACATGGAATGTCAAATGTATCAAGTATAAGTTTGGATACAGCGACTTCATACTAATGAACTATATTGTGATGACGATCATAATTTTTTTTTAAAGGGGCTCAATTAGCCTAGGTTTCTAATATACTCGAGTCAATTGTTTATTTGTAAGCAGCTTGCTTCATTGGAAACAAGCTCTACTTTACCGAATTAACTGTGAAACAAATATACCATATGTAGAAGAAGCAGGGATAATGCGAAATAACGGAAAGGTTTAAAATACAGAGTTGAAGTCATCACGTTTGTCATATAGCTTCAACTTTAGCTTTGTATGAAGCAGAACACTGAGAAGCAGTCGTATATTTTATTTCAAACTCACTATGGTAGATGACATTATCATATTCTCCAAATCTGGAATTATTTAGAGATAGAACGGTCATCTATATATCTATATGTGCAGTTGAGAATTGATATATTGAGAATTCTTTGATTCTGTCATAAAAATCAGTGTAAACGGTGAAACTAGCAATAGTTATGCATTAAAGTCCCATGCTCAAAGTCTGAAATAAATGAAATTATCAATATTCGAATTAGCAACTCAAAAAAAGTGCAGTAAAGTAAACTTTATTGAATAAAACCGAATTTATCATGAATTGAAATATCTTATCTTCAAAAAATATACAAGAGCTAAAGGTAAAAACTTAGTTAAGAACATTCAGCAGATTGAACGAGTTTATAGTTTTACATGGGAATTGCGGCCATTGTGCAGACTGTAAATAATTTTAACATTGATCCCGATTTTTAAAGCAACTTCCTCAGTGGCTAAGAGATAATGCGTACTTCTCTGACAGGAGGTCTTGGGTTAAAACACAGGTCAGGTCATACATAAGACTAAACTTTAAGAAACAACTTCCTCGCCTGGAATTCGATGCAAAGAGGACATAATATTCTTAGCAAGATATTGTCACAAGATATATCCGTATAAGAATTTTTTTAAAACGTCAGGCTCTGTACCAGTCTTTGAATAAGTGTGACGTAGTCCGCCTTCCGGTAATAGGGCAATCTTAGACATGAAATGATTTTGTAGAGAAATTGGCGGCGACCTTATCACCTTTTTGGTCATTTAAGTTTGTCTGTAACCCTTCACCGGTGTTACTTATCAACTTTGCTATTTAATATATAGGTCAGTCAATATCAATACCAAGGTATTAAGTAAAACTGATACCAGAAATATATTCCCCTGGTTTATAACCCTTAACAAGGATATACGTATTAAATTGAAATGATGTTTTACACCCTTATCAATGTTCTTTCACTTATATCAAGATGGTTAGTTCTAGGTTGATGGTTAAAAGCGGAGTGTCCAGAGAAAATCAGCCAATCGGCAAGCGAATTGATAAATTTATGTCCGAGTGGGATTCGAACCTAAACGGTTAGATGCACTTTTTCCGTATAAGCTCTAGACAACTATGCCACCGAGGCCCTCTAACATAACCTGTTGAAGAATGAGTATTTCAGTATGACGTGTAATAACTATTTAAGATTTACGACAAGTTCAACTGGATGGAATTAAACCATATACCTGAAATAATTTCTTATGTCCTTTAAAACAATATCTTACTATCTTTAAGAAAAACTTTAAAGGAACGTTTATTATAACCAAATGGCATTTGGAGATCATCTTGTAATTGTGTCCACTAAGCATGTTGTCGTCCAAACTTAGAACAGCTTGGCTGGTTTTATTTATAGGACTGTTAAGAGATGTCACAAGGTGAAATACATTCAGTAATTTTTCGTTTCATGATATTGATTTTTAAAATCTGGTCTAAAGCAAATATACCACACTTGGAAAACTATAGACCATGTCTGTCAAAAACTAGACCTGAAATACATGGCTCCGAGCGGCAACATCAGTATCATAAAAAAGCCGTTTGGAGCCATGTATTTCAGGTCTAGTCAAAAACCAACAGATGGGAGATAACTCCCGTATCGAACCAATACAATTGTAGGTTGGCTGTTGGGCCAACTTTCTAACTTTACAGTTGCCCATGTCATATTTCTAATTCATTCACTACCAACTAATTAGTTATTCATTTTGCTAATAACTCGTAAATTTTGTGACTTAACATAATATTCATACATGTATAAATGTAAAATCTTCTGATCTCATCTCTACTTTCTTTGTACTTAGGCCTAACGAACACTGGACAAGTTTTGATTTAGAATTTATGAGTAACAATCTAATTATTGCACTGCATATACAGAAATAAAGGACTAGTAGAGGACAGATTTAAATGCATAAATTTTAAAGACATAATTAGTTTTTGACCTGCAAAATTGACCCAACCTACGATCATGGCGACAGAGATGGACTGAAACAGAACTTCAATGGCAACTAATTACAATATAGTCATAAGTCCTTTATATGAATAACTCTAAGTAAGGAGGTCTTGGTGGCCAAGTGATCTAAAGCGTTAGCTCACAGACCAGTAACACTAACTGATAACGTTCGAATCACGATCAAGTTCGGGCTGATCGAAGTACGAGTTAGTTAGTTCAGTTGCTGAAAGACGGTGGTTTTCTATGGTTTCCTCCAGCATTCCGAAACTGATCGGCTCAATATAAGAAATTGAATCTTGACTGGGTCATAAACCACCATTACTCCAATCCAATCCATCTTTGGACAACTAATGTAAATATGGCAAAATATGTCTTCATAAGAGCTAGCACAATGAGTAGGAATGCAAGTGAATACTATTCGCATTACATTCAGCATTATATTCGTGATTTACACTTAAAATATGTTCATGTTTCGCCTGTATTGTCCCAAGCAGTAACAAAGATATTTACATGTGTCATTTTTCCATGAATATTTGTTTGGTTGATTTGAATGTAATTCAACGTTACATCAGCAACAATTCAACTATTTGTGATGGGACAATTTTTGTTGAACTCGAGTATTAATCTTGACACATGTTCATGTGGTGTGATGTGTGAAGTGTTTTTGTTCTGTTTTGTCCTGATACCACCACATTTTGAGTGGTCATCAGCAGATAAAAATCTCAAACTCGGTCCATAATACTGATGAACCAACCAGTTGGGGCTATAACAAAAAGTTATTTGTAGTTAAATGGGGTCAAACCCCCCAGTGTTGAGATACCTCAAGTTTGAAAGCCAATGCCTTATTTATTCTTGTTTAAATCATTAGCACTTCAAATTGTAAAAAACCTACAGTTACGAGGGGTTTTAGTTTGAACCAACATTTTTTTTAAATTTAGGTTTCCAAAGTTTTAAAATACATTTGAAAACTTAACAATGATAAATTGCTAAAGATGTCTTTCTCTGAAAGCTTCAAGTTTAAGGGCACTTTAATATGCTCCTTACATAATACTGTAATAAATATATATTCAAAAGAAAACTGGATTAAATCTGTTAAAAATTTTATTCACTCTTTGCAATTTCTATTATAAATGTTTTCAATATGATTAAAGTCTGTATTCCACAGATCTTAATTCACTTGATGAAAATAATACCTTGTGTGTTATCAACCTTGTATATTACCCAACAAAGTGTAAAAAAGAAACAATGTAACACCAGCACTGCATATGTTTATATTATTATTTACACATTATTCCTCGTTGATATAATGTCATGTTTGATTTGATGATTTTTCACTGAATCTTTTTCAGCTTTGAAAAGTGTAATGAAAAAATCTGCGAACAAATACTGCAGAGCAAAAACTAGCCTGTTTTGTTAAATAAATGCTAGCGTAAACTTTGGTTATACAAGAATAATTATCCTGTACTCATTGCTTGTATCACAGGTTTGTCAAAAACTACATCATGTTAAGAGAAATAATAACAAAAGTAAATTGAAGGTGATGCAAATATCAAACAATATCACAATATACAGAACAGACTGTGTTACATACATGTATGTAACCAGGCCATTTACTGTTCAAATAAATAATAACTTCAACAATACACTGGAAAAAATCAAGATCAATAAAAATCTATATTCTCAATACTTAAGTTCAGTTTTTTTTTTGTTCCAATGGCAACACAGCACTAACAAGTATTCACATGGTTACCACAGAAACGTCCCTTGTACAGAAATGTTTAACAGTTCTTTTTATTAATTATTTTTTTCTTTTAAACTATATTGGACCACTAAATTTCTCTAGTTAATACCCATTTTAGCTTTGAGTGATGCTGGCATCTCTGGCGGTGGTGGACGAGGTAGTCTGAAGTAGACTTTAACTGAATCGTAGATAAACCATTGTAGAGCTGTTAATGTACCAATCATAATAATCCTAGGTGTTAATCCTTTCCACATTCCTGAAAAATGAGAGGTTATACATACATTTAATACCAATTTTACATAGTTATATCACAATTATCGCCAATGGTCGATTGTTGGTTGTTGTTGGGCAGCAATCCTAATAATCGATCACAAGATAAACAATCGATCATCACCGACATCGGCAAGTAGTTTCCGGATTGTAGTCAAGTCCGTTTTCTTTTCTTGGTTCGGTTCTTGCTATTAAAAACAGAAATGGCGGATGAAGATCAAATAATTTATCCATATCCAGACAATTTTTACACGAGTGAGTAACTTTGGCCACTGTCACTCTGTCAGTGCAAGGAGCTATCTGGCCTTTAACTTACAATCACTAAGCAAGAACACTTTTTACAATAAAAGTACTTATATTCAGCTTTATTTGTTTCTGAATACTGATGTATACCAAATAATCCCAATTATTAATCGATTATGCCCATCTGATTATCGATTATTAATTTTTATCCGATTGGACATCAATACTTCTTCATCTGGACCAATGAATAATCTAAGTCTTAATGCATGCTGATCATCATATATGAAATAGGTTTTAACACAGGGTTTTCTAGCTCAGTTCTAAAAAGAATCTCTCTGGAACTAACAGAACCAAATTCCCAATTGAAATATGGTCTATTTAACCAGAAAATTACAAAACTAATTTTCATTCAATTTCTTAATACTAAGCTGAATTAACTGGCTACTTCCATCTTCTGTTTTATTCTTTTGTTGATGCAATTTTCTCACTTTTTCATTAGGGGAATCTTCCCAAAATATTTTCCCCCTATGTTTTACGAAGGTTAACAAGGTCACTTACCTTTCAAACCTAATTTTTTAGCTGCTTCTACAAAATTACTTCCTTTGTCTTGATTCAATTTTGATACAATGGTGTCAGCAGGATGAGAAACAACAGCACAGAAAACACCAGCTGAAATAGAAATGTTTGAAATGTGAAAACCTGTAGACACTAATACAATATATGGTTCAATTTTGCATAATATTGTTTAAACTGAAAATAAAATGTGTCTATAGCATAAACAAGAATTCCAAGGAATTAGTCTCGTCTGGTTAGTTTTTGATAGAGTAGGAAATACATTACTTTAACATAAACTTTCACATTTTGACATGCTACTGCCACCTATGACGACTCCAGAAACGTATCACCTAAGTCTCGCCTTATGGCGATGCTGGGCTTGACAAAAACAGTCACATAAGTATTTCAATCAACAATCAAATCCTTAACCTGAGAAAGGGTCATTTCATAGGTACTGTATCTATGAGCATTGGATGTTAAAAGAGTAGAGTGAAGTTATGGTGTTAAACACCACATTTAAGATCCTTTCACATTTATTGAGACAGAATTAAATGCTTTTCTTTCAGTGTGTGATAGGCACAACAGCCACTTACTAACCAAAGATGATGCATTTAAACTAATAGGTAAAAACAGTCTTGGTTAAACAAATCTGCAAACTTTACTCATTTCATTAAAGATGAATCAAATAGTGACTGTTACCTATTTAACTTTTTGTATTTAAATGTTTCAAAGACATTTGAAACTTTTTATTATGTCTGAAAGGTTTTTTCAATGGCAAATGGTTTGTTTTATGTATGACTGATATATGGGTCATGTTGGTTTGAAGAAATGGAAACAATATCAAACACTCGTCTTCAAGCAAGTTATGACAATTTTTTTGTTTATTTATTATTTTTTTGCAGACAGTAATCTAAACAATTTTAGTGGTTGCATGGCATTTATAACAAACCTCGACAGTGAAATGGTATGCTTTCATTTGGCATTATTATTATCATTGTTCTAGAACAGACAGATGCTTACAAATGATAAAGATTTTTGTAAATTGAATTTTTGATATTAGGGAACAAAATGTCAATAGGATCACTAGCTTATCAAATGCAATGATATTTTTTTTTAATAGTTTTAACATCATGATTACTTGCAAATCATGCACTTATGATGAAATGTGACATTTCAAATAATCCTAAGCATTCACTTAACTTTACTGTAATACATGGTTAAAGCCAATGGTGTGCGACATTTTTTTTTTTCCATAACTTACCTATGTAACCAGCAACAAAGGTAACCAATAATTGTTCTCCTTTGTTACATTCACTTCTGGGTTTTGGCACAACATATTTATATAATGCTTCTACTGTCCTCTCAAAACATGCAAATTTCATCATAGTGTAAGGAATCTGTCGCGCCCATAGCGGTACAAGACCTTTGTAAAATCTGGAAAAAGAAAACCCATACATCAAAACATAGAAGCTTTCCATTTTAAATCATTGTATTGCCATATTTTCATTTTCATTTTTTTTCTCATATTTCTGTAAATACTGTGTCAGTAAATAAATATTTGTGTATTATTGTACCATAATATACCATAACCTGAAATATATTTTCAATGTTTACTCCACCCCACACCACAAAATAAAAACATTTTTATACCATAAATCAATAATTAAGTTTCATGCAATAAACCCTATAATTCTGTCCCAAACAGTGGTTCAGCTAACACAATGAAGGGTAGCCAGGACAGGCAAGCCAGTGTTAGTTTTGAGACCACTATCTGAGGTATATTGATATGGCACACCAATGACTCAAGCACCCTCGATGGAACAACCAGTAAAGTTGGTGGACAAAAACCTAATACTTCAGGCCAGAAGTTAGGTTTATTGTCCCAAGGATGGATCTAAGGAGTGTGCAATATTTACATAATCCAACACTTTAGTTTTGACTTTTTACAAATGCAAATTTTAAACAAGATTTGTGTTAAAAAAAGGTTCTATATAATATATGCAATGTATACCCTGAGACTCCCTCTTCTCTCAATATCCTAGGAAAACCTCCACGTAAATTAGTTTCCCAACCATGTGTTGTTTGAATTCTAACTTTGACAGCTTCCATTGGACACAAAGCTATATCAGCAAAAAACTCTGCCGAAGCACTGGCTGCTAAGTATAATGATGTCCTCCATAAATATGATTTTTCCTGTTGTGAATAAATAAAGCAAGAAGGTAATTTATTGCACTTTTTAAAATTTTTATTCTAAAATCTTTTGACCAGATAGCTTATTTTATAAAATGTTCATTTCTTTGACACAGAGCCAACTGCATGGGCATTTGGTAAATATTTTTCAATTCTTAAATACTAAACATTATTTGACCTAACCAAGTTCCAAGCTTAGATGGTTTCAGTGGAGATCACTCTTTATTTAAATCAAAACATAAGCCAGGGTTCGTACAGGTTTAGGCTGAACAAAATTCAAGGACTTTTCCAGGACTTTTCAAGGACTTTTGAACCATTTTCCAGGACACCAACAAATGTCATGAATGTCAAAATATTCAGACTTTGAAGACATAATATCCAATTGAATACAAATTTAATGAACAAATCTTAATAAACAAACAAACATAATTAACAAATACAAATACTTCAATGTTACTTGACACTGAAAAACACACTGAGTAACTGGTAAACGTATACTGAAAATATTCAATAAGTGATCAGAAATACTACATCTGATTTTTCTGACGACCTGTATGACTGGTGGTTATTAACTAGATTTAAAGTCCAAATAATTTTTGCTCTGGTTACATTTTCCTTAATAACAAATTTAGAAACACTATCAGGAGTTTGTTTTCCCTTTGTTGTTACTGTAGTTTCATTTATGTTTGATGACTGCTCTGGAATTTTAAGATCATTTTCATTCACTGTGCTGTTATTTTTATTCTCATCAGAACTACCGGGTTTTTCTACTTCGGCTGTCACATTTGATGAAGTTGTAAAAAAAGGTTTTTACGTTCACACTCACAGATGTTGACTCGATGATGATGTTCACTGTCTCTGTGTTTGATACTTAACATATGTGATTTCAACGCAGCTTCCCCATGCTAGAAACGTCAATGATTTTGTGGAACATCATACACAGACACTTGTGTCTATCTCCTTTAAACGACTGAATCCATTGGAAATAATTTCCATTTTTGGTCCAGTTTATGTTAAAGACACACTTTCGTTTTGCCATCGCCATGTTTAACTTCAACTGAGTTGTCTCTCTTAACCAAGATACAATAATAAATAGTACTGCCTGAGAGCATTATTCAAGATTACTCGGGTTATACAGACAGGAAATGAATTATAATCGTCCCTGATGTCAGCTATCGCATAGGAATGTAAATAGACTGTTTACAACCAATTTTTCTGTTTATGCCAATAAATAAAGAAAAAGCCGCAATTCACTTTGCATTAGTTGAGAGGGTAGGTTAAGATATTTTACAGAATTCAAAGATTCAAGGACTTTTTTGACTAATTCCAGGACTTTTCCAGGACATTTCGTTTTCAAAGACTTTTCCAGGACAATCGCGAATTTTTGGACTTTGCCAGGACTGTGCGGACCCTGTAAGCCTATGTAAAATGAGAATATACAACTCACATAAGTTACAAGTACTTTAGTGTTTGGTTTAATGAATCTATACACTAATAAAAAAAATAAGTAGTGGCTAAAATGCAGTTTAAAAGGGGTCTGCAATTTTCTGCAACTTACATATTCATGAGGAAAAAAATTCATCCCCCCCCTCCCCAAAGTATAAAACCTCACATTGAGAAAAGCATGATGGTGAGAACATAAAAGTGCAGTTATCGTTTTGAAAGTTTTACACAGACTGCATATATTCAATGAATTTTCTACCCTGGTTATTAGACAATGTAACCTGATTACCTAATCTGTACATCAATGGTAAGCCTTACGTCTTGTTTCGATGTTTTGTACTTTTTCAATAATTAATAACTTATATAACACCATTGTTACCATGATTAACAAATATTTACCTCTCCTAAAATTGAGGAATAGACATTTTTGAAAACTTCATAAAAGCCAAATTTACAAAGTCCCTGCATGGAATATCCAATAAGGGTAGGGGCCCAGCCTTTACCAAGTTCACGAACACCGCCTTCTTGTACAGTGACTTTAAATCCATTGAAAATGTTGCCATACTTTGCAGGGTCTACTTGGATTCTACATTTTACCAAGTCCAAAGGAACAACAGCTGTGTGGGTAATACCGCAACTCAACACACCACCAAAACCACACAAGGCATAATATTTATTTGAGCCAAATTCACAGCTGGTTTCCTCTGTAAAATAAAATGAAAAAAAAAAAAAATAAATAAAAAATACAAATCAGTAAATGTTGGCATAATTTTTTAAACCAAATACAATAAAAATATGAGAGGCATGGAAATAATGAAGAGGTTACTTTTTCACGGAACTCATCATGTCACAATTTTTGTCTTTGTTCTTAAAGGCTCTATTTCTCAATGCCTCACAGGCTACAGAGTTTACCAGTGAACCATAAAATATCACAAAGATGATCTATAAACTCTCTGATTGACTATGGTAGTGTTTTACCATATAAATTCCCATAAGGATTTTTAAAAGCTCTTCATTTTTCACTCCAGCTAGAATGACAAGTACTTTGGTGTCAGATCTAATTATAACAAATTGCATTTGCAATAACAGTATGTGACATGATATAAGCTTTGTTAACTTCTCTTCTAGACCTTGAAAAGCTGACAGCAGAATCAAGTTGGTGAGTAATATAAAACATTTTGCGATTTTCTATGAAAATTTTGCATTAATCTGGCATCACAATTATAGCTGTTTAAACTACACGTTTCACAAAAAAGTAAAATATACAAAATAAACTGCCATGATAAAAATAATCTTAATTATCATGAAATTTGGATTTTTATTCACCAGAAAACAAACACACTGATGAGTTATGTCAATTCAGTGCAACAAAGTAGTGGTACCAATATACCTATAGTTTTTCTACCTAGTCTCCTTGTTATGTCATTACCTTCTATTGCGTTGTGTTCTTAATCGTTTTTTCAGTAACAAATTTCTTACAATTTATTGTTTTCATACAAATGTCCTTGGCATGACCCTAAATTTTGGAGACTTTTTCACTGGGGATTAAGTGCAATGTAGTTGTTTCATCAAACCATGAAATGATTCAATAATCCATATATTTAAATCTTTTTTGTTAACTTAACCAAATAACTTTTTTACCTGTGGCCGCAGAAGCTGCCTGGATTGTACGGCTTTCATTCACTTTTGGCCCTTCGCAGTGAGCATAAAATGGATTGGAGAAGGGGTTGCTTTTGAGCAACTTTTGCAATGACTGCGTCATTTTCACCTGCAAAAAATATAGGAACATAAATTCAATACATTAACATAACCAAAAAACGACAACGCGTTAATATTTTCAACAATTTACATTAATGTACCTGTCTAAGATCTACAAACCTGCTGTCAACGGCGTGTTCTAACAGAAAGGACCGGCTCTTTTACTGTCACGTGATACATTGTCCTTGGTTTTCATTGGTGATAAAACTGTGACGTAATTAAGTTACAGCTACTGTTCAAGCAAAATCGAGATTATCATTGGTTTAAATTATCAGAGATAACCCTTTAAAAAATGAAAGTATAAAAGAACTGAAATTCCATTAAGTTTTGGAAAATTAGAACTGTCTATGGAACAAATTACTTTTTTTTCGAAAATTTACGAATGAGTGCGGGATGTAAAATGATCATAGCCAAGTCTCCATTTCGTTTTTGCTTTAAAATGACTTCCGGGTTCCGATTCTCTCATTGATGCACTAGTACGTTTTGAATACTTAATTATCCCCCTTCATTGGCATCTAATATTTAATCTACTTTTGCACAGACTTCAACATCATAAACATTTTCTGTCTTTGAGACTTTACTGTTCGGCGATAACGCAAGGTGAACGGTATTTTTTTTTGTCACCTTCGCTATCGTCTAACAGTTTAAAAACTTTTTTCTTCTTCACGTCTTTCAATAAAACAAACATACCAGTCTTTGTCCATATAACAATCAAATAAAAAAAAAAAAAAGAAAGAAGTAAAAACTTTGCAAACTGGCAAAATATGTTATACACGTGAACTTCCATAAAGGAAGTGAGGCCGGGTGCTCCGGAAGGGTAAGCACCTCCTGTCTAGCTAGCTACACCCGTCACGTGCAAGTCAATTTTGAGAATGAAATGAACAAAGAACTATGGTAAGTCAAATATATCCGATAAGAAAAAGGAAGAAATGGTATGAAAAATAAGATTACCAGCCACTGTCATCAATATTAAACAAACCCTTTATTATCATCTCCGGTTTGCTTTGACTCGGATGTTCATCTAGTCATTTATGGTGAAATCATGATATGGAAAGAACATGCTGAAAATATTGCAAAGCAATTTATCTTTTTTTTTTCAGGTCCAAACTATACCTCCACCAAGTTTGGTATTTTCTGATCATAGTTTATTTGACTGTTTCTATCTGTAACTTGTGGTCTGTCTTCGTTCTTGGTTGTCGCGGTTGGCTGAATAAGGGACATTTGCATACTTCCCTAGCTGTGTTCTGACGAAACCTAACCATCAGTGAAATCCAGAAATTTCGCAATGCCGTGGCAAAGACACGTACACTTGTATACATTAAATAAATGTTAGCTTATAAAAATCAGCTTTATTTGAAACGTTTTAAATGTTGCTGTAAATACTCAATAACATGATTTGTGATATAGATTAACTATATACATAGCGCAAGTTTTACAGAGCCAGGACGGAAACCTGATCTTGAACATATTACATTTCTTTTACATATTCTATTAATATATCATGGTTTTTTATTTATTTATTTATTTATTTATTTATTTATTTATTTATTTATTTATTTATTTATTTATTTATTTATTTATTTATTTTAAAGAAGCTGTGGTACTTCTTCATTGCAAATCTATGTAAAGTACACGGCGTTACAAAGAATATTATGCCAATGCTATAATAATAATAATAATAATAATAATAATAATAATAATAATAATAATAATAATAATAATAATAATAATAATTTTTATTGCCCAAACACAATTTACATTATTGGTTACTTAAGGCAATACTAACTGATTAACGAAACTAACAAACATACAAATTTAAAATTAAGAAACATGTACTGTGACTAGTAAGTACGAGTCGT
Organism: Tegillarca granosa; assembly: GCA_029721355.1. Taxonomy (NCBI): domain Eukaryota; kingdom Metazoa; phylum Mollusca; class Bivalvia; order Arcoida; family Arcidae; genus Tegillarca; species Tegillarca granosa. The sequence continues at coordinate 36,410,548 of CM056599.1, read as the reverse complement.
ACATATTTAACTGATTCACTTCAATCAATATTGGACCTATCACATGCTTATTACAAAGATAAACTTTTCCGTTTTTTTTTTTTTAGAAATGCTGTAAATTTGTCGCTTTTTTTTTTTTTTTTTTTTTTTTTTTTTTTTTTTTTTTTTTGTAAATTTTCAACATCTAGCTTTTATTCCGATAATTTTTTCAAGTGCAAAACTGTTACAGTTTGCATTCGGTTTAATATGTTAACGTCGGATGCTACTCGGATTATTTTGTCGTCTGCATAGAAAAATTTATGCACTAGCACATTAAATTTGAAGGTGAATCGAAACAACATGGCGACCTCTACTGTTCCTCGGTTGCTGGTATGTCAAAATAGTGTTTGAACGAAATCAATGAATTTCGAAAATACTTTGACAACTTTTGAAAATGTTTGTTTTTTCTTTTGCAGAAATCTAAATGGTGCATCTTTCAGCGGCACTTTTCAAGCACAGCTGCACGAGCTGGAACCCAGGTACCGTATTGCTTTTCTTACAGCTAGCTATTTAATTTACCTGACATCTCTTGGAGGGATCCGGATCGTTTCGTCCCAATATTCGTTTGCCTTGGGTCGACTTGGGAAGTGGCATGCTTGTCTACACAATGATTTGGTTGCTCTTAATACAGTCACATGGCTGTACACAATAGACGCACATTTCACACATACAAAACTTGTTTTGAGATTAACGATTAATAATTAGTGATTAATAAACTTGCTTTTATTGCAGAAAGCAGTAAATTTGGTAATGTCACTTTAAGTAACATCACCAGTCAATTAATATTTTTTAAACTTCAGGTTATAGAAATGAAAATACTGTAGAGGAGACCCTTTTTACACTATTTAAAATCGTCTTTAAAGAGCATATATTGTGTAGACATGTTTAGATATAGTTAATTTGTACAGTTGTATGGGTCTGGGTAGCTCAGCTCGCCTATAAACATTAGTGGGAACTTAACTTAAAAAAATGATACAACAACAGAAAAATCTGTTTCAGTGGAATTTGTAGTTTGAAATCATCTCTAAACTCAATATTATTGTGGAAACTATGCTTGACAAACATGATATACCAATGGAATTCTTCTTGATTTTGAAATTTGCTGATACATGTATAATTAAGATTATTAAGAAATTTTAATGATTTTAGATGACTGTTCGAGATGCCTTGAATTCAGCAATAGAGGATGAAATAAAGAGGGATGATACTGTTTTTCTGATGGGAGAGGAAGTAGCACTTTATGATGGAGCATACAAAGTAATTATGTTTTATAACACATGTATATATAACAGGATCCCACATATTTTGATTATGTTAATAAATAAATAATGTAACCATTATAATTTGAATTAACCTTTCATGAAATGATAAGGATTTCTATTATTTTTATGTTTTAATTGTCCAAGGTTTAATTAAATAGGGCTGAATGGTTTAATGGTTGGTTGCATTGGATTCACCAATAATTGTACAAAGTTTAACTTTAAAGTATAGCTTTTGCATCCATTTGTTGTTAGAAGGCAAATATCGTCTGATGGAAAATTAAATAGGGTTGAACGGTGTAATAGTTGGGTGCATTGGGGTGACCAAAAACTATACAAAGTTGAAAACAGTTTTTGCACCCATTGTTGGAAGGCAGATATTTCCTGCATGGGTTGTTTAGTGTATCTCTTTGTTCATTATTAAAAGAGTAAATAGATCTATTCACTACTTATTATTTCTTTTTACTATAAGCACCAGGATGATATAGTATGTAATTGTTTCATACACATGTACTTGATTATAAACTCAATCACGATTTTGTCCAAGCCCGCTAAATACATTGCATTAAACAAGCTAAGTTAGGAAATAATCTATCTGATCTCATATATTCATACTGATTTATAATGCATTCTATTGAAAATTATTCAAACAGAGCTTTGGATTTTCTTTAATGAATGAAGCAGTAGCAGGTATAATTTCTGTCAACTTAAGATGCCGAACAGACATGAAAATTTCATAACAAATAAAAAGATGAGATCTCTGCCTTTTATCATAATTCAGTATGGAATTATTTGGAGTTTGTTTTTAACCAGTCTCAATTTATATTTTTTACTGTTGAACTTCTTGTTGCAAAGGTTTAGGAAAAATATATTCTAAAAACACAAGTCATTGATTATTCGTGTTATTTAACATGTTCATAATTATGTTCCATCAGGTTAGTAGAGGATTGCATAAAAAGTTTGGAGACAGAAGAATCAAAGATACTCCAATTACAGAGGTAATATAACAAAATATTTTATATTATAGGTGATGCATATGTTATAAAAAAGTTGTAATAAGAAATGTGTTTCTGATGAGCGCTAGTAAATACAGGAAAGTTTCAGTGACACATTTTCTTGGATAACCCCTTTAAATTTTGGTCACTATGAATTTTGTTATTTGCCTGCTTTTGGGAAAAAAAAGGGTATTACGGTGTGTTATCGTGCTGTCAACCAGTCTGTCCATTTGTTTGTTTATTTGTCTGTTAATATTTAATTTGTGACCTTGACATGTCCTACTGACTTGTATTTGTTTTAACCTGAAAGTGTGCATCTTTAAAAATCTTGATGCTTCTTGAATATTTAGTGGAGTTATTTTCCTTCTCATTTTAGATTTATTTTACACAAGTGGAGGTAGAGCAGCGTAATGATGTTTTATGCCCCAGTCACTATTCTTACACTTATATTGATGTGATCAGATCTTGAATGATCTGGGCCACCAAGTCCCTATTTTACACATTGTGGAAACCTTGTGACTTTTATTAGTCTAACAGTTTTTTAAAGAACTTTAATGAAATTTGATTTATTTATTTGTTACGATCAGAGAGTGTGTCTGTTTTAAAATTGTGATGCTGTTTAATTATCTAATGGAATTATTACCTTTTCCTTTTTGATTTATTTTATGGGAATCTTGTGCATAAAATGTTTGAGTAAGTACTCTTTACACAGAGATTTACTTTACAAAAGTAAGGTCACCTTGTCACCTTAACTTGTCATATTTTTATGTGCCAGGTGTTTTATGTACTTCTCAGCAGTATTTTTGATTTTTTGATGTCCTTTTGAATCCGAGAGCTTGAACACCTACAAACACAAAATTTTTTATATAAATGCCACACAAAAAGAGGTCATATTTATTTTTTACTTATCAGATTAAATTCTAGTCTATCCCTGCAAAAAGTAATTATAAATTTGTGTATGACAGAAAATGAGGTGCAGGTGCACAGTGATACTTAAAGCGAACCAACAAAGGTCAATGTTGTGCATTTCACTCATTTGATTCTACAGTAAATTTATTAACCTCTAATGAAGCAATTTTATTTTGTTTATTTCAGATGGGATTTGCAGGGCTAGCAGTAGGAGCAGCTATGGTAAGTACTATACAGTAAAACCTTCAATAATGTCCACTTTAATAATGTATTAAAGATCACTTTTTCATTAAGACCAGTGTTTAATGTTACCGTTAAATCATATTTCATCCATGCAGACCACATGTAGGTAAAATACATATATATCCAAAGCCTTTCTATACATGTTTTACTGCTCCCCATTCTCATAACATAAACAAGGTATATTTTAAGACCAACTGCTTTTAGTTGTTTAGATATGAATGACAATAAATATTGTTAAAATAAAGAAAAATAAGACACAAAGCAACCATGCAGTTTAGGTTTCTTCATCTCCCTTGCTTAAACATTTTCTTGTCTCCTCTCCCTTTCATTATTTTTTTTATTATGATTTGCCCAGAAATGAAATGAAATCGGAATAGCCATAAACATGTATTATTGTTTGGTTTAATCTTTTATAAAAGGACAGTCACATTTCGTGTTTTTAGAATTTATACATGTACATATATTTTTTAAATTTCAGGCTGGATTAAAACCTATATGTGAATTCATGACATTTAATTTTTCCATGCAAGCTATAGATCAGGTAAAAATATAAAAAATATAAACATGTTAAGTTTTAAACAACATAAATAATTATTGGTTTAAAAAAATTTTCTTTGCAAATTTACTTTTTAAAATATATACCACCACGGTAGATCAGTTGGTAGAGTGAAAATAGGCAGGGACTGTTTTTTCACCAAGCACTAAGCATTTACAAAAGCTCACTGCAAAGGTAAAAATTTCTAGCCACTTCACCTATAGGCAATGACGTCTGGATATAAGTGAAAAAATATTTACTGAGATTTTGAACCCTATTAAATCAATAAAATCAATCAATTTTTTAATATATACTCTCAGCAATTATTGTTCTTCAAAAAATAAGCTAAATGTTTATTATTATTATTTTTTTTATTCAGTCTCAAATCCATGAAAAATCATAAAAGAATAATTCAGATATTTTTTTATAACATGGATACATATATATGTATTAATTTATTTCAAATCATTGTCATTCTTTGTGCGACTCATTTTTATGTTCAGTAGTATTAAAAAAAAGGTAAAAAGGTGAAGCTCAGAATTCTTCTTGTATATTGTTATAAATTTTTCATTTTTAGGTCATAAACTCGGCAGCTAAGACATTTTACATGTCAGCAGGAACAGTGAAGTATTTTTGTACTCAAAAATAATTTCAAGATTGTATCATTGATGTAGACATTTTAAGATGTCACATTTTCTTTGAGCAACCCAGTCCTAGATCATTGATAGTGTTGCAACTTCGGTTAAAAATCATAATTGATCATTGGTTGGAATCGGTTGGTGCTTCTGATGCGATTTTACCGATTATAATCGGTTGGGTTTTATTTTATTTAAATGTTATTCTTTTTGAATTAAAAAGCTATTAAATGAGTGGAATTTTTTGTGTTCTCTTTATTATTAAGATGTAGATATACACTCTACATATACACAAACTCTAGCACTATGTATTAGCATTGAGCTAGCACATTTTTATTTACTCTTGCTTATTGTATATGCACCCATTGGTTCTAAGTAATCTTTTTACTTCGTAACATAAAATAAATGCATTTGGTCAGCGCACTACAGTTCATCATGGCGTCAGCCATGTGGCTTGTGAAAACAGGAATACGTTAGGGCTTTGTAAAACATGAATGGAAACGGCATAACACGGATTCCAGAAATTTAAAACGATGATCTATTATGAGAAAACATAATGGATAATCGCATTTGGGAGGCTTCAACACGCCGCTTATCGATTCTTTCTGATAATCGTTTCATCACTAATCATTGATCATGATTTATAGTAATGTATCAGTTTTACTATACATTGTTCTGGTACACATTGTGTTTACTTCAGTGTATTAGTTATTTAAGGGTGCATTATTTTTGCTACATTGTATATTTTTACTCTAACTACAGTTCACCACATGATGTGTGCTGCAGTTTATTAGCTCACCTGAGCTGAAAGCTCAGATGAGCTATTGCTATCCATCTTCGTCCGTCGTGCGTCGTCCGTCGTCCGTCGTCCGTCGTGCGTAAACTTTTTACATTTTAATCTTCTCCTCCAAAACCACTGGGCCAAATTTAATGAAACTTGGTAACCATCATGCCTGGATGAAGCTCTTTCAGATTTGCACAAATGAAGGAGTTATGTCCCCTTGGGGCCCCATAAGGGGGGAAATAGTGAAAAACTTTAAAAATCTTCTCCTCTGAATCTACAAGAGGTATACCTTAGTTATTTCATTTATAACATCCTTAGGTCATCTTTTTTCAGATTTGCACAAATGGTAGCCATGGGACTCAAAATGGGGAAATTATGAGGCACTGAGTGGGGAATTTGATAAAAATTATATATTTGTCACTATATCTTGAAAACTATTAGCTTTTTGTATAGGCATGTATATTAGAATATTGTAGGTATTGACATGACGATCATTTTGATATATAGTTCAAGGTCATATGTTGAAAGGTCAAGGTCACAGCTGCAAAAGAAGACTTAAATTGCTAAATATCTTGAAAACTATTCACATTTTGTATAGGCATGTATATTAGAATATTGTAGGTATTGACATGACGATCATTTTGATATATGGTTCAAGGTCATATGTTGAAAGGTCAAGGTCACAGCTGCAAAAGAAGACTTAAATTGCTAATTATCTTGAAAACTATTAAACTTTTGTATAGGCATGTATATTAGAATATTGTAGGTATTGACATGACGATCATTTTGATATATGGTTCAAGGTCATATGTTGAAATGTCAAGGTCACAGCTGCAAAAGAATACTTAAATTGCTAATTATCTTGAAAATTATTAATGTTTTGTATAGGCATGTATATTAGAATATTGTAGTTATTGACATGACAATCATTTTGATATATGGTTCAAGGTCATATGTTGAAAGGTCAAGGTCACAGCTGCAAAAAAAGACTTAAATTGCTAAATATCTTGAAAACTATTAACTTTTTGTATAGGCATGTATATTAGAATATTGTAGGTATTGACATGACGATCATTTTGATATATGGTTCAAGGTCATATGTTGAAAGGTCAAGGTCACAGCTGCAAAAGAAGACTTAAATTGCTAAATATCTTGAAAACTATTAACCTTTTGTATAGGCATGTAGATTAGAATATTGTAAGTTTTGACATGACGATCATTTTGATATATGGTTCAAGGTCATATGTTGAAAGATCAAGGTCACAGCTGCAAAAAAAAAACTTAAACTGCTAATTATCTTGAAAACTATCAGCTTTTTGTATAGGCATGTATATTAGAATATTGTAGGTATTGACATGACGATCATTTTGATATATGGTTCAAGGTCATATGTTGAAATGTCAAGGTCACAGCTGCAAAAGAAGACTAAAATTGCCAATAATCTTGAAAACTATCAACTTTTTGTATAGGCATGTATATTAGAATATTGTAGTTATTGACATGACAATCATTTTGATATATGGTTCAAGGTCATATGTTGAAAGGTCAAGGTCACAGCTGCAAAAAAAGACTTAAATTGCTAAATATCTTGAAAACTATTAACTTTTTGTATAGGCATGTATTTTAGAATATTGTAGGTATTGACATGACAATCATATATATTTTGAGGTCATATATGTTCAAAGGTCAAGGACATAGCTGCACAAGTATACTGAAATTGATTTATGATTTGGAAATTATTCATTGCACTACAGTTACTTCATGCATATTATATAAACTATTTATAAATGAAATGTGAGTGGATATATTTCTGATAAAGTTTTGTGGGAGTTCTTAACTTGAGAAAACTTTTAAAGTTTCTGTACTTAATATATTGTCTATTGCACTTTGCAAACTGCATTGGACAATATCTTCAGGTGAGCGCTAAGGCCCATGGGCCTCTTGTATTATATTTAACTTGGGAACCGTAAATTAACCCTAAATCAATGCCAATACTTAAAAACAAAAATATTGGTTGTTTATTTTATGTCAGAGTTGCATAATTTGATGAAAAGACTTTAACATTGATATTGTATTTCATTGAGTGATTTATATTTTAATGTGAGGCTCTAGTACATTATGTTTTTATTTCTTATCGTTATTGCATTTACATGTATTTTTTTTATTATAATACCTGTATTTATAATTTGGTCTGTGTTTCCACCACAGAGTTCTCTGTTTTACATTTTTCGGTTGAGTCACAATTGGTACACTGAGCCCCACCATCAGACAATGTGTCATAAACTGTATTGAGTTATTTAGAATAAAGATCAAGGCACATGATTAATTGTATGAAAAAATTGTTGGTGTCTTATTGGTCTATTATTGTCATTTATTTTGATTGTTTTTTGTAGGTTCCGGTTCCCATTGTGTTTCGTGGACCAAATGGTGCTGCTGCAGGTGTAGCTGCTCAACATTCACAGTGTTTTGCATCATGGTATAGCCATTGTCCTGGTTTAAAAGTTATCTCCCCTTACTCAGCTGAAGATTGTAGAGGATTGCTTAAGGCATCAATAAGAGATCCTAATCCAGGTTTTTATTTTAATAGATTCTTAAAGCTGTGTAAAAACAAATGATTTTTCTAGAATACGATCAGACTTCCTAAAAACTGTTGGGCTGTCCGACAAAACCAACAAATTTTAACTTGGACCAATAATTTGTGAGTTACTGACTGCCAGCACTTTTTTCCTGGGTTTCGTATAACTTTTCAATGTTCGATCTTTGGTGTTTGAAAGAGTAGCCATTCTTAAGTCTTAATTTATAAAACAGAATTTTATTGGTTAAAAACCTTTTGAGTGATCCAATTGATATGCCTATAAAATAAGATTAGATTTTTAAGTTTTGTCAGACCGAATGTTTGACACTTTTTTTTAACTTTTGGGAAGTCTGAATACCATTCAGGATCATTGTTGTTTTCAAGTTTGAAAACCATAGAATAAATTGTTTGGATGCCATCAATTCTCATAGTAACATGTACATTAATAATTTCAAGTTACTTCAGTATGCCATTTGCAAGTTTTGTTGTCAATCATTTGCTTGATTTTAAAAGCAATTTTCATATTAAAACTGATTATAGAGAGAAAGCAAACCAAATATAATATAAATTCAGTTTTAATCAAATATGTACTGTTACAATCACAACATAAGTTTTAGAAAAAATCTTGATGTTCTTTCTTTTGATTTTTATACTTACACATGTACATTGTAAATATTTTTAAAGTAATTGCATCAAATTTTGTTAAAATTATGATGCTGTCAAATAACTTTTGAACACTTTCTTTTTGTATTTTATTTTTAGTGGTTTTCTTGGAAAATGAGATAATGTATGGCCATTCTTTTGATATGTCAGATGAGTCATTGTCTGAGGACTTCTTATTGCCAATAGGAAAAGCTAAAATAGAGAGAGCAGGTAAAGTACAACCAAAACTGTGTTCTTTAAATTTTTATTTAATATCCTTGTGGATGTTAATACAATGTTTTGTTTAACTATTATAGGTTTTACAAGAATTTGAACAACATTTAACTTTTATCTGTTTTAATGTGATATATTTACATGGCTCTTTCCATATTACAAATCCTATCGACCAAAGGCATCCATATCAGCTTGAGGGCCTTTTGTCTCTGGCTGATACAGATGTCGGGACGATAAGAGGTGTGATATGGAAAAAGCCATGTAATAATCTTTTTATCACATAGATTAAAATTTTAATTTCATAACAATTCTGAATGAAAAATAAAAATTGTTGCTAATCTTTCTATCAGATAGGTTCAATTTTCTTTCGTAACATTCTGAATGAAAAAAAATCATTGCAATAAATTATCTTGTCTCTGGGTTCAAAATACATGTATATGCAATAACTGTAAACTGCTTTTTGTGATTCAAAAACTTTTGAAAATTTTTTATTGGAAATGGATTTGTATAAAGTTTTATATTATTCCCTTGAGCCTTGTAAATAATGGGAAATCACTTTGCTTATCTGCAATTACCATGTGATATTTTGAAACAGGGTGAAATGATGGCACTGGGGATTCAAATAATTGAGAAATGGTAGATACTTTTGAGCATATGACCTGGGTTCTCGCTACCTTTAATCAGCACTGACTTAGATGATGTACCGGTGATACAACTGCAAAATCTTCAGTACAGCAGTTTCCTTTTCACAGAACTTGTTTTATTCTAGTTTCGGATACATAAAGTGACAAAGTGACATACATATAACTCTAATATTGAAAATGTCAAATATTATTCAAGATTATTCTATGTTTTATGAAAATGTTGTCACAAGTACAGTGACACAAATAGTCAAATAATGATCTTAGTCAAAAATATTTTTGCTGCCAGCTGTAGGATTTTATACTTTGACAATACAGCATATCAATAAGCAGTGAGCTTTCCAATTTACTGCACATTTGCTATCACACAAGGTATATTTAGTTTTTGACTGAATAACTAGATTTATATTACAATATTTTGCAGTTGTAATTACATTTTATCATTTCATTTCATCATTTATTTATTTATTTATCTACAGGTAAACACTGTACATTAGTAGCACACAGTAGATTTGTAGAAGTTTGTTTAAATGCAGCTACAGAATTAGCAGGTGCAGGAGTTGAATGCGAGGTAATGTGTATTAAACTTAAATTTTTTTTTTTTACTAACTTGAGCCATGTTTTATGTACTACATTTAGGTGCATAGGGCATAGGTCAAGGTCACAAAGCAGAGTTTGCTCTGCCATTAACTAGTTTAGCTAATTGCTTATGTTCAAAATTTCTGGCTTCAAAAAATTAATGTTGGCCAATATTTTAGCTCAAAATATTTGTCAAGATCATTATGAGGCAGATAAAAATCTTTGAAATTTTTTTTACACGAATAAAGAGTGATAATTTATTAAATATTACAAACTGTTGATAATAAACAATTACATTTGGGACAAATATATACATGTTTATTGTTTTTTCTTTCTTCTAAGGCTTACTGGTGCTGTTTGTTATCAGTTGGTTCCTGAGTTTTAAAGTTGGCTAATATTTAGCTAATACTTTTTAAGAGCCAGGGCTAACCCTGGCAAGGTCAAATGGCAAAAGTGGGGTATGGAGGTATTTTACTCTCAAGAGACAGTTGTAGTTATACACGTAGTTTGTAAAAGTGCTATTTACTCTTTTCCTCTCTTTGTGTTCCTCTCTTTGTGTATAAAATAGTGTATTTCATTGTTAAATATGTTTCAATGTAATATTTTATAAATAAACAAGGGTATGATTTATAATTTATAAATTATAAATAAATGTACTAAAAAAGGGTTTTTTTCATTACAACTGTTTTCTGTCTTTTTTTTCAATTTCATACTTGATTTAAATGATTTGTTATCTTTTACAGGTTATTAATTTAAGAACACTACGACCTTTAGATGAAAATACAATTATACAATCAGTTATGAAAACGAATCACTTAGTCACAGTAGAAGGAGGATGGCCACAAAGTGGAATAGGATCGGAAATATGTGCTAGAATTGTTGAAAGTAAGCTATCTATATATTTACCTTTGTTTTTCTCAGATGGAATATACATGCAAGTATACTCCATAGGAATCCTATTTAGTTTTAATTTTGTGACCATTTCATTTACTTGGTATATCTAAAATCCTAATTTTATCATCCCAGAAAAGAAAAGTGTGGATATATTAATACCTTTGTGTGTGTGTGTGTGTGTGTGTGTGTGTGTGTGTGTGTGTGTGTGGCATGTAATTTGTGTACTGCATGGAGCTGCTTCTAGATGATTAAACCAATTCTGTTGAAACATTTTAGACTTTATCGTCTGAAGGTGATTCCATGATTTTCCAATATCTGCAATTATTTTTTTAAGAGTTATGCTCCTTTAAAGATTTGGAATAATTTTTTTTAACATTGGAAATGGACCTTGTGCATCAAATATACAAAATTATACCAACTTTTCTTATCAACTCTTAATGTTTCCATGATTTTTTATATAAGATTATTTTTTGAAAGTTCTGACCCTTTTGAGAAATTTACAACATTGTCATAGTTGCTACTAGTTACTTTTTTTTGAAGGACACAAGTCACAATCAGTATTGTAAGGTACTTATTTTATATACTTTTTGGTTCTACTTAGCTAGTTTTTCATAACCCTTTCATTTACAACAATAAAATATTCATTGTTAATTAAAGTGAAGTAGGAAGAATAACATGTATTGATTTTTCAGTAGCAAGATTCAGCCCTTATACCTTTGAGAGCCAACCGTCTAAAGCAATAGCTTACGGGACAAAGTACCATTCAGTTCTTAGGTTTAAACCCCACTTGTGCAGATCCTTGTGTGAAAAAGTTTTTCTGTTGTTTTCTCTGGGCACTCCTGTGTTCTCTCATCCAGGAAATGACTGCCTATGTATAAGTGAAAAATCTTGACTTGGCATTAAACACCATTAATCCTGATACATTTACTTCATCCCCACTTCACCATCATACAGTCCACAAAACTTATTATGTACATGTAGCTCTGAAAGCATTTAACAGACTTACATAATTTTTTTTGGAAAGTTTCAATTTTTATGGTGGTAATATTACAGGATTCATTTACTATGTAGAGATGCCCAAACCCTTACAACTTGCACATGGTCATATACTCTTTGTTACTTCTACAGTCATCTATAGTGGTCGATTGTTTCCTTTTACACACACACACACACACACACACACACACACACACACACACTTTATCTATATGTACCTGTATATGTTTTGTAATCTGTGATTCGTTTGATATATTTCAGGTTCAGCTTTTAATTACTTAGATGCTCCAATTTTGCGTGTAACAGGAGCAGATATACCAATGCCATATGCAAAGTCATTAGAGGCCCACTCATTACCTCAAAGTATTAACGTTGTGAAATCTGTGAAAAAGGTTCTAAACATACCTTAACAGAAATACTAATTTAGACAAACACAAGACTGGGAAAAATAAATTATATAATTTTTGAATAACTGTGTATTTTAGGCATTTACAGGTAGAAAAAGAACCGTTTTTAATGTTTAATACATAAACCAGTTGATACACTTCTAGTAAATGGCAAACATGTAGATTTTACAGTGTTTTAATTGGTTATAAATAACGTGCAGATTTACAGGGTCTGAAGTGTTTGTTACATATGCACAGTGTATGTTTACTGCAGCATGAGATTGTTTTTGATTGATCATTGCTTTTAAATATAACTTTTCAAAATATTGATATAAGATTTTTCTTGTAGAAAGTAACAACATCTGAACATATATAGGCTTAAATAAACATATTTCTTAAAATAATATCATATCAAGTCTCTTAGAGGAAAGGGTTCAGCTGTAAAAAGGGTACATATTATTCACTAATTTGTAAGTTATACGAATACACCAATATCTGATTTTGCTAAAATTTTGATTGCTAATTCAGATGTGAATTTTTAAAGATTTTATGTTTACTATAGCGCTATTATAAAAGTGTTTATTGCAAACCAAACTTAAATGGTCTTATGCAGTTTCAAAACAAAAGTTTTATTATCAAACACATTTTGGTTTGTTTAACTGTTCAAACACCTGCTGTGTTTTTTTTTAGACATTATTGAGTATATCGATACGTACTTATGCAGAAGTTAGAAATACAAAAACAGTGTACATTGAATCTCATGTAGTAATGTGTATGCATACTTATATTTTATGTAGAATAGTTTTGTTTATGCATTCCATATTAACTTATATGTGCAATACCAAAAGTTATCAAAAAAGAAGTATGCTTTACAATGGCTGTATTACCTTCTCGAATTTAAAATAATTTTAGTATGCATATAGTACCATAACATTTGAAACATTTTTTGGCTCAAAGCACTGTACGTATATATTTTAGAGATAAAATGTTCTAAATGATCTTTGCTGTTGATTGTACTCATTGAAAATAACAAGTGAAAATAAATTGATATATACTTATACATACATGTTAAGATTTTTGTTTTTGGGACTGTATAGTAAATATCTGATTCAAGGGAGGAAAACTAGAATTGTTTTTAAAATGTAATGCTTTGGATGTGCCAATATGATTAATTTCTGTACATTTATGTATTAAATCTGTGTTTTATGTAACACGCACAGGCTTGATTTTTATGTTAAGTTGTTATAATTTATAAAACAATATTTTCTTATTTATTATAATTATATAGAAGTGAATTTTACTTATAATTAACAAAATGACTTGTGATGGTTTTTACTATGATCACAAAAATTATATTAAAAAAATAAGGAAAGCTTAACAAAGCTGATTGTTAAGTTATTTTATCAGCTTGAAACAGAAATAACCCTTCCAAAATTCAGTGACGTGGATAAATTAAAAGGATTTACAAAAGAAAGCTTTATTTGTTTACAGCCCTTGCTGAAACAAATATATTGCTTATTTCATTTGTTAAGGATTTAGAAGTTGATAAGCATTTTCTTTAGATGCTAAAGTGAATGTTTGTCACCTATATTTCTGGTTTTATGTGCTTTCCATATGTACCTAATAGAACTATTATAAGCATTTTAAAAAATCTGTAATGGGATTTATTAAAACTTTATTGAATAACAATTAATAAACGAAAATCAAATTTAAAAAATGTAAAAATTGTTGTTTATTTCTCCCTTTGTATTAACTTTCTATAATGACAAAGATCTGTTTTCTGTCATTTTCATTATTTTTTCAAAAATTCCCAAATGAGAATACTCTGTTCTTTTGTAAGACTTTGTTTTTCTGAAATTAGTGTCTAGAGGAGAATAAGTTCATTAGTCATTTTGATACTAGTATGTATTCGGAAAATAAATGGTATTTTAGAAACATGGAAATTTTGTTTTGTCATTGACCTGCAATTGTGCATTGCTTTTTTTTCACAGACTGTTAATTCGGTCTTTTATTTCATAAAACATTTTGCTCCATGTCTTCTCCAGCGGTTGACCATGTATGTGTAGATGTATTCAGTGCATTATAAAGCAAGAAAGAACTGTAAATGATAGGCTGAACAGGTTCAGTACTTGACTACCCTCGGTGACTTAGTGGTAGAGCTCTGCTTCAAGAGCAGGAGGTCATGGACTCGAACCCGGCCTAGTTATACATACAACTTTAAATGATGCCTCACCCAGTGCAATAAGAGGACAGAGTATCGACTGATTCACCCAGTGCTTAAAATAATGGATTTTGGAGTGGTATTGTCTGTTGTATTCTGACTTGGTGAGCTAGCACTTTATCAAAATGTCACAATGAAGTGTGTGCTAGTACATGGCAGGTCAAAATACACAAACACATCTCGGGTTTGCATGAACTTGTTCTTAGATATTGATCGAGAGTAATAATCTTGTTCAGGATAACTGAACAATTGCTGATGCGACGACGTTGAAAAACAATACACCCAATGGCCAACCAACCAAGTTCAGTATTCTGATAATCGTTTATTGAAATATTTACTTATTTTTATACAGTTTAAAACAAATAAAATTGGCTCTCATATAAAACTTTTTTAGAGGTCATGTTAAATTAGAAGTTTGTTTTGTTACGTGATGCCAAGGACAAAAGTATTAGATTTTGTATTTTATCAATAAATCTTGGTCAAATTTGTCATGAAGGCATTATTGTAAAAATTGTGCTCGTTAGTCGATCTTTACTTATTTCTCGTAAATGAATAATTGTAAGACTTCAATTAAAAAATAAATAATAAATAAATAAATAAAAATGATTAAATAAAATAAAATTGATAATAATAATACGGCCTTATGGCCTAGGGAGATAATTTACCTAACATATCCTTCTACAGGTAAGTTGTTTCCCCTACATCATAAAAATGTTTATTTACTTGTTCATGTAAAATTGTCCTATTGTAACTCTACAGGCGAGCTCATTGGCCCCAGCTTCGGCACTCGAAGTCTGGGATAATAATAATAATAATAAATGATAAGCTTAAAATAAGGGAAAGAATAAACTTAAAAATATGTGGGTGTAAACTAATCGTTTAAAGTCAATTTGTGTAGATTCCTGTTTTCTTCATCTTTTATCTGACGCCATTTGCATTATTGTTGCAGGACTTGATAAATTTAGTACTACTCGTTGGGCTGAAGTCCATTTTCTCCATGAAGATTAACGAAATTGTCTTGAATGTTATATTCATGAACAATTTCCCCATGTTATATTTTCGAACGAAGTCTTACCGAAAACGAAAACTACTCGTCAGAGTTTAAAAACATATAGTCTCCTTGAATGTAAATTAGGAAATATTGAATGATAGGGGTTAATGTTCAATCGAGAAAATTTCATCTCGTTGATTGAAGCGACAGTTGCAGTGCGGTCAGCCAATATGCAGGGATAGTTCTTTAAAATAAAAGCGTGCAAAGTCTTTGGTGTCACGGTACATCTTTTAAAGTGTCTTCCACAGGACCCATGACTTTCACTTTCTAAATGCCGACTGTTTGTCGAAAAAACTGTCTCTACCTATTTGTAAGTCTTAATCAAGACCAGACAAGACTTCGAATCCCGACCTCCGGCATACGCAGCGACCATTCTTTCAAGTGTGTGTGTGTGTGTGTGTGTGTGTGCAACGGTATTTTAACTGGCATTATTTATTCTGTGTGTTCAACAGGGTGCAGAATACCTTAGAAATAATAATTCGACAAAATCTTCTTTGTGTTATCCATGTTTCATTTCAACATTGTCACATGGTGTCAAAATAGAAAATATAATATCAGTGGTATAAATATGTATCCAACTTGTCTGATATTCTTTTTCAGCTGTTTGTTTTGTGATGTTCTTTGTTGTATTAAATATTGTCAAGAAGATGTCTTTTTAGATACTACATGTTCCAAAATGAAAATAAAACAAAACCAAATACATGTATGTTGTACATGATAAAATGCTTTATTAACAATGATTTCTTCAAGTGAATGTATTTTAAGACATTTATCACTGTTGATAAAATACAAAAATATGAGTTTTGTAACATATCTACGTAAACTAAACGCGTTATCTAAACATATGAATTGTACAAATATTTATTATTATTAAGTCAAAACCTTACATATTATTATCAAAACATTTTGTTAGTTACTGCTATGTCATGGTTGTCATGTGCTGATTTTGAATGCATTATTTTAATAGAAATTCAAAATCAGCACATTGCATTTATATAAATTTCAGATACCCACTAAACAGATTTTCAAAAAATATTTTTTTTTATTGTTTTACATTTAACCAAATGACGATTAAAGAATTAATTTTTTTAACAACACAAAAAATTATTCATTACTTGGTTACACCATCAGTAAAACAATATTCATTTACTATTTTTAACATATATTTTTTAAATTTATTTCATAAAACTTTAAAATAACACAAATTAAAATGAAAAAGAAATACTTGATAAAAACTTACAAATTTTTGAAATTATACTGGTCATTTATATTACTTTTTGAAGCAAGAAATATGCAATTTCACAATTGTCTTTGTTGAGATTCAATGGTAATTTTATATTTGATCAATAATAATAATAATAATAATAATAATATTAGAAAAAAAAAGAAAAATGAAATTTTATATTTCTGTAATAAAATGGTATAAATATATTATAAACTCAATATAACATGTGAAAACAGGAAAGAATAAATAAGCGATAACAAATAACGTACACAAAATATTTTAAAACATACAATTACATATAAGGGCATGTTTGGTATATAAACCAATGCATGCCGAAACAAAATCGATGTATGACGTATATATGTTAATATATTAGTATTCTAAAAGACATATTAAATGAGACAAGTTTTATTAATATATCACATACTAACAAAACAATAACATTACAAGGTTACCATTTAATCACAAAACATTGGAGTTTTAAGTGTTTGATTAGCCGTATTCGACTGGTTGTTTTCTGTTAAGCAAGATGCTGTCCCAGTTAACGATGTTTTCCCACCTTTATTTTCGGCTAATCCAAACACAGACAACAACCTTAAGTTTGTTAATCGACTGGAAAATTGTTCTCCGTTCGTAAACAACAGTCTTTTTAGAAGTGACAAGTCTGTTGAGCACTTTACTAGTCGAATAAGAAATAAAAAACTACATTCTGTGATCTGATTAGTCACAAATAAAAGTGGGAAAATATCAACAGATGGAATAGCCTCTTGCTTAACGGAAAACAACCAGTCGAAGAAAGCTATTTACAATGGAGGTATACAATATAATAAATATCAACTTATGTTCTGGGGGGAGGCGTATTGGAGACCTAAATAGAAGCATACATGTCGCTAAATAGCTTATTGAAAATTTGAATGTGTTCATTATATGAATGTATTCTGACATATTTTGAGCCAGTGACTTTATGCTTAAAGGGAAAATGAATTAAATATCCAACGAATTGTGTATTTATGTAAAACAGTGGCTGGCTGAATTAATAAATAATATTTATAAAAAACATATATTATAATAATAATAATAATAATAACAATAATAAAATCGGTATGGTTCAATTGAAAAAAAAGTGCGATAGAAATGGAGAATCAAACATTCCTTCTACATGTATGGAGAGAATTAATGCTTAATTATAAGCTAGGTGCATACGAGTTTCATAACTAATAATATAAACTAATTTTTCCGACATCATAATATTCAAACAATTTCAAAAAAACCCTGTGGTAACAGCACAGGAATGCGCGTTTTAATTAAGTCCATCAAATGTCTTTAAAGACACGAGGGATGAAGTAAGTCTATTTTGAGGTATCCCAACGAGACAAAATAAGATTAAACTTTATTACTATTTCTCGTCAAATAATCCAACACCCATCAATCTTTAAAGGCTGGATCAAAACAATCTGGAAAACTTTTGCCGAAGCACATTGATGGATTCTTTTTAGTTTGACTTTCTATAGTATAATGACTCCCGAGAACGGCGTTTACCGATAGGTATTGAGTAAATGGATTGGTACTCTTGATTTACGAAACTTGTTGTAGTCTGAGTACTATCTGACCTCTCAGTCCTTCCACTGTAATTGCTTCTACTACTACAGCTGCTAGGCAACGAAGCGGAAGCTGAAAGAGACCGGGTTGCTTTCTCTTGTGCTGGAGTCTTACAGCAACATATGATCATCCACTGGTCTCTGACTCGTTTCTTTCTGGCAACAAATAATATGAAGATAAAGAAACCTTGTAAAGAGTTCAAAATAGTAAATGCATATTGGAACACAATTCTTGCATGTGGAAGCAGTGACAAATATCCAAGTATCCATGTCAGACCTGAAAATAAATAAGATATACACCCATGATTGCATAAACATATTAATACCCATGATTGCATAAACATATTAAGCTAAGATAAATTGTGTGTTTTTAAACTACAAAATATGTAGTTGTTACATTTTTGAAAAAAGTGATAATGAATACCGCCAATTCGACATTGTGATTTTAAATTTACAGGATTAAGAGAGTGAATAATTCGTAAATGTTCAAAAATGTAAATGAACTTTATTTATAAGGAATAACGTTTTTGAAAAGTGAATATAATATCTTTGGTATTATTAACATTTTAGACACTCAAAATACTGTGTAAATATTCAAGTGATTTAAAAACCTTGTTAATGATTCATTGAAAACAATAAAGCTAAAATTTTAAAAAACCTACCAATAAATAATAATTTTTAAATTAATGATTCATTTTAAACAATAAAGCTAAAATTTTAAAAAACTTACCAAAAAATAATAATTTTTAAATTAATGATTCATTGAAAAGAATAAAACTAAACTTTTCAAAACTTACCAATAAATAATAATTTTTAAATTAATCATTCATTGTAAACAATAAAGCTAAAATTTTAAAAACTTACCAATAAATAATAATTTTTAAATTAATGATTCATTGAAAACAATAAAGCTAAAATTTTAAAAACTTACCAATAAATAATAATTTTTAAATTAATGATTCATTGTAAACAATAAAGCTAAGATTTTAAAAACTTATTCATTGTAAACAATAAAACTAAAATTTTAAAAACTTATCAATAAATAATGATTTTTAAACTAATGATTCATAGAAAACAATAAAGCTAAAATTTTAAAAACTTACCAATAAATAATAATTTTTAAACTTATGATTCATTGAAAACAATAAAGCTAAAATTTTTAAAAATTACCAATAAATAATACTTCTTAAATTGTAGGCTTTTGTACAGAAAACATTTCATGAAATTTGAACTCACCAAGAAGGATAAAACTAGTAATGGCAGCTTGAAGATTTGCTATCACCAGTTTTTGTTTAGACTGATTGCTTCTAAGTCCGCTCGGTCGTCTGCAAATGCTTACTATTGTTACGATAAAAACAGTCAAATTACACAAGCATATCAATCCTACAGGTAATGCGAAAGCCCAATAGAATGCCTCAACTTTCATCCAACAGCTGAAAAATAAAAAAACAGATACATTAGGAGATTAGAAAAATTGAAGTAGATAGGTTAATGGAATGAAAAGTCCTTTCAAAAATATCACGATGTTGTGTTTGGAGTAGGAATTTTGAAATATCTTATAAGAAAAGTTACAAGTAAAACGGAAGGGAAAATTCAGATTAAGGAAATGGATTGCCAAGGACCTTTTCTCCAATTAAAGAATTTTAACCCGGTCGGTAAATGAGCTTCATTTCCGATTTTGACAATTTCAGAGGATAGATAAGTAAAATTACAGCTTAGGACCTTAAGAACTTTGTAAATTGTATTAAGATCATCCAAAATGTTAAATTGTTTTGAAAAGCTTATATTAAAACAAAGTCAAATAGACTACCACCTAAATATTAACATTCATTTACATGTATTAGTTTATATTGAACTCTATAAAAATGTCCATGCAAACCGAAAATTAAAAGAATAAGGTTAAATGATTTTAAGAGACATGTATCTTAGCTCTTTAAGCAATGAAAAGGCATTCACTAAAGTAGATTTTTTTCGTACTGTGTTCTAATGCGTCTTTAAATTATTTTAATATATTGTCATATATTAATTTGAATTTTTTGAAATGACTACGTTAAAAAAGATATTTATTTCATAAAAAATTCAAACGTAACACATGCTTTTCATATTCAATATATAATCTTTCATTAATACTCATTTACCGGATATATATTTTATTTTTATTTCAATCAACTAATACTTGGTGACTTTCACCAATCATAAAAATAATATTAATATGAAACATTTCTACTTATCTATAATACATAGGATTAATTGATTATTATATAGCCCTGTTGACCACAACTAGTATTATCATGCGTTATCATAGCCGATATGACTTGTATATCGATACCGCAATGCAGCTTAGTAAGTGATGACATTTTATTATTTATAAACAACTTATATCCCTTTATAATTCAGCCACCATCACCAGAGCAGTCAAAAACGCTTGTAACTTTCAATCAAATTTTTAAACCGATCACCAAAGAGTTTTTTTAATCTACCACCAAAATTAACCTTAAAAATAACATACTAATCAGATCCCCCATTGTAGAGATCATAATCAATGCTGAGAACGCAAATCACAGGAATAATTGGAAGACCTGCAAAATTTGAAATATATACATGTTGCAGAGTAGTTATAAATTATTTTCAATTAAAAAATAAAAACAATTTCTCTCATCAAATGATGATAATCATTCATAAAACTTGATTAGAATAAGATTCCGTTTTGCATTGTTTTAGAAAGGTATTAAAGTCGCACCTTTTGATAAAAATTTTCAATTTAAATGCATATTGTTTAATATTAGATATTTTTTTGGGTTTTTGTTCTTATAAGAGGCATCCTTGTTTTAGATAAAAAAACCGAGTTGGTAAAAAGGTATTGGAACAATTTCATATTGATAATATCAAATTTATGTTACAGAAATAGAGTGAAGTAGAGGATGATCATCTACACAACATTTCAGCTCAATTTTCAATAGTAAAACATGGAAGTTACATACCCCAAGCTATTATCACAGTTTTTAATGTATATCTGGTAACATATGTACCAAGCACTTTGACAAAGGTAAGATACTGCAGAAAAGCTTCCATCAGCATCCACATAAATGAAGACAGTATAAAATAATGTAACAACGCTGCTACAATCAGGCAGCCATATTGACTATGTGTCTGTTTGATTCCAACGAGAAACACAACCCATGAACATAACATTGCTAATGCCAAGTTGAAAAGCGTTTGCTGTGCTCTGCCATGACGCAATTTCCTGAAAAAAATAAAATAAGAACTATTAAATGATAACCTCCTATCTATTTTAGTCTTCTCGATTGATAACAAAGGATTCGGTTGTCCAAGTTACCACCAAGCACTATGAGAAAACATTGCCAATATTTGTGGTTGAACTAAAATGGAACTTAAAATCAAAGCAAACAGTTACATTATAAGATTGAACCGAAATTATATTTAAAAAAGTCATTCTAAAATATATTGCATACTCTTTAGTTCTTTTTAAAATACTAATAGACTTAAGTGTCTTCCAGTGCCCAGGTTAAAGTCTATTGTGGACAAATTATAGTTTGAAAACGTTCGAAAGTAGTTTGCTTTGCTCTAATTGCAACAGTTGTATCGTAGAACTGACTGTTTCCATATAAGTGAAATAATTTTTAATGAAGCATTAAAAATTCCGGTCGTCTATGTAAAATATATAGAGTTCAAGGTTCGCGTACTTGATAAAATAAGGTACTTTATAAATTAAGATATTACTGACACTTGACAACGATTCTAGTTTTGATGTGTACATATGAAACATCAAAATTTAACAGGTATTTTAATTACATTTTACTAAACTGAATTTCTATCTTGTATAATTAAATACAAATTAATTAAAATTACGATTATTACTAACTTGAAGAATATGTAGGAAATAATAGTCAATGATAATCCCAAAATAGATAAACTGAGTCCAATAAGCGAAATAATACTTAAAGACTCCACATGATCTCTTCCTATAGGCGTTCCTTGTCCATGGAAATCCTGGAAAAAATTATTTTCAGATAAGTAATATATATTTCATATATTGTTTTTAATACAGAAATCAAGACCGAATTATTTGTATTTTTAATATTAATCATCAAAACAACTACAGTTGAAAATAGTTATAATACCAGTATTAGCATTGCCATTCCAATACGATGTTAACGTACTAGTAAATAGATTTTTATAGAATACATAACTTATGATTTAAGCTTATAATTAGATGTTTTAAAAAGAACATCAAAATGTATTAAAAGGAATAATCAGAAACAACAGAAGATAAACAGGTAGTCGGGGAATCCTGAGTATAAAATCCTTTTGACAGGTCAAAGAGGTTGCAAAATTTACAGATGTATTGGTTCTTTTTTCATTAATTAGGTCTCTTTTATAACATTTTTATTATATATATAAAAAGGTTACCCAGGGGTAATAAGATGCGTTGCTCAAGTACACCTAGATATAAACCAAAGAGAATATCTTTGAAAACAAATAATAGCAATCCACTTCAACCTACTGCTTATGAGGTCCATCATATAACTTTGTGATTTGAACATGGACCGATTTGTTTGGTTATTATATTGCTTAATGTATGTGTGTATGTAATAATTAATTTAAAAAAAATCGACATTACCATCAAGACCGCAAAGTTTGTTAAGTGATCACACAAACAAATTTCATGCCCGTTTACAGTTCCATCATAAACACAACCTTCAGATGACCAACCACCTCGATGGTCATTCAAATCAAAATCCCAGAAGGCACAAATAGGAGCACTATCTTGCGTTTTCTACAAAAAGTAAAATTATTATCACATTTCAGCAGAGAGATATGTTTTAAGGCATACCACTAAATCAACACTTTATGATCTAGTTTATTTTAGTTATTAAAATATTGTGATCTATAATAACTTAATCAAAATTATCATTTCGATTCGTTGCATAAAAGTATAAAGAGATATTTAAAAAGGATAAAGAGTATAAATGCATATTAAAAATACCCTAGATTGTAAACTACATAATATCAATTATTTACACATGCTGAAACCTATGTTTGTTATCAACTTTGGAACACAAGGTTTCTGGTTCAGCAATTAAATTACCTAAGACCGAGAAGTTAAGCTTAAACATTTCCATAAAAATAATGTATTAACCTAATGATATAAAGAAAATTGTTTGGAAAATTTTTATGACGGGTAATAAAGAAAATATAAACATCACCGAGTTGTAGTTAAGTTTATCTGACCAAGACCGAAAAGTTAAGCCAAAAAATTGCTATTAAAGTGAATGAATTAACCTGATGATCTAGAGAAAAATAGTTTTTAAAGGTAAAGAAGAATAAAGCACACATACTTGTAGTGGTGTAAAGACTGTTTTGACTTTATTTTTAAGTCCCTGTATCTTTTTGCCTCCAATACTGGCAGATATGACAAAGCTGTTCAGTTTTCCTAGTTCTTCATTGTGAATTGCGTCATCTTCAGGAGATAGTTCTGAAGCTTTAAATAACCGACCATCTCTATACACAACCATTACCAATCTTGTCTGTTTACCCTTCTCTGAAAGTTATGTTAACAGCAGAATTAATAACGATTACAAATAGTTTTATCGCGATTAACATATGGCTTAAAACCCAATCAATGGATATCATTCTGCTTGGTTTATTTTTCTTAACTAAAATGACAATGATTTGAATCTAGAGTCAGATATAAGAAGTAAGAAGTGTCCAAACAGATTGTTTTTGGTAGTTCATTTTTGGTTTCATTTTATTACATTGAATTTCTATATAGATAAAAAAATTCAAAAAAGAAAATATATATAAAAATAAAACAATGATAAAAATTGTTAATTATAAAAGAAAAATAAAATCTCTCCGAATTAGAAACTGCACTGGTTATATAAGGAAAAAAATCCATTTATTCATTGCAAATTCATCATTGCTTCAAATTGTCACGAATACCTAATTTCCGTCGTGATGATTCAAAGATTTTATTTTATCTTTCGATTTAGATAAAATAGGAATGTGCAGTTTGCACAATTTTTCTTTTTATGAGGAGTTTTTGATTTCAAAAACTTAAAGAACTTGAAATGTTCTTCTTTGTATTATAGAAACCGAAGTGTGCATAAGTAAATCGACAACCCTGCATTAGATATACATACCCGCCATAGCATCTTGTACAAGATCTGAAGGAAGTTCAATGGCGGCTTCAACATCATCATAAAGTTGAGATTCGTTGTATATGGTGATTATATCTTTATCAATAAATGTTTTTCTTAGACGTTCTTCTTTATATTTCATTGCAGCCATACCAATAATGGGGTTTTGCTGCATATCAAGTCGCCAAATTTCCATAGCAACATTCTCTTCAACTATCTTTAATTTTCCATCATCTTCAACCTCTGATGTTTCTGCAACCTTTTCAAATCTCTTAATGATCCTTAAATATATTTATCTTGAGTGATTAGAATTATTTAGTACATATTTAAAATGTTGAAGATTAAAGTTTTCGAAAAAATACCAGTCTGGAAATCCTGGCAATAAATTCTTGAATTGAATACAACATTGAAATTTCAAGTGATTTATTTCTCAGTTAATTATCACACACAAAATAATAACTCTTGTTTTTACGGTCAGATCAGATACTTTTTAAATCAGATGTTTCTATTTTTCTATCTGATTTCATTGTTTAGCTTTGAAAGCAAACAGGAAATAGCTTTTTTTAGATGGTCGGACCAATTTTTAACATTGAAAAAGTTATCCGAAACAGATACGGAAATTTAAATTAACCAATTCCCCACATTGATCGTGATTTGTTTTAAAATGTAAACATTGTAGTACCTGTTTGCAGCTGATGTTTTCTTGTTAGCTTTCCTTATTTCTTTTTCATCCATTTTCATAACTTTGTCTACAGTTTTTAATATATTTTTGCTGATCTACAATAAAAACATATAATAACAAATATAAAAACAAATGTTTAAAAAGTCATAAATCTTTTTTTGATGAAAAATTAAAAAACTATTTATTGTAAGTTCGAGCTTTCAAGTTACCTTTAATTTGCATTTTACATAAGAGACAAAAAAATCATAGTTGGCAACAGTCCATCTAACCAAGAACACAACACAAATTACCTAGCCTAGAGAAAAAACAATAACTAAGATAAAAGGATCCAATTATCTATGATTACTAGTATATTGTATGGTTTATTTTCATTTTTAAAATTGTAATTTAAATCCTTCCCAAGACTATATCCTAGTGCAGATTTTCACAAAAGTCATTACTATTTGAAATTCAAATCCCATTCATTCACCGAGAAGTAGATAAAACAATGTAAAACAATACTTACTTGTTTGGTAACCTTTTTAATATTTTCAGTTTTTTCCATAATTTCAGCAATGTAATCTACATCAACTGCTGTTAATTCTTCTGTTTCTTCTGTTATGACGGCTGTTTCTTCAATAACCGTTTCAACGTCTTCCTCTTTAACCTTAGACTTTAATAAAAGAATTGATTTTATTTGGATTTATTTTCAACCAAACTTTGGCTATTAAATAAAATTCCGAGATTTAATATATGTGAAAATTTACAGAAAACTTAATTGTATATACCAACCTAACGATGTTAAGCGTAAACAAAAACGCCGATAGATCAACGCTTTAAAAAAAAATAAAAGTGAAAAAAACGTGAAATAAAAAATCAAACAAGTTTAATGATGTACAATTAGCTAACGTTTATGTGTAAAAATGTAGAACTATGGCTTTAAACTCTAATGACGTAAGAATATGTGTGGAATTATGCATAAATTCCAATAGTTTGTAATAACATATCCCAATATCAACACAACTACAAAAAAAAAAAAAAAAAAAAAAAAACAAACAATTTTACATTTCATCAATCTTGTTTTTTTGTACAAAAAGCCAAATTATATATATATATATATATATATATATATATATATATATATATATATATATTAGTATATTAATACCTCTGCTAATTCCTTCAGTCTTTCTTCACTTGTCATTTTGCTCATTACTTTGCCATATTCTCCATTGTTATCATCATCGTCATCATCTTCTTTACTTTCCGATGAGTCGTCAATTTTACTAACTCTAGATGTTATATTGTTACAATCTTTGTGGACATTAATGTTATCCCAGTATGCACCGGTAAAATAGTCACCATTACACGATGCACTTCCTGCTCTTTCGCCATCTACATTGTAGATAATAAATGATTAAATTGTACGTCATTACAAAATTTTCTTAGGAAAGGTTTGTTAATAATGTCTGCTACTATCCAAAGGCTTATCTGAAAATTTCATTACCGTTTATGTGGTTGTTAAATATTAATATTTTTATGCACAACATATTTCTTAAAATTTACATTTCAAATAAAAATAAATGATAAGTAACACCAAAAATCTAAATAATACGTAACACTTGCATAGTAAAAATAGGTGATATTCGTTTGCAGTCCAATCATGCAAGCATGAAAAGCACGTTATAAAGTAAGATTAATACTCTACTTACCACATAACTCTACGCTTTGAACATTCGTGTGGGTAGCTGATCTAGAAAACATTGCAACTAACCCGGTCTTCTTGTCCTTTAACTTAATAGTGGGACATGCCACTGAAATCAAAATACAAAATAGCTAATGAGGTTCTAGGGCAAAAGAACAAATGAAGGGCTACAAAATTTTGTAATTTCTGTATCACACTTAAAACGTTTAAAAGTCTAACATAAAATGCTAAAAAATTAGCATATAGAAAATATTTAACATTAAACATTAAAACACACCAGTCCTAAATAACACTATACTGCATTAAGCTATCTTGTACATGAAAGATAATTTTATTGCTTGCAAATACATATTTTTAGTTAAAAAGTGCTTTCCTTTTCGATCAACTGATATTGTAAACGGTTAAATGCGCATATCTTTATTAATTTCTAAAAGGTAGTTTTGCAATTGTTTTGCTTACCTGTACTAGTGAGATCGATTGATCTGATAGCATATGGAGGGGTCTTATTTGGAAGAGTCAGTATGTAGGAAATATTCTTGATATTTTCTCTAAGTTTTCGTCGAAGTAACACATAAGCAATGCCCTCGTTGGCCATAGTGTAATTCCTGCTCATCTTAAGATATG
Source organism: Tegillarca granosa (assembly GCA_029721355.1). Lineage (NCBI taxonomy): Eukaryota > Metazoa > Mollusca > Bivalvia > Arcoida > Arcidae > Tegillarca > Tegillarca granosa. The sequence continues at coordinate 36,382,977 of CM056599.1, read as the reverse complement.
TATTGTAGTGCAAGCGATATGGCTTGTGACTGTTAAGAAAACAACATGAAACAGTTTCACATTATTTAATTACATAAATATAACCTATTGTCATATCAGATATATGTTAAATCATTAAATCCATTAATTTTCAACTGTTTGGCTTACGTTTTTAAGCTATCAAACTTTTTGGCCCCTAGTGTCACTGATGAGGAATGATTTTCTATATAGCACATCAAAATTAAACAGGTATTTTTGTGATAAAGATACATAATTAACAAAGAAAAATAACAAGCAAAAACATGAAAAACAAAGCAATTCAATGGATATTCCAAAAAAGAAATACACCCGGGTATTTTATAAGAAACATCAAATGTTCAAATATCTTATGATATATAGATATACACATTGTAATGAACCACTATTTCTGGTTTGCTTTACTAGAAACATATTTAACTTAGCTAGAATATTGATCTTGATGGTCCTTTTGAAATAAGTAAGTACGTACAGCCATGTTATAGCCACATTACACATTACAAATCATATATATAGATACCTTGATATATGATGGCCACACGTTGAGATACTTTGGACCGGTATATGTGTCTGTAGTCCTCCTGAAGCCGTAGTAAGAACATAACTCAGATCGTCTGCAGCATTCTGAATGGTTTTGAATGCCTTATTAATAGTGTTATAAAGTCGAGCCTCAGAATCCGTCACATGGTGTATTTTCATAGTTCCAATGAAGGAAATTACGTCTACAAAAGTTCGATACAATAAACAAAGATGTGTGCAATCACATTTAGAGAGAACAAAAGCATCGACTTAAAAAAGTTATGTCTCTTTAATAACATGCATTATTTAATTTCGTCGATTTACCTGAAGATTTCTTATCACATCCAAAGCAGTTGTATGTGCATTATCAAAATATAAACGTAACCAAAACATGCATCAAAAGACATCAAACGAATTAAATGTTCAAAAAATCTGAAATTACTTTAATAGAAAACAACACTCGTAATACACTACAAGGCATCAAATGAATGTTATCAGTCAAGAAAAGTATTTATTAATGCCATTATAAAGTGTAAGTTTGTTTTATGTTTATATACAAAAAATTATATATATACCCTCTTTATCTGTCTAAAATCAAACACGTTAGATAAAACTACAAACAACATTGCATGAATGTGGTAACTGGTATTTTGCACCTACCAGAGTATGTGACAATGTATGGTCTTGACTTTATTCTTTTGAAAGGATTTGCAGACCAAACCTCACACCAGTATTTCCCTTGTAAATCCTCAGGCGACATCTTCCGACTGTACAAATATTTCATAGTTTCTTGCAATACAGCATTCAGATATATTGATGTCGTTGGTGAAAGTTCTGAAAATATGTATCAAAACAATTTTAACAAAAGATAGTTGTGCATAGTTTATCTTGTAGATGAACTTTTAAGGGTCACTTGATTTTTCTTGTTTTTTAAGGAACGTGAATTCTGCAATACAAGAAATCTAGCTTCTTTTAAGGAACTTTTTTTAAATTGAATTTTAATATTATAATTATATATTACCATGAAAAACCTACCTGGACTTGGCAATGGCGAATGTAGGCGTCCTACACTTCCAGTAGATGGTAAAACACTTTCGGAACGTCTCTGGAGTTTAATATCTACGAGCATACCGTCTTTGAACCAAAGTGTTGGCAATTCTGGATAAGGACTTTTAAGATCACAATCCAGTAAATTGTCTTGACTATCAACTGACATTTTTTTCTCTAGAGGGTACTGGTTCCCAACAGAAGGATCTATGACTTTATTATCTAAATATAAGTATTAATGGTTAATATTTTAATTTAATAAATATCATATAACATCTTAATAAATATACGTTATATTTAGTAAAACAATACGTCACTATTATGGTCAGAAGGACAATCTTGATATATTTTACTTCAAATAGAAAGCATGTACATGTATGTAATTAAATCTTTCAATTCTATTATACATTTTATATATCTTGAAAATTTTTACAGACAAAACAGATCATTATTTATGCAGGTTTAAAATAATATTAAAGTTATAAACTTAAAGTTATTGAAGTTTAAAAAGTACATTAGTATGTGAAGTTACTATCCGCTAAATGACTGAAAGAATAACTTAAAACATTTACCTGACTTGGTGGCTGCTTTCTCGCAAACTGCTTCTAAAGGACTGTTACAATTTTGCATGCTTGCACCTTTTGGTGATAGCATGTGGCAAAGTTTCATTTCATTGGACCAAATCGGATCTCCATTTAACCAAATTATTGGAGCAATTGTTCCTGCAAAATGAAAAGGACATTAATTACGAGGTAAACGAAACACGAGGATAAAATATATATCAAATTAAATTTTAATGTGACTTCATGAGACAATATTAAGAAGTTTCAAAATAAAAATGAAAATGTGCTTGAAATTACTATGATGTAATAATTAAATTATTTTTTTTGTAGAAATCCTTTTAATATGTAAATATTACGCCATTAAAAATAGAAAAACACGTTTAAAATTCATTTGATGAGTCGTACCTGGCCGATAATGATCATTCTGTGACTTAGCTATCAACATAAGTAGCAACCTGGATTCTAGCTCACTTTCAACGAAAGAGAGTCTTCCTCCTTCTTGTACACATCGCTCTACAGCATTGGCAAAAGGAACAGCAGGGAAAATAACTTTGTAGCATTTATCTACGAATATGTTTCCAAGCCAACCGTCTCCACAAGAAGAAGCTGTATATAAACAACAAATTGAAGTTTTTTTTATGGTTTAAAGCAAATTAAAGCTAATGCACATCCTCTCTGCAAGCAAGAATATGAATAAAAAAGCACAAAAACACACACACACACACACACATATGTTGTTCAACCAAACTAATATAAATGCAAAATATCTCAAGTCATTGCTCTATTATGTCACTGTTTGTAATAGAGCGTGAGATGGTAGAATGGTTGGAAAACTTTTTCTATTCTCTCTATAAAAAATCATATTAAAGGAAAGACTAGGGAAGTCATTATGACCGAAAGAAACATCTATATTCCGTTATAATTATATAAAGTGTTTTTACCTTGAAAATTGTTTACAGGAATTATTATTTAATTTCAACTGTTGGATAAATTTGTGTTATATTTTAACCAAAAATGTTTTACATTGGAAACGATAAAAACCTATATTTACACTCCATTCTACACATCAGGATTTACTTATATTGATAGCTACCTTCTATCTGTTGTCTTTCCTTTAGTTCTTGTAAGAAAATTTCAAGAATTTATAGTTTATGTTAACTTGCAATGATAAAAGCGATTGTTTGCTCAAGAAGTAGTCTTTTTTGGTAACACGAGTTGCTTGTTCTTTGTATCAAAATTGAATGAAACACTTACCTTTCTTTTCAAGTGAGACAGGATAACTGAAGCAGACAGATGGAAGTTTCTTTTGGCATTTTGATAGTTTCATTTTTGCTTTTCTTCTTGCTATCATGTTAGAAAAATCATTGCTTGGTCTTTGAGGAATATGTTGCACTCTATCTGCTGGTGGAATATCTTGTCGGAGAACCGTTGGCTCGATGCCAATACCCCCAAAATCAATAACGTCTGGGAGTTCTTCTAAGTCATCTAGATCAGCAGCATCCGATATTCTTTGTTCAGCGCCATCTGATGCAGCTTCCTTTGGAAGTTCATTGTCTTCTCTCTGATCATCCCCAGTATCAATGACACTGTTATCGTTGGTATCATCTAAAATAGATTCAATTAAATCCGGGACGCTTGGCGGACCAGAGTCGTCTGAATCTACATCAAAAACATCGGCATCATTACCAATATCTTCTGTTATACTACTGTCATCATCTCTACTGCTTCCATCGTCTGTTTCGTTGTCAGAAATTGCATCTATTATTTCTTCGACACGTTCTGATAATGTTTCTAATTGATCTTCAGAGTCATCGTCGGTGTCAGTGAACACGGCAGGAGGAGGTGGCGGAACACTGTTAGCCTGTCCAATAAAGCTGACCCCAGGCACCTCGGATTCTGCTACTTCATCAGGAACTAAGTCCGATAATTCGCCATCGTCTACCTCTGTTGTTCGAATATTTTGAACATTATCAGTGTTCGGTATGATTTCATCATTATTATCATCAGTTTCTGTGCTTGTCAACAATCTCGCCGATTACATCGGCAATGTTTGAATCGTCAATGGTCTCCGTTGTTTCTTGGAGTGTACTTGCAGCATCGTTATTATCATCAGTATTCACTATGTCCTCTATGGTTTCATTTATAACATCTGCAATACTTTCAGTTTGATTTGTATTATCATCATCATCATCATTATTTTCAGGCTCATTAGAACTTATACTAGCAAGCTCTTCAAACAGCCCTCCAAACACCTGACTTTGACTTTTTGCTATCATCTTCATTTTTTTGTTCAGTTTCGACCTTTATCGTTTTTGCTTGATTACTATCATCACTTTCAATTGTCGGTATGTCATCTGTCTTCACTTCAGGTTTAGATTTAGAGTCACTTTCTACCTCGATCTTTCCAGCTTGATTACTATCATCACTTTCAATTGTCGGTATGTCATCCGTCTTTACTTCAGGTTGAGATTTAGAGTCACTTTCTACCTCGATCTTTCCAGCTTGATTACTATCATCACTTTCAATTGTCGGTATGTCACCCGTCTTTACTTCAGGTTCAGATTTAGAGTCACTTTCTACCTCGATCTTTCCAGCTTGATTACTATCATCACTTTCAATTGTCGGTATGTCATCCGTCTTTACCTCAGGTGCAGATTTGGAGTCGAAAATATCTGACAATTTTATAACACCCGTATCATCGTTACTTTTGTCCTCTTGGATTTCATCTTGGTTTTTAGTCTCTTTCATTTTCGTTATATCAGGAAACAATAATTTACCCTGTACACCTTTGTTATTGTCATCTTCATTTTTATCAGCATTGTCATCCTTTTTTATTTTTGATGGAATTTCCTGATCTGTGCTCGCTTTGAACAAATCTGATAGTGTAAGTGTTTCATCGTCAGGTTTAGCATTATTGTTTGAAACACCTTTATCGCCAAATATTTTCTGAAAATTGTCCACATTTGACTTAACTTCTGAACTGTCGTCATTTTTTTCCTTTTTGTCTTCCTTTGGTTCTCCGATAAAGGGAGGCATAGGTAGATTCAAAGGCCGGGTAACTTCTGGTTGAAAATTTTCTGGCTGAATAACTTTAGGTTGGATGTTTTCTTGCTTGATTATCTCCGGTTTGGTACTTTCTTTATCGATTTTATCTACTTTCTCACGTTCCTTCTTGTTTTCGTCGTCTGAATCAGAATTACTTTCAGTTTTTTCTTTATCCGTCTTCAACACTAAATCTGAACTAATGATTTGCGGGCGTATCATACTGCTAGTAGGATAACTATTTTGGATTTGTCTGTTAGAAACACCGCCACCATTTAACGGCTTCACTTTAGGCAAATCGTCTATCATTTCTCTATTATCATTTAAATTGAACTGAGCACGAACATGATTATTTTGAGGAGAAGGTGTCGTTGGTCCATCGGAATCATCATCGTCACCGTCTTTCCGTGATTCCACATGGGCACGCGTACTCGATTCCTGATTCTGATCTTCAAGATTCATGTCAAAATTACTTAGTGACTTCAGAAAATTTTGTTCTGCAGATGTAAACCTCGTTGTATGCGCCGCCAAAGTTACCTTTTTATTACGCATTTTCATTCTATTGTTCCACTGTTCAATACCTGTAGGAAGTATTCTAGACTGGTCAAGTCTAGGAATCATCGGGAAAAGATGCGACCTGTCTCCTTCTGTGCTACCTGATTGTGCATGTCTTGATAAACTTTCGAAATCGGAAGAACCCTGACTCATTGTAGTTACAGTTCTTTGTATATTTCTGATTTGAGAGTTTTGAACTATTCGTTTGTTTACTTCAATATTGCTTTCAGAGGTTTGAGGATTTCCAAACACATGGCTGGCTGGATTAATACCTGTCGTTCTTTCGTGTTCTTTTGAGTTGGAAGGAAAGAAAGTGTGATCAGTATCAGGAGTGTCTTCAGAAGATCTCTTTTTCCTAAAGTTTCCTGAAGTAAACTGCCACAGGTCTGAGATCTCTAATTCACCACAAGTTTCCTCATCGTCATCATCTTCTATATCCCAGTCCCAAATCCGACTGGACACAAACTGTGACTCAGCAAAACTTAAAAAAAGAAAAAAATATCATGTAAAATCAAAGTCTTCAAAAGAACATACATGTATGTATTTTCAGTCTACAAATGCACACCACTCATTAAGCGTATTTGTGAAGGCAAAAAACTATTGTCGCGAAGTGAAATGTTTAAATGGAATAAATAAGTTTGCATTAGATTGCATTACTCGAAATATCACGAACTATCAAAAACACAAAACAACAACAACAACAATGATTAATTTGGACGAACGAGAGATCTAATAATATTCAGCTACTACGTGAGAGTCCTTAGTTTTCAATTTCTATCATCCAGTAAAATTTATATTCAGTGCAATGCAACTTTTTTGTCCAAGTGATTAAACAATCAAATATGCATGATTTTCAGATAACTATCAAATCTAATTCTGAAATACTTACTTATTATGGTGACGGACTAAATGAGGTGTTAGTTCATCCCACATTAAATGTTTATTCTCCATGTGTAACCCTGTCCATATTGACTGCGTATCTGTTTAAAAAGTTATACAAATATTAACAAAAATTACACTATGTCGAAATCTCTTATAAATGAAAGTATAACTAAATCTGCTTATGATGTATCGGAGTACTGAGATATTGTAGCAGTTTTCATTCGTTATGGCTTTCCAACATGAAAAAATAGCATAGCTTGCAATTCAATAAAAAATTAACAAAGCGTTCTTAGAATTTTAGATATAAAAGGTGAGGACAAAATTCTCCGAAATCGTTATTATTTTGATAACGTTTAACTTAGTGTTGAAAGCGTTAATGGTAAATGAGTTTTGATAATATATAATATACTTACGATTATTTACAAGATACTGTTGTAAGCTAAGTGGTCCTATTGAAACAGAAGCCTCCAATTTAATTAAAAATCCAAATTCGTTCCTACAAGAATCTCTGGCTTCTTCCCAAGTCAATGGATTCTTATTGAAAAAAACACAAACTGGGACGTTATTTATTTTGGCTTTCAACCAGCCTTCTCTACATACGGGTTCTGTTAAATGAGTATTAAACATTTGCCTCCGAGAAGAAGCTAAATTTCCATTCATTGGAATGGATTCACTATTAAGATTTTCCGGTGGCCCAGCGCCGTTGATTGGTCCGGCATTGTTTGGTATGCCACTATTAGACCTTGAAGTTCCATCCTGTAAATTAGGCGGCAGCTGGCCACGTGCTACCAAAGTTACATCTAAAAATAGAGAGAAAGATGTTATGAAAATTATGATGAGTTTTTGTTTTTAACTTTTTATTTATGAATTTTAAATTTATTTAGCTATTTAGTTACAACAAAATCATAACCATAACCACGTGGAATAAATAAGCTTTTGGCTTTGATCTATTCAAACGGATTTAGAAAAGTTTTGTTTGAATATTTTAAATAAAACAATAGCAAACAGTGATATATATATATATATATATATATATATATATATATATATATATATATATATATGTGTGTGTGTGTGTGTGTGTGTGTGTGTGTGTGTGTGTGTTAACCATTCGATAGCGTCTTGTAAAACATAGCATTTTTAAAAAAGTGGTTCTTTAGTGTCCATTATCAAATGTCACAACAAATAAAATACTTTGCTTTATAATAAAACGGATACGTTGTATCCAAGAATAATGTAACAACAAAACCGGTTTGTCGTGAACTTTTATTATGTTGCACGTTTTTATCTGATTAAAAACTCTGTTAGTTACATCTATTTCAAAATTTACACAAAGTCGCCAGGATTTTCGGCACTGGTTGTAAACTGTGTATTTATGTATTTTTATTTCAGCAATTAACATACAATGGCGCTCTTACCGCTATTTAAACATAAGAAAGTAATTTTGAATAATTAAATGCATAAAAGTTAAATACATTTTCCCCAAAAAACGTATTTTAATGCTTCATTTTATTGAAATTCTGAATTACAGCAACATTGCGCAATTTAAAACATGCAGACTGTTATCGCCCGCGGCTGTAGAATGTAATTTGGCTACAATTGTCACTTGTTTATCAACAGTGAATTAGCTATGTAATTAACCACAACTGTATGAACAATTTATTTTGTTTCAAATGTAGCTAAAACGGGGGCATACTAGACTGATAAATGTATAGTACTGTACTTTATTTGTATTCATTCATATAAAGTTGTATCGTACATATTAAATGTGCTAAAACTTGAAATGAATTTTCTACTTAGATTTAAAATTTAGTTGGATTAATTGTGTTTTACGCAACACTTAAGATTCTTTCAGCTATAGTTCTGGGATGGTGGAGGAAATCGGTTGTCCGGGGAAAAACCACCGGTCTCCAGCCAGCAAACTGATAAACTTGCTAAAACTATGATCTATCTGAGTTGGATTCAAACCTAGGCAGTGAGAGGCACTGTGATCCGTAAGCAAACGGCTTAGATAAGGTTTAAGAATAACTTTGAGCACATTAAGAAAGAGAACGCATTTTGGACCTAAAAGACCAATGTTGTCTTTAAGTTTAATAGATGGCACAACATGGTTTCAAACTAAGATTTATTATTTTAGTACCAAAAGAGATGTTAATGTTACAGCATTTGTCTATAAGTGCCTTATAAATAGAGGGTTAACATTAAAATTATAACTTAACCTTGAGGATTGGGGGTTAATGATACTCTTTAGAAGGCTTTTTTTGGCGGGGTTCATATTTTGGCTTATTTTAGAGGTAGTATTAAAATCGTCAAAATAAAAAGCGAGAAAATATGTGTGTACCAGTCGACTGTAAGTGAATTTAAGATCACCTAAATAAATACGCTAAATTCCCAACCGGCTATTTTTTGTCAAAACCGCCAAAATTTAGCCCTGTTAAAATAGCCGGCTCTACATTAATACAACCACACCACTGGACATTTACTACAGCGATCGTTTAAAGTCGTGAATTTAATTATGCGTTTGGGCTGTTTTCATTGTATTGCCTATTCTAACTTGTAATGTTTTGTGTTCTCGTCTGCGTTAGCTGTATCCAAGTGCATTTTGGGTTGAAATTTTCTTTTTCTAATTTAAATTGAAGATAATCAGAATGACACGTAGCTCTGTTTGACACATTGCTTTGTCTCATTTCTTATTTTAGTAACAAATGGTGTGTAAACACGTTCAAATAACCCATTTATTTTAATATTGTCTTTACATGATTTATCATCGTTATGGCTCTTACAACTAAGTTTGTAGCCTTGAGGTCATGCCTTCTGATTGGCTGATTATGCATGACATTATTATTGTAGAAGATGAAATGACTAAATCATATCAGATTTATCTGTAATTACTCAACAAATTAAGCAAAACATTTAGTGAAAAGATGGATCAGATCAGACGAACGAACGCAACCACACGAATGGAGCAAATAAAATAAGTTTTTTTAATGGATAGGTATAATGTTTATGGCATTTAGTTGCCATAAAAAGAGTTAGGTCTTTGATCGATCTAAGAACCCAGCTTAGATCTTAATAAGTTAGTGAATTTGCATTTGGAATTTGATATAACAAATATTTTGCGATATTACATGTAAGCATCTGCTGAAATCAGCTGTTTTCAGTTTTTAACAAAGAAGTTTTCATTCAAATGTATTACCCTGACAGACACTTCTTCTTAGATACTTCTAATACCAGGGACAAAGTTCTTAAATTTTATCGCAGTGATAAGATTCCCTACATCAATCCTTCTTATACATTTTATATGTTTTATATATGTGTATGTTTTCACCTATTTTAGAGCACGGAAGTTGCTTTTACGTCCCATCAAATTTCTTTCACTTACATCGAGGCGCGGTTATTTATGGAAGGTTGGAAGAAAAGAGACCTAATGCAAGCAAACTGACAAACTTTTACATACAATCTAGATTGGGATTTAAAGTCAAAGACGGCAATAGGTGCCATGATCCGTAAGCACGCATATGCATTATACCAATCGGTCACAGAAGCCTATATTTGTATTAAATATATGTAATGAGACTGAAGTGATTAAAATAAAGGCGCAAAAATACTCTCTAAAGAAAATAAGTTTTTATTAGAAAAAAAGTTTATTGCAAAATTGACCATCACGACACGAGTGAAAAAAACTCAGATATATCATTCTTAAAATATGTTTATTATCATCATTTCGTGAAGTTTAGTCAGTGCAGATAATTTGTTTAAAAAGATCAATCATGCTATTTGTTTTATGACGTTATAATGAACAATAAATAAACAAAACTAATAAATAAGTCTGGATTTAAGAGTTCCTCTTGAAATAAAACCAGTTTGACTGTACTAATAGTATGACAGATGAGATAAAATAAGCATGCGTAACAGTTGTGCACTGGTCGACTTAATTAGGTCTATATTCACAAAATTTTTAATTAATAAGCCTGGATTAAAGAGTTTCTCTTAAAATAATACAAGTTTGAATGTACTAATAGTATGACAGATGAGACAAAATAAACGCGTGACAATTGTGTACTGGTCGACATAAAAGGCGTGTGTTTGCAAACTTTTACAAAAGTTTTGTTATAAAACACTTAAATAGGTTACCATAGCTTCAAAGAAAAAGAATCATACATCTATATATACTTGTAGAGGTTGATATTGACTTATTCGATTAAAATCATTAAATGTAAAATATATATGTACAGGTTCGAATTCCTAAAATAAAATGATTATTTTATCACTGAAGTAATCAAATTCAGTAATGCGATAAAAACTTCATTTAAATTATTATTATTATTATTATTATTATTATTATTGAAAAAGTTATTTATTTATTTATTGTAGAAAATATCTTCTAAAGTTAAATATGGTACTTTTTTTAAATTTAAGTTTCAAAAATTTCTCTATTATTTACTGAAAATTACAATGAGGGCACGATAGCGTCAACATGGTTACATGCACATTTTCGTTTTTTTTTTTTTTTTTTTTTTTTTTTTTCAAGTTTTGTTTAAATCAAGAATTATAATTTTGATAGTAAGTTTTATAATAATTTTCGTAGTTGTATTACAATATGTGACTCCAAAAGTAAAGGGAGGGGATGTTTGTACGTATAATTGTAATATAAAAGTCGCTTAAATGTCTGTAAATTCGACACATACACCCCAAAAAATGTCAATAGGGACACTTATATCAGAGATTTGTAAATCTAATATATAAATACTTTAAGGTATACAAAAAGTTTTTTCATTTTTCAATTTTACGACCGAACCATTAAGTATGTCATTTTTGAAGAACCTACATTTTTATGACCTAATTCTTTTGTATAATTTTTTTTATTGTTTCAATGATATTTTATTCAAACGATAAAAACTTGACATTATAAAGTACATAACTGTCTAATAAAGGTTATGTCACTCTTTCATCATAAAATTGATAAACGACTGTGTATTTTAATTAATAATTATTGTATTATGTAAATGTGAAGCATGACACTCGTTTTTCTGAGGCAACTAATTTTTATAATCTTGCTCTCCCAAATAAATTCAATCTCGCTTTTCTAAAGCAACAATTTTTTATTCTCCCTTTTTAAAAACAACTAGCCTATCAACAATGTTTTCCTTAAGGAAATTTTCTTTAAATCTCGCTATTTCGAAGCGAATGGTGGCTTAATCTCTCTCTCCGATAGCAACTACATGTACTTTATCAATCAGCATTATGTGGCAGTACAAAATAAAAGAAAACGAGCTTTACTCCTTTTTAGACTTGCTTTGCTTTCATATGTTTTGATATTTTAAGGAAAAATAAACATGTCTTTTCGATCATATATGTTCTTCATAATCATTTAATGGTGTTTTTTGTGTTGTCAAAATATCAATGATTTTTTTTGTTTGCAACATTTTAGGTTTCGCTAATCAAAAACTATTTACATACTTTTGGATATATATATATATATATATATATATATATATATAACCGGTAGTGGTCAGTTCTATTTTTTTTTTTTGTTTACCAATCTTGTTAGTTATCAATTTATTCTAACACCGTTACTCGTCACACTATTTTTATTGTTGTTTTTTTTCTTTTTATAATGATTAAATAAACAACAGAGACATGAGAATTTATTACTTGTTTTCTTGCTTGACAAACAATAATACAAAAATATGCATAAATTTTCTGGTAAGTCTGATAAATTCCAGTAAATGACATTTCTGCATCATATTAACAAAGGAATTGTCATATACATTATACGGCATTTTATGACTTAATGATGCTTGATGTAATAGTGTATAGTTGGTCATTTATTCTGACAACTCGAAGTGAGAACTTAATTTTTTTTTTCTGAACATTGAACTTGTCACTAGAGTACATTGAAATGATTTTTGTTAAAAAAAAGGCTGGTCCAAGGATTTCCTCAATATATATGCCTGGATTTTAATGACAATTTAGATCGAGATGTGTTTGGTTCATATACAGATGATGGTGTCTTATAATTTGTGCACGTTTTCTCAAAGATAAAGATTTATACAGCATAAGCTTTTCACATGTCATATTCTACCGTTATTAATTCCTTTTTAACTTGATGGTCAAGCTTAGTTTTACTTCACGTCCCGAACGCAAGTGTTTCTGATGCATTTGCCGAAAAGATGGATATCCTCAAACAAATAAGATATGTTAATTTTGCGGATTTTATCATTAGATGTGTGATTTTTTGGAAATAATAATAATAATAATAATAAAACGTTTTTCGAGACTTACTGATTTCAGTGTTTGTATGTTTATGATTGTGGAAAAAATATTTCAAGAAGGGCGATGTAAATATAATAGTTTAGGTTTTGTTTCAAATAAATTTCAGAGCAAAAAAAACTTTCATTTCACAGTTATTGTCTATGAAAAAACCCTTTTACAGGTTGTTTGTTAATTTTAAGAAAGACATTTTAAGTGGTTCACTACGAGACAGACATTCGTTGTCAAATCACCAATTCAAGTGTTTAACTCCGAGAAAGACATTCTTTTTTAAATGTTCCAATTTTTAAAAATAACTTCTGTTTAAATTTTTATGATAAAAAAGACATTTTTTCGCTTTACTTTGAGAAATAATTCTTTGTCAGATTTTTCACCCTGATATTATAATTTTTTGCTAGGTTTTCGGCTTCAAGAAAGACAATTTTGCCAGTTTTCTAGCTTCAATATAGACATTTTTTCCAGGTTTCCATCTTCAATATAGACATTTTTGCCAGGTTTCTAGCTTCATGGAAGATATTTTTGCCTGGTTTCTAGCCTCAAGGTAGATAATTTTGCCAGGTTTCTAGCTTCAAAATAGAAATATACATAATTGTCACGAGTTTTAATCTTGGAAAGACATTCTTTGTCAGGTTGTTCCTTTTAGAGAAAGACGTTCTTTATCAAAAGTTTACCTTTTAGAAAAAAAAATGTCATGTGTTTAAGTCTGCTGTTATTGCGTGTGAATAAAAAAAAATCCATTGCAGCTAAATTGTTTATTCTTTGCACAATATATATGACGTATATCATGGTCTTGTATTCATAACACCTTTATTGCTAGTTGCAAACATATGTGTTACTATTTGTAATAAAACAAGAAAGGTGGCAATGAGATCGCTCGGTACCGATGTGTCTTAATCTCAGGAGAACAATAAACATCAACAAACTGGTTTTAGTTGACTTTTATACCTCCAGGTGTCACTCAAAAACTCATGTTTTATTCATTTTCCTAAGATATGGACAAATAAATTTATGTGGAAGTTTATCAAGAACTGTCCGGCTCTTGAGTGTACAATCATTATAACAAAAACTAATACTGTATAAACAAAATTTTTCAAAATAATTAAAACATAAACTAAATACGTAAAATGTATTGTTTTAATATTAACAGGAAATGTTTTAATGGAGCATGATTCTGACCTAATGTTTACACATAACTCTAACAAGGCCACGACTTCCATAACGGAGTCAAATAAAGCAGAAAAACCCTTTTTTATTTATAAACTCTGGAATTGGGGGAAAGCTATTTATTTTTATGTAGGAAAAATGTGTACTCTCTTGATGTTGTATAACAAATTATTATAAATTATAATATCTAAATGATACCCAAGAACACACACACACACACACACACACACACACTCTCTCTCTCTCTCTCTCTCTCTCTCTCTCTCTCTCTCTCTCTCTCTCTCTCTCTCTCGTAGGACGAGCTTTAATACAAACCTCTATCATACTTCAGGTTTACCCTTTCTTCATTGAAACTTTATTCACCCTTTTCACTGGGTTATATTGCTTACATATGTGCGTTTTTGTTTTGTCTGCAGATATGGTACGAAACTGTTCAATCTATATGGTTATTCAAATTATTGGATTTTCGGTTAAAACACTGCTTAATTTTCATGGCTAATGGAAGTCAAGCCGTTTGCGTTGGCATTCAATTAATTCACATTGCATCTAAATTGATTAATAACATTTAAAGTGAGAAACAAATATGTTTATTTCTGGAAAGTGACTAAATGAAAGGCTTCACTAAAACCGGAAGAAATTTGGAATTTTGTTTTATGTATGGTAATTGACGGTGAGCAAAACATTTGTTAAAATTCTTGATTTTTTGAAAAATTATTTTCAAAAGAGTATCTGCCAAACTATATTCCAAAATATTTGTGTGTCATGTTGCTTTATCAAATCAGTAAATGGTGGGAAGACGAACATTGTTTCGTGACTACCGGTATGGTAATGCACATATTATAAGATAAAAAACACATATCTGTTACACATAGTCCAATGCCATAAGACAGCTTTCTTTATTCTTTGTACATGTCTATGTAACATGAATAAGTTCTCGTACAGGAGGCCTAAAACACATTATATTGTTAATAAATTTACATGTTTATACCCACACTAAGGTAATGTTTGATTGACAGGTTGTACATTACACACAACAAGATGGTGATTTATCATCTATACTTCTGGTACCTATTTTATTCTAGCCGTTAATGGTAAGATAATGTATTTTACTCGGCATATTTCTCTTATGACATTTGCTAATAGCTTTTTATCACACAGTTAAATAAATATAAATAAAACATTATAAAGGTCTGTCATTAACTGGCAAATGGAAAAAATACATAAGCCATCTCATAAACACATTTTTACAACAATATGGCCTTGTCTACAAAACAACCGCGTTCGTGCTTGATGGCCAGGTTTTATTTGCATCGGTACGTTTTTTTATTTTTGTCACATTTTATAATCAAGACCGAGTGAATGCACAGCTGGTAAAACACTAAAATGTGCCGAATTTGTCAGTTTATTTTCAGCCTACCGTACTTGTGGTATTCACTTAATTGCACCAAAATGTGGCAATTTCGTCAGTTTATTTTCCGCGGACGGTGTTAGGACTATTGGTTTAATTGCTGCATAGAAGATACAAACCACAAACTTGTCTGTGGTCAAGCATATAAAGTATTACAAAAGTCACTGAGAGGTCATGAAGAATATGAAAGTCAAAAAGTTATATACATGTATTAGGTATTTTTAACATGTAATATTTAGCCCAGATGACACGTGTGTGTGTGTGTGTGTGTGTGTGTGTGTGTGTGTTATTTTTTGTTTAATCCTTTTTTAAATCTATAACCAATCTCTTTGGCAATTAACTTTGTCACAAATCACCATAGAGACCATAAGTTTTTAAAAGATTAGCATTGTCTTTAATGTCGTCTTTAAATAAAACACTAATTGTTATGAGAATGACTAAATACTTTTATGGGCATATATTGTTTTTAGAAGTCCCTGGTTACAGTCTAGCTAATATTGTTTGCAGTATATAAACTGCTTTGTTCCTTAAAAAATCTTAATGGGGTAGTGGGTGGTGGTGGTAATGGTTTCCAGATCAAGTATGCTTGTTCTGATTCTTCATTTCGTAGTGTAAAGTTTCCCATTTACTTAAGAACATATTTTCTCGAATTAAAAGTCTCTCTTAACTATGCAAATATTTTCCAAATTCAATTTTTCTTCAAAATTGCCAATAAATCTTTTTTTTTGACAAAGAAAAATACTCTTTTGAATCAAAAACATTCGAACTTTTCTTCTGATGTCAGCAGAAGACTTTAATGAAAAAAAAATCTATTTTTAGATAATGATTGTGAATACATTGACATTTGCCAAGGAAGTCGCCTCTGCCTTGGTCAGTTAGCTGGACAGAGTGGCTACATACAGTTTATATTTCTGTCATCGTTAAAGGCGATTTCCACATTCTGTCAATGCTTGTCCGTATCAAGACTTAAAATCCTTGGCTAATTCTGACATATATATAACGGTAACATTTCTGAGGTTAATGATCAACACGTGACCTTTATGGACTACCAAACCAGCCTTTGATAATGTAGCAATACAGTCAACGGAAGTCAGCAATGGTTCGTGATAAAAATATGGTGGCTTATTTCTGACATCGACACAATTATAGTCGACATAAAATTATCTCAACATGTCAACTTAATATCTTGTCAAGTCGAGATAATATCATGAAAATTTGTGATACCAAACTAAAAAGTTGTGATATATAACTCGACATTTTATGGTGGCTTATTTCTGACATCGACATAATTTTAGTCGACATAAAATTATCTTAACATGTCGACTTAATATCTCGACATGTCGACTTAATATCTTGACAAGTCAAGATATTATCATGGAAAGTTGTGATACCAAAATAAAAAGTTGAGATAAGTAACACGACTTGTCGCGATAAAAAGAAGTCGAGATATCAAGATAATTATTACGACAGGTCAACATAAGTATCGCGGCATGTCGTGTTACTTATCTCAACTTTTTATTTTGGTATCACAACTTTCCATGATAATATCTTGACTTGCCAAGATAATAAGTCAACATGTCGAGATAATTTTATGTCGACTAAAATTATGTCGATGTCAGAAATAAGCCACCATAACATTTCAAAAAACAAGTAGCGATATCAAGATAATTATCACGACTGGTCAACATAGGTATCGCGACATGTCGCGTTATATATCTCAACTTTTTATTTTGTATCAACTTTCCATGGTAATATCTCGACTTGTCAAGATATTAAGTCGACCTGTCGAGATAATTTTATGTCGACTAAAATTATGTCGATGTCAGAAATAAGCCACCATACAAAAATGTCCAGGTCCAAACTGAATTCAGAAATAACTTAAAACAAGATCATAATATCACCAAAGGGGCAGAAACTAACAATATATGACTTAGGTCACAGTAGTATAAGTACTGAAAAACAACTTTATAGTACTGTTTTCCGGAAATACTGTTTTGATATAACAGAAATTCAATAATGACATTGCTATTCGAATCTGTTATAGACGATCTTTGTTAATTTTATTTGAAATAACATCACAACATTTAAGTCATTATATGCATACTTGAGTGCACCTAGTATTACATTAATGTTGGCCAATTATTTTATATATACGAGTTCAGCTGAGTATTGCAAACACTGCTGAGAAAACACGATAGACCACGAACCATTTCTTTCTTTGTTTTACCTTTTTTAGCATGCTTAACCGTTGACCTTAGTCAGAACTTATTATGAACATTTTGACATTTCATGTGTGTTCACAGAATACGCATGATATTAACCTTAAAACACAACTAATGCATGTCTGTAACCTGTGATGTGGAGATTTATACATTTTCGTGGAAAAATGTGACGGGTATTGTATATAGAATTAAGAATGTAAAGTTTTACGAGCCTATTTTCTTCAAGAAAAACGTACATTTTAATTATGTTATAGTAATTTAATTATAAAATCATACAAATAACGCTTCTTAAAAATCACTGAGCTACGCTTCGATAATTGAAAAATAAATAAATAAATAAATAAATAAATAAATAAATAAATAAATAAATAAATAAATAAAATAAAAAATGAAACATTAGACACTGGAACGATATTTATTTATTTATTTATTTATTTATTTATTTATTTATTTATTTATTTATTTACGATAAGTAACTTTTTTATTACCTAGCCTGGGGTTTATTGTTTTAAAAGGTCAGAATTCTATGAAATGATATATTTGAGATGTTTAGTTACAAAACTTTTTATTTTATAGACGTACAAACCAGTTTTATACGTCTTCAATTTTGTCAATTAGATGATATATTTGAAATGTGTGTGTACAATCTGTTATATTCCGCTATAGGGTGATATATTAGCAGTGTTTTGTTTAAAAATAATGAACTATCTTTCCATTGGATAAAATATATTGAGGTGTATTGTCTAATAAATAAATAAATATTCGAATTATTTATCAGTGGTTTTTTTTGGGGGGAGTGAGTTTTGGAAATAAAAACTAATTTTTCTACCTAGCTATTGGATGATATATTTCAGATGAATCATGGGACTTTTGAGAACATCTTGAACATAAGAAAACACAAATGGACATTTCATTACATTTCTCTGCCAATCAAACTTTATCGTGTCATTTTCGTATATATCTTTCTTGGAACACACACACACCCTTGCTCTTTAAATTTGCGAAAGTAATCTTTAGCATTATGAATTAATATTTAATGTCAACATCTTAAATATTTACGAGTGTACAGAAGTTAATGAATTGTTTTACTCTTTCTAAAAATCCTGTGTTTTAAAATTAATGACTTAGGCGTATGAAAAATGAATAATTTATCCAAGAAGTCGACCGAACTTTAACCGTTTCTTAGTTTAAAGGACATCATTGTATAAACTTTTACCAAAAATGCAGATAAACGGGCTTATAAAGGCATTCAAATAGTTTTTATGGCCACCATCAAAATACTAATATTCTGGACAAATATGATTTAGCTGTTTTAAAAATCGTCCTTGGTATAATTGACTTTCCATAGCACCAAGTTTCTTTCATTCACAAATATATACGTAGCGGATGTAGCTAGCTACCCTTCCAGAGCATCCGGACTTACTTCACTGTTTAACAAAATTTTCCAGGTTTCCTTTTTTTTCTTTTTTTTTTTTCACTTAGCTTTTCAGATTCTGATTTGAGAATGAACTGGTATGTTTGTTTATAATTAAAGCATGTAAAATACGTAATAGTCAACTTATAATTAAATAACGAGGGACGCCATTAGAAAAAAGAACAAAATTAGAAACAATACATTAAGAAGAATAAACAAATCACAAAATGCAATTCAGTGGTGTGACTACTGATTTCATACGAGCACCACCACATTACATATAACCCAATGTGAGACTAGTTTGATGTGTGCAGTGTATCAATTTCTTAAAAAAAAAAAACAAATGGCAACAACCACTCAAACAATTTATAAAATTGAAAATATAAGACTCCATAAGAATAAAAAGAAGGCACGACCAAACAAACAAAGAAACAACTAAACACAATAAAGAAAAGGATAACAAGTGTGGGGCCTCAGACTACGTAAGTCAAGATTTTAGACGGGAACCTTTTTTATGTGACAAAGAAGCACCTATTTCAGAGGATTAAGTAATTTTAAGAGAAACATTGTTTTTATAACTAGTGTCGCAAGTTAAAAAAAACGAATCAATAATCCTGCAATTGAGGGGGTTTCAGAAAAAAATAATTTTAAAAATAGTTTTAAAGCGTTTTAGATTAAATTATTTATTATTGTTTAACTTGTTTTGAAAATTTGTTAACGTAAACTAGTAGTAGTTAGAAAATATTATGAAAAATTTTATTCGAATCAAAAAATCGTATTTTTAAAAAGATTCCAATGTTTGAAGGGAACCGTTGAGACATAATGTATTTCGTTTCCGTTTTGAATATACATGCACATGCATGTATTTCCGGTAATTTGCCGTTGAAAAGACACGTGTATAACTAGAATTTTTACAAGAAAAATAAAATGTTATCTGAATTTTAAAAAATTTTCAATCTTCCTTTTCAGATTTTATTCCGGTATATAAAAATAATAGGAAAGAAGAATTAGTTCATAAATAGATATTAATAGATATAAATAAATGTTAAATAGGCATTTAAGTGTAACGTGGGCTATGTAATAAAGTTTATAACTACGATTTAATGCCTTCACAAAGTCGAAGTTAAGCTGTACGGTTTAATGCCTGTTCAAAGTCGAAGTTTAGCTGTACGGTTTAATGCCTGTTCAAAGTCGAAGTTTAGCTGTACGGTTTAATGCCTGTACAAAGTCGAAGTTTAGCTGTACGGTTTAATGCCTGTACAAAGTCGAAGTTTAGCTGTACGGTTTAATGCCTGTACAAAGTCGAAGGTATAACAAAATATTAATGGTCTCAATTTAAGATAAGCTTGGCGTATTTATTATTTCATTGTTTTTGTTTTTTATTTTTTGTTCATTTTTTTTTTTTTTTTTTTTTTTTTTTTTTGTGTTCTTAATTGCTTTAATCATTGCCAAAATTTGTTTTTATCTACAGATTTTGTTGTATTGTTTGTTATTTCCATGATTTTAATTGCTCAGGTACCTTTATTTTGACCAATTTTTTTGGCACTTGTCATTTTATTCTCGTCTTTTATAGAATAGCAAATTTCCACCACTTTACTCTTTATTGTCAAATATCCAGATTTTTTTTAAAAAATTTCATAAAAAACTTCCATTTTTTGTTGTGAAATATCTATAATTTTTTTTTAAATTTTCATAGAAAAAAAAATTGTTATATGTGTGTGCATTTTAAATATACATTATGCATAATATGCATTTGCATTTAGCAGTTACTTGTAAAAAAATAGTTTAAAAATTTTTAAAAGATTTTAAAAATGATACTTTTGTCTCGCATATGATCTATCTTAATTAGTTAAGCAATTAATTATTTCAAATAACAAATTAGCATACGTCAAATAACTGACGTCATTTGTTCCCTAAATGTATATTTTATCCTCATATAAATGTCGGTTTCTGTGACAGCATTCATAAGTAGAACAATTCAATTAAAAACCTCTGAATTTATTTCTAACTTAATAATTAATTCATTGACACAGTTTTATAATTTTAAATTAATCATCCCGATAATGAATGTTTAAAGTTCAAAGTATTTAAAAGTATGGAAAAGGCTGAATTTGAGAAAACTGCGCTGATAAGCAGACGACATTTGAATTGCACATATGAAATTTTAGTAATTTTTTTTTCTTTTGTAGAAATGCTGCGTTCGTTTATGTAAAACAGTTGTATGTTTTATATTTGAATTGTTTTAAAATGGCGTTTATAGTCAATATAAATACCACACCTTTGCAAGACAAACTGTATGAGTGAGCGTTAATGTTTAAAGCCGCATCAGCAATTTTTCAGCTATTCGCGACTACATGACAAACGTAATAATGTCAATTAGCGTATTTGGACACAAGTAGAATCTAGCAGCGTTGTCAAGTGCTAGATTCGAATGTTCATGAAATAATGTAATTCATAAGAAGTACAGGTTGCCTTGTGTTACTTTTAAATTATATCAAACTCCACATGATTTAAAACTCAGTTACAACCAAAATGTTAAATAAAATGTACAGAAAGCTTCCAGAATCATCTTACCAAAACAAATTCTTATCGAATAGTACAATTATTCAGAGATTCGGTTTATTTCGTAGAGTTAGTTTAAACAATATTTTATTTATATATCAATACAAGTACAAGTTTGAAACATACACATAAAATAATTCAATTATAGGATTCAAGAAAAAGACATAGTGTCTTATATTAACCCGTCTCCTTTATCAAAGCTGTTATATACATTCAGTATTGGCCGTAGAGTTAGATTTCATGTTTTCACAGTCCAAAGAAGGGGAATTATAATATGTTATAGTACAGCAAGACTATTTTATTTAGTGGGCTATAAAAAGTTTGTTTCTTGTATTCTATCAAGTGTCTTAAAGATTTATTGCTAAAAAGATCAAAAGAAATAGATTTTCCATTAAAGTAAAGGACATTTTTGGTAAAACTGCAGACTTTATAACAAAATGATGATATTCATTAATGGTTTTATTTGTGATAGTTATAAAATTAACTTATAAAGCTTTGAACGACTTGGTCTTGAAGTTTTGGGATACAAATACGACAATAACCGTAATGTGTTAGAACTTACCTGCAAATATGAAGACTAGAACGAAACTTGTCACATAATGCACTTTAATATGCATTATCTATCTACCGTCGGCCTTTATTGTTTGAACTTCACCTGTAAAATGTGAAACAATAAAATTAAAATACATGAACTTAAAGTACATTTATAATTATTATGTAATATAGATCTTATTATAATAATGTTAAACGACGGTGTAAACAGTACAATAAAAACCCATATATATATATATATATAAAAGAGGTACTATGATAAGTAAAACTCTTAACTAAAAATACCTGTTTAATTTTGATGTGCCATATATGCACATTTCGGAAAATCTTTCCTCATCAGTGAAACTTGGGGCCGAAAAAAAGTTGATAAATTGAAGAAGAAGAAGAAGAAGAAGAAGAAACAGAAGTCAAACAGTTGAGAATCCAAAATAAATCCAAAGTTTCAAAATGAGAGAACAATTTTGTTTAAATTATGTTTCAAAAATTAAGACTGTTAACAATTTTGATACATGTTGTTTTTTTTCAGTCAGCAAAGTACTTTCAACTCAGGAAATTTAGGAATAACAAATACTAATAAATAAATACATGTAAATAAATAAAAATAAATAAATAAATAAATAAATAAATAAAAACAAAATGGGTTACTAGTCCGCACCGCATTCAACCACACAAAATGTATGCTTATAATACAACTTCGTCTCAGCAACAACTTTAAACAAACAAATAGAAGATATGTAAGGCTGTAAATACCCAATCAATATTTTCAATCTTTTAGGAGAAATAATAAGTAAATGCACAAAAAATATTTTTCTTCAAAATGTTATATTGTAACTTTGTTATTCGCATCTACCAATCCGAATAAATTGAGGTTAGGCCCCAGTTTCACAATCATTCAATCAACTGAGTGTACACTCAACTCAAATTCGATAATATTTCAATGCCAATTTCCAAGACATTACACAGTTAAAATTGATTATCTTATGCAATATTTAAATTGTTTAGTGTAGATTTGTTGAACAAAACGAAACATTATCTCATAAAACTTAATATCTTAAAAGTATTGATGAGAAAAATTGGAATATATGAGTTGAGTGTACACTCAGCTGAGTGAATGATTGTGAAATGGGACAAGGTGTTTTCAGGTGTCTTCAGGTGTTCCGTAAAAAAACATGTCAGTGTTTCTTTTTGACAATTTTATTTAATCTTAATACCGTGTCATATTATGTAATATTTGAAAATTTCTTTCAGAAGATTAAAAAACTTATAATAAGACAATTGTGCTAATGAAGAAACATCTGGCAAAATTAATTTTAATTTAAATATTTTTACTATTAAATTCTTATTAAAATGCTGCATACAATTACCAAGATTAGATAAAATTAAATGTACATTTATTGTTTAAAAAGCACTTGACATTTACTAAAAACTTGTTTACAAATAAAAAAACGAGACCACCAACTTCCTCTGACGTGACAACAAAATTTTACTCTATGTAAAAAGTCCACTGATTGGTTGAAATTTTAACCTACGAATATTTTTTTGATTACGGATTTGCTATGATTCGGGTGTGTCGAAATACCTAAGACTTGGATCGTAAATAACATATATAATCATAAAGGCTAATAAGATACCTTTAAAAAATACAATTCAAAATAAACTATCCTACAATGAGGTTAATACGATGGATACCACAGAATGTTGTAAAGTTCACATACATTATGTGTACATTTTATAATTCTGGCTTAAAACTTTTTCGAATTTTTGGCTCATTTGTGTTGATGTCACCAATGATGTTACAGGGAAAGTCAATACATTTGTTGGATTCAAAGACTCTAAATTTTAAATCGATTAAAATGGAACCGGCTGTTTTCTCTTAAACTGCAACAAAATGTATTTGTCACTGAGATTAAGGTCAGAATTGCTTCCCCATGACGTGGGTCAAACTTTTGTCAAAAACGTGATAAAAATAAGACAAATAACGGTAATAGTAATAAGAATTCATAATTACTGCCAAAAACTGGATTTTACTGCATAAATTAAAATTAGTCACTTGTTACATAAAAATAGACCAAGTATACATGTAATGATGCTTTTACATTTCATACAGAGTTTTATTGTTGTAAACGAAAATATCTTTTCATAGGACCATGTAAATACAAAATTGTTGACCAACCGCGCAATTGTAACTAGTTCGTCAACAATAAGGTGTGAACCAGGCAGTCGACCACGAGGTGTAAACCAGACTATCGACTACTAGATATTGAACAGATCGTGGAACATTAGGAGAAATCCAGGCCGTCAAGCAAGATACATGTATGTAACCATATTGTCTACAGCAGGACGTTGGCCGTTCGGAATCTAGTATATTAACTAGTTCGTCAAGCAGGAGTTTTAAACACGGTCGACCAAAGGGTGTTAAGTTAGTAACCACGACCGTGGACCACAAGACTTTCAGCAGGTCGTCGACAAAGGGTTTACCAAGTTTTCGACCAAAAGGGGTTAACCAGGTTGTCAAACACAGGATGATAACCACAAAGTGTAAACCAGACTGTTCAAAACGACGTGTAATCGAGGCCGTTAGCCATAAGATTTTAACAAAAAATCAACAGCTTTAAATGAGTATCATTTATGGAGCCTAAGTATTATGTTCATTATATATACCAATTGTCATTTAATCAAACATTTGCTTTTATCATATTTACAACCTCAAATGTCAATAAACAAGAAAAATACCACAATAAATTTTGCTTGTTTTCTCCACGTTCGGACACTTGACAAAAAATAATTTCTTTTAAGGCCGCGGAAGGTTACAATAAAACCTGAAATACAATTCGGCCTTGCTGATTCTACTGAAACATCAATTCAAGTTTGATACATCACAGACATCTATATTCTGTCTATTTGTTTGATAACATCAGGTAATACATCAAATAAAACGTTAATTAATGAATTTTTTGTTGTTTTTACCTTGATTTTAATTTTTTGTTGGCAACAGGAAGAATGTCTGCTCTACATAAATAAACAAGATATTGATTGACGTGAATGAAAAAGAAAGAAACTCTTCTAAATTGTTTATGTTATTTAAGGAAAGACAATTTTTGTAACATAAATTATCTGTCTGTGTTATTCATATGTGGCCTTTTGGGGTCAAAAGTCTGGCATGTAAAAGAACTCATTAAAATTATTCAAGTATTCGCATGAAGCGATAGGAAATACAAAAGCCCCCTTGTCTGAAATGCTTCTTGTATACAGTGCAGTGTTAATGCCAAGCATTTCTTAAAAGGGTGGAGTGGTAAAAATTTAAATAAGATTATATACCAGTTAAGAACAAAGATGCTCGAAAACAATTTTTGCAATATAATTCCGCTACCTCAACTATAGGTCACGCCTAGATTGAACAATCCTTTTAAGTTTTTAACACTCCGGTTTTATCACCCTGTAATATTGTATTGCATGAAAATTGCTTTGTATGTGAAGTTGAGAAATGACATAAGTTTACAAGTGAGCTTTCACTACAGTATGCATTATGCTTTTGCATTCTCTTTATTTTAAAACAACTAAGAAAAAACTTTTAAAAAGTTGTTTCACCAAGTAATAGCAAATATATAGCAAGTATATTTACTTATTTTCATCTATCTATAACAATAAGCACCAGAAATGAATAAAATCATGTTTTGTAGTCTGGCGTTTGTATGTATGTTTTACATGTCATTTTTGTGTGTTATTTGTTCCATGTTTGCAAAATGATTATTTGTGTTACAATATGTAAACAACAACAACAAACACAACAACACAACAACAACAACAACAACAACAACAACAACATAATAATAATAATAATAATAATAATAATAATAATAATAATAATAATAATTATAGTAATAATAACGATAACAACAAACACACAAACAACAACATCAACAACAACAACAATAATAGTAATAACAAATCCCTCTTATATTGTTAAAAGCGTGATTTCCAAGTTGATCAAACATATAAACTACATGTAAACACACTATTACACCTTTTGATGTTACCTTTAAGCTAACGGGAAATGTTTGATAATAAAATATTAGTTATACAAGGAACAAGTTGTTAAGTTTATAGTTTTGTTCATTTTTCATACTGCATTTCAAGCACGAGTGCCTCAAACATTAACTAATTAAGATAAAATGATTAAATATCAATGAAAAATATGTAATGATATAAAAAACTGGTTTTATAGAAAATCCTTGATCTTAGTCAAAGTAGGAAGTTAACTTTTTCTTTTAGTAATTTTTTAAATCAATTAAAAGCATGACGTCATCAACTGAATGATATCCATCCGATACTGTGTACAGGTACTGAATAAATTCTAATTTATATAGCATTAGTCTATGTAAGTTGCCATGTACATAATGACAAACCAGTAATATAGTGATATATATTATATATAATAAAAATACCAGTTAAATTTTGATGTGCCAGATGTGCACATTTCGGAAATTCATATATATATAAATATATAGATATATATATATATATATATATATATATATATAATAATAATAATAAACCAAATTGTATCAAATTTCTTTCATGATTTTAATTTTGTAAAAGTTATTATTATTTTTATTGATTTTTTAAAATTTAAATTACATAATTATATTTAATCTTGAAACAAGAGGCAATTTATTTCAATTATTTTTTTTTTAAACTGAGAGTGTAAAAGAACGATAAAACTAGCCATTATCGAGATGTGGCCTGCGTGTGGGATTTCCTTAAGCCAGACATTTAAAATTGACATTGCTTCTGTCCACCCAAGTGCCAAATAAAAAGGTTTCAGCTATGAACTATGAACTGAGGTCTCTTTCATTGTTCACTTAAGTCCTCCACGTCAATTAAATTATAATACGCACCATTCTTGTGTGCCCGGAAGATTTAAAAACTTTTTTCAAACTTTTTTTTTCATCCAATGAAAATGTGTGATATTTTTTTAATTCTGCTCTCTTATGCCGAGAGCATAAAAATAGAAAATTCATTATTCATGTAAAAGCAACTGAAAACTTCTTTTGTACTCTTCAATAAAATTTTAATTTTGACTGCATTAACTTAAACATGGTGATATCAAGCCATTTTATTTAAAAAAATTTACATAGAATTTTAAGAGGGTTACAAAAGGAAGTCTTATCAGAATAAAAGCATTCCAAGGTGTTTTATTGGTGAATAAAACTAATTATTTTAATCATTGACTTTGTAGCTGAACGGTTAAGTAACAAGGGACAATAAGACGTTGTTATAATTATTCATTAATGTTCTTCATTTATAACTGTAATGTATTGTCTCGTGTTACGGCATGTGTTACCAACAAGAATGGAATGTCATATAAAACTTCTGAAGAAAACCAACAAGATAATAAAAAAAATCCCACTAATTATTAAATATAATGTATTTTTACACACAAAATGTACTGTTAAACGTTTAACATATTAAGGTGAAACGATAATGTAGATCCCCCCTAACGGAGCTTTCAATCACTAACTACATGACATATCATGTCAAATCTAAGTAATATGACGGATAAATCTATCATTTTATTACAGATATACAGAGATGATACAAATCAAAACAAAATATACCAATAATTCACTTCAATTCATAAATCAACATTTTCATTAAGAAACGCTTATTTTGACTGCGATTATAACATTAAATGTTCTTAATTTTACAGCCGTTGACTTTTATTTCTTAGCACACACACACACACACACACACACACACACACACACACACACACATATATATATATATCAGTATTGCCAAATTATGAAAAAATC
Organism: Tegillarca granosa; assembly: GCA_029721355.1. NCBI lineage: Eukaryota > Metazoa > Mollusca > Bivalvia > Arcoida > Arcidae > Tegillarca > Tegillarca granosa. The sequence goes on along the minus strand of CM056599.1, from coordinate 36,354,943 downwards.
TGTAAAGGATGGGCGTAAAATGTCACGACATCCATTGAAGAAAACCCGGTAGTTCATTTTTAACCATAATTTTGTTTTAAACGGATTAATTGTTTCAACCTATGCTGGATACTTGTTTTAAAAATATTTTAACTATATATAAAAAGAATTTTTCATTCTATGTCAGATCTTACTAAAAAGGATTCTGGTTTTCAGAATGGTAAAATGTCATTACAAAATCGGATGTTTACAGGAAGTACACGTTGCCCGCGGACATTTCTTCATTTAACTAGTGGCAGACGATCATTAAAAGACATTATATTACATAATGCTATCATATTGCAAAAGATTGTGAAAATAACGAAATATAATAAACAAGTTTACCGTTTGAAAATAATATTTTGTAAAGAGTTAATTTGCATGGGTCACGTTTGAAATAACGTACGTCATAAAAAACGAAATAGTACTTATAAATAGTTTTATTTATTACAGAAAGGTTTCAAAATTTTGTCGATTTCATCAAATCGGAATTAAACTTCAACTGCGATAGAGGCAGGTATGATTAATTCTCCAAAATATCCGTCGTTCAAGACAAGTAAAATCCGTGTTATTTTGGGGAAAAAGCCATTATTATTCAGCGAGTATAAATGCAGATCCCAAATTCAACAAATAGGAAAATAGAGAGAAATTCATTTCATTTATTACTTCCTTAATTGTAAAGGGAAATAAACACAGTATTTCTAAATACAGAGTGACGGTTAGCTTGTCACCAGGAAGTGATTTTGAAGCCGCAGTTATCAGAATGTTATTTAACTGTGGTTTGCATTTTGTTTTAAAGACGTGTTAAAGTACCATAATATTGTTTGAAGTAGAAAAATTACAGTCATTTTGTTTTTGTAACTGTACATCTAGTCAAATAAAATATTATATAAATTAGAAAAATAAAATGAAATAAAAAAAATTAAATTAAAATAAATAAATAAATAAATGAATAAATCACACTTTCTAAAATCTTTTTAGTTACCATAGACAGAAAATAAAAATGGTTACATATACATCGAATGCAGGTATGATTTCTAAGTAATACGAGTTCAGGTGAGAACACAAAAAAAAAAAAATAAATAAATAAAAACAGGTAATTAAAAAAATTAGCCTGAACCGAGAAATTTATTTAAAACAGATGAGTAAATATGATTTAAATAATTAGAGTTTAAATACAGTGTTTGTCATATGACATGTCATACAGAAAAGTAAACATATATGAAACAAGACGTGAAGTTGTTAGGTTAATAAAAGTTCACGTCATCCTTAAAAAAGAACAAATTATTATTAAAATTGTATGATCTAACATAAAAATGTCATGTTAGGCCGACATTACACTTGGCCTTTTCACAGACATATTATTGTTCAGAACAGTTTCACAAAAATTTGTACAATAGACGTAAATATTAAAATAATGCTTATTAATTTTAATAAAAACATGCAATTCACAAAATATGGAAATAAATTCAGTGCACACGTAATAAACAATGGAAAATTTAATTCTTAATTTCAGATTTTTGTAATCATATTCTTGTGTTCACTAATTTTTGCAGAATATTCATGATCATTGTATAAGCTTTTCCATGGCAACTGAGCAATTTACTCAAGCTTTGAACAGCTATCAACCTCATGGCATACCTTTATTGACGGAAACTGGTAGAAAAGAATAATTATTTATTTTGAAACGCATTAAAAAGTAAGTAAAACTTACATATCATTCTGATATCTATGCAATATTGTCAGTCACATCAAATTAGCTATTTTTCCTAATTCATTAAAATAAAATGTTGGCAATCGTATAAATTTTGTAAAATTTTAAAGAAGCAAGCAGGCAAGACATTAAAAGACTGACACATTGGCATTTCTGAATAATAATAATAATAATAATAATAATAATAATAATGATGATGATGATGATGATGATGATGATGATGATGATGATGATGATGGTGGTGATGCTGGTGGTGGCAGTGGTGGTGATGATGATGATGATGGTGGTGGTGGTGGTGGTGATGGTGATAATTAATAATATTAAAATAATAATAATAATAATAATAATAATAATAATAATAATAATAATAATAATAATAATAATAATATTAAATGGTATACCTTAAACGTGATCTTTTTTGGTCAATAAAGAATAAAGAACTTTTGATCTAGCTAGTGTTTTATGGTACATTATTGTCTTCAGGTATGATGATGTAATTCTCTAGTTTGCATTTGATATAAATAGTAACAATGCTTCTGAATACTAAATGAGGAGATATGGACATATTTACAGAAAACGTCATGTTATATAAATGACATGTCTTGGTTTAAATATTTAAATATTTAAATATTAATAAAATATATGTACAACAGAAAAAATATCTTTTTAACAACCATGGTGTTAAAATACTGTTTAAAAATACAATGAAGGTCTTTTGCGATTTTAAAATGCGGGGAAAATTACAATATGGGCAAAAATACAAATTGCCACGAAAAAAATGCGTCGTGACGACATACTTATGACGTCACTTTTTAAAAGTCAAGTTCAATTATCTCTCAACATCACTGCTCACTCTGTATAGATAAATGCATGATAAGCTTCAACTAGGATTTGAAATCAGTAGTCCTATTAAAGTTTTTTTTATCTTGTTTCTAACCAAGAAAAAAAAAAAAAAAAAAAATAAAAAATTACACGGCAGTTTATGTTATCACTTTAACCCAATTAACAATTTCCTAATTTAGTAGAAATAGAACTATTTTAATTGGGAATTCAAAAGTTCGAAAAACACGGATAAAACAAAGCAATTATCTTGTAAAAATCATGTAATCTGATGGAAAACAACCAATTAACAGCATGCCAATCAAAAACAGAAATTGATTAAAGATTGACAGGCGAAACTGACACGACTCCCGCGAAACATTGATTGACGTGTCATTACATCTATGAATTGGAATCTAGCTGACGTTTTCAGTGAATATCGTCATGTTTACCATTAATTCTTGGTAGATCTATTTGACTTACAGAAGGGTATGACGTTATTACGCATGCCTAAAATGTTTGCAGCAATCTTAGTCTTACATTATAAAGCGCGATTAAATGGTGACCTTTCTGTCATGTCTATTGTGAACGTTACTTTTAATTTATTGGGATACATCTTTAAAATATAGTCCAATTTTTTTACATGAACAATAAAATGTTTTTATAAGGTTTTCAAATATCTGAGAAAAAATACAAGATATTAAAGTGAACATTTCCTGATTTTATAAAGGTCGTATATACTCCAATGCATGAATAACTTAGCAAGATAAAAATTGTATAACGTTTGACAAGTAACATATTTACTTCAGATCGAAAATCTCAAAACTGCAAATAAATTCAACTTGTAATCACTTTTACAATATCTTTTAACAAAAAGCGATGACTTAGCATTAAATATAGTTGTACCTAATAAACTTATTGGAATGTATTTACACATTTTGCATATGATATGACATACAGGAAAAATGTGCACTCTTAATTTGACAAGATATAGTGAGTGCATGAACATCTTTTTAAATGCATAATATTAACTATGATTTTACGTAATTATCACAGTGTCTATCACCGCATATGTTCGGACCCCACTGTTGACCATAATGTGAGAAAGGGTTGTCAGCTTATCCAAGGTCAGTGATTTCTCCGGTCACTTCGGTTTCCTCCATCATTCCCACAACTGACCGCCTCGATATAAGCGAAAGAATCCTGACGTGGACGTAAAACACAATTGGAATTTCCCAGAGCTCCACGTGATACCTCATAGCGTTTAGGCGGAACAATTATTTCTATTGGCAATGGAATCGCATAAAGTGACGTTTTCCCGCAATAACGACGTACTTTATGGAATATTTGACGTAAACGTTATTCATTTTCATTGCGCACAAACGTTAAGAGGTATTGATCACGTGGCACGCTGGCGAGATTCCATTTAACTCAACTCATTTTTAAGTTTACGTCATGGCTTGATTTGATATATAAAGTTAGCGACTTAACGGATTAAATATCGCTGGTGAAGTATGGAGGTGATACTGATATGAACGAGATGCATATAGCAGACTAAATGCAGAAACTTTGGATTATCGCTAACAATGTCAGATTTTACAATAATATTAAAGAAATAAACTTTAAAATTTAACAAAAGCGAACAGTTGTTTACAACATAACTTTTCTAAAGAAGTTGAAAGTTGTTTATATGCAGCTTGAAATTGAGCCAGTGGTCAGTTAAATGAGTTACACTACCGATTTGTTGCTTGAATTTCCAACTTATGTTTCAGAAAATTGAGAAAAAATAACACTAAGAAATGACACATTAAATCATTAGCGAGTTTATTTGTAACTCAAATAAAAGTCGTCAATTGCATATAAATAGGGTTAGAATTCTTTTTGTAACCCACTCCTAATAAATTCGATGTAAATTGTTTGAAAAAATGTTTTTTACAAGAATATTCAAAATTTCAGTCGAATTTAAAATTTAAGTGGAGGGTACAAAAGAAAGTCTTTTATAAATGTTTGTTAAGGAATGAACAGGAAATCAGAAGCATAGACCTTATACATGAAAAGCAATTGAGAGTTCTTTTTTATATGCTATTCTGAGTTTTGTTTTTTTTTGTTTTTTTGTTTTTTGTTTTTGTTTTTGTTTTTGTTTTTTTTTTAATAAGCAATTGAACTTAAACAAGAGAAGATGTGTTCTGAAATGAAGGGAACGTTTGTACTAAATAATTCCCGAAATGCGTAGAAAACTATTCTAAAGGTGCTAGGCAGTCAATAACATATTTATTTTTAGTATATCCGTAAGCAATCATTGGCGAAGCAATATTCAGTACATTTACATACTTATATACGGCATGAACCTAAAACTCTGGTATATGGGAAAGTGCAATGTTTTTAGTCATTTAACTTGATAAACCCTGAATTCTAATGCTTATAAAACAGTATGTAAGTTGTCGCATTGATTTAAGTACTTTTTTGCATTTCCTTTATGTTGATTAAGTATACTCTAACTCGGTTTTATCCTGGACGGAGCATATATATTTCTTAAGTTAATGTATTTACTCTGTTTAAACTCTGTGTCTTATATTAGAAAAATGGTAGCAAAGTTGGTACCGATCAGATACCAATTCAGAAAATCCTTGCTTAAGTACATGTTAAAACTTTTTAGAGGCTCTGCCTACCAATGACAACATTATTGAATCCAGAAATAAACTTCAAAATTTGGCATTCAGTACAGACCAGTCGAAAGTTAAACACTTAGATAACGAAAAGGAGTCCGAGACTCGACTGTCGAGGGACAGAGGTTAGCTAACGAGGGATCGAGAAAAGCTGCGAATTCGACACTAATTTGTTAGCTCTGTCATGTGCTGATTTTGAATTTCTATTAAAATAATGCATTCAAAATCAGCACATGTCGCTCAGTATTTAACTAGCGACAGTTCTGTACTGTTTAAGTTTTGAAACAACCTATTTACTGCATACCGTAAGTTTTCTCGCCCACCCTTAACAAAGTGACAGTTAAAGATAGGAATATACTTCAGAAAGTGACATTTTAATCTGCGTTTGGCCAAATTCTGCCATAAACATCAAGAAATGAATTTAACCTTCTGTAGACATAATTGGCCCCCAACAATGACGCGCTTCCCGCATTATTTTGCCAAAGTCACCGTGCCCACGCTCGTGTAGAAACGTTAAAAATAAATTTCATGACGGGATATCTAATATCTCATTGACACACTAACATTTGGTCCTGCAATGCATGCAAGTTGTAACACCCATTTTTTATAATTGAAAAAAATATTTTGAAGTTTTATCCGACTAATTCGGGTTTTCTACAATGCAGTCCTTCTTTTAACGCCCACTCTAGAACAAGTTAACGGCTTAAAACGGAATAATACTTCAAAAAATGATGACATTTAAGTTGCATGTCAGTTGATGACTAAGATAGTTATATTCTGTAGTTTTATAGAAATATTCCATTGTTACTATATCTAGATATATTTTACAGGTCTGGCGTAATAAACTGGTACCAAACAGTGACTGGAATTTGACATTTTAATTGACAAAATGGACACTATCATATCTCACGCTTCTTTATATTTCATTATGGTATTCTGTTACATTGTGTATAATTCAGGTACACTAAGGAGTAAAATGGTATTTAACAAAGGTGGTATGGCGATTAATAAATTGGTTGCTTACTTGATTGATTGATTAATTAATTATTTCTTTATTGATAATTTACATTTGAGAACCCGGCATCTTATACAGTTTTTAGAATTATTTCTACCATGATATTACTTATATTTAGCACGTCTACCACTGCTTCAACTCGGTCAACTGTTCTACCCCTCGACAACTAACTAACAAGAAATGAACCGATCGCTAGCTTTTTTACTCCTCTTTGTCACAGACTAGGCTCGGCTTTAAAGAGACCGAATGGACTGTCAAGCTTCCGAGGCTCTGATAAACAAACTGATTTTTTCGGCTACTCACTATCCATAAATCGTTTTTATCTATCTATCTATCTATCTATCTATCTATCTATCTATCTATCTATCTATCTATCTATCTATCTATCTATCTGTCTATCTATCTGTCTGTCTATCTCAGCAAATTATTGCAGATGATGACTATTTTGTTGCAAAACGTCTGGTTCTACTTTATTACAAATTTCTGGGATTTATAATTTCGTTTTACTGAATTTTACATTTATTTAGATATTTGTTGATAACTTTTCATTTTATTTTATTTTGTTTGGCAGCAAAATTGCTGATGCGGCTTTAAACATATATTTTCTAACATACTCATATAAAATAGTTTAAATATTAATCCAAAAGTGAACCTGTAACCTCGAATTGATACCGGAAACTAAGTACATGTACTTTAATGCAAGAAGAAAAATAACATCTTTTTAGCAAGTTCATTTTATAATATATAACATTACGTCACTTTCTTAACACATGCCAGTCAAATTATCATGGAAAAGCAACTTATTTTTTGTGAATTAATGTAATTCCATCTCCTAAAAATATTAATATTTCTTAAGCTTGACAGATTGACTCTTTTCCCTCCATCAGACTTATTTTGGTATAAATAATATAAGGAACCGTAAATCATCACGATTTTCTCTTTTTGCTAGTACTAAATGTCTAGTTACGCCTCGATATCACACTTGTTTTCTTACAGTTTTATATGTCATTCGATGTTTTCTACTTTTTATACCGAGACAAACTTGATCATGGTATTCTACCAAAAATAGATATTTAGGGTAAAAAAAATTAAGTCGATTTATAGCATGTATTTCTTCATTTACTAACAAACTTAGTGCTTGGAGAAAAGAGAGAGAAAAGTGAGGGAGATATTTATTGATCGTTATTTCTGTTATAGGCAGTGTTTGCAGAGAGAGAGAGAGAGAGAGAGAGAGAGAGAGAGAGAGAGAGAGAGAGAGAGAGAGAGAGAGAGAGAGAGAGAGTTTGATCATAATTTCTATTGCAGTATGTATTATTTAAAATCATAACGTGTAGTTATTTGTTCTCATTGTATTTATATTCATATCAAATAGATACGATTCTAAATTAAAAAAACAACATTAAAATAGTAAATAAATTAAAATTACTTCATATAACACATGTATACTTCCTTTAAATCATGATGACTCACAAAGAACACAATAAATTAAACATTACTGATTAACATAAACTAAGTCTCTTAAATATAAAAAAACTGGGAAAAAAAAATGAATCAGTAATATGGTAAAATAGAAAAAAATGCAACAAAAACATGTACTTGACAAAGGAAACGCAACAAAGGAACACAGCAAAATACAAGCCAATGATAACAAAGAGTGAAAAAGAAACACATATTGGGACCCATTAGCTGATAATTAAGTTTGTCGACTTTTGAAGGAATAAAGTCACGGAGTAAATACCCGGTGGTGTGTTGGTTGTACTTGTACTGTTTAAGGGCCTCAATCATTCTATTTTTTTAAGCGGTCACGTGCTACTTTTTACTTTTTATGAAATGCTACAATTCAAAAGAAGCACATAGAATAAGTGTTAATTTTGAATTGTATGATAGTATAAAAAAAATAGTACATACAAGGACACTCCTATTGACACAGACACAGACTCTCTCTCTCTCTCTCTCTCTCTCTCTCTCTCTCTCTCTCTCTCTCTCTCTCTCTCTCTCTCTCTCTCTCTCTCTCTCTGTGTGTGTGTGTGTGTGCATATAAAATATTATATAGATCGACACAAAAGAAATGATTATATATATAAAAAAAATCCATATCAAAATAAATTATTTTTAAACTTAAGTTCAAGTTTTTTAAAGACCAATAAAAATATTTCAACCACACCACCTCTAGATAAACCTTTCATTTTATCCAGTACCCGTTCCAAGTCGGGAGTTTATTTTAGTTGTCTCATCTAAATTAATTTACCTTGTTGCATTTTCCTGTTTCATATATTCCTTGTTTTGTGTTACAAGTTGTTCAACTGACGAAAGTCAAGCACCTGTTTTTCAGATAAAATGATCTTTTTGTTTTATCTCATTCAATTTAAATAAAAAAATTAATAAAACTTTGCAGTTTTTATTTTTTTCATTTAACAATGGACCAAGGTTCATTTTCCCCCTGAACAATAATATATTATTAAGGTTTCTTGTTCATATGCAAGATAAAAAAATGGAATTTAAAGATTTCATCATATTTATGATAATTTTTTACGAACTATTAATATTATTTAAATTTATTGATATTTACACTAAGTTAGCTGACAAAAATAACAATATCATAAATAAGTTTTATCTGATCTTAATGATTAAAAAACATGTTAACCTTAAAAAAGTTGAATTACTGCACCATACAACCTTCAACAAAATGATAAATGTAAAAAGTATTATCATCATTTATTCATGAAGGATTTTTTAAATAAATATACTGTTTTACTGATGATTTCAATTTTTTGTCAGAAAAAAAATTAACTTTCAATGTTTGGAATATTCATCATAAAAATGTTGAAAAAGTAACAATTTGGTGTCAAATTTACTTATGCACATTCTTTATTTTCGCGGATATTTTATTAAATTTTTTCAGGATTTTACTCTTTAATAACTCTTTTTTTTAAAAACTTTTTAGATGAAATTCGCTAAAACAATATTATAAAATTGGCAGATAAATGAGCTTTATTGAGACTTAAACATCAATTCATTTTTGACAGAGTCAATTTGGATGTTGTAACACGTACATGTTGAACTGTTTAATATATTTTTAAACAAGAAAAGCACCTATTCTTTTTTTGTACATTTATGCCATTATTATTTTAATAAAAATGTTAGATTTACAAATAATAAAATAAACACTGCACTTTTCGTAATTTTCACACACAGGCTACGAAATAAGAAAAGAATGTCTGTGAAAAATGATATATTACAACCTCTGACATTTTTTAACATTTTTTTTTCATTTTTCTGATATTCATATTTCACTTCACAACGTAAACAGGCACCACTTATTTACACAACTCTCTGTAATGTTCTACATCCTTGGTTTCTATAAGTTTTCCGAGATAACATTATGTTTGGTACTTCATGATTTGTTTGTATATTTCTTTTTTTAACTGTTTAATTGGTAAGACTTTTTTGTATCACTAACAAAAATTCTATGTAAGTTTTTTAAAAACATTTCACACAGAAATGTTGAATATACTTTGATTCCGTCATTTTGGGCCATCTCAGTCAAAATTTAAATATTGGTGTCATTTCTTTTATTGCTATATGTACTTGATTATGTTACCTGTTGCCAAATATTTTTCTGGTCCATTTTTAGGAAACTAGAAAAAATATTAACTCTCAGTTTTTCTGGAACTTTGAATTATTTCATATTTTTTATTTCGTGACCAAATCGAATTCTGTGTTCGGACCAATATTAAATATCTAAAATGTTAGAAAATCGATCTTGATATCTATTTTTTTTTTTAAAATAAATATAAACAGAAGGTAGAGGAAGAAAGAAAAAATAACGAAGAAACGAAAATACTATCATACATAGTAGCATATTGGTGACTATACGCCGTCCTATAATGATGTCTAGAAGAGTAGACACTTGTTTGACAGAGGAGATTTTTACCATACATCCTTCATCTTATCACTTGTCGCCATTTTGTCTTATCTTTTATATCTCATAAGATGTATACCATTTTATCTTACTTTTATCATGCCAAAATACTCCCTTAATATCAGAATTAAATGGATTAAAATTTAAATTTTATATTAATTATAAATCTTAAATAATCCATCACTTGAATTAATTAGACAGACTACCTATTCAGGTATAATGTAACTTCCTGTATATGATATGGAAACTTATGAGTACTTACATTTCTTGTGTAAAATTTCCGTAGATTAATCAGTTTCCACACTCTATAAAATGACTTTCTGTAATTTTTTAAATAATTACGTCATCTTGTTAATTAAAAATCTATAATGTTAAATCCAGTAATCTGACAACACATAAAAACTCCAGATTAATACAACAGATAACTGAAACAGATCTTTACACTTAACCAAGAAAGCTCGCAATACTTAGGTCACAAGAAACAACAATATCGCCCTGGGCAATACGAGTTTGACAGCTAGAAGAGTTATTGCCCGTCAGATATATTCCCGCCTTTACTGGTTCACACTTTTTCTTATGATGATAGTTCTGTGTAGAATTTGATATTTTTGCTGTTGGCTAATGCAGTAATCATTCTTGATAAAACTATATTTTTTACATATTCTCCAGGTTAGAAGGTTCGTATTACAGAGCCTTCAGGATAATCTTGTTTCTTAACAAGTCTATAATATCAAAGGTGTTAATCTGTTACAAGACTTTACCAGTAAACAAGGGTTTATTATTTATGTTTATCATTACTTTAATTTCTGTCACCTGACTAATTGTTTCTCCACCTGTGCTTTCATTTGTATATAAAACAGTATATGTCTTTTTCTCTCTATATCATTGTTTGTTACATTTATCATAATAAATATAATTATAATGGACTTCCAGAGTAAACTTCTAGATCTTTCCTGGATACAAGGATACCATTTCCTTTAAGTTCCCGGAATGTAAATAAACTCTGAACATTGGTTTAAAAAATACAAATGTTAAAAAAGTTTTATTCACTATGCATGATGATTATTCCTCATCATTTGTGGGCCCGAAAACAGACGTCAGCATGTTGCATATAATTTTTATTTATTCAAACAATGTTCCTAAAAGGTATATGAAAACTGAATTAATTTCAAATTAAAATTAACGATTCTATCATAAAACATTTATTAAGAAACAAATATATATATCTTTTCAAAATTTAAATGGATAAGACATTGGAGACAGTTGTTTGGTAATTAAGCAGCTATAGTTGAGTGCTGTTGTACGCCCCACGCCCCTTTCAAGATTCGAGGCGGCCAGTTATGCGATGTTGGAGGAAACCGGAATACCAATAGAAAATCCACCTACCTTTTGCAAGTGGACTTACAAACTTTTTTTTCACCAGGATCTGCTTAAGTTAGATTCGAACCAAGATGATGGAAGACATTGTGATTCGTAAGGGCCGCTTAGCCCACTCGGCCACCGGTGGTCGAATGGTCTAAAACGCAATCTTACGGATCTATTTATCTCTCAACGTCTAGGTTAGAATCACTTTCTTGGCAGACCCTTGTATGCGAAAGTTTGTTAGTTATCTTAAGGAAGGTCTATTGGTTCATCCGGGCACTCCGGTTTTAACTACCATCCCCGAACTGACCGCCTACTCTAGGAATAAGTCAAGAAGTTTGACTTTGGAACATAAAAAACAATTACTTATTTCCATTGGTTTTAGAGCAATACAAAATGTAAACGACTTTTTGGAATATTTTCAAACGAATCTAACAGCACTATTCTAAAATGGAAACGACTAGTCAAATAAACAAAAATCGTTCTTTTTTGCCTTCGAGTTTCAAACACAATTTTCATGTGACATGCGGTACCATAACCCGTTTTACAAGACGTATATAAGACAGTATACACACGGACAATGTCCACACTGGTTAGCGAAGAAGATTGACAAGTAATAATGTGAAAGGATATAAAAATCTTATTTTTGATGTTCTTCTGTCAAGGTCATATGTCATTTGCTCTATGTTTACTAAGCCTTATCACGAAGTACTTGTTCAGTTATTACAATTTTATGTCGATTTCTGGACGGTGGATTTGACGCTTTGTAATATGATTAAATCAGCTCTTTAACCAATTGTGTTAACAAATTTGTTAATTTTGGAGGATTGGTTTTTAACATTTTTGATAAACCCTTATGAGACTCTACTTTTGTACTTCATATCCGATAACAAACTTATGACTCACAAATGCAAATAATCATATACGACAAGTCCCTCGTAATATAAATTACATGTATAAACTTTGGCATAGATCTATCTAGACCTTTTTATAAGTTTTTATACAATATTTTATAAATTACATAAAAGAATGCGCAATATTCTTCGAAATAAAAAAAAAAATGGGGAAAAACCCCATTAAACAAAAAATATCAATGGTAAAATACGTCAATTACATTCTTTTATCTAGGTTAAATTCTGTATAAACCTGGTTGAATGAAGTAAAAAGTGCAAAAATATCACATACATGCATCATTTTTGTCTAAACACAGTTGAAATTTCATATAGTCAAAGTGTTGTTTTGTGTCAAAGAAAAAGGGTAGGGCCTTATTATTTTAAAAATTAAAGAAAAGAAAAAAGCACCTTCAATTTTTTTTCTTCTACTTTACTGGTTTTTTTTTCTTCCAAATTTACAGCAATAGTTGACTCGAATTAAACGAATGTTATAATTTTAGTGTACGAGCTGTTCAATATAGTTGTATTTAAAAAATCGAGGGAAAAATTATGTTACAAAGTAAAGAGTCACACTTACCTCTGTTACATTTTCGTGCATAGCAAGTTGTTATTTTCATTTCTTTGACTTCCGTGGGTTTCGGTGGCTGAGTGGTCTAAAGCACGCGCTTACTGACCACAGCGCCGATCGCCAAATACATTTAAATCAACTTGAAAATCACTAAATATTCTCTAGCTTGAGAAAGCTTGTCAGTTTGTATGTCGAAAGTCGGTTGACTTTGGAAGAGTTGAGTTGAGTTGAGTAATGGTGTTTAAGGTCCCAGTCAAGAATATTTCACTTATATCGAGACGTCGCCAGCTATATGCGAAAGTGCAAAAATTTTGCCTGTGTGTTGCGCTGATGGCATTATACAGCAGGGTTCTTTATCGTGCCATGCCTGCCATGACACGGGACCTCGTTTATTTTAACTTCCCATCCGAAAGAACCGTGACTTTCATTACGTAATGCCGAGTGTTTGGCAAAAGAACAGTCACTACCCACTTTCAAGTCTTGGGTAATATCTTTCGAAGTTTATATCTTTTAGGATGCCGCGGTGGACGAATGGTTAAGGCGTTAGGCTTAAAACTTTAGGTATCTCAACGATGTGGGGTCGATCCTTGTCACCCGCAAGCGAAAAGGTTAACTGACTGAGTGGTCTGCAAAGTTTTTCTGTGTTATTGTTAATGTTTGTATAAGCACTCTAAAGGTCAATATAAAGTACGTACTAGTACAATGCAGATCAGAAACACTTGCACACTAAAGCAATGAGCTTAAGTTTTGATTAATTCTCGAGATTAATAAAAATTATCTCGTCAGGAATAGCTGAGAAATTGCTGATGTGACGTAAAACAACAACCAACCAAGCACATAGATTTTAGAAGTAGTAACATCACCACAGAGCTACATTCTTTTATTTATTTATTTATTTGTATTTTATATTTATTTATTTATTCATTTATGTATTTTTATTGTAAAATCATATTCAAATTTGCCTTTATTTAAACACGTAAAATGTTGATTTAGAATATATGTTTTTTTACCTGGAATCTGGGGTTAAGAAGAATTTTGAATTTTAGATTACAATAAAATGGTTTTTTAACCTTGAAATACGTTAAATAAAATCTTAGTATACCGAGAATGGTTTTGTTATGACAACAACAACAACGACGACGACGATGACGACAACAACAACAACAACAACAACAACAACAACAACAACAATAACAACATCATCATCAACAACAACAACAACAACAACAACAACAATAATAATAATAATAATAATAATAATAATAATAATAATAATGATGGTGATGATGATGATGATGATGATGATGATGATAATAATAATAATAATAATAATAATAAAAATTAATAATAATAATAATAATAATAATAATAATAATAATAATAATAATAATAATAATAATAATAATAATAAATAAAGTTCACGTCATTTTAAGAATTTTGACTTTTTCACAAAAAGAAATTTTTAAAATGCTCCACATTAAAAAATAAAGATGACGTTCTTGTTAAAGCTGCATTAAGTTTTCCAAAGAAAAAATTAAAACGGTACTAATCTAACTAATGATGTTCCTAATGAACAATGTTACATTTGGTTCAACGATAAAAGCTCGAATAAATGCAGAAATCACAATATTTACCGATCGAGATGCAGCATTTAGGATCTAATATTAGAACATGGTTACGTCATCAAAAACCCGGGTAATTTAAACACAACTTTCAAAACGGTGAAATACGATAAATTAAACACAGAACTTCGTTGAATTTGTCATTTGTGACTTAGTAAGGGATACAAAACACCATTTCAAATACATCAGTATATAAATGAAGGACAATTAATGTAATCTGTTATGTTTCACTTTCGGTTCTAGGGTTTTTCCGTACATCCGACATGATCCATGCGCATGCTCCAAGCTCATAATTACCATCGTAAAACTCTGACCAACCGGTCAGAGGATTCCGTTTATTTACAGCTAAAAGAAATGAAATTTTAGAAAATGAATGTCACGGATCGTGGTTAGAAGATATCTATTTTAAAAAAAATATATTTTTAGAAAATCAAAAAAAATTCAGAAAATTGATAAACTTAATGCAGCTTTAACTCGTGCTTTTATAATCTTTATTAGAATTTACATTTACAATCAGAATGAAAATTAAAAAAAAAAAAGAAAAATGTTGTCAGACAGTGTCAACCGTAATTGTTAATGTTATGTATCATTTCAGTATGCGTTTCTATCATTCGAGAAATTTTTGCTTGTTACATAAAACGTATTCTGATATGTGACATCAATGTATGATCTTTTTTGCAAAGTAATTGAAAACGCATTAACACAATTTTCTCGGAAAAAGACGGACATTGATGTGTTAGTCATTTTCCAGATATAATGGAAGATTTTTTTTTGGTTTTGTAATGAAGTAGAAATATAAAACTTGAAAGGTGTATATGCATAATTTGTTTTTTCTAAAATAAATATTTAGAAAATGTATAAAATTAAAGCACTTGCATACAGTTTTCTCTGAAAAAAGACATTGGCGTGCAAAGATCATTCGGATACAATGAAATATTTTTAAGCTCATTTTTTAATTAAGTAGGAATAATTAAAAAGATGTACTTGTATTAATTAGTTTTCTTCTAAATGAATATTTAGAAAATGTATAAAAATTAAAACACTTCACTACAGTTTTCTCTAAAAAAAGACACTGGTGTTCAAAGATTATTCAGATGCAATGAAGTAATTCTTGAGCTTATTTTTTTTAATGTAGTAGAAATGAAACCCATAAGTTATACATGTATTTATCAATTATTTTCTAAAAATATTAAAACCTATTATAATTTAAAACACAATTACTACAGTTTTCTCTGAAAAACGGACATTTGCGTTTTCAGATTTTTTTTCAGATGCTATGGAAGAATTCTTGTTTTTTTTCAATGAGATAGGAATAAAAGCTAAAAATGGTACATGTATTAATTATTTTTTTAAGATAAAATATTAAGAAAATTTATAATTATTAAAACACTTCACAACATTTTATCTGAAAAAATACATTGACGTTCAAAGATTTTTCAAATGCATTGGAAGAATTCTTGCTTTGCAATGAAGTAGGAATAAAATCCAGAAGATAAACATCTGTTAATTAATTTCTGAATGAAATATTTAGATTTTTCTTTATAAATATGTCAAGTAAGAAATATCTATAAAAAATTTCCTTTAGAAATTAAACATGAAATTATAAAGAACATGCATATAAAGTGAGGGAACTCTTTTACACCAAATTACGAAACTATTAAAAGTGATTTTGCCTAAAAAAATAAAAGTACTATTTATAATGAACATATATATAGTACGTAGTCTGATGAATGACGTCATGTAGGCAAAGAAATTGAAAATACATTACCACAGTTTTCGGGGGGGGGGGGGGGGGGGGGGGGGGGGACAGGCATAGGCGTTTTCAGGATTTTTCAGAATTCATATTTTTCAGTATAGTAGGAATAAAATCCACAAAAATGTCTACATAGAACTGTTAGAAGTAAAAAAACAAGTGTAAAGAGAGGGAACTCTTCTACATTGAATTACAAAACTGGCGAAGTTACATTACTTAAATAAAAGTATGAAATACATTTTATTTGTTTTTTGTGCACATTTATTATCTGCTTTGGTTTCTTGATACGAATACATCAGCTACTATTTTATCTCGTTTTACACATACTTGTCGCCAAACACCAGAATGTTTCATGTCATGTACAGGATTTTGATATAAAAAAGAGTTTTTATATCACGAGATTTTTTGCTTGTTACATAGTATGTGGTCTGATAATTTACATCATGCTGTTTAACGTCACATCAACATTTTTTCATCTATTCGTGACGAAAGCAAGGTTATACAACTCTATGGGTTTGTCTTAGAACAATATTGTGTATACATGTGATGTGCGAGTGTGTTTTATGATCTGCCTCGTACTTACGCGAACTAAAGGCGACGTTTTTGGTAAGGCGCTAGCTTACAGTGTCAGTATACAGTAACCCCACTTTATTATACTGGCACCGGTAAACCAGTTCATACTCAATCTTCTATATTCCGAGCATCAGGCGAGAAAACAGTATCACAAATTTTTATTTTCTCAAGTACTGTGTATGACCCACCCGGGGTTTCGAACCCACGGCCTCCAACTCTCGAGGCGGAACCTTTACCAATTAGCCACCGACGCGGTCGACGTCATGTATGAAGTTTTCTTGCAAAGAAATTGAAAACAATTGAAGAGGTGCCATTTTACTATTTATTCAGTATTTTGTGATATCACTAATTCTGTTTTTTGATATCACTAAATCGAATTAGTAATATCAAATAATAAAACAAGTTGCTTGTTTTAAAAAAAAAAGCAATACGTGGACCTAAGAAGTATGATAGTCTAGTACATCAATCTAATATCTGTATATTGAAAACAACTTTTGTCAGACTATTTTTAATGCAATACAGCATTATTATTTGTTTGAAACACATTTGCTTGAATGAAATATGCAAGATTGTTTTAATGAGCTATACTATTATGTATATAACATCCTTGGAGATATTGTTAACTCATGATGCAATTCTTTGTATTGATGTATTTTCTGGACTATATTTTAGTCTTTGCATTTTTTTAAAAATAATATTTGGCTTTCCACTTTTTCAACCAGAGCACTACTTGTCTGGAAGACCTGTAACTTTAATTTCTTAATGCCCAGTGCTTGGCAAAACAACAGTCAATATCTGTTTTGAATTACTGTATGAAACTCGGTCGTAAACAAATCTATAGCCTCTTACTTGCAGAGCGAGCACTTTACAATCCGAGGTATGAGTAATTGTATTCTGAAATGGCCATCTATGTTGCAATATTGAAACATCATGAATTAATTATGGAATATGCATGTATTACAATTTTATTTATTTGGTTATAATTTGTTACAAATCTGTTTTTTCAAAATTTCTTAACTTATACGATAAAAACATTTTCTACTTATCTATATTTAAATGTATTTTATATATATGACATCTTTAGCAGTCATTTGTATTGGACTAGATAGGTATGAAACCTTAAAACTATCGGTTAAAGTACATGCAATAATCATTTCACACACACACACTCATCAAAAAAAGCATTTGAATAATTGAATAATACATAATATTTAAGCAATAATAGAAACTATCACTAACGACACTAAAATAATTCATTGAATTTGTATAGATTGTGATTGTAACATAATAGCACTAAATGTATTGAACTATATATAAATGTTACATATTTGTATGACATATAGCACTATGTCCGGTATCTTTGGCTATCAGAAGAAAATTGCAATACTTTATAAAGAAATGCCTTATAAAGATTTATTAGACATCTTGAATTCTTTTACATGTTAGATTTCTAACTGTGTTGTTCACAAGGGTATAGTGGATATCTATTGGAATAATTTGTAACAGTTTTGTTAGCATTTCCTTTCTATCAAAATGGATAGCTGAATCCAAACCACGGCTTTCCAGCAATTTTTTTATTTGTGGTGAAAATACCGTTATTTTTTTTTCTTCATTAGTTGTTTTCAGCAACATTGTGGCTCTCATGTATATGTTCGCTGCATTGGTTTTGTATCTAATGTTGCAACGCTTGCAAAACATGAAATACAGTTCTATATCTGGTTCTTTTAAAGTTTCAAGCTTGGTGTTGTTGCAGGATACTTTTGGGCAGGCAAGGTAGGGGTCTACCTCAAACACGGCAATCAATGTGCCTGTAGGCAACTGTGTAGAACCGGGGGAATCGCTCATTGTTTCATCTTCAGAGCTGACCTCGTCAAGATCATCTTCTTCTGTGTATACCTAGAAATTGAATAGTAAAAGGTCATCATGAAAATGATGGAAATAAAGTTTTAAGTAATGATTACCAAGAAAAGGAGTAAATTCAAGTGAAACACACACTTTTGTAGAGCATGAATTTGCACTAATAGACTATTAAAGTCAATTGCATAGCTGAAGGATATACATGTATATCGTAAAAAAGAATTTAAGGCAGGTGCTACTAATGGTTAATACAACTGTCAATTTTTGGAGCTTTTCATTCCACATTGATAATGCTGCAGATCAAAGATGGAAAAGTACGGTTTTTACATTCAGACAATGGTTAACAACAATGTATTTGTAAAATTGTACAAAGCCTCAAGTTTCCTTGTTTGAGGCCCCACACCAATCGTTTCTGCAAATTAAAAATTTACACATTCTAAGGTATCTACATGTACAATATTTAAGGTCTAGCCCTTAAGGTTTTGAAAGAGATGATTTTTAAATTTTTAACTTATTTACAGAGGCCTCCTTCCAGTTTCCCCATTTAAGGCCCCCTACCCATGGCTGATGTAAATTACAAACTACACGTGCTAAGGTATTTACATGGTACAATATCTAAAGTCTAGCCCTTACTCTCTTGAGGGAGGTTATTTTTAATTTATTTTCAGGGGCCTCTTCCAATTTCCCTGTTTGAGGCCCCACACCAATCGTTTGTGCAAATTTATAGACTACACTTCCCAAGGTATCTACATCTTGAATATCGAAGATCTAGCCGTTATTGTTTTGAAGGATATTTTTTTAAATTATTTTCAGGAGCCCTTCCAATTTCCCTGTTTGAGGCCCCACACCAACTGTTTGTGCAAATTAAAAAATTACACATCCTAAGGTATCTACATGTACAATATCTAAGGTCTAACCCTCACTATTTTGAGGGATATTTTTTTTAACTTATTTTCAGGGGCCCCTTCCAATTTCCCTGTTTGAGGCCCCACACCAACTGTTTGTGCAAAGTAAAAAATTACACATCCTAAGGTATCTACATGTACAATATCTAAGGTCTAACCCTTACTATTTTGAGGAATATTTTTTTTAACTTATTTTCAGGGGCCCCTTCCAGTTTCCCTGTTTGAGGCCCCACACCAACTGTTTCTGCAAATTAAAAAAGTACACATTCTAAGGTATCTACATGTAAAATATCTAAGGTCTAGTCCTTACTGTTTTAAGGGAGATTATTTTTAACTTATTTTCAGGGGGCCCATTTCATTTTCCCTGTTTGAGGCCCCAACCAACCGTTTGTACAAATTAAAAAATTACACATTCTAAGGCATCTATATGTACAATATCTAATATAAGGTCTAGCCCTTACTGTTTTGAGGGAGATAATTTTTAACTTATTTTCAGGGGTCTTTTACAATTTCCCCAACTGAGGCCCTACACCGTTGCTAGTGCAAATTTAAAAACTACACATTTTAATGTATCTGCATGCACAATATCTAAGGTCTAGCTCTTACCAGTTTTGATAACTTATTTTCATGGGGCTTTTTCCCCGTTTTCCTTAACTACACATAGCCTTCTTGCAGTTTTGTAATTAAGATATATGCACCTTCTGCAATGACACAATGTATTTGGCTGAGGTGAGCTTACACACATCTAGTGCTATTTTGTATATGTTGGAAATTTCCTCATTTAATGTACTATACATTTACCAGTTTGCCACAAAATGTCATTATAAACATAATACAATTATTGAAATTAAATCAATACTTACCAAAACCTGTGTGCTTCTTTAACTTGGATCTTCAAACTATTAAATGAAACTTAAACAATAGGAGGTACTGATAGGAATTTATTTAAAATAATTACACTTATTGCATGGATATTGTTACACATTAAACAGTATAACACATATTAAACCCGTAAAGAACCTTTAGATATACTTGAATCACTGTAGGGTAATATGAAACTTTGGAAAGTGATAAGTTCAACAAACATACACCACACCTATTTTAACACGTCTATGTACAACACTAATTAGTAGAATTTAAAACAGTTCATTTAGTAAGGTATTTTTTGAACGGTGAGGAAAACACATAACATGTAAATAACATGCTGACAAAAATATTATAATTATTTGCATTATAGTCATGTTGTTCATATTATAGAGTGAAATATTTTAAAGTACATATTTTAGGGTAAATATGTTTTATCTGTCAATTGGTTTAGAATTATATACAAGCATCCCCATCAAGTACCTTCCATGTCTTTCTGAAGTTACAGGTATTTTTCCTTAATACCAATGTAAATTGCTTCTTGTAAAAATCGTTCCATATTGCCCATGAGCTTTTTTCTACTTCAGAGCTTGTCACCAATATTCTACTGCGTGGACCCTCAAGGGTCCACGCAATAATTGATAACACTTATTCAATTTGATTTAATGATATCAATAAATCGAATAAGGGATATTACTTATTTACTAACAAAAAAAAAAAAAAAAAAAAAAAAAAATTCACCAAAAGTAACAACAAAATATTAGATAAAATGTTGATACAACATTACACGACGCGCACTAAATTTTAAGGGAGCGTTCGGTGTGCTATACGATTTAGTGACATCACTATTTAAAACGATTTTTTGATATCATATATCAGTTTGATTTAATGATTTTTTTTTAATTTATTGTTTTTATTTTCCCAGACCTTAATTACAAAATGGGGAAGGCAAGTGCCAGGGTTGGGGCCCATGGGCTCACTTGCCGGGTAACAACAGGATAAATATTACAATATTTTTCTAAGTTGAAACAGTGTATACATTTTAGATACTAAATTATCCATAAGTATATTAAAGGTCATAGGATTTTTCATTATATATAGTGTGTGTGTGTGTGTGTGTGTGTGTGTGTGTGTGTGTTTCATTGTATATAGTGGATGTGTGTGTGTTTCAATGTATATAGTGGATGTGTGTGTGTTTCAATGTATATAGTGGATGTGTGTGTGTTTCAATGTATATAGTGGATGTGTGTGTGTTTCAATGTATATAGTGGATGTGTGTGTGTGCGTGTGGTAAGTATCAAAGGGACATATAAGTCTGGGTTTTTGTAAATAAAATGTGTGTGTGTGTGTGTGTGTGTGTGTGTGTGTGTGTGTGTGTGTGAATTAATTGTGTGTGTGTGTATGTATGTGTGTGTGAATTAATTGGAAAGAAGAAAATTAATTGTAGTGTAGTGTGTGTGTGTGTGTGTGTGTGTGTGTGTGTGTGTGTGTAACTGACTCGTACAAAGGAAAAAAAAAATAATAATAAGAAATAAAATATTACAAATTGATATGCTGTTGATCACTTTATTGTATGGATGTAGATCAATCTTTATAGAACAGGTCAAACCATGGAAACCAGGTGGCAAGAAATTCTTGGAGGACATCATTTTTTATAGCAATTGTTTTTGCAAGTTCTAGTTGAAATTTCAGATAAATTTTCCATGTGTTAAGGACTGGGATTTTTTGCTTAATCCGACATTTATATATAAAAAATCTTGTAGTCAACAATATATAGTTTTGCGTTTTACACTTGTGTTTATTTTTTTAATTCCAAAAATTGCAGTTTCTGCATTTATGTCAATAATACGACCAATTTTCTGGAGTGTGTAATTTTCAAATTCTAACCAGAAATCATTAATTTTATTGCATAACCAAAAAAGGTGATCAATTTTTTCTGGTACCTCATTACAGAAAGAACAGAGATTACTTTGTTTTATATTAATTTTAAAGAGAAAGTCATTTGTGGAGAGGATTCTATGATTGATCCTATATTGAAACCATTGTAATTTTGTATTTTTTGAGGTAGTAAATGGAATGATATATAATGTGTACCAATCAAATTCACTATCTGTCATAGAATTCCATTTTTCTTGACTTTTGATCATTAAATTAATGTTGGAGGTAAAGATCTTATAAAAATCTTTACTGCCTTTTATATTCTTAAATAATATTCTATATAAATAGGGTATATCTAACTGAAATGGATTGATTGCTTTTATTGCAATCTTCATCTTTTTTATATATAATTCTACTGCTTTTTTTATGCCTAGGTATTCTACAAAATTTATTTTAACATCAGCATATTTATGAAGAAAATCTTCATAGCACAAAATATTTCCATCTTTATTCATTATATCTTTTATAAACAATATGCTGCTGTTTACCCAAGTTTTATAAAATACTGGTCTATTGTTTATACGTATATCTTCATTGAACCAAATGTTAATGTCTTTTATTTCATTTATATTTTCATGTTTCTGTTTTAAGGATAGGAATTTCCAAACATCAAAAACATGTTTCCAAAAACCGTTGTTTGATTTTTTGTTTATTCATCAATGTAATAGGTACCATAATAAAGTATTTTTTCAACTTTTGTTTAAACAATTTCAAATAATTTCTTATATTTAGATTCGTTTTTTATCAAACGCCTTAACCATGTTATTTTTAAGGACATAATAAAATATTTTAAATCGATCATTTTTAAGCCACCTTTATTGTAATCTTGTGTCATCACTTCTCTTTTAACTCTATCATTTTTGGACTGCCAATAAAGTTGTAACATACATGATTGAGTTGCTTTATCATTTCACACGAAGGATCTGGAAGTGCAATAAAGAGATGATTTAGTTTTGAGATAATTAGTGTTTTTATGACTGTAATTCTACCCAGTGGCGTCAATAAACGTTTTGACCATTTTTTTAAATTCTCCTTCAATTTCTGAAATTTTTTTCTTATAATTTAATTTAATCATAGAATCTAGGTCTTTGGCAAAATTTATTCCTAGTTATGTGAATTGTTCTTGATTCCAATCTAGTTTAAACCTATGATTAAAGGTCTCTCCATTGCATTTCTTATCCATATGGCTCGTGTTTTGGTGTTATTTATTTTAAGGCCAGAAATTGATGCAGAAATTTTCAAAACTTGCATTGTTTCATATAAAGACGATTCAGATCCATCCAATATTATAGTAGTATCATCTGCGAACAGTGATAGTTTGAATTCTTCATCACCTACTTTAATACATTAATTTTTAGAAGAACAGACAGGATTTCTGCACAAAGTAAAAAGATATATGGGGAGATAGGATCACCTTGTCTACAGCCTCGAGATATTGTAAAGAATTCTGATAGACATCCATTTTGAAGAACTGCAGTCATTATGTCCTGTCTGAAGACATCTATCCATCTCCTAAAAGAATCCCTAAAATTAAAAAATTTCTAAGATTTTATCTATAAATAACCACGATACTGAGTCAAAGGCTTTCTCGAAATCTATTAAAAGTAATAATCCCGGAATATTTTTATTCTCTGTATATTGCATAATATCATACACCAACCTAGTATTTTCACCTATATATCTTCCACTTATAAATCCTGTCTGATCTTCCGAAATAATAGAAGACAATACTTGTTTTAATCTTTCAGCTATACATCCAGAGGATATCTTATAGACAACATTCAGCAAAGATATTGGTCTCCAATTTTTTAGAAACTGCTTTGGCTTGTCACCCTTAGGAATACATGTAATAACACCTTGACGTTGAGTAACTGATAATTTGCCATTTTGAAATCCTTCATTAAGGGAACGTGTAATAAAACTAGCTAAATCATTATAAAAAAATTAAAAAATTCAACTGTATAACCATCGGACCCAGGACTTTTCCCATTTTTCATTTTTTTTCAATACCCTAATAATCTCCTTATTTGAAATATTACCCACCAGACCTATTTTTTTATTCTCAGTTAACTTTTTTATACCTTTAAAATCTACCATTAATAACTCAAGATCAATGTCACACTCATCATTTCTCTTAGTGTAAAGTTTTAAATAAAAATCTTTTGTTTGTGCTAATATTGCTTTTTGTTCAGTTATTACAGAATTATCATCATTTACTATTTTTGGAATAATTTTACTCGTGTAATTTCTTGATTAAAGGCTACAAAAATATGTTGTGGGTTTTTCCCCTTCTTCAAGCCACCTAGCCTTTGATCTTATTATATTTCCTTTAATTTTTTCCTTGCGAAATTCCTCAAGTTCTTCTTCTCTACTATCTAATTTACTGAAGTCTAATATAGGGTTTTGCTCTAATAATTTTATTTCATCTATTAATTTTTTCTCTCTCTCAATATTTTTTTTTTTGCGATATGATGAGTATGACATGGTCTTTCCTCTAATTTCAAGCAAAGCAGCCTCTAAAAATTGTTGATCAGTTACAGTAAACTGAATGCTATCGTTATCAATCATTTCCATATTTTCTATATTATATACTGGAACCATGTACTGTTGTTTTAATTGTTTAATACACTCTTTAACTGTATCTACAGAGTGTTTATCACCAAGTAGAGAGTTGTTGAACTTCCAAAGACCTTTACCTTTTTTTGAACTGATTAAATTTGAAAAATAATGAGACAATAAATATTGTGACGCTTGTTTCTAAGGAAGTTCAACACATCTCTACGCTTTTGATAATCGTTTTACCCCCTACAGTTAGCTGTTAGTATTGATATTGTATTTTGTATTTTCGAATCCATTACTGGTAAAAATCATATTATAAGATAACATATAAACTATGTACTTTGAATAAGGTATGTATATGCAAATCCAGCATGTGTACAACTGATATGATACTACACAATCAAAAACATTCTACAACAATATATCATAGATATAATACAGATATGTAATAAACAAATTTGAAAAAGGAATTTGAGTCAGTTTTGTCTGTGTGTATTAAGATGTGTTATGTGAAAGAAATAATTGTGATAGATAAAAACATACCCTTGTACTTCCTGTTTGTTGTTGGTTAATCATTCAATCTAATTGTTTCAAAATATGCCATGAGGGCCATCAGTTCACTCTGTACAA
Source organism: Tegillarca granosa (assembly GCA_029721355.1). NCBI lineage: Eukaryota > Metazoa > Mollusca > Bivalvia > Arcoida > Arcidae > Tegillarca > Tegillarca granosa. The sequence continues at coordinate 36,329,265 of CM056599.1, read as the reverse complement.
TGCAAGAGAGACAACTCTTGTAAAAATTCAAAAGCATCTCGTGCAAAAAATAATGATGCAGAGAAGATAACTGTAATTTGTAATTTAAATTAACAGTAAAATCAATTTCCATTTGAGTCATTTCAAAATGCAGAATGACAGACTATTTCTACATACTAGATTAAAACACAGTGGAGTCAGAATTATCACTAAGTACCAATAGCAAGCCACTTACATTACCTCTTTAAGGGCATAATTCTTTATAAGCATTATAAAATAACTGACATTACCCATACAAGTAAAAACTTTTTTTTGAAACTCTCTTGATGCAAAAATTTCCGGATTTACAGTATATAGGTCTATGTTTCCATTCCATTCTTATTTCTTCTAAGATTGTACCCATCATATATTCCATTCAATTACGGAGAAATTTCTCTAAAAAGTAACCTATTTTACCAAATTGGCTACTAATAATTTTAAATTAGAGGAAACCTAGATATAGGTATTGTAAATTATTGAACATTCTGATAATTATTATTATTTATTCTGTTTATAGAACAGTCTGCTGTACATATACTTCAGAAGTGAGGGAAGCTGTATGTCTAATTTTTTTCCATGTCCCATTGTGATTGGTAGAATCACTTACCATTCTGCTGAGCAACTATACCAGATTGAAAAGGCTAAATACCATAAAAGTAGTTAAATATTAGAATTATTATTACAATCAAAAACTGCTAGAGAAGCAAACAGAATTTCAAAAAAAAAAAAAATAATAATAATAATAATAACTACAACTCCTTCATGGCACAAAGAGAAGATATTAATAATGAAAATATTCTTAAATTAAAGTTTGAACAGTGTGAAGTCTTTAGACAAAAACTGCTAGAGTCCAAAGGTGACTTATTTCATGACGATCTGGATCAATTCTGGGGTACTGGCTTGCTATTGAATGGAAAAAATATGATGGGTATAATCTTAGAAGAAATAAGATCTGAATATAGTTGATACTGTCTATAGGAATCATTCTCAAAGGTTAGCTAAATTTCAGTTTGAAGAAAACTTAAACTATGATATTGAAAAATCTTACCTGTTAGTTCAATGGTATATTTTTATTAAAACTGACTATGGACGCGAATTTGGCTGGTTTTTGAGAATGACTCATATGCATATACAGTAAAGATAAATTATAATAAACACTTGTAACAATCTATATAAAAGAAATGCCTCAATTAAAGAGATTCAGGGATACAGTAATGGGGTATCTTTCTCTGAATCATCATTTAAGGGGCTAAGGGATAATGCAGGAATGCAGTATTTACTCAATAAATTTACCGGTACAACAATAGGGGAAATGCATGCGTTGATCAAGTATTTGTAACACTTGTTAATGGTAGGTGTTTATATGAGGTTTTTATATAGCATTTAATACTAATATATGTCTATATCTTATTAAACATATCAAATTATGGATACAGTTCACTGTTCAACTCTTCTCCAAATATTGTCTTGTTCATCTTTCATCTCTAGAAATAATCTTATTCCTTTTTCCCTTAATCTTGTGCCTTTTCCTTCTGCCCTTAACTTGGAAGCTTTAATGAGCAATTCCTTTCTCTGTTCTTTCAAGTGTGTTGGTAGATCAGTAAAAATCCTCATTGATTTTCCCTTAAGTTTAGGCCCACACCTCAGGATCATGTTCTCTATCTCGCATACATGCAAACTTCATAATAATGTTCGGTGGTCTCTGGGTAGACATGTTATCTCTATGTTTAGTGGGTAGAATATGAGCATTCTGTATGATAATTGAGTTAATTATCTCCTTTGACAAGGTCTAACTCTTTTAGAAAGAAATCATCTAACAAACTGTAAATGTTTTTACCTTTCTCAATTAGCAAACCAGACACTATTAGATTGTATTTTCTACTTCGTGTCTCTTGATATCTTAGTTCTTGTTGACATCTTTGCAGCTCTTGTTTCAGAATACTATTCTCTTTTTCTAAATTAGTCTGTATTGTATCCTCCATATAATCTACTTTTCTACTAACGAATTCTACCGCCTCTTCCAGTCTTCTGCATTTATCTTTAATATTCTGTTGTTCATCCCTGATATTCTTTAGCTCAGACTTAATAGGCGCCATTGCTACTTCTATTGCTTCTTTCACTGATAAATGTACGCTATTCAAGTCTCTCTTAATACTGCTTTCATGATATTCAGATATAACAGACTTCATCATTGCTTGAATTGCATCCAAAGATATCGGATTCTCAATGTGACCAGGCGACATGGGGGCGGCAATGTTTTTGTCATTACTTGCACTATTGCTGACTATTGACTCTACCTCTTGTTACAACACCTGCATAAAGGTCTAAACGTCCCTGACGCAAATTTTTGGTACCGTCCTGTTTTAATTTTGATTTTTCACCCTTATCACCAGTCTTCTCAGACATGACCACACTTATTATTAAATTAAGCCCTCTTCGACAAAGCGTGTTCACTCGGTCGCCATCTAAACCGGAAGTCCGATTTAATGATATAAATAAGTAAAATTAATGATATTGTCATATACCACTTTTTGAATTTAATTATAAAAATACATTCAAAAAGTGGCATATACCACTTTTTGAATGTATTTTTATGATTAAATTCAAAAAGTGGTATATGACAATATCATTATATCGAATTTATGAAAGCACTAAATCGAATTAATGATATCACTACTTGATACACGTTATATCAATAAATCAAAATGAATTAGTGATCTAAAATCGAATTAGTGATATCAATAATTAGAATAAGTAAGATAACTAAATAAGTGATATCCAAAATACTGAATAAATAGTAAAATCGCGCTTTATATAAACGTTGTGACACCGTTTTCTGAAAAAAAAAACTGACATTGGCATGTTAGCATTTTCTATATGTTCATGTTTTTCAATAAGGTAGGAATAAAATTCACTAGTTGTACACACATTATTTAATTTAACAATTTCTACATATTCACTTACACACAATGTATTGTTAAAGTCAAAAACGTTGACATGAATAAAGGGAGAAAACTCTATACCAAGTGAACGAAATTGCATAAATGTAAAACATGAGATAATTGTGTCAAGTTCTTGTTTGCTGGAACTTCTGACATGCGTATACACCAACTTTCTATATCTCACACCTTAACACCTTCAAACAGCAGAGAGTTGTTGAAATGTGATCCGCATTCACAATATAAGCCAAAACAGGAAAATAGGAAACAAATATAGCATGTTTAAACGTGTAAGAGCAAACCATTTCAGTTTTATTTACACTTAAAGTGGTATTTTTGAAGCAACAGAACGAACACGCGAGCAAGGTGTTTCTAGTCGCATGTAACGACACGAATTACCAAACAGCTACACGTGTATAATGATATTGCTCTTACATTTTGTTAAAATCTTTAGTAATCAATAATGTAATCATAAATATGACGTCACACAATATGATGAAGTATTTTGAACAAAAGGCTTTTGAAATATTCTATATTGCCATGTGATTTTTATAAACAAAAATACTCCTTATAACGTCATAGTAAAAACAAATAAAGAAAAAACTGTTTCTTGATCTAATTTTAATTCTTTACAGAAACAGGTCACACACACACACACACACACACACACACACACACACACACATATATTCATATGCATTCCCGAGCCGTTACTTTTGTTCTCCATTTAGCTTTAACATCTACAAGTGCCTGTTATACCAGATAGCACTAAAGCTTTAAAAAGGGGCGTTTCACTTTTTGTAACTATTAAGGACCCAGAGAAGGAAAAAGGTAAGAATTAACCAAAAACAGGATTATAAGAAGCGATACGTGCAAACAAACAATTAACTGATTTGTACCCATTTCACAGAAAACTAGGGTTGTGTTGTCTCGTACCTATGGGTTAAAATATTACATTGTATAGTTGAAAGAAAGCTTAGATCAAATTATTTATGACAAAATCAATCAATTAAAAAGCATGAAATACTACGTTTATATACAGTAATATACAACGTCATCATTATTATTATGCAAATACCCTCAAAATAATGCTGAAATGCTGAGCTCATGTACCAAGTACGCCGTAGATTTTGTACTTGGGTGCTAAGTCTTTGCAGTAAACGTTGTGTCATTTTTGTAACATAAAACGGTTCACACACATTTGTTATTCTGTCTAGTGGTTAGATACTTCATTCTTAATAATAATAATAATAATAATAATAATAAAAATAATAATTATATATATATATATATATATATATATATATATATATATATATATATATATATATATATATATATATAATAATAAACATAAATTGATAAATTGTTATTTAGGGTATTTATAAAGTGAAACAACAATAACAACAATAAATGAGCTAACCTTTACAATTATAGTGTATTCTAGCCTTTTTATCCTTGTTAGTATCGGAAATATTTATCTTCTTGTTTTAGTAGCATAATGTCAAGAGCATTAAACCACAAAAACTGGGACAACACTTAAAACGCAAATTTTTCATCCGTAAGCCTAATTTTTTTCCTTGTACAGAATTTCAAGTAAACGAAAACAAAGAATAAATCACTTGTACAACCTTCCGCTAGAATCTTAACACTAGCCGTGATTATTTCGTTTGAATAAAATACATCTTGTTATTTCTTGTTACGTAAACATAAAGTAATTATTTCCTTTTGGAAAGGATTCCCTGGCGGAAAGATTTTACTGTTCCTCGTCACAAAGTAATGCTGATTAAAATAAAATACTTGTATGACACAATTACATTTAACAAGTAAAACATGCTTTTTTGTATTGGTAGGCATCAACGTCAACAACAACAACAACAACAACAACAACAACAACAACAACAACAACAACACACCATCATCATCAGCAACAATAATTACACACTGACAGGAACAATAATTAAACACTAACAACAAGGAAAACAACAACACGTCAACAACATCAACTTCAACAACAGCAACAATAATTCCACACCAACAAGAAAAACAAAACTTCAACAACAACAACAACAATAACACATAATCAACAACAGCATCACGTAAACAACAACACTTCAACCACAATAACATGTCAACAGCAACAAAAATAATATATATCAACAATAACAATAACATGTCAATAACAACACTTTAACAACAATAACACGTTTACAGCAATAGAAATAACACACCATTAACAAAAATGACAACAACATCAACAACAAGAATAACAACAACAACACAAATCGACAGCAACAATAATCACATATCAACAACAAGAAAAAAGACGGAACAACAATTATAACACATCATGAAAACAATTGCAACAACACCCCAACAACAATAACAACAACAGCAACAAAATAAACACATTAAAAACAAGAGTAACAACATTAACAACATATCAACGATAACAACAATAACACATCTTCAACAACAACAACAACAATAATAATAATAATAATAATAATAATAATAATAATAATATCTAATGACAATTATTTAAATATTTTAAAAAAAATTTGCATCAACTTGTGACCAATGAAATTTCAGTTAATGAAACATCTTTGGTTTTTAACAATCTATTCCGTGTTCTAAATGGCTGTTTTATTGATTGTTCAGCTGAACGATAAATCAGAAATAACGACAATGACTTACCGTTACTGGTAATCACAACAAATCGTCAACAGAAGACAGATACCAAGGATTGTTAAGACTCTAATGATGATCTTGTTATCTTCATCTTTCAGAGTAAATCTAGGTTAGAAATCAGAAGCAAGAAATTATGTCAAGGTAATTATATATATTTCATTATAATATATGTTATTGTTAAAATTATCCCCCGAAGGATAAACAGAAAAAACTGAAATATATCCATAATTTTGCCGTGGTTATTTTTCCTTGTGAATTCTTAAATACATGCACATAAATGGACAGGTAAATAACACTTATTAAGTTAAACAATAGTATTTTAATACTTAGTATTCTTAAACTATTAGGCTCTCAAAATATTTTAACTTTAGTCTGCCAGTCTCTCATGATATTTTATAATTTCTGATTTTCTAAGTCTCAATTAAAAAAAAATCATTCTATCAGTCTCGCATAATATATATATATATATATTTATTTTATATTTTCCATATACTCTCATATACTTTTTATATTTTCCATATACTCTCATATACTTTTTATATTTTCCATATACTCTCATATACTTTTTATATCTTCCATATACTCTCATATGCTTTTTATATTTTCCATACCGCAATACTATTGTAAATATTTTAACAAAACTACCTAATTAAATTTGATCTGCCATTTCGGAAAGTCATCGCTTATTAGTAACACTAGAGTCTAAAACAGTTGATAGGTACAGAAAACAAAAGCAAAATGGTTGGAAATTTATGATCTAAAGTTCTAAAATAATATGAATCCAAACCCAGCTGTATTTTCGTTTCAGTATTTTTCATTCTTTCAGTCTCGTATGATATATAATATTTATAGTAGCAGTATTTACTATTTTTTATGTCTTTAGTCTCATTATATTTTATATCTTAAATGTCGCTAAGTGCCATTATAACGTTTTAAAAATTTGCAATACCGACAGTTCCTTATAATGATTTATATGTTACATACGGCGGTCCCTTTTAATGGTTAATGTATTCAATATCGTCAGTCTCTTATCATGTTTTTATTTTTTTACACCGTTGCTTCCTTATAATGGTTTATAATTTCAAAATAATCAGTCCTTTATAATGTTTTTATTTTTAATACTGATAGTCTCTTATAATGTTTTTAATTTTCAATACCATCTGTCTATTATAATGTTTTGATTGTAATAACATCAGTCACATATGTTTTTATTTTGATACCACCAGTCCCTTATAATGTTGTATGTTGTCAATACTGACATTTACTTATAATGTTTTATATTTTAATACCGCCAGTCTCTTATAATGTTTTTTAATATTTTTAAACCGTCAGTTTCTTAAATTGGTTATATTTTAATAACGTCAGTCCCATATAATGTTTTGTATTTTCAATACCACTAGTCTCTTATGATGTTATATGTTTTCAAAATCGCCATTCCCTTATGATGGTTTATTTTTCCATACCGTAAATCTCTTATCATGTTTTTAATTTTCAATACCTTCGATCAATATATTAATAGAGTCATTCCCTTACAATGGTTTATATTTTCAATACCATAAGCATTTTATAATGTTTTTGTGTTTTCAATATCCTCAGTCCATTTTATATAGTCTATATTTGCAATGTCGTCAATCCATTATTATATTGTAATATTTTTAATACATTTTTTCCTTCTAAAGGTTTATGTTTTTTGACACTGTTAGTCACTTAAAATAGTTTTTATTTTCAATGACGTCAATAAATTACAATGTTTGTTTTTCCGATACCACCAGTCTATTATAATGTTTTATGTTTTCAATATCATCATTACCTTCTTATGGTTTATATTTTCAATAGCGTCAATTCCTTAAATTTTTCAATTTCTTTGTAAAATTTCAATTCCTCAAAGCTTGAGAGCTTATACCTTATTATCTGTTAAACATATACACCATACACAGGAGAAGCAGCGATATTACTGCAAAGAAACGAAAAGTTGACAATAGAAAAATTAAAGTCATCATGTTTGTTGTATAGCTTCAGATGTATCTTTTCGTTGGTGTCGTAATTGAGATATAAGTCCAAATATGAAGCAGAACACGAAGAATAAGTCGTGTCTTTTATTTCAAGCTCACTTGGATAGATGGCATTCACACTTTCTCCAAATATGGGATTATTTAAAGATAGAACGCCATTCATATCTTTATGTGGAGTTGAATGATTTAGTGACAGTCTCTCTTCAATTTTGACATGGTTCTATAAAAAAACTGATTCATATGAATAAAGAAACAAATCAACAAGCAAAGGTCCAGTTAAAATTGCCAGGTTCACCTGTTTGTTGTTCAGAAAAACTGACGAATCAGCTATATGCCTTTTTAATCAACATAGCAGAGATGCATTAGCAACTCCTCAAACCTGTGATACATTGTTTACTAGAAACCCCTTGCTAAACGATTATTTTTTAATTTTGATAGATGGAAGATATTTGTAGCGCATCAGGTGAAGAGAATTAGTATACTTCTCACTGCTTGAGAACCATTGCCATCCAACATTTGAAAGATACCGAACACCATGTGCTTGGCCATGGGAATTGATCCCACTGCTACAGTGTTCTCTGTTTCGGATGCACAAATTGTAGTTCCAACATATGGCCAGCAAGCGTTCAATGCAAAAAACACGTTCACTTCAAACTTCTTTGTAAATTCTCACTATGATATGATAACGGTATCTAGTGGATTGATAAAAACCAATGTCGCCCTGGTTGCTATTTTTATATAAAACTCCTGATTTGAACAGGCATTGGGTATGACAGTGTTATCTAGAGGCAGATTACTGAAGCAGGATTGCCCAAGTCGTATTTGTCTTTTGATTATAAAATTCTTGACTTTAAAGGGCAGTTGTAATGGTTTAATGATATATGAATAACCAATTATGCTCGAGTCGCTTTTTAACTATTTTTTATAACAGACACTGGATATAACATAATTATATATAATTGCGTTCAACTGACGCTTGAGTAGCTTGAGTCTCTGTATTTCTTATTAGAAAGCTCCCGATTGTACAAGGTACTGGATATAACGTTATAGTCTTAAATGGCTTTATACTGAACCTATTTCAGATGGATCACATTTAACCCTGCTCTGTGTCCTGAAAACATTACAACTTTCCTAATAACTACATACAAAAGATTTGTATTTTTCGGAAAAAAATTAATAAGAATTTTAAAAAAATAATAAATAAATAAAATAAAATAAAATAAATTAATAATAATAACAATAATAATAATAATAATAATAACAATAATAATATTAATTATTATTATTATAAAAATAAATAAATAAAAAATGATTGATAGAAAAAATATAAACACTAAATTAAGAAAAATAAAGAAATAATAAAAAAAACAAGTAACTTTTGCGCAGTGTGAGCTTGTGGCGTAATTTTGAACTAACACCGCCTCAAGCACTTTTTTCTAACTGATTAGAAAACTTCGTTGTATATACCGTTATCGGTATCTAGAGATGTACTACTCATTATAGTAGAACTTAGACGTTTACAGGGCACTAAACATGACGTAAAAGTCTGTAATTGCTTAGTACTTAACAAACAATAGATGGATCGCTATTAACCATGAGATAATATCCTGAAACAAAAACTCTTAGACATATAACAAAAATAATTACTTCAAAAAGCAATGCCATTTTAAGTTGCAATTATCGCAGAAAACATTAAATCTCTTTAATTATTACTCAATATTGTCACCAGAGAAAAAGAGATGAACTAAGATATGTACAATGTACTCACGCAGTTAATTTTATAATGGGAAATTTCATACCAAGGGAAAGGTGGTTTATAGCATCTTAATGTCGAAATAGTGTAATATTATCCGGTTCAATATCAGATTGTTCATATCCGACTTACCGATGTTAGATGTAATGATTGCTTAAAGTGATCTATAATCAGACAGCCGGAATGTAACTAAATTCTTTTAGTTTAACTAGTGAAGCGAAATACGGATAAATAATATTTCAATTGAGTGAAGATATTTTTTATTTTATTTAGAGGAACTAAAACGGTTTTCCCAGGTGGTTTAATGAAGAACAATTTTAACAACAGAATGATGACATTTTAATAATCTATTGTTTTTTATCCATTCTTATTATTATATTACTTTTGGAGTTGGATTGGTTTTGTCTGTAAGTATCGTTTTGATTTTCCTTTTCTCATCAAATTTTCCCTGGGATTAAACGTTAGGGAATTAAGATAATAATAAAATATTATTGAAGATTTTACGTACAAAAAAGAAATACAATATAATGTATATAAATGTATAAAAGATATTTTCATACTTCTGCTAGAATTTTAGATAATATATGAAATTATCAGTTGTTTATGAACCCACCTTTATCTAATATAAATGGTTGTCGTAAAACTCCCCAAATGTATCCATAACTCAGTAAGCAGTACTTTGTGCTTTCAGAAAATTAACCATTTAGCAAACTTTTCATTCGTCTAATTTTTTAAAAAATCTATTTAAAACTAAGATCTGTTCCCTCATGCAAAGCATTTCTTAGCTAGATTTGGATCGATATAAATTTGGAACTTTAGATTCATTTTCAACTGTTTGGCTTATGTTTTTTATCTATGAAACTTTTCGGCCCATAGTGTCACTGATAAGGAATACTTTTCCGAAATGTGCACATCTAGCACACCAAAATTTAACAGGTATTTGTTTTATATATTATAACACTACAAACAGATTACAAAAGTCTCGAAACCAAAGTATTTTTGACGCAAAAAAGATTATCATCTGTTACAACTTCCAAGATTTTATCAATATGATAGGGGCATTTCCACAGCGAGCAATTTTCGATGCACCTAATGATATTATTATAAGGTAAAATTTGTATGCGATAATACATGTTTTAAGAGATAAGACACAAGACAGTCTTAGAAACTTTAGCAATTTTTTGCCTGTATTGATCACCTGAAAATGTCAATGTTCTAGATTTAAATGTTTTTTGTCAAGTTCAAATTTTGTTTCGTACACAATTAATTTGTTTTGATTAAAAAGAATAGATAAACAAATAAAAAACTAGCAGTTTTTAAAATTCCATTTTAGGTTTTTTGCCTTTTCACTTATTGTAAATATTATAATGATTGACTGATTTAGTTGTTTTTTTAAATTCATAGTGATACTAAGTATTTAAGAAAAGTGAAAGTTTGAAATTTCTTGACATGATTGAAACGTTTTAAGATTGTATACATTTTCTTAAAATCAGAGAAATGAGCAAGTATTAGAAACAAGTCTATAAAGTCTGTATCGGTATGGTTTTGATTTCAAGCGAGATAAAGAAAAATGTCATTGTTTTACAATAAATAAAAATGCACAAGCTTACTATAAATGCACAAACTAACTATCTACACCATGTACTATTTAATTTTTTTTCTATTTTAAAATCTTAGTATCCGACGTTTTTTGACACGTTTTGGGGCAGGTAGGAGTGAAATGCAACGGGAACAATTTGATGTTATTAGATCAGTTGTTCTAACTCTCAATTTTATTTTCAAATATAGAAATATAGAAGTACAGTGCAACTTCCGAAAACCGGCCCTTCTAAAAACCGATCACCTCCACATACCGAACACGCCAGACCGGTCCCGAATTTATCCTTCTTTGTTTATATTAAAATAAACTTCCATAAACCGGTCCCTCTGAATTCCGAATACCGGCCTTTTTTAAGTGCCGAAATCATGTAACATCTTAATAATTTACTTCCGAAAACCGGCCTTTGGGAGTCGCAATGCATCAATGAACCGTAACGGACAGCTGCTAATCCGATTACTGAAAAAACAACGGTATTGTAATGCGCTCATCATTGTACTGGTAGACAGGATTACCTGTTCAGATATACTTGAATAAATAATTGAATTAATTTTAATCTGTTTCTTTTATTGTTCGATAATCTAATTATTGCAATTATTGTCTTTCTGATGGTTTTAATTTCTTTATTTCGAGGTTTTTACCAGTCAAGTACCCCTCACTTGAATATGATGAAAACGTTTTATTATAATGTTTATATCACCCGCGCAATGCAAAATATATTAAGAAATATTTTTTTTATTGAAAACATCATTATTTTCTGGTTTTTTTTTATTATTATTTACACACTTTTTAAACAATACTATTACTATTTAATATTAAAACATTCCAGTCACCACGACCCGGAAACCGGTCACTAGAGATACAGGACAGGCTTGTAATTCACGAATCGGTCCTCGTTTTAAGTGATTTGGATAATATTTTTGCTTCATATGTTGTAACTAGCCTGAACAATCAATAAAAAAATATTTTGAAAAATAAATTGTTTCATTTTCAACCGGAAACAGTAACTTGTATGCCTGACTAACACAAGCAGCACACGTGTATCCGTTTTGGATATCGTACAGTTGTTTGTAATAATCTGCCAGTTTGTAAGCTTTTTGGGGTTTATTTACTAGGTACTTGTTAAGTTCAAGAATTACAGGTACGATCAATGCTTATGAGAATGTATTGACATTTACGTATTTTGTCAATACACCGTTTGATAAATTTCTGAAATGGAAGAGATTCGGACCGGATCGGACTACCGGATTTATAAGGCCCTCTAAATACCGGCCCCTCTGAAAACCGGCCAAATTCCTCGGTCCCATACGAGGCCGGTATTCGGAAGTTGCACTGTATCATAGAGAAGTTCTTTTTTGGAATATTTTTTGTATACGTTTTCTGATTTCACAAAGCAAACGTTTCGTTTTAGATTGATAAAGTTTGTTTTGGATATCAGATTTATGTAATTATTGCCAAATAGTTGTAAATAATGCGGACATAGTTTATTGGCAATGTGCAGGTAAAATATACAAACAACTGATTGACAAAATTGGTTTTCTTTAAAGCCAACATAAAACATTTCCTTGTAAAGTATATGAAATGATGTTTTATAACTTCTAAGTGAAGTGCTTTATTTATAAAATAACCATTAATGTTCCAAGATTATATCCGCCTTGTTTTTGGCGACAAAACAGTCAAACTACTAAGTAAATTTTAAAGCTGAAATCACCTTTGTCGACAAACTTCTTAGTAAATTTTAAAAGCTGAAATCAACTTTGTCGACGAATACGCTTTTGATGTAAATAACTAACATGACGTATTTAATTCAATTTTATTGTTTGCATCCTTTTTGTTTAATTATAGAAGCATTATTTTCGGCAAATTATTTAAACACACTGTTGGTCTCTTTATTCTCCAGATTGAAATCTAAACATGCAAATCATTTTGCACTCAAAAACAAGTTTTAAAAAATCCGCTGGAAAAAATCTGGATAAATCAAAATTGACAACAAAGGATGAAAGCCAATTAAGATAACGTAATATTTTTGTAATTTATATGAAAGACAAATTACAATTTTATAGCTTATTTCATAAAAGCGTTTTTTTTCCCTCTCCATATTTTACTTTTTTAGATGAATTCTTTTGTCATTCAAGTAAAATGTGTTTAGTGTGATAATTGCAAAGGAATTGTCATAACTGTTAAATTGTTATGAAAATAATATATAAAACTATTCGATTTCTTTTCTGTATAATAATAATAATAATGTAATAATAATAAAATTTGTTGTTTGTAAGAGCTTATGAATACGATCATCCTTGGATAGACAAGTATTGTATTTTTGTTACCTGGGGACAATCTACATTCATCTATTAAATTGAACGTCAAATGTAAAAGATCTTAATGTAGTATGTACTAGCTTTTATACCCGTTTACATTGTAATAATTTTAGGTTAAAATTTACAACAATTAAAAATACTTTATTTCATCAATTACGATTATTTTATATATATTGCGAAAATATTTATCAAATGTGTTTTTAATAACTTCATAATAAGATAAAACCTATTTTTAATCACAATTATAAAGAAGTTATGATGTAACTTTATGTTACATGATATAATTAAGAGGTAGTAACAAGACTATATAACAAGTCTATATATATATATATATATATATATATATATATATATATATATATATATATATATATATATATATATATATATATATATATATATATATATATGAAGATTACATAAGATAATAATAATTAAAACTAAGGGTTTATTTGATACAGATGGCTCTAGGAGATATCATCACATTTAATGATGGTAGGCTCCATATAAAGAACAAAGCAGCACTACAGCACTAAAGACGTTCATTTGGAAATTATATAATGAGAGATTTAAAACGATATGATGGATTCTCAGCAAGGCTCTTATATTGTTCTTACAATGTAATTAGATCATTTGTAATTAAAAAATGCTTTTTGGCAATAGCAGATACAAAAATGTATTTCGTAACAATGAGTTACAATATAGCACACACACACACACACACACACACACACACACACACACACACACACGTGTATGTATGTATGTATGTATAAAATATTGCATATGCACTTTTAATTTGTATAAAAAATCACAGGTGCACCAGCTATTATATGGCATTTGAGGTGATATACAAAGGGGGTAAAGTAAATATTTTGTTTGGTCATTATTGGATTAATAAAAGTGTTATTAACGCATCTACTGGTAATTGAATTTCTAAAAATGAAGTTTTGAAGTCTTTGTTTACCTACCAGGCAATATTTCTGTATAGTGTTTATATTGCGTTACATTTAAATTTGATTTTAAAGTAATATATATATATATATATATATATATATATATATATATATATATATATATATATATATATATATATATATATATATATATAAAACACAAATACCAGTTAAATTTTGATGTGCCAGATGTGCACATTTCGGAAATTCATTCCTCGTCAATGACACTAAAACTGAAAAGTTTGATAGATGAAAAACAAAAGATAAACAGTTGAAAATAATGAATCTAAAGTTCCAAAATTAAATAAATCCAAATCCAGCTAAGGAATGCCTTGCATGAGGAAACAAACCTTAGATTTAAATAAATTTCAAATTTTAGACGGCTGAAAATTTTGCTAAATGGTACATTTTCTGACAGCACAAAGTACTGCCTACTGAGTTATGAATACCATCGGGGAGTTTTACTCCACAAGCAGCGGTACCCGCTCAGAGGTAGTAAATATATAACACAAATACCAGTTAAATTTTGATGTGCTAGATGTGCACATTTCAGAAATTGATTCCTCATCAGTGACACTAAGACCGAAATAAGATTCCTTTACGAAATTAATAATGCAAAAGTATAACAGTAAAAGTTTGGACTAAAGAGTCCCTGTAAAGTGTAAAGTAAATGTCACTACATAAAATTTTTAACTAAATTTCTAAATATATAGCACAAATACCAGTTGAATTTTGATGTGCCAGATGTGCACATTTCGGAAATTCATTCCTCATCAGTGACACTAAGACCGAAAAGTTTGATAATAAAAAACATAAGCCAAACAGTTGGAAATTAATGAATCTAAAGTTCCAAAATTATATTAATCCAAATCCAGCTAAGGAATGCTTTGCATGAGGGAACAAACCTTAGCAAATTTTACAATTTAAGGCAGCATTTAAATGTGTTTTGAAAAAATTAACTACATTACTAACAACATTTGTTATAACAGCATCTAAAAATCAAGTTTTTTAGAGTATTTGACAAAAATGGTGAAACCATATTATTAATTGCATCAAACAAAATTTGAAAGTCCCCTTTTGCATCATTTTTAGAAATAATATTAATAAAAAGTTACTTTTTTAGTTTACTTATTACTTCAAAAAAAGCAAACTTCTACAAGAAAATTTATGAAGTTTAAAAAGGAGATTTGATATGATTAAAAAGATCGCAATTTACAATATATGATCTTTAATAACAAGACAGCTTTGATGAAATATATAAAACCTAATCTGCAGTCAAAACTATTTCATTTTGTTTGATTTTCTTTTGCAGTTTGCAGTCGCAAAAATAATATCCAGCTTTTATTTTTGTATAATTATTCACGATTATTTCTTTTTGTAATGTAAAATAGATCATTCAAAATATAGTTTTGGAACCTTGTTTGCTTTTATAACAGTTAGGTCCTAGATTTAACCTTCTGTCACACTCTAATATTTCCGAAATGTGCACATCTGGCACATCAAAATTTAACTGGTATTTGTATTATATATTTAGATAATTTAAAGTTGAGAGATTTCTGTTTCTGTTCTCCCCGAAATCATAAATCTAGTGTTCATTGTTTTTATTATCATTCTTTTAAACGTGTTTTATTATTTATACATGATTATAGCAAACGTGAAATGTGTTACTTCCGTATGGCGAGATTGACGATATTTGTAATTTCTGTTTTTAAAAGTCTTGAATACCCATTCTTTTTGCATTCAGTGTAATGCAAGCGTAAATGTGACCCTCTTTACATGTAGAAGTCCTTATAACATCTATTTCTATATACATATATCTATTGCAATAAAAAGTATGGAAAATGGACTTTGGTAACAATACAGCCTCGCTAACACTGCATTCAAATCTTTTTTCTTTTTCTTTTTTTAACCTTAATTATTACAAACCCTTACTTTATAAAACCACGTTAACTTATAATTTTAATTAAAAAACATTCATGTTTTGATTTATAACACAATTTGTTAAGCTTTTCTGGAAATTAAAAGCGTAATGTGTATTTGATATTTGATACAAATGTTTAAAACCGTATTGAATCAACAAGGCAAAATGCTACAAAATTGATTGAGTTCTTTGATATAAAGATGTTCTTTTATGTCAAGGCGGATATATATGATACTCATTATTTGTATTGTATCATGAGAATCGTCTTCATGTTACTATGTTTTGTAATAAATCTTTCTCTGCGATGAATTATAGTAATGGAAATTTTCATTTTTAGGTAATATGAAGCAAAGACAATTCACACAGGTCACGAGGACATGTATGAATAGCAACATTGAGATAAATAATGGTAAATAATCAGACCATTGTTATAACAGCAAAAAGATAATAAAACCAACATGTAATTCGTCAAAAACTTGACCGCTATTCCAAATCTTCGAGAAGAAATGTTAATGATATAACTGATAACTACTAGTTGTTTTCGTTTTTTCCTTTTGTAAAAAGGAAATTTAGAATTTTTAAATTTTTCAAACAGAACAGGTAATGAATTCTTCATTTTATGATTTTCAAGAAAGCCTTGGCTATACAACACTTATATGTGATGTTCTAATGGCTGGCACTTTATGTGTAGGTTTAACCGGTAACATTATGATTTGTGTTGTAATTTATAAAACAAAAGCTTTGCAGACTTACATCAACGCAACGCTCGTCTGCTCTGCATTGGTGGATATACTAGGTTGTTCGTTTTTATTACCAGTGAGAATTTATGTGTATACATTTCCATTGGCTCATTTTAATTTTCTTCAAATCTGTTGCCAACTTGGGATTTTCCTCAGAAATCTATGTGATTGCGTTAAGTTATTCATGTTGACAATTGGAAGTTTTGAACGATATAGAGCTGTAGTGCATCCGTTTAATAAAGAAGGAAGACTTCAAAGGACAATCATACTAATTGGTCTCTCCTGGTTTACAGCTGTTATTTTTAGTTCATTATCAGTTGTGTTTTTCCATGATACAACTCTATACGTTCATTGTTTCATTGAGCCCAAAACAGTTTCCGAACAATGGGGGAAACACGAAGTGTTTCTCATTTTACCACTAGGGTTAATCTGTTTAAGTGCTATATTTATATTTTATACCCTTATATTAATTACGTTATTCAAACATTCATCCATTATGAAGAAACGATTTAGTAAGCGTAATAAGATCCATCCAGTTGAGGAAAAGCATGATAAGGAATTAGATGAAAAGGAATATGTTCCGAAGATGAAAATACCGACCATCATCATAGAACCATCTGCGTCATCGCAGCATGATATTAATAAAGGTGTCTCAGAGTGTGACGGTAACAATGAAACAACGGTGGTCGTTATTGAAAAAACATCAAGTTGTCCATTTGAAACAGGTGTGGATAATGAAAATAAAATTGAAAATAAAACATATGATGACGCGCGTGGTCACATAGACACGGGTGATCACAACTCAAAATGTAACATCAAATATAAAGCAAATGAAATTGACTTAAAAAGCGAATACGTTAACTGTTTACAATTAGAACTTAATTCGACAGAAATAATTGGTTCTGGCTCTATTGCTATGCAAGTAGTAGATGAAAAGCAAACAAATGTCAGACCACAATACAATTACCCTTTTGAGACAAATAATACAAAAATAAAAACTGAAAAGTTTCTTACCACAAAAATGGAAACCAAAGTACACGTTGGAAAAGCATTTTATGTTCGCAAAATTATGACTAATGTTGAAAATTCTGGAAATGAAGAAAAACGAAAACAAACAACAGATGAAATTCTGTTAAGCACAAAATGTTTGCATAATGATAGTACTGAAGAAAGTGATAATGCTATGAAAAGCAGAGAACAAGAACAAGACAAAAATGGGAAAGAAAATATAAGTTTAACAGAAAAAGCTTTAGCAAATGTATATCTGGATAAAGATCTTGACAGTGTAAAGAATGTATCAAAAATTGAAATTGTCAATAAAGCAAAAGACAAAGAAGTCAGTCAAAAGAAAAACAATAAAAACAATGCTAAAAATAAAAAGAAGAAACCGAATAAAAACAATAATGAAATCAATAAAAAACAGAGAAAATACTCAAAAACTGTGCAGGTGTTCGATATCGAAGGTAAAATGAAAATAGGTAAAACGAATAATAAAGATGTGGTGGGAGCTGTTTGCGTTATGAACCCTAAAAATAGAATACAAGGACGGAGAAAGGTAGAAATTAAAGCAGCCAAGCGAATTTTAATCCTCATTGGAACGTTTATCTTATGTTGGTTACCTTTACCTGCATTTGTTTTATGTGTTGGTGAACAGTCTAAGCTAAACCTTTTAGAGGTACAGTTGGTAATTATTTTCGGAACTGTAAACGGCTTAAATATGGCTATAAACCCTATACAATATGGATTTTGTAACAGACAAATTCTCTCGGCATTCAAAAACATTTACAATGGATGTTAGGCTAAAAACTAGTAATTCAGATTTTCTACTTATGATTTTGAATTTACAAATTGGGTTTTTATATAATAAAATAAATAAGATACATCGCTAATAGATATATAATTGCTTGACTGCAATAAAGCAAATAGTATAAAATGACCAAGAAGGTAAACCATGTAATACTAAACGATGATGCATAGTTGTTCCTATGGAACTTATGTGTTTTTTATGATTTTGTAATTTTGTTTTCGTTAATCACTTAATTTTCTGATGTTGTTTTCATTGAAAAAATCATTTCAGTTATTTTTATGTTGTTTGCATGCATATAATAGATATTTTAGCAGATGTTGCCTTGGTTATATGATGAGGCGGTTGACAACAACCAGTTTAAATGCTTGTTTTTGGCTTCTAGAATAAACAAATTTTAATAAATTGTAATTGGCATAATTTACTCAAATTTATCATTAAACTCGTCTTAAGTTAACTTGCGAAAGATTTTCAAGAGTTGGTAAAGTATATTATTTTGTGGTAATGCGCGATAATTTTTAACTTGACAGAAGTTTGACGTTATGCAAACAACAATAAATAAATAAATAAATAAATAAATAAATAAATAATAAATAAATAAATAAATAAATAAATATCAATGAAATAAAGAAATAGAAAATACTCAACCGCCGTTTAAATTGTCAAAACTACGTGTAAAAAAACCCGCTGTAGTAGGGGCTGTTTAAGTAGTGAAAGGTTAGAAGAAATACCACAGTACAAATCTTAATTTTTAATTGAAACGTTGATCTTATGTGAACAATAAGAAAACATGGCTAATACGTTTCATTACAACATGGGTTTGACTTTATTTACAAATTGTCTTATGTTTTACTTAATTGCATCATTTTTCCCATTGCATCAAATTGTTAATGATGTGGCTAATTTAAATAGAAAACCCACAAATCTTACTTCAGATTGTAGCAGTCTATGTTAGAATGTCATTAACTATAGTCATTGTTTTTTTTTTTTTTAAAAAAAAAAAAAAGCTCTTGGTGCACCTAAACAAAATAACATCATTACATTTCCGTTATAAAGATATCTAACCTTCGGTATTACATCAATAGATAACTATGGGTAGTTTTAATATATACCCATTTGTATCAATAGTATTTGTGATAACTCATAGATAGTTCTTATCACAGAACAGAACCATGTGATGTGGCATTTAAACTGCGATGAACACACACAAATATTGAAATGACCTTTTCTCATCACGAATTGGTCACGACCAGCAAAAACACAAATTAATTTTTTGGATACATTTCAATAAATAGTATAAAGAGATGTTAACTTAATACATAAAATTGTTATCAGATATAATGCCGTAGTAAAATTAATATTAATTTCGATCACATATTTCTATCTAAAACAACTTTGGCAATTTAAAAAAAAATAAAATGAAATAACTCAGTGATATCCGATCGGGAACCAGAAAGGACCATTAGGAAAGGGTATGTTTTTCTTGCTGCTTTAGAATTCTTACTTATTTATTTAGAAATGGCTAGTCTTAAAATAATCTACATGCAGAGGCTAATTAGAATACGTTTCTACCACCTTCAAGATCATCGGTAGCAATGGTTAAAACTTCCCGATGGTATTCATAACTCAGATGGCAATACTTTGTGCTGTCAGAAAATGTACCGTTTGGCCAAATTTTCAGACGTTTTAATTTTTTAAAATTTATTTAAAACTTAGGTTTGTTCCTTCATGCAAAGCATTCCTTTTCTGGATTTGGATTCATACAATTTTGGAACTTTGGATTCATTGATTTTTAAACATTTTGATTTTCTGTTTTATGTATCAACGTTTTCGGAAATGTGCACATATGGCGCATCAAAATTAGACAGATCTTTTTGTTAAATTTTAGCAAATATTGCAGATAAAAACCTCCTATCTGTTACCATAGGTAGTAAATTTCTACCACTGCTACCAATTAGTAGAATTGGTACCACTGCTACCGAAAGCAAGCCATGTATCCTTAGACAAAAAGACTCATTTTTACTTTTGTGCGTTTCATCTAAATGTATTTATTTTAAGCATAAGTCATTTGAAATAATCAAATCTAAAAATAAATGTTATTTTAAACAAAAGTTATAGTTTTATGATAAAGGAAATGATCATTTTATTTACGAGAAAAGAAAATAATAACATAACTTTTTATAATTGAATTCATTACAAGCAATTACATCATTTCTTTTTCTGATTTTCTTCCTAAAATTGAACAAGCAACTAAGATGTATACCTTATAAAAAGTAACATAATCCTGTTTTATTTCATTTCCTGATGACGTCAATACTAATTTATGATTCTGTTGTTTCTTTAGTCATTCTATTACTGTTTAATGTCATAATTTTTATTCATAAATTATTTATTTATTGGGTGTTTATTCAGATGTTGTACATCTTTATGAGTTATCGAAGGAAGTGTTTTTGAAAATAGTTACATAATTTTAGTTATTATAAGATCTAAGTTTACCCCATTTTTTCGTCGAAAACTAACGGACCGTGGTTAATGTGTGAAGTCTTTTAACGCAGGTTCACCGCAGATGGTATTTTTGGACGATAAAACATCAGTCAAAGTTAATTGTACTTTAATTGGAAAATGATGCGAAATAAAAATGGTTTTTAAAATATAATCTACGTTTTAAAGATCTTCCTCTCTCTTCTCATTTTAACGTCTTATTTCAAAATCACGTTAGAGAAAACTGAGTGTAATAGAAATGAAAAAGTTGGTTTTTTTTTGCTCAATCTCTATGAATTAAGTCTAGGATATATTTTAGTACAATCAATCTTTTCCGTAATCAATACTTAGTGAGGTGTCAGTATAATCACTGAATACTTTCCGAAAATAATTTAGAAATATATTACAAAAGAAGAAAAGCACTGTGACACCCAAACTATTGTTGAAATTTTTAAAAATATGCAGGCATCCTGTTTTGTACTTATATTAGATATGTCAAGTTAAAAAGAAAATTCATTTTAACGACATAACAAAAATAGTAATAAATAAATAAATAAATAAAATAAATAAATGATTGAAATGATTAAAAGAAACATTTATGATTGGTTCCTTTAAAGAAACATAACAAAGGAACACAAAAGAAGTTACTATTTAAAAATATTAGTCGGAGTTATTGCAGTTATGTTTTGCGGTCTACAAAATGAGTACGGAAACATGATTTAATTTCTTGTTACCACTATTTCAGTGCTAGTCAGAGTCTATAGTTTTACTGAGAGTAACCTTGTCGTATGAATTTTAGTTTAAGTTGTCTTTGACAACCCATTTTATTGCATTAGAGTATTTTTTTCTTGTCAATTAGACACTAAGAGATATATTTTTTTCTACATGTTTTATATTGATTGCTTATCCTTTTGCCGACGTTACATCGGTACATCAGAGATTATTACGGTGAAATATATATCGTCACATTTTTAGAATAGAAAAAATAACTTGCTGAAAGTACTGCACATTAGCCAATCAAAAGAAATCACACAAAACCTACTTCAGATTTTGACATTAAACGTGATAATTAAAATGACTACCATATAAAATCTGTCATAAACGTTCTAACATTCACAATATTATAGGAACTGACCGCGAAATATTTTTAGAAATGTATATTATAAATTATACTCAGTGTTTGGTTATTGTTTATTTTTTATTGCAACAATAAACATCATCCATCAATTTGATAAATTCTACAATAAATTTTTTGCTGTTTATAAAGTACTAAATATGGATTCCCGCATACCTTGATACGGATAAATTCGTGTGATCCATATAAACAACCGCAAGTGCTCGGTCGGAAAAGCCGTATCACTAGTACGATTTTTTGTATCGATATTAGACCAGCTACTCGGAATAAGTTTATCCTCTCGAAACTCATCGGATTCAACTAGAGGTCACCCAGCTGAGGCGGGATAAGCTATTGTAGCAGACGATTGTTTACGTAATCGCCATTGGGAGTGAAAGAGTCATGGAATTCGTTGGGCAGTAGCATTTTGGAGCTGGACGAGCAATACATGTATAAATAAGAAATATGGATGCGTTGGCTACACACGAGTTTGTAGAGAGGATGAGAAACCCGAACACTCTCACTTTAGGAACTGGTTTGAGTGGAAATGCCTTTTTTCAAGTGACTGATACGAGTTGAATTTGGTAATTTTTTGTCATAATTTAGCAGAATGTATATTAAACATACTGAAACTTCATGACATGTATAGTTGTCATGCTGAAGTGATTTAACAACTTTAAAGCTTTAAGGCAGGACGTTCAGTTGCTTGCATTGTGGTGTATTCCAACATCTGCAATCAATTAGGACGTTGTTAAATATAATCTTTGAGTCGTGGTTTTGGACCATCAAAGAATTTTCCTAACCTACTTAACTTATTATTTAATAGATAAAACCATAATACATAACAACATCATTTTCATGTATTAAAATTATTATCAATATCTGGATGCTTTAGATGTTTAAAACATCAAAGTGCTTATCTTTCATTTAATAATGTAGAATTTGAAGTAGAATGATAAAGAAAACAGACGAGAAAAAAAAATTAACAAAAAAATCTGCCTTTGGACAACAAAAAATGTTTCAGGAAATGACAAGCAGAAACAGCAGGTACAATACCAAAAAGACATCACAGATAAACACACAGATATATACATATTAATATGAAGTCACATTAAAATATGTAAATAATTTTACTCTAATGATAAAACACACGCTAGTCCAGGTCTAAATCACAATCTCTTAAAACAAAGTAAAAACAAGAATTCAGAAACCACCGTGAAGGAAGTGAGGTCGGTTGATGCGAAAAGATAACCATCTTCTGTCTAGCTAGCTACACCCGTCACGTAAAAAAACTAATTTGAGAGTGAAATGAGCATGTGACGGTAAATATATCCATTATAAGCTTTGATACAGCGACCTCATACTTATTAACAATATTGTGATGATGACCATAAAACACTAAAGGCCTTAATTTGTCTAGGCTTGCAATTTCTTAGAGACAACAACCGATTGTTTGTTGGAAAATTTTATTGCAAAACACATCAAATATGTGATATTAAACAACGAAGTAAAAAAGCGACCACTGGTTTAACAACTATCAAAATTTATAAACATTGCAAGACAATACAATGTACAATAAATGCTCACAAAAATCCTGTTTTCTGTTTTTTGTATTTTGATTAATTTTACGACTTATTATTCCCCAGATTTTCGTTTAACGACTTATGATTGAATTGTTCTCAACATGTGTTCTTCACATTTGATTAACCGATTAAGTATTAAATAAAATATCATTTAGAATCTTCCGTGTAATGATGACGCTTTATTTTCCTTCATCACGATGTTTAATCATCGATTTATTTCAAACATTAACATGATGTAAATACGTTTGTATCTATCTGCTACACATTCAATACATCATCTAAGATAAGAGCATTATCCTATTATAAAGGCTATTGTAATTAGGTTATGAAAATATCATATGACATGAAAAAAAATCATTTTTAAGGTTATATTAAGAGAAGATAAAGATTTTGCCGTAAATCCTAATAACAATAAAGTCAAAAATCCATCTTATAAAAGGAATAAGAGAAATTGTTTCCAATGAAATCTTGACAGACAAATTAGAAAACGTTTTTAAAAATTAATTAATATCATTAAAACTGATTTTGTATCGTCTTTGTAGACAACATTATTTTTTAAAGAATTAAAATGACAGCTTATGTAATTGGTAATTTGAAAACATTCTGTCGACATTTTCAAAATTGTAACATACATGATTATTAATGATTTTACAAATAAACCAAGCTAGCCATTGTGACAAAGATTCTTAAAAACACTTGATACAAATACTGTATATAGTCTATATAAGTTATATAATAAAAAAATCACTTTTTAGTATCAACGTAATTGTTGGTTCTCTGATGCCATATATAACAAACTTAAATAAAATAGATAAAAAGCTTGTAACTCAATGCAAGTACTTGTCAAAACATGTACAAAAACACAACACTATGCACGATTTTAATTGGGATAAACGCACATTTAGGAAATTTGAGATGAGAAATTGTATTTAACGCCTAATCCAAGTTTCGTCTCCCGTGTATTAATGATCAGTTCTTGAACGGTTGAGGAAAATCGGGGTATCTAAAAAATACCATCGATCTTCGATTTGCAAACTGACATAAAAGATTAAAACTTTTGACCTCATATATCTTCATTGTGCTTTGTGCTTGGTATTTTCACCTTTATAATTGTCGTAGAATGGGATGATTATGGTCCATAAAAAGTACTTCAACTATGCCACCTAATTTCATAATCTACAGTCGCTACCTGTAACTGAGTGCTACCTGAACTCAGTGTTTAATAATTCCACTTCTGTCTGTCTGTTATAAAGGCCATTTTTGTTAAAATCAGAAATATACCTGTACGTTAAGACTTAGATTACTTATTGATTAGGAATGTTCTTTCAAAATACAACCATGATTTTATATTTTCAAAATGACAATAAAATATTCATAAAAATTCCCACTGAAACGACTTGTGAGAATAGTTCCAATTATTTCTCGGCAGTAAAATTGAAACCCGATATTTTAAGAATTACTTTCAATGCTGTGATTATTGAATAATACACACCTGAGGAATTTAATTAGTTTTTTAATTCACTGTTCATTTGACATTTCATCAATACTATTGTATTGAAAAATATAGGCTTAATTATAACGATTTCAAAAGGTCTAAAAACGTCTCTTACTTGGCATTTTCAACGCTAAACACACACACACACACACACACACACACACACCGAAATTAACAAAATTTAATTGAATAGCTTTACATGTTTATTGATATTTTATGAAAGTCAAATGGGCCGATAACACCATCCCTTATCTGCTAGAGGGCCACTACTTCCGGGGAGTTCACGGTTGTAAACAACACGGTTGCTACTATCATTTATCTATTTAATGTCTAGTGTTTCAGTTAAAAACATCGATTGTTTTATGTAAAACTGGTCATATATATGAACTTGGCAGTTTTTATAGTTATTAAACCTATTTTATTTTTATTTTCTCTACTTGCCAGTTTAAATCAAACAGTGTAAAGCAATCAGAGGTGATGTCTATGTTGACTTAATTTTGACACATGCTCAGGTAATAGGGCTATGGAACTGAACATATATTGCATGCTAAAAACTGTTTAGGTATACAAGACCGTCTCTTGGGACAAGGATACAACCATTAATCTTTGATAACATGTATACCGAAGGGTGAATATACACAGGTATTTCAAGATACCTGTATATATCCACACCTTAACATGGTCTAATATACACACTTATCCCGACTTTGTATACATCAAAGGTTTTCATTTTCCAAAAATATCTTGAAAATTTTTGACACCTGTATATTTGATGGAAGGAAATTGCTTACAATTAACAACAATATTTGGTATTCAATTCGAAATCATTTGAACACATTTCACAATTACTACGAACCCGTTTGAACAAATTTTATTATTATGACAAGTCATTTTAACCGATTGTAATATTACCACATGCATTCAAATGTAATTAAAAAGCACTCTAATAATTTACCTTTGCATTAGTTATAATCACTAACAAGACCATTCTGTCTCTATCAGACATTATCACTACGAGCTTTTTTCTCTCTATTACTCATAATTTCTACGAGTCTTTTCTTTCTATCACTCATAATTAGTTTTCTCTCTATCACTTATAATCACTACATGACTTTTTCTCTCCATCTGTCATAATCGCAATCACTACGAGGCCTTTTCTCTCCATCTGTCATAATCGCAATCACTACGAGCCCTTTTCTCTCTATCAGTCATAATCACAACAAGCCTCTTTCCTCTCTATCACTCACAATTACTACGATCCCTTTTCTTTCTATCCCTCATAATTCCTGTTTTCTCTATCACCAATCACTACTAGCCCTTTTATCTCTATCAATCATAAACACTACGAGACTTTTCTCTCTATCAGTCATAATAAAATAAAACAAACATACCAGTCCGTGTCCACATCACAATCCCAAAAACAAAGTAAAAACTTTGCAAACTGGAAAAATATGTTATACACGTGAACTTCCATCAAGGAAGTGAGGCCGGGTGCTCCGGAAGGGTAAGCACCTCCTGTTAGGCGAGCTACACCCGCCACGTGCAAGTCAATTTTGAGAATGAAAAGAACAAAGAACTATGGTAAGTCAAATATATCCAGTATAAGTTGGGATACAGTGACTACATACTTATCAACAATATTGTGATGACGACCATAAAACTTTTTAAGGGCCCTGATTAGCCTAGGCTTGCAATATCCTTGTGTCAACAATTTAATTGTAAGTAATTTGCTTCGTTGCAGAAAGTCCCCATAGTGGGAACAAGCTCTACCGTACCGTATTAACTGTGAAACATATACAACATATGCAGGAGAAGCATGGATATTACTGCAAAGAAAGGGAAAGTTGACAATAGAAAAATTGTAGTCATCACGTTTGTCGTATAGCTTCAGATGTAACCTTTCATAACCACTACGAGCCCCTTTCTCTCTATTACTCATAATCACTACGGGCCCATTTTCTCTATCACTCATACTCACTACGAGACCTTTTCTTTCTATCAGTCATATGATACGAACTTATTTTTCTCTATCACTCATAATCACTACGAATCCTCTTCTCTATCACTCATAATCACTTCGAACCTTGTTCTATCTATCATAAATTATATCCACTGTATTCGAAAATTTTCTACAACAAATAAGCTTTCATTTTAACCCCCCCCTCTCTCTCCCTCAAAAGAGCAAAAACATTTGCCGATAATGAAAAATTGGCTTGGTTATAATTTGTTTGGTGCTGTTTATTTAAGTTCCATTCATTCATTTTCACTTTGTTTTGAATACCAATCGGAATGATTTCAAATGCTGTGATTATAATAATTATTGTATATCGTTTTAGACATATAGCTTGTGCCGTCAAAGGTTTACATAAACTTTTATTATTATCATTATTATTATCATTATTATTATTATTTTACTTTAAACAAACAATAATGATAAAACGAAAGATAATTAAGTCAAATCATAATACAAATATAATTATATGTAGTCGTTTCTTTTAACTTTATTAAATTAAGTAATATTTCCCTTTATTGGTTAATAAATACTGTGAATCGTGTAAATAAATAGGACACAAGTGTATTTTTAAATTTTTAATTTTTAACCGTTTTTATGTTTAATATTACCTATTGTATGTCCCTGGCATCAGTAAGTGAATAATATTTTCACTACCTGAATCTGGAAAAAAAAAATACAAAAAGATTGTCGACGTATAATTCTATAACATTTTTATACACCAAAATTCAAGTCAATAATATGTTACTTATATCCAGTTTGAGAGTGTATGAGACCGATTACTAAGTATGAATGCATTATTTACAATAAAAATTGCAGCTTATGGTTTTTTTTTTTTGTATTATACGGGCCAACCCTCCTAATTAGCTGAACACGTATCAAGATTAGGTCAACATACGTATCGACAAATCGCATAAAAACAATGTTTAACACTGTAAAAATTAAATGACAAGTAAACATAATTAATTTTAAGTAAAAGATGTATTTAAAACAACAGTTCAGTTGATGTATAACTATATTACATAAAACAATCAATGCACTTAAAGTTATACACCGGGCATTTAATAAATACAAGATAGTAGCAACCAAGTTGTTTACAGACGTGAACTCCCCGGAAGTAGTAGCACTCGAGCAGACCAGGGGCCTCCAACTCGATAGTGTTATCGGCCCATTGTTTTTTTTAACTGTTTGGGTGCTTTTCTTTTCATTTAAATATTTTTCTGACACCACCGCTCCCGCAGCTTTAGATTTTTTGTTTGAAAAAAAAAATCAAAATTTATATGATTAATCTTATCCTCGATTTATACCACGACATGAACACTGAGCTGAGTATAAATTACAAGTTAATTGATGTCGGAATATTTTAATCATTGACACATGGAGAAAACCTGTAGTTGGCAAAAACCAGATTGTATCAGGAAATTTACATCGGTTTGTTACATTTTATTATCAATGAATCAAGTGTTTGATGTTTCTGATGTTATTCTTATTTTATCGATTTTAATACACTAAAATTGAGCAGCTGATAATTCAAATGAACAATATTTTAATAATAATAAGCAGCGAATGTTAAATAAGAAATTTATTGTTATTTTGAAACCACTTTCGTTAGAGCCATTCAAAATTGAAATGTATGATTTCGTCCGGAAAAAAATTTTAACATCTCAATAGTTGTTTGTCCGCTGTTTCATTACTCACTCGAAAAAGGCGTATAAAGAGAATATTAATCAGTTTAAATAACATAATCGCTAGGATAACTTAAAATCTATTGTGAATATTTACAATAATTCTAGTTTCAAACTATTCCCGAACCTGTATGTAGAGATCAGTGTATTAACCATTTTAAGAAAAAATTAGCAAAGTTATTTTTATGTTCTTCATGTATAAGGAATAATTTATAATCATTATGAAATTATTATCATGTTATAAGAATGGTTTTCAAAGTTAAAATATACAATTAAATGGTAAAAATATTTCAGATAATACTATAAATTTAGGCAAATTTATAAAGTCCTATGCCTTTAAGATCCTGATACACTCACCAGCAATGTAGCAGATAAACATCACAGAAGACTAAGACCATTATAGTGATACAAAACTAACCAAGAATAATCTACGGCAATGAAAACATTCTACATTCCACATACCAAATTTAAACTGAATTGATTAAAAAATAAATTTGTTATGGCCATTTTTCCTATTTTCTTTCTATTTATAATAATAGCGGCCATTTTTATTGTTAGGATCGGGCTAAAATCACAGACTTTAATCTACTCCACCAAGAGACCTCCCACATCAAATTTTGTTTCATTTGTTCATGTGGTTTCTGTGAAGAAGATTTTCAAAGAACTGGCTATATTTAGCTGCCAATAACATGCCATTGAAGACAGTTACGGAAAAACCCGTTAAATATATTAAATGGCAAGAGTTCTACATTCCTTATACCAAATTTAAACTAAATTGACCAACAAATAAATATGTTACGGCCATTTTTCCGATTTTTCTATTTATAGTAACAGCGGTCATCTTGGATTAAAGATAAAACCGAATATCATAAACTTTAATCTACTCCAACTAAGGACCTTCCACATCACATTTGGTTTCATTTGGTCAATTGGTTTCAGATAAGAAGACTTTCAAAGAAATGGCTATATTAAGCTGCTAATTTGCATATTGCGCCAATAATATGCCAATGAAAAATTTTACGCAAAAACCCGTTAAATATATCAAATGGCAAGAGATCTACATTCCATATACCAAATTTGTACCAAATTCATCGACATATAAATATGTTATGGCCATTTTCCTGTTTTTTTCTATTTATAGTAAGAGCGACCATCTTGGATTTGGGATCAAACCGAAAATCACAAATTTAAATCTTCTCCACCTAAGGACCTTTCACACCAGATTTAGTTTTATTTGGTCATGTGGTTTCAGAGAAGAAGATTGAAGATTACGCAAACACGCAAGGACGCTTCGCCATACCAAAAGCTCAGTTGGCTATAGCCAGTTGAGCTCAAAAACGACTACTTTTACATAGAAATAACTCTTTATATAAAAACCACTTTGGCCCATTTCCCTTATGGTCTCTATACACATGTAATATTGTACAATAAAACATCATGCCTTTTTATCATACATATCTTTAACATTATTTTTTAAATTATTATTCGTGGTTAGTTTAGATGGATTTTACAGTGATTGACTTTATTATCATCTAATCTAAAAAAGATAGTAAACTTTTCCCTTTACATTATATGTTAAGGTTCTATGGTTCTAGTCAAACATTATTCAGAACTTTTTTCTTAATTATTTAATTCCATTGATTTCGTAATTACATTTAATTCAAAAATCAATGTTTCTTTTATTTTACGAGTTTCAATATAATATCCAAAAGACATTTTATTTTATTATATACCAATATTGAACAATTATACCCTTTCCTGTTGATTCTATATACATGTAAGTCAGTAGCCTAGTTTTAAATGAAAGGTCAATTTTATATACAATCAACCCAAATAATAACTCTGAACTAAAAAGTCTTTGCACTTAAAAACAAAAATGTGTAAAACAGACATTTCACTGTGATATAATGTATAACTTGTGTATAAATAAAAAATAATAAGCAAATGTAGGCTTAAAACATATCACAAATACTTGTCAAATATTGATGCGCCATATGTGTACATTTCGGAAAATCATTCCTCAACAGTGACACCAGGAACCGAAAAGTTTGATAGAAAAAAAACATAAGCCAAACAGTTGAAAATTACTGAATCTAAAGTTCCAAAATTATATGAATCCAAATCCAGCTAAGGAAAGCTTTGCATGAGGGAACAAACCTTAGTTTTAAGTAAATATAAAAAAATTAAGACGGAGGAAAATTTTAAGCAAAAGTAGGCTTAAAAATGATAAAGCACCTATTAAATTCTTTTCTTGAGATATTTTTTAAAATAAAATTTTAACGATTTAAAATAAGGTTGTTCAAAATTATTATAAAAAATATTTAAAAAATCGTTTTAATTTTGTTGAACTATACATCTAATTTTTTGTTTAAGTTACCTATCAGTATGCATAGACTAATTGTTTCTGTTATCTTGAGCAGTAAAAGTAACACTTATTGAAAATTGTATATAAAACACATGCACATGTAAATAAATATAGCAATTTTGCCTTTATATTTGATGGCTTTAGTGTTGACATAAGAATGATAAATAATTTTTTCTCAAAATTTTCCATCATTATCGTTCAACATTATACTCTTTACAACATATCATTGTAGAACTTGCAGTTAATACATTGTATGTACAATGATAAAAGATTTATGATTATTATCTACTTGCCATCTTCATACACTAGAAAATAAAGAACAACTGTATGATTAATTTTGCATTGAGTTTAAAAATCATATATTTAAAAAATAAAAGTAAACTTTATAGCCAGATTTAGCTGGTTTCGGAGTCATTTGGGATTAATCCAAATTGGACAGGTGGATTTTATACAAAGGGTCATTGTATAATAAAAATCAGTTATGGAAAATTTAGACTGGTTGACTTTCTATAGAGGTGGACTCTATAGCGGTTATACTGTATTTAATTCTGTACAGCAAATTAGTCTGATTAATAGTAATGAAATGTTTAGGGTTTAATTAGTTCTTAAAATGCAAGAAAGCATAGCTAGCTTTACTACGTAACATGTTTATAAAAAGAGTTAATTAATGTCAGCTACGTTCAAGCTGAAAACATAGTTTTAATATTATCGTTTCTTTTGTGTATTAAAACTTGTCGTATTTCACCGATAAAATTAATAACAATGAAGACTTTATTTTTGTAATTAAATTTGTTTTACATATATTAAAACATTCTACAAATAAAAACACAATGTCTATACTACGCTGTGTCTATATCGATGATTATAAATCTCGAACATTCTAAGATGATAAAAAAATCAGTACCTGACATTATACGATCGATTAAACAGGCTTGGAAACAATACCAAAAAGCAATTACCCTAGATTTTAGTTGTTGAACAGATCAAATTTAATACGTATGAGACATTTTAAACACGATTTCTTAAAATGAATTCTTATTTATAATTACAGAAAACCATAACTCTAATGGTTAGTTTTATTTTCATCGATTGTGTCAAACCATCATTTTGCTTATACCAATGGCAAAATTAAGTTCCTTATTTGTCTATATTTGAAATAAATATCAATACAATCTACACAATGAAATAGTGGATTATAAACGTAATCTGTTTCCCCTCTAATAGATAAGTATATTACTTTTGTTTATATTGCGAAGTGGTTAGGTTTTCAATATTGTGATTTAAAATAGGATTAATAAAGATAAAATAGACGAACTCTTTGTTTCTAATAAGAGGTTTGTTAATTACATTTAAATGTATTTGATTAACTAGATACCTTATAAACTTACTGTAAACAAATGCAGGTAAACGTATAGTAAACTTGTACTAACTGTATGGTGACGAACGGTTGAATAATAATAATAATAATAATAATAATAATAATAATAATAATAATAATAATAAAGCATTCCTTAGCTGGATTTGGATTTATATAATTTTAAAATTTTAGATTCATTAGTTTTCACCACTTTGACTTATGTTTTTATCTATCAAACTTTTCGGTCTTAGTGTCACTGATGAAGAATGAATTTCCGAAATGTGCACATCTGGCACATCAAAATTTAACTGTTATTTGTGTTATATATTTACTACCCCTGAGCGGGTACCGCTGCTTGTGGATCCGGAGTAAAACTCCCCGAGGGTATCCATAACTCAGTAGGCAGTACATTGTGCTGTCAGGAAATGTACCAATCAGCAAAATTTTCAGCCGTCTAAAATTTGAAATTTATTTAAATCTAAGGTTTGTTCCCTCATGCAAAGCATTCCTTAGCTGGATTTGGATTTATTTAATTTTGGAACTTTAGATTCATTATTTTCAACTGTTTGACTTATGTTTTTATCTATCAAACTTTTCGGTCCCTGGTGTCACTGATGAGGAATGAATTTCCGAAATGTGCACATCTGGCACATCAATATTTAACAAGTATTTGTGTTATATATGATGGTATAGTAAACAATGATTAATGTATCTATAGTTCACTCAAGTTAGCAACAAAATACAAATAAATAAATAAAATAAAAAAGAGGCCAAATCAGGAAATAATTTCATTTTCATTCTAAGAAGTTTAAGCTAACATTGACATATTAAATAAATGGCTGGCATAACATATTTAATTTAACAGTTTCGAAAACAATACAAATAACAATTGTTACAGATTTAACTATCTTAAACAGATTGAATTAACACTTTTAATATTTCATACGTTTTATTCACGATTTTCGAGGTATTTTCTGATTACCAAAAACAATAAATCCAATAGCTATCGCCAATGTATTTGTTTATTATTTTGCCACAATATGTTTTGCAAATATAACGAAAATATAAGAAAAACGTATCTGTAACAAAAATTCCAAGGATTTAAATGTATCGCCTGGCAAGTTTTTGATTGAGTAAAAAAAAAACTTTAACATTAATTTTCACATTTTCACACACAACCGTCGCCTACGACAACACCGGAAAAGTAACATCTAAGTCTCGCCTTATGGCAATGCCAGGCTCGACAAAAATGCTGCCGATAGAAATAAATCAAAGCACAGACTGTGCTGAACGTAGGAAAGTAGACATAAAAGCCTGGTAACCGGGTTGATATCAATACTTAGTCGAGAAGAGTGGAGGAATGGTGCCTTACATTCCTTTTAAGATTCTGTCACTTAAATATCATGATGTCAATGACATGAAAAGACATAATGCTTTAAATATCATCTTTTTTTAAAAAATATGCTATTTTTCTTCTCTAGAACCACTGGGGTCATGGTGACCAAGTGGTCATAAAGGTAATCTTACAGGGCACAGTGCCTCTGAGTGCCTAGGTTCCAATGCTGCTTGGGCAGATCCTAGTGTGAGAAAGTTTGTCAGTTTGCTTGGCAAATGTCAGTGGTTTTCTGGGGGCACTTTGGTTTCCTCCTCCATCTAAGAACTGACTACCTGGATATGTCAAAGAGTCTTGACTGGTGCATAAAACATCATTACTCCACCACACTCGGAAACCAATTTGCCAATTGAAATGAAATATGTTTGGATGAATCTTGCTTGATGCAGATTCCAAAGTGACATCTTTAGCAACATTCAATCAATAATGACCATTACAGCAAAAAGGGAAAATAACTTTTGTAGTTTCTGATGACTGATTGATGCTTAAGACACCTCTGATAAGATAAGATAAAAAATAAGAGAGTACATGGAAGGACTTTGACCTTTGGACTTGAACCATATACCGAAATGATCATCATATCAATACCTACAATACTCATGTACATGCCTATTCAAAAAACTAAAAGCTTTCAAGATAATTAACAATCTAAGCCTTCTTATACAGTTATGACCTTGACCTATGAACCCATGAACTTGAATCATATATCAAAATGGCTGTTAAATCCATACCTACAATATTCTAATAAACATGCCTAAACAAAAAGCTAATAGTTTTCATGATTATTAACAATTTAAGCAATCTTATGTTGCTATGACCTTGACCTTTGAACCAATGTCCTTGAACCATAAATTAAAATCATCATCATATCAATATATACAATATTCTAATATACATGCCTATATAAAAATTTAATAGTTTTCAAGATAATTCATAATTTAAGCCATTTCAAGATAATTAACTTTTAAGCCATTATTGTGGCTATGACCTTGACCTTAAACTATACATCATTATGATCGTCATTCCAATACCTACAATATTTTAAGAAACATCCGTATAAAAAGAAGTTAAAAGTTTTTTAAGATACTTAACAATATAAGCTGTCTTGTGCAGCTATGACCTTGACCTTTGAACCAATGACCTTGAACAATATATCAAAAAGATTGTTATATCAATACCTACAATATTCCAATATATATGCCTGTACAAAAAAGTTAATAGTTTTTAAGATATATTTACAAATATATTATTTCAAGCAATTTCCCCACTAACTACCTGGTCATTTTCCTGTTTTGAGCCCCAATACTACCATTTGTGCAAATCTATAACTAGATGATCTGAGAATAATATATATAAAATACCTAAGGTATACCTCTTGTACATTCTGAGGAGAAGATTTTCACTATTTCCCCCTTTATGGGGCCCCCAGTGGGACATAACTCCTTCATTTGTGGAAATCTGAAAGGCCTCCAACAAGGCATGATGGTAGCCAAGTTTTAATGAATTTGGCTCAGTGGTATTAAAGGAGACGATTAAAATGTAGAAAGTTTACGCACGATGCACAATGGACGACAGATGAAAATGGATCTCAATAGCTCATCAGAGCTTTCAGCTCAGGTGAGCAAAAAACCACAAAACAGTAAATATATAAAACGACTGAAAAAGAAAGACATCAAGAAGTTTCCAAACAATAACAGGATTTTTTTTAGTAAAACCAGTACTTCTACTGCCGTGAGTCAGAAAATGAAAGTCCTATTCAGATTCAGGAAAAAATAGAAAAGGAGTGAAAGTTGGCCCAAAACTCAGATAGAAACAGCGAAGGCAACTATAATAAGTGAAATCTAAAGTCAGTCACTGTCTGAAAGATAATCAGAAGATTCTGATTTTGTAGCACTTGTGCCACTTGTAGCATGCCAGATCAGTGTAAATTTCGGGCATCAAATTATAAAAATGTCTGTATTTCTCAAATTGTCAAGATGGATTTCTGTGTAAATACTGTGAACTTTTTGCTTCTTCTATCTCTAATAGGGATATTGAAATTAAAAAATTAAAAATAAAGACCGAATGATTTTTAACAACTCTATAGAAAGTAAATAAACTTTGACTGAATCTCGACAGTCTGTGTCATTATTCAAAATTAACCCTCAGGGGTCTTTTCTTAAAATACCCAAAATTCCTGTCCGTCAATGCTTTCGGACATCCTTACTTTGAAATTTTAATATTTTTTAAATTTCCTCTTTTTCGGACGGCAATTCTTTGTCTATAATTCCGGACACGATTTTGCTGGAATTCAGGTGGAGCATATGATACAGAGTGCTTTTTAATAAAGATTGAATAGAACAAAGAGCAAACATCGTTGTTTGTTGTTTCGATGTGTTTTGGCGCGATGGATCGTTCTGTACATCGTTACTCAAGACCGGTGCTGTAACGTACAGATGATCTACACATGTATTTCCATTTTTATGTAAACCCAATAAAAATCATACCTGAATATAATAGGCTTTTACTCTGTATGAAAGTGAGAGTTGATTAAAATTAATGTCCATTGCTGAGTAAATCGTGCATGACAACTCCTGTCGGTACACCATTACAACATCAAACACATTTTTTCTGATGAAATTAGGAAGTGACGTTTTCAATCAATTTCATTGGAAGAGAAAAAATGACGAATCCATCTGGTCAATGATTCCAGAAAATGAATCATTTAATGTCCAAGCCGACACATGTCGCCCGGGTATTGCTGTTTTTGCTAATTTGGTTATATACACAGGTAAGTCTAGTTACCATAAACAGATAAGTCAACTTATGACGGTGTCCCAAAATTGGAAGAATATACACAGACAAGAAGAAGTTTTCCCGAAAATGACATACGGAACAGTCCGTGACCTATTTCTGCAACGCGAACTATACCCTCTATATTTCATTTATGACCTTCTTTTTTATTCTTTAATAAATATTTTTTTATTTTTGTTTTCATAGAGATTCTCTATATATTTTCATTTAGAGTCATTGTTGTTCGTTTATCTATTAATACATGTTTTCAATACAGTTGATATGCAAATTTCCACCCCGGAAAAAAGCGAATTACTCCGCAACTCTGTGTGTAGGGGAAGCGGTTTCTATTAATTTATTAATTTGAATCACTTTCGATCACAGAGCAATGTGAAAAGTATGAAGTAGTCAAATAATTATTGATGGGATCGGCATTTTTGACAATCTGCAATCAAAGATAATCAGGGATATGATCAAAACATTTAAAGGTAAAAATCCCTCAGTTTAACTCATAAATAACACTAGAAACACGCTACAGTACATAAACAAAAATGGACGAAATGTCAACGGTCACCTCAACATTCAGTGATGAGGATAAAGCATATGGTCAGAGACAAACTAAAACTTCAAGTAAATTAAATGATTTTTTACTTTTTGATGACATTGAAAATATCGACGAGCAAATTTATAGCAATAATGGCCAGATTGAGGTACCTAGGGTATGTGAACAATGTGACGGGAAAACGAATAACGTCACATTCAAAACAAATTTAGACAGAATTGATTTATGGAAGCAGGCCCTTAATGAAAAATTTGGTAACTCTAACACATTTACACTACAAAAGGGAAAGGTGGTCAAAATTATAACGAAAAGTGGAAACACAACCAACAACATCAAATTTAATTTCTATAAAACGGGGTCAATAGTCATCCAGGGAGGTAACTGTGCTGAATTTACAGCGGAACATTTTAACTCACTTAAAACGATGGTCGACTTCCTTGCCCATACAAAGGGGGACAACTCCCATGAAAATGATGAAACCAATGTAAAACAGGTTGATTCTCCTATAAAAACTAATTCGCATGCGACCCCAAAACGAACGCCGAAACAAAGAGTAGAAACCCACCAAAAATTACTAGATGAGAGACTAACAGACATGAACAACGCTTTGAACAATGTTAACTCTGCCATTGAATCAGTTTTTGACGTTTTTCAGAATTTACTATCAGAGTCGAACCCTTGCAAACAGATGAACTCTACAATTAAAAATATCATTCTTGATAATAAAAGTAAACTCCAGGAATTTATCAGCGCTTTCGATACCAAACTAAAGCACACAAACCAAAGTATAGACTCCCTACACACTAAACTCAACATACTAGATACTAACATCAAAACAGTACAGCCAGAACATATTACAGAAAGATTAGATAGAATGGAACATAAACTAAATCAATTGTTTGATAAAATAGATTCATTAGAAAATAACAACATATACGGCGAGGTTCGAATGCAAAGACATATTGACGATGTCACAATCACGACACCAGAACAGAGAGTAATCAATACACAACAAAATATGATAGAAAGACAACACAACAACACGTCTCCCTCAACAAGTGTTGAAGATAAATATGGTGTAATGCCTGAACACGACCTATGGATAATAGGATCATCTGTTATAAAAAAACTTTAAAAGCTCAAGAATTTACAAAAAACGCCAAATAAAAATCACAACTCTAAAGAACAAGACAATCAATGGTGCTAAAGAAACACTACAAACATCAAATACAGCCTGCAAAAATCTAGTCATACAAATTGGATCCAACGATTTGGAAGAAAAGGACCCCAACGAAGTTGCAGATGATTTAAGAAATCTGTTAGCACTAGCTAGGCAAAGATATCAGCAAAGCAACATAACGGTTTGTGAAATTCTTCCGAGATATTACAAAAACGAGCAGAAAAGAAGACAATATGAAACTAAAAGAACAAGTTACAACACACAGTTAAAACAAATAGTAAATGAACAAGAACACTTACATTTAGTTGTACATGACAATATCACTCCAGAAGATCTCTACGATGAAATTCATCCTAATTATAAGTCAGGAATTCCAAAAATGGTACGAAACATAAAACAGGTTACAAATCCTTTATTAGGAGTCTCGAACATCGAA
Source organism: Tegillarca granosa (assembly GCA_029721355.1). NCBI lineage: Eukaryota > Metazoa > Mollusca > Bivalvia > Arcoida > Arcidae > Tegillarca > Tegillarca granosa. Next base: position 36,290,082 of record CM056599.1, on the reverse strand, counting down.
AATTATTTCAAAACAGCACATAACAATGTAATCGGATCACAACAACACGGCCAACATTCACAGCAATACCCTCAAAGATGGAATGCATGGAGAAGCAATGCTCATTGGAACGGATGGAGAACAAGAGGATATAATACAAACAGAAATCACAGAAACAACACATATACTTACTACCACAAACCTCCACTCCGACGAAGAAATGTAAATCATGTTGATAGATTTAGCAATCAAATGACCAATAACTGGAACAAATACGCAAACTACACAAACGATAATTCAAGACACAGCAATCCTCAACATCTGGATCTCAACCAGGTCAAACAAAAACACCACGATATTAAAGTGGCAGTGGCACAATTAATTAATAACCTATGACTATATCAAACAATATATAGATTCAAGGGACCATCTAACCCATTATCTATTTTTTTCCCATGCAAATTACAGTTATTTGACTTGAATTTTTATAGTGCTGAACATCTTTATCAATATTGGAAAGCTTTATATCATAATGACTATAATTTAGCAAATGAAATCATCCATGCTGAAAATGCATTTAAAGCCAAAAACTTATCAAAAACTATTACGTGCAATGAACAATGGTTTAAGGAAAAGATAGTTTACATGTATATAATCTTGACAATTAAATTCCATCAAGTGGTAGAATTCCGTAATTCACTTTGGTCTACAAGACAATCTTCTTTGGTGCACAATGTGTGTGATTACTACTGGGGAACTGGTACCCAATATACTGGTCAAAACTATATGGGTAAACTTCTTATGGTGTTAAGATCCAAAGATCTTGTTAACATTATTACAAAACAAACAATTTGATTGTGTATTATTCGATATAATTTAAAATGTTTCTTTTAAACTAGGTACATATGTGATACTGCATCATCATATTTGATTAATGAGAAACAATACTGGTTGTTAGTACAATAGATAGTGAAATCCTTAGTACGTCGTCTTAGTAGCTAATATGCTGTAACCAAATAGGGATTACATTTAGTTTTCACTGGTAGTTTGTATTCATTGTTATGATGTTCTTTTATCAATTATTTGCTAGCAAAGTACATGGATTGATAGATAGATAGGTAGTGACTATTAATCCAAACACATGAAGGATATATATGTTTGTGTGTGTGTATATATATGTATATACACATACACACATGTATATATGTATATATAATTCTTTCTTGACATGTTAATTATTATAATTCAATAAGTTTTCATATGGTACCAACATTTCTAGAATTATTTATTTCCTAAAGAGACAAATAGTCTATGAAAATTCTTCGAATTTTATATATACTGCTATGCTTGTTTTGAAATTTGATGACTATTAATTAGCATGAAAATTTATTGTTATTAGCGTCTTGTTATATTTGTTTTTGATGACTTAATTCTGTAGCAACAATTTGGAAATTTCCAGTCTACTAGAATCTATTTGCTTAAGAGATAAATACCATATGAAGATTTTTGTCTAATATATTTGTATATATACTAGTGTAATTGTTTTAAATACTCGGTGAACATTTAGTATGATGACTTAACTTTTATGCAACAACATGGACATTCTCTGTAAATATTGTTTTAAAATCTGCAGATATAGAACTTCTATCAATAATGCATAAGATAAATTAATATATCTGTAAGATGAAAATACTCCATTATTACAGCAGATTAATATGAAATTATCTCTTAAAATTTATTTTATGTATTAGAAAATAATATAAACAAATTATCGAAATAGATTTCATTATACATACCAAATTCAGATCAAAATTAGTTCATGTTATGCCGATCCAAGCACATAAATATTTCAAATATGAATGACAAAATTAAAATTGACGTAAATTTTCTGAAAATTGGAACATGGAATATAGAAGGTTTATCAGAAGATAAAACACTACATCCACATTTTATTAACACATTATCGAATCTCCATGTTGTATCATTTGTTGAAACATGGCTAGAAGAAAATCAAATGCGCAACATCCAAGAGTTTAGATATTTTGATAGTAATCAAAGGAAAAAACATAAAAAGGGCTGGCGTAATTCAGGGGGGATTTCTGTCTATATTAAAGAGAATATTCATAAAAGGCGTCTTAAAAGTAAAATCAAATCACACTGATATACTTTGGATAAAACTTGATAAAACATTTTTTAAATTATTTAAAGACCTCTACATAGCAACAGTTTATATTTCCCCAGAACACACAAAAGGTAATGTTCCTGATATAGAAAATGTTTACGAACAGTTACTCCAAGACATTGAGAAGTACTCTAATCTAGGTTCTGTTATTATTCAAGGTGATTTTAATGCCTACACAAAAACTGAGGAAGATTTTATCATTAATGATACCACGAAACACTTTAACAATTTTGACGACGGATATATAAATGATTCGAATATTCCAAGAAACAATATGGATACAAAACCCCCAAATAAAAGTGGTCGTTTTTTATTGAATTTATGCAAAGAGACAAGTCTTAGAATACTTAATGGTAGATATATAGGCGATTTATTTGGCAATTTCACTTGTTATAATTATAATGGTTGCAGTACTGTAGACTGCATTATTTCTTCTGAAGAATTCTTAAATAATATACAAACATTTAAAGTACATAACATCTCTGCAATATCAAACCATTGTCTTATAACCTGTTGTATAAAAACACACTTTTCAATAACTCGTACAAGTTGTACTGACCTAGATCATTTACCCGCTAAGTTTGTTTGGTCAGAAGAATCAAAACTTAAATTTCAAAATTCAATCACAAACCAAGATATTAAAACTAAACTAAAATGTTTTTAACCAAATCATTTAATAATACAGACGAAGCTGTTAGACATCTACAAGACATTATCATAGAAACGGCCGAAAAATCACTAAAACTTGTATACCCCAATCATAATACTCGTAAAAAACAAAAGAAAAATCACTGGTACTCCCAATCATGTAGGGATCTAAAAACTACACTTCGAAAATACGAAAAATTGTTAAACAAAAATCCAAGTAACAGCAATAACAGAAAAATGTTTTTTAGATTAAGATCAAAATACAGAAAACATTGTAAATATGAAGAAAAACAATTTAAATTAAAAATGATAAACAAATTGGAAAGTGCCAAAAACGACAACAATTTATTTTGGACTATAATTAACAAACTTAACCCTAATAAACATAACTTAAAAGAAGATATACCAATAACTAACTTCATTAAATATTACAAAGAACTGACAACTAAACAATTCCCAAATAATAATCAACATGTTGATATCTTAAAGAATATAAAAATATTAGAATGTAACACACTAACAAACACCGAACACCTACAACTACTGAACCATAAAATCACCCCAACAGAAATAATTCAAAACATTAGTAATCTCAAAAACGGGAAAAGTGCTGCAGCTGACAAGATTTGTAATGAAATGTTAACATATGGTATAAATGAACTTATTAATCCACTTGTGAAATTGTTTAACATTGTTTTAGATTCAGGACACTTTCCTCACCAGTGGAACGAAAGCCTCATCACACTTATTCATAAAAAGGGAAACATATATGACCCTGCTAATTATAGAGGTATATCAGTTACTAATTGTATAGGGAAAGTATTTACTAAAATACTCAATACGCGTATTTACGAGTTTCTGAAAAAAACAAGACCTCATCTCTGAGAACCAAATTGGATTCAAGAAAAAATGCAGCATCTGATCATATTTTTATTCTTAAAACTTTGATAGATTTACAAAAGAAAAAAAAGAAAAACTATTTGCAGCATTTATAGATCTAAAAAAAGCATTCGATTCGGTATGGCGAGAAGGGTTATTACATAAATTATTAAAAAAACGGCATTCATGGTAAAACTTATAACATAATAAAAAGCATGTATTCTAAAACAGAAAATCGTATCAAATTCAAAAATGGAATAAGCCCAAAATTTGTATCAACAACTGGAGTAAAACAGGGCGATAATCTTAGTCCAACATTATTCAACATATACATAAACGACATTGTTTCATTTATAGAAAATTATGAAGGTGATCCTATAATTGTAGGCGATAACAAGATCAATATTTTACTTTATGCTGATGGCATTATATTAATATCTAAAAGCCCAAATGGACTTCAAAACTGTTTGAACGATTTATCATTACACTGTAATCTTTGGAAACTGGAAGTAAATACAGCAAAATCCAACATTATTGTATTCAACTCAAACGGTAAAACATATACTGATACATTTCATTTTAAAAATTCCACAATAAAAACACTAAAATCTGCTTCCTATCTTGGTACAGACTTAAAATATAATGGCAATTTCAATCTCACACAAATTAATTTAGCTAATAAAGCGCAAAAAGCATACTTCAAAATTAAGAAAACAATAGGTTTGAATCAGTCATGTTATCTACTTAAAAATTATTTGATTCATTAGTTATACCTGTTCTTCTTTATTGCAGTGAAATATGGGGTGCATTCAGTAAATATAAAGATTCTGAACCACACGAGCATATTCATACCAAATTTCTTAAAGAAATTCTGGGTGTACATTCTAAATCCTGCAACAATGCATGTAGAGCAGAGCTTAATCGAATACCCTTAACAGCAAAAACAAAATTTAACATAATTAAATACTGGGCCCATATAGTTTCAAAAGAAAATACTCTGTTATATAAAATATATAAAGAAACTTATAACACAAATGCGTGGACAACACATGCGAAAAATATCTTAAATCGATTAGGCTACTCTTTTATCATAATTAATCCAGAACTTATAAATTTGCATCTTACCAACATTAAACAAAGAATTATTGATATAAAAAACCAAGAACAAATCAAAATGATAACAATGACCCATAAACTGAAATTATTTAATCAATTAATAAAATCACAATCTGAACCCCCATATCTTAATGTCCTTCATACCCGTAAAGACAGATCCACTATTGCTAAACTCAGATTAAGTGCTCATAAACTCGCTATTGAAGCGGGCAGATATGATAATTTAGATGTTAACTCCAGAGTATGCTTAAATTGTAATAAAAACCAAATTGAAACTGAAACTCATTTCTTGTTATCTTGCGAACAATATAATCAGAATAGGAATATGTTATTTAAAGAAATTACCAATCACAATCCTTTCTTTATGAATATGTCAGATGTATCAAAAATAAAATATTTATTAAATAATAAAGATAAAAAAATATTAAGAGAAATAATAAACTTCATAACTTGTAGTCTTGACATCAGAAACAACAAGTGAACTGCAAATAAATAAAAATACATTGTATTTGTAATATGTAATCAAAACCCTTTGGATGTTGCACATTGATTTAATATAACTAAATACTTAAATATAAAATTTGAGACTTACCCCAAAATCTGGGCTTTCTAAATTTCAAATTTGTATGTTTGTTAGTTTTGTTTATCAGTTAGTATTGCCCTTACCAATATTGTAAATTGTGTTTGAGCAATAAATTATTATTATTATTATTATTTGTAATTGTATCATTTAATTTTGATTCGTGTTCATTATGTTTGTTGTATTTATTTTATTTTATATCTGCCATAACCAATTAATGTAATTGAGTTTGTGCAATTAAGATTATTATTATTATCATTTATTTATTCTTTATTTATTTTTTGTCCGTGTTACTTTCTTTTCTTCTCTAAAATGTGTGATTCGAAATTGAAATAAATAAAACCGGAAATGCATTTGTAACACCCAGATTGTGCTGTGCTGTACAGGTCTACTTCTCTGGTACGCAAGTATACACGTACAGTAGTGCTCAAGAAAACTGACATAGTTATGGTGCGTTAGTTACCAATTTCCAAACAACGACATAACTAGAAAGGCCTTTGACTTTCCTTCGTAAAAACTACAAAAAGCAATTATTTCATTACAGAAATCTGTATTAACTATTGTCAAACAAGAGGTTCATTTGCCTTAACGCTGACCTAATGAAATATTCATTTCCAGATGTTTAATAGTCAATGACATGAACTACAGGGACCATCCAAATTTTTCAGTTTCGACACTGCTGTCAAGATATTTAAAATCAAATTGTCTCAAGAAAACTACATCAAAAATACCACATTTTATTGTTTATGTAAAAGTAACCAAAGTAGTAGCAAAAGGGGAAAGGTTACAATTTTTTTTCACTATAAATAATTTGAAAATCGCACAAGAAAATATAAACATTGTTAGTTTCATGTCAAAATCCTTACATACAGTCAAGATATCTTAAATTAATGCTTATAAAATGATTTTATGACCCTAGCCATAAAGTTTACCTTTTTCAGAAACATTTTAAAGAATTTCAGTCTCTCGGGGTTACTGTTACCTAGTTTAGGTAGCTATGACAATGCCATAAACAAATTTGAACGAAACTGGCTCATGAATGCTTTTTTGCAAAGATTCGTGATTTTTCGCAAGAAAGTTCAGGGTCGATTCAATTAAATATTCCAGATGAACATTCAATTATTTTTATACATCTGCGACCTTGACTTTTGAATTTATTACCTGATTTTATGAATACTACAATATTCCTTAATATGAGACAATCAAAATATTTTCCAAACAAGGTATCATTTCAGTGTTCAGTTCTTATGCACCTTTTACCTTGACCTTTGAACGAATGACCGTTATATTACAATTAATATTATTTCAATACCTACAATATTCCGATATAAATGCAAATGTATCAAGTAATGTTTTCCAGATAATAAACCATTTCAGTATTCTTATTTGTGACCTTGGCCTTTGGACCAATGACCTTGAACTATATGTCAAAATGATCATTTCATTAACAACTACAATATTCTTATATGCATGTCAAAATATACTTTTTAAGATATGTTTAAATAGCATGCTTTTGCACATGACCTCGATTTTTTACCCATGACCTTGATCTGTATATCATTATCATTCTATCTACCTTCAATACTGACAATTATACCAACTTCAGAAAAGTTTCCCTGAATTACAATGCCATTTTTCCATTTAAAGACCCTTGGTCAATATTTACACATTTTTGAAAGCAGTTGTCCAATGAATGAAATACATAAATTTCTAAAAACCATGTTAAATAAGAATTTTTTGTACAATTCTCATCATCTTTATTCAACCCCAAGACACTAGAGTGGTGTTAAGCAATGGAGTTTTACATCCCAATAACATATTCTTTCATATATATCAAGTCAGTCAGCTCTGAGATAGTGGAATAAAAACACAATACTCCAAAAAAAAAAGCCACCAACCCTTTGCAATAACCGACAATTTTTCAACTAGGATCTGCTAATGCAGGATTTGACCCTAGGAATTGATAGGCAATGTGATTTGTAGCTATACACACTTAAACAAATCAGACACTCAGAGGAGGGCATAACTCCTTCATTTATGCACTTCACAAAGTCATAATTACCACTAAGACTCATCATAATTGGCTTGTTTTTTAAATGATTAAACCTCTGTTACTTGTTGGTTGGTTTTCGTTGTTTGTATCATACAGTTTTTATATATGACAGTAGTAAAAGGATAGGGATCACCTGTTTTAACCAGTTTTCTCCACCCACCTCTCCTGTATCCCCTTAAACCCCACATATACTCAAATTCTTACTAATGGAATAAATTCATAGAAATGGTCAAATATATCTCGTTTTATGTTGTTTTAAAATAGAAATTGAACAAATATTCAATTTTTCTTTTTTGCCTTCATCCTACTTGTGACAATGTACATCATGTAGAAGATGACCTTTAAATAACATGTAACACTTTTAGACTATTGTGAACCATCTTTATTTACATGAAATCAATGCTATTTTCAGCATACATTACAGTTTATATGCAAATGTAGATGGTAAAAATCAATTAAATTACAAGAATATCATTGAAAGTCACTTTGGGTTTTCTCATGTCCATTTGATAAACAGTTGTTGCCAGACTGGTCATACTGCAATTTTTCATAGAGCACTTTAACAACATTTCATATCAATTTTACATGGAACCAAAGATCATACATAACATGATGTTACTACAATTATTCACTAACTAGACATAACAAACACATTTCTTGGATGACTCCAATTACATTTCACATTTAGTGTTTTTCATTGAATGAAAATCTGTTTGTAAAAGAACTTTCAGAGTTGACTGGCTCTGATGAAACTTCACTTACTGCTTTTGCATTATCTAGACGTTCTTTTTTTAGAACTTGCGTTTTAAGTCCTCTGTTGTTATCAATTCTAGAATTGCTCTCATAATTAACCCTTCTTTTGACTTGAGAGACCAGTTGGTTAGTGAAGGATTTGTGATTTTGCTCTCAAGAATTTCATCTAATTTCTGTCTCAATTCCTGTAGAGTATAAAACATAATCAATATGATTACTTCTTGAAAGAAATACTTATAACAAAAAAAAAAAAAAAAAAAAAAAAAAAAAAAAAAAAAAAAAAAAAAAAAAAAAATGGCTTTCATCTACTAATCTCTATGATAAGATTTTGTTATTGTATCATATGTAAAATTCCTGTTTTATTTTATCTGTGCACATTTCAGAATACCATTTCTCAGCAGTGACACTAAGAGCCGAAAAAGTTGACAGATAAAAAAGACATTTCAAACATTTAAAAAGTAATGAATACAAAGTTGAACAAGAGGCCCAATAGGGCCTGTATCGCTCACCTGGAATACCCTTATTTTGTTCTTTGCTTTTTCTTTTTCAATATATCCAATCAGTAAATAGTAAACAAACTCACTAGCAATATCCTTATTTTCTATTATTTCAAGCACTATTTATCATAAATTTCCTTTCAATTGGCCATGTACTTTCAGAAGATTGAGGCTGAAATAAACCTTATTTGCATGTTACATAACTATTGCAAAAATGAAAAATTGTACAGAAAAACCTATTACATATGTTTTATCCCCAACATCTAGTTTCTATGTTATAAATTTAAACAAAATCAGTACATAAATAAACCCATAATGGCAATTTTTCGATTTTTGCTATTTATAGTAACGGCAGCCATCTTGGATTTCCGAAAGACATGTCAGATATAATTTTGAATCTATACCACACAAGGACCTTCCACACTCGATATGATTTCAATTGGCCATGTACTTTCAGAGAAGAAGATTTTCAAAGATTTCGGCTAAAAATGAACCTTATTTGCATATTACGTAATTATTGCACAAACGACAAATCATATGGAAAAACCCGTTATATATATGTTTTATCCCCCAACATCTCATTTCTATGTTTCAAATTTCAACAAAATCCATACATAAATAAACGCATAATGGCCATTTTTAGATTTTTGCTATTTATAGTAACAGCAGCCATCTAGGATTTCCAACAGATATGTCGGATACAATTTTGAATCTATACCACCCAAGGACCTTCCACACTCAATATCCTTTCAATTGGCCATGTGCTTTCAGAGAAGAAGAGTTTCAAAGATTTCGGCTAAAAATGAACCTTATTTGCATATTATGTAATTATTGCACAAACGAAAAATCATATGGAAAACCCGTTACATATGTTTTATCCCCCAACATCTATTTACTATGTTTCAAATTTCAACAAAATACATAAAAAAACCCATAATGGCCATTTTTTTTATTTTTGCTATTTATAGTAACAGCAGCCTCTTGGATTTCCGACAGACAAGTCGGATACAATTTTGAATCTATACCACACAAGGACCTTCCAAACTTGATATCTTTTCAATTGGCCATGTACTTTCAGAGAAGAAGATTTTCAAAGCTAAAAAAAATAGACCTTATTTGCATATTATGTAATTATTGCAAAAACTAATCAAAGCACCGGAGGTGCCGTACGAACAGAGAGCATGGAAACACAAGAGGCTTTGAAAGTGAGTGTAGGTAGTATTACAATCTGCCTTATCCCATTCCATTCCTATGCGAGCAAGGTTGTAAAACACCATATGGAAGGGGAGTAAGAATTCATGACTGGAAAAGTGTCCATTATATTTTTTGTATAAGTGTTGGCAAATTACCACATTCAGAAGAGTCTGTGCTGAAGCAAGGTCCTTTCACATTCCAAGCATTTCTCCAAGAAAAGACAAAAACGTTCATACGTAACATTTTTAATTAATTACACAAACAGAAAGATGTTTTTATGGTGTCATCAATCGTTATATTTCTCAATAACGACAAAACGGTTCCGGGACATTTTGGCCCATAAAAAAACGGACCATGACAATATCGGCCTATAGCCAAATCGGCCTATAACAAAATCGGCCCATGAAATAAATGCCTTTATCAAAGATTGCTACTCATTTTGTTTATTTGCATTGTTGTGCATAAACATGTGTTAGTATTATTATGCTCTGAAACATGTAAATTTCAGTAAGTTTATTCAAAGCAATACAAGAATTAATTCAAATTATCATTTCTAATCAAGTCTACCACTAATCTATTAAAACTCAAATAATGGATTATATATACGTCTCATTTTTTTTAAAAATGAATAATTTAAAGACAGGAAGGTGTACCTATACTTTGTTTTAATCTTAAAAATTTTTAAAAAATAGATAATCTTAATTATAATCTTAATTTAATATTTGTATTATTATGATGCTTTCTTTAATTACATGTAGTGTCATGTGTGTAAAGAAAAATAACCATAAGAATGAATTGAAAAGAAAGATCCTTTTCTTGTAAAAATAATTTGTCTTTAAAAATCCTGATACTTAAGTGTTTTTACATAATTGTAGATTCATACAATTTACATTCAAACTGTCTTTCTTCTACGCTATCTGCACGAACTAGTTTAGATCGATCAGAATCGACGAGTCTTACAGTCATGAGTAACTCTGACTAAAACATTTGTGAACGGTGTGCATCATTTATAGGTTGATCTAATATGAAATAAAAAATAATAATTTCTTTTAAAAATAAAATTAAAACCAAGACATAAGTCATGACAAAGTTGTCCAAATTTAGGTGTATTAAATATTTTGAATATATTTTATTATGGGCCGATATTGTCATAGGCCGATATTGTTATAGGCCGAAATGTCCCGTAGCGCGACAAAACAACTACAAATGATGGTTGCAAAAAACTGTTTATGCTGCGAATCAAGGACCATCGCGAATTTAGGACCGACGACAATATACAAAATACACGCCACCTACCGAGGATTTACCCTAAAGCTTTCCATGTAAACTTCTAGAGTACATCTTGCACAATCAAACAGGAACTCGTGAAATCTCTCAGCAATAGCTTTTTCTGGTCGATTTCACAATGCTGCTCTCAAAATCGTGTATATCATTTTTACGCTACGTCGACAAAATTAAAATGTAAACATGTCTACATCAGATATAGGTCAAATTTTGTTGGGGCTTCGAGGAGGGGATGGGAAGGGAAACGAATGAAAACAAATACATTCCTATAAACATGACATTTGCTATCGTGCATGTAAGAAATGATTTCTTTACAGCACTTTCCGCAACCTATACTTTTACTTACACGCTAAAACTTCTGGTAATGTTAGAAAAATATTGCTTTATTTACTGTGGTTCACTCTTCTCGCCAAAACGCATGCTACCAAGAAATGACACGTCATATAATTCATCCAATCAAAAGAGACCGTTTAAATAATGGGATATCCGCAAAAATAGGTCTTTGTTTACATAGACTTTCATGTATTCTTCCGCTGTGCCGCATTGTATCCTTTCCACCAAAAGTTTCTCCCCAGAATCCATGTATAAATTTTATTTTCAATACCACATACATTCACCATTGTGCGGTTACCCTCAGCACGTACTTATCACCCGCAAACTACCGTACTATATTCCACATATATTGCCCAAGGATTTGACATAGCGGTGACATAGCCCGTCCAATTTAAAAAAAATTGAATTTCTTCACTGACATTAGGAAAAATGTTTCGTTTAACATTTCTCTGTTTTGGGTTTACTTGCCCCCATCTATGAACATCTCTGTCACCCTGTATCCCTATCCCATTTTAAAGATATCTACGATTTCCTTGCCAAATGCTTGCGACGTATGTGACAATACATCACAGGGATTCCTCTCTGTTCGTAAAATTCATACAGCGAAACCTGTTATATATGTTTAATCCCCCGACATCTATTTTCTATGTTTCATATTTCAACAAAATCGGTACATAAACAAACCTGTAATGGCCATTTATAGGTTTTTGCTATTTATAGTAACGGCAGCCATCTTGGATTTAGGACGGACATGTTGGATATAATTTTTAATCTATAGCAACTAAGGACCTTTCATACCAAATTTCATTTGAATTGGCCCATTGGTTTCAGAGAAGAAGATTAAAGTTTACGCACGCACGCATGCAAGCACTCCATTCCATAAGCTCACCCTGGCTCTGCCAGATGAGCTCAAAATTACATAAAGCCAAATCCAGGAGTGAACAAACCTTAGTTTGAAATAAATTAAAAAAATAAGACAGCTGAAAATTTTGCCAAAAGGTACATTTTCTGACAACACAAAAAACTACCTAATGAGTTATGGATACACTACAGAATCATGCTAGAGATCTCCATGCATAGGGAAAAGTTTGTTCCTTACAAAAAGGAAAACGGTGAATCAACATAAAGCATGTGGTGCAACACAATAGATGACATGATTTAAAATTACAACAATAGGATAATATCAGTTACCTAGGACATCAGAGTGATGTTATGAAGTGATTTTTTTTATTACAAGGCTTTTTAACAAAGATTTACCAAGAACTCAGTGTTTAGAAATGAAAGTCACTGGGTCCTTTTGAGGAGACCTTAAAAACAGATGTCCAGTGTCATAGCAGATGTGGCACGCTAAAGACCCATCCATGCACATTGCCCTAAGCGTACTGCAAAGATCAAAATTTCTGCCACTTTACCTATAGCTGGTGATTTATCAAAATACATGTAAGTGAAATATTCTTAAATGGGATGTAAAACCCTATTAAATAAATCAATATAACAAAGAGTTGAGTGGAGTAATGGTGTATTACACCCCAGTCAAGATTCTTTCACTTATTTCGAGGCGGAATATAACAATTTTTTGACACAGTGTATAATAAAGATGAATACAAAAGGAGTCTTAATTTTCCTATAACTTTTTTTTGTTGCATAAAGAATTGAAAAATTATTTTAAAAAATAGTATTTTGTAAACAGTATATAAAGCCAACTTAATTCCAAATGTTATATTCAGGTTAAAACAGGTGTTTCTGGGTACTGCCAAATTATTTTTATTCAGCAGAAAACAAGCCACTCTGACTTTTGCTTGATAAATATTTTTATACATACAAGCAGCTCTAGCTATCCCAAATTTGATATGCAGCTAAGAAAAGCTGCTTTGCCAACTTTTTTGTTAATCAGTTGAGAACACCTGCTCTGGCTACAGTAGAACTTCGATAACTCAAACTTCGATATCTCGAATACCACGGATAACTCGAAGTCTTTATTTTGTCCCAACCTGTTTTCTTCATAAACTATATTCGAAAAACTTGGATAACTCAAACGTCTATAACTCTAATACCCCCGTTAACTCGAAGTAAAAATTTGGTCCGTAATTTAAAAATCTATAAAAAATAACTTCAAAAACTCAAATTTTTTTCTAACAATGCGTGATCAATGGCCCGTTAAATAACACGATCGGAGGAAATCACAGGAATTATAAGTAATTAGGCCATCGTTATATTAGAGAAGTGAATAGAGTAGTTCTGGTTATCTAACCGTAATAATTAGTATCAATTAACGGATTAATATTAAGTACCGTCAAAGACAATTAAGTTTAACAGGTACGCTAATCCCCATACCCGAGTAGTCTGCCGCTTTCGATTACAGTTCAACTTTTGACTTTGTAAAAATATTAACTATCTGTTTTTATTTTTAAACATATGTAATAATTAAGTATTGCTTATATACATGTGCATATATCTGTTTTCCGATTCTGTTTTTTTTTTGTATACATCTTGAGTTTAAAATAAAAAAACATGTTTTAAAATTTTTGCTGTCAATATCAATTCTTTAATAGATTGATTATCATTTTTTATTTCCAAAGTATCTATATAGTATTTAGTTTTTTCCCTATTGCATTACAATTGAGTAACTGTAAATATTTACAACATCAGTGAAAAACATATAACAAGATGACGTCATCCTTCAACTTCTATAACTCGAACACCCTGATAACTCAAAGCCAACACCGAAGTCCCGTGCACTTTGAGTTATCTAAGTTCTACTGTATTTCCAAATAAATGTTATTCAACTTTTGGTTGTTATATACATACATTTACTAATGATGAAGTCTTTTCTGAAGCCCAAAACTTGATCCAATCATCAACAATAACACAATTCCCATGATATTCCTGAAATTATACATTTGTATTTTAAAAAAACAACCGGTATTATGAGATGTTTCTTTTACCTTAAAATTTCCAACCCACCAATTTCTAAGATTTTTTGAGAAGTCTTTTTCATCAAAAAGTAAATCAAATTATAGCCAAACTGAATATTTTAATTTAAATCATTGTTTAAATGGTCTACAAAATACCAGTAAATAAAAGTTGCAGTCTTTACTTCATATAACACAAAAGAAAATAATACAATGATAGTGATTCATTTTTATATTCTTATATTCTTTAATAGAAAATCTGACATATACTATGAAAATGTCTTTCATTTTGGGTATTCTTATTATGATTGTTTTACTATCGACATAAATAGAGTGTGAAAGCAAAATTAAACAGTTAAGAAATTGGCTTGGAAATAAAAACTTATTTTGTTTTTTAATTATCCTTTACTTAAAGTTTGTATGAACAAATATTAACTTACATGTCGTACAAATACAAGTAAAGTGTGGTACAGTCAATAAATATATGTAAATCGATCATGCTATTGTAAATTTATAGGTGTACGGTACCAATACATGTATAAACTTACAGAATGCGAAGTATCAAGTTCTGTTGTAATGTTCCCACCAAAAAATAGTAATGGATATGGAGATACCATTGTTGTATCAAAGACATATGTCTGAAAAAATGAAATAAAATACAGTAACATGTTATTAATGGATATAGTGATACCACTGTTGTTTTGAAGACAAAAATCTGAAAACATGAAATATTCTAAAATAAAGTAACTTGTAATCAATGGATACAGGTAAACGATTGTTGTATTGAAGACAAAAGTGTGAAAATATGAAATATTCTGAAACTAGATATATTTCTTTGAAACAGATGTGTCGCCTGACACTGCATAAAAATCAATCAAAGGGAAATAATTCAAAAGCGGAACAAGATAGAGTTGTGGTTCTTGTGCACTGCACTTCGAGTCATTGCCAGAAACATGTACACCAAGTTTGGAGTCATTTGAACATACTACACCAAAGTTATGCTCTGTACAAGAAATGCTCTATAAAAATCAATCAAAGGGAAATAATTCAAAAACGGAACAAGACAGAGTTGCAGTTCTTGTGCACTGCACTTCGAGTCATTGCCAGAAACATGCACACCAAGTTCGGAGTCATTTGAACGTACAACACCAATGTTATGCTCTGGACAAGGAAATCTGGATGCCGCCACCGCCGACGACGATGCCGCCGTCGCCACCAAAAAGTAATCCCTATATGTCGCCTAGTCAGGCGACACAATAAAGTAACTTGTAATCAATGGATACAGGTATACCATTGTTGTACTGAAGACAAAAGTATGAAAATATGAAATATTCTGAAATAAAGTAACTTGTTATCAATGGATACAGGTATACCATTGTTGTATTGAAGACAAAAGTATGAAAGTATGAAATATTCTGAAATAAAGTTACTTGTAATCAATGGATACAGAGATACCATTGTTGTATTGAAGACAAAAGTCTGAAAAAATAAAAAATATAATACAGTAACTAGAAATCAAATAGTGATACCAATGTTGTATTAAAAACAAAATACAGTAACTTGTAATTTCAACACATGCATATGACAACAGCCAAAAAGCCAAAAAATATATACCAAAGTAGAGAATGAAAAACTTATACAGTATAACCCGTGTAAAAAGTCCACCTAGGGGACTGAGCAAAAGTGGACCCAATAGATGGGTGGTCTTTATATAAAGGGTCCTCTATATGTACGAGTAAACAAACAGAGTTTGAAATAGTTAAACCAGAGGCTCAGAAGGCTGAGCCTGTATTGCTCACCTGGGCCAGGTAATCTTAGTAGAAGATGTTTAAATCATTCCTGTAAAGTTTGGTTTAATTTAAACCAGTAGCTTCAGAGGAGATAGCCAACATATGCTTTTCCCATAGGGTCCAATGTTAAACTTTGTCCTGCGCTGGCGGCCATGTTTTTAGCGGATCATAAAAATTTCGGCAATCCTAGTAAACAACCATCCATACATCATTCCTGTAAAGTTTGGTTCAATTGCCTTCAGCAGTTTCAGAGGAGATAGCCAATATATGCTTATCCCATAGGGTCCAATGTTTAACTATGTCCTGTGCTGGCGGCCATGTTTTTTGGCAGATCCGTAAAATTTCGGCAATCTTAGTAAAGGACCATCCATACATCATTCCTGTAAAGTTTGGTTCAATTTGCTTAAGTAGCTTCAGACGAGATAGCCAATATATGCTTTTTTCCCATATTGTCCAATGTTAATCTATGTCCTGCGCTGGCAGCCATGTTTTTTGGTGGATCCAGAAAATTTCGGCAATCTTAGTAAACAACCATCCATACATCATTCCTGTAAAGTTTGGTTCAATTGCCTTCAGCAGTTTCAGAGGAGATAGCCAATATATGCTTATCCCATAGGGTCCAATGTTTAACTATGTCCTGTGCTGGCGGCCATGTTTTTTGGCAGATCCGTAAAATTTCGGCAATCTTAGTAAAGGACCATCTATACATCATTCCTGTAAAGTTTGGTTCAATTGCCTTCAGTAGCTTCAGAGGAGATAGCCAATATATGCTTTTTCCCATAGGGTCCAATGTTAATCTATGTCCTGCACTGGCAGCCATGTTTTTTGGTGGATCCGGAAAATTTCGGCAATCTTAGTAAAGGACCATCCATACATCATTCCTGTAAAGTGGTTTCAGAGGAAATAGTAAACATGTGAAAAGTTTACGGACGGACGACAGACGACGACGGACACCAAGTGATAGCAAAAGCTCACCATGGCCTTCGGCCAGGTGAGCTAAAAAAATAAAAATATGCAGTACCTATTAAGAACTTATTAATATATACATTAATAGTTATTTTCATTTTATTTTTTAAAAACAGATTACCGGTATTCAGAAATAATTATTTAAAAAACCAAACTATTCAAATCTGATAAAATGTACATCAGAAAAAATTATTTGGTTAAACTCTACCTATTATATACATTTGACTACCGGTAATTGTGTCTTTGTTGTTATAAGTTATAAGCAGCAAAGGTGTCATAAATTAAACAATTATATATAAAACATAATAGATAACAACGGGTATTTCTACCTTTATATCTAATGGCTTCAGTTGTTGACATGATAAGTATGACTTCATATATTTTTCTTCAAAATTTTACGTAATATCAGTCAATACTGTAGTCTTTACTACAGTAGGTTTTTTTAGTGTGATCAATAATTTATATTAAAATTATTTATTGCCAATCTTCATACATCACAGTATCAAAGAAATGTGGTTGATATTTACTGCAAAAAATTTGGGAAAATTATAAAATTTAATAAAAAATTATATTAAAGAAGTGGACTTTATAGACAGGTTCTCGAGTCATTTGGGACTGAAAAGGGTGGACTTTATTCACATTAGACAGGTGGACTTTATATAGAGGTTCATTATATAGTAAAATCCATTTGGGATACTTCAGACGGGTTGCTACAGACAGGTGGACTTTATATAGAGGTGGACTCTACAGCAGGTTATACTGTATATACACAGGTATTTTCCCTCATCAGCATCAATAAAAATGTCAAAGCAATGTAATCTCATCAGCAATAAAAATGACAAACAGCAGCTTAGAAGACCCAGTCAGTGAGGGTTCCCATAATGATATGGAACAAGAAAACCTAAATGTATATATATATATATATATATATATATATATATATATATATATATATATATATATATATATATATATATATATCAGGCCTCTAGAAACGACACTTTTTCGGCAAAAACCTGCCGGTTTGCAAGCAAAAACGCCGGTTGTGAAAACATCCAACCGGCGAAAAATAAATTATTACTGCACCCTTAATAATTGAGATGAATATCAATCACGTAACAGAACTATGGGCTTATACGTTAGCCAGGACACGTGTTACATGGCTTGAATGAAATGATTGAGTAATATCGGTGTCTTTACCTGGGGAAACTACTTTAAAAAAATACCAACATGGGAATCACGAGAGGGTGTTTTGTAATATCACTTCCATTTGAAGACCGGCTTCAATTTCGTTTTTTTTTATTTCACTTGAAAGAAGCTTTTAACACCAAATAAAATAGAAATTTAACCAAAAATGTTTGTGTTATATAAATATAGTAACGAGGTTCGCCAGAAAATGACAAACTAATAGTACAGTTTTTTTGTTGTTTTTTTTTTGATTTGTTTTAACCAGTCCTGATAGGCGATAAATTTATTGAATTCTTCTAAATAACCGAATTTTTTTTACTTAATTATTTATAGCTACTTAAACAGTTTAATATCATATGATGTTGCTCTGATCATTGAGGATAGATACCACGAGAAAGAAAATCAACCGGAAATGACGTAAGACCACCATCTAGGTGTCTCTGATCTTTATACAGTTGATGACTTGAAATGTTTATTATACATTAGGTTATAGATAATCATATCAATAAAGGCTTCCTATAACGGTAAACTATCAAATATTAAACAATTAAAGAAACTTACATTACAAACACAGACAAAATCGCGCAACGGTTGGGAAGGAGAGAGAGAGAGAGAGAGAGAGGAAGTTGTTAACAAGGACGCAAATATTGGCATTCAAAATCTTGTTTTACTGATTTTCTAAAATCGCCGGTTCGCACTGCCGGCATTTCTGGAGCGCTGATATATATATATATATATATATATATATATATATATATATATATATATATATATATATTTAATCTTGACTCACCATAGTCTTCTAAATGATGCTAGTAAATGCTTCAAACAGTTTAAAACTTATTACTTTTGTGTTTTTCGATTTAATTTTTTAAAATCGTACACTCGTCTTGGAAACCTGTACACTTAATCATCTGCTAAATTAACCAATTAAGCTTGTGTACTTACAACACTTGTTTTCATCAGTTTATGATAAATCATCCATTGTGATTCAAACTCTTTAACTCTTGCATTAACTGATGTTGGATGGATATATGTCTTTCTAATGGAGTTATCTTTTAAAAATAAAGCTGGTGTTCTGAAATGATAATGACACATTATTACACTTAATCAATAAGCAGCTCCTTTTTAATAATTTTAACTACAAAAAATTATGTTATATTGTCCCCCCCCCCAAAACACACTCCAAAAAATTTGAACTAAACATCATGTAGCTCAATCTGTTATTTGTCTCATGCTTTTCATTTAATCATTTTTGGCCATCAGTGTAAAAACAGACAACAAAGTCAAAAGAATGTTTTTTAAACGTTTTTGTCTTCTCTTATGTGTTGTTATGAAAACATTGTCATATAAATACCAAAATATAGTCTTTGCACTTTGGGGAGGGGAAAATTTTTTATGTAAAATTGTCAATTTTTATCTGTGACAAAAAATAATTTTCTAACCTAAGTTATGCATCAAGAAAGAAATTTATTTATTTATTTATTTTTAATTTTTTTTTATTTTTTATGTATTTGTTTTGTTTTTCTATGGTTATTACTTACTTATATTGTGTTCTGGGAACTTTTCCAATTTTCGCAACATTGGGATATAAACCAGCGCACATCACTGCTTTAACTATTTCAGGATTATCTGGAACACAAAATAAGATTGAGATTTAGTCTTAAATGTACAATACCCTAAAACATTATTAGGAGTCCCAGTGTAATCTTTGTTAAAATTGTGAAAAATTTACAATACAAATATCCCATACACTTACATGTATGAATTGGATTGGACAAATGATGTTTTACACCCCAGTCAAGATTCGTTTTACTTATATTTAGACAGTCAGTTCTTAGACGGTAGCAGCAACCAGCATACACAGAGAAAACCATAGACCTTTGGCAAGGGAACTCACACTGGGATCTGCCCAAGCAGGATTCATACCTACATGTAGGTAGTAAAAGGGCATACACTTACATATGATCCATAAGAAAAACCGTATAGAACTTTGGTCATTTAGTAAAAAGTAAAATAATTTTTAAAATATTATTCAGAAACAAACTCTGATATAAAAATAAGTTACATATTAATTAGTCAGTTTAAAAATGTTTTAAAAATATTGCTGACAAGTTATTAGTTAGATAATTTTGTTAACATATAAAGCAGTTCTGTGAACCATCATATTCAATACATAAAGAACTTACTGGAGTTCATGTTAACCGCACTGTCTTTTGGGTCTTTACTTTTTACAAAACCTATGTCATACAAATACTCTGCAAACTGTTTCTTCATATCTCTTAACAACTGTAACGAAAAAATAACATTATGAAAAGATCCTTGTGTTAAATAGTGTTCTTTTTTTATCTACAAGTACATGTACATGTATGTGTTCTTGTCATCTATATCATCCAATGAGGAAGGTGTGCCATAAGGAAGGTGTATTGTTACCCAATTGTATCTTAATAAAAGGTAGGTACATCTTAACACACCTATAAAATACATAGAGTGGGCATTGTTACACCCTTTAACCATACCATAACATGGTACATGTATCCTTGCACTCCCAATACCATAACATCTGGTAGGTGTGTTCATACACCCCAATACTATATCATAAGTTAGGTGCTTTGTTACACCCGTGTGCCATATCATGAGTTATGTGTATCATTATACCCCTTATCCACATGAAAGTAGGTGATATTGATTAACTTCTCTAAATAATTTGATACTTTTTTATGAATAATGAAAGTGAATTCTGTACATCTTACCTTCAGTGTAATGCTTGATAAGAAGTAATCCCAACAATACTGTTTATCAGTTCCTCTACTAACAGCTCTTTCCCAACCCTTTAAAGAGAAATTAAATCATATAAACTTTTCAGGTACAATTATAACAAACATCTTAGAACTTTTAATCTAACTCTGACAAAACCATCCCCTAGTAAGTTATGCTTAATATAATAATTAAATTTTGTCCTGATGAAATGATCTCTAAGATGTAAATCTTAATACCTCCTATTTCATGGTACTCTAGTAAGGAAAGCATCTCTGATAATTTAATGCTCAATATTTTAATATAATTTTATCCTGATAAATCTATCTCTCATACTGTAAATTTAGGAAATTTTGCATGTCGGTAAATATTTGCAAGTATCTCCATTTTAAGATTATTGCATATTTTTATTTTTATGCTGTGGGATAATTGTCTTTGAATATGGATGTAGAATATCGCAAAATAAAATATTCCAAAAATTTTATTTTCCTGTCTAATTAATCTTTATTAAAGAGTTTATCGGAAAATAAAACACATGCAAAAATTTAATTTACACTAATGCAATTAAGTTTACAACTAAAAGTTAATACCTTACTCAGAATTTACAATGCCAGTAATTCAATATTTTTAAATTTATATAACAATTGTACAAATGTACTACCGGTACTGTTTTTTTTTAAATTAAGTTATATAAATTCAAAATTAAAGGTGATAAAAAATATCTAAAAACAAATCCTTTCAGAGATAAACTTACATCAAAAGCATTGACCAACATGATGTGGTCACTTCTATAGTTTTGAGCTAATTCACATTTTGCTCTGTCAACTTCTTCTTCTCGACCCTACAATATTGATAATTTAAAAATTATTACTTGGTACTACTTTAAAAGCAATAACTTGGTAAAAAGTTGGCAATAACATGATTTGATAATCATTAAAGTTTAAATTAAAAAATGTTTACATGTATTTATTTAAACTATGATTTACATGTACCAGGATATAAAATGTATAGAGAAAAAAAATTCTATGACACTTTAATTTATTTTCTTTTTGTTAGATAAAGCATTATTTTCTTGGGGCACTGCAAACAATATTAAACATATGAAACTGTGAAACATTGTTAGATATCCAAATCTCCACTTCAAAAGCAAAATTAAAACTGCAAAACTGACAAAAAAATTTTCTTCCAATTTTTCTCTGAATCTTAAATGTTTTAATTGATTGATAGAAAAGTAATTTTTTCATTTTTTGAAAATTCTGTTGTTACTTACTAAGGGCTTAACAAAGGCATCTTTAAAACTTAAACTTGCTGCAACTGTACAAATCGGATCTAAACAACCAAACATAGCCCCAAATAAGAGCATTTTACCACTATGGGGATCCACTGGCATCCGTGCTAAATGATATCCTAACGGAAGTAGGTTTTCATCACTGTCTAAGGCTTTCTGTAAATGTAAAATAATTTAAAATGACTCAAAATTGATTTTGCCTCAAATCATCGTTTTTTGGGTAAATTTTGTATGATTTCCAAAAAGAAATATTGTAGAACCAAAAGGGGGTTAAATTTAGCTATTTTCGTAGGTAAAAATTGCAAAATTTGTCGGTGAAAATTTCCAATTACAAATGACCCCTATGGGATTTATTTTCATATAACCTACATGTACTTGTAATTTCAAAATAAATTTCTTTCAACAACAACAACCAAAAATCAAAGTACTGAAGGTACTGAAGCATCAGCTCACTGCAATATTTTGACGTGTAGGGATCTCGAGTTTATGGATGTTTCCACGTTTCAATAACTAGGAATAAATTTTATTCCCTGGAAAAGAACATACAACTGCAAATATTCAAAAGGCCCCAATTTCACAATCATTCACTCAATTGAGTGTACACTCAACACAAATTTGGGAATATTTTAATGTCAATTTTTAAGACATTACACAGTTAAAATTGAGTATCTAATGTTATATCTAAATTGTTTAGTGTAGTTTTGTTGAATAAAACAAAATATTGCCTCATAAAACTTAAAATTTTTAAAATATTGATGAGAGAAAAATGGGAATATTTGAGTTGAGTGTACACTCAGTTGAGTGAATGATTGTGAAACTGGGGCCAGATCTTCAAGTATCAGCCGTTATGTATGAACAAACCAATTCATATCAAGACAAATGTTAATAAAATACATGTTTATGGCACAGCAATATTCATTTAATCAGAAATCAGTTTTTAGAAAGTTGCCCTTGACTTTAGAAGGGGACTGAGGCGGCCAAGTGGGTAAGTCAACTCTGATAAAAGGAAAGAGAAAAGTGTTACAGACAAACAAAAATGCTGATGTATACGCCTATAGCAATGTTGTGCCACAACAAGAAAAATTCTGACAGTGAAACATAATTGGCAAGGTTAAAAAGACAGTGTATGTAGGCAACTGCATGACGAGACCAACAATGGAATGGTTTTATAAAAGAATAACTAATGGCAACTGCACAATTTGCAACACATTGTCTACCTCTAGAGTATGAAGAAAAAATACTGGCACCTTGGTGAAAATCCCCCAAGACTATCTGATAAAACCTTGACTCTCCCATGATTGATTTCTCGCTGATAAAAGTTTTCTTTCATTCTTAGGTTTCAAATATCAAGAATCAAATCGCCACTGCCTGCTAATAATTGCAAAATTTCTTAAAAACCATACTGCTTTCACACACTCAAAAAAAGAAGAAAAAAAACAACAACAACAACATATAATAACCATTAAGTCTAATATAGCTACTATTTATTTTCAACTCTTAGAAACCTGGCATGTTTACCTCCAGACGTTCAAATAAGAAATTGTCAAAGCACTCAGAATTGATGCAAGATAAAAAAAAAAAAATTAAATTATGCAAGGATGTCAATTCAAATCCTGACATATTCAAAACACAGAAAAATAAACCTGACATGAATTGCAAATCTTGATGCCAAAATTTATTAAAATTCTGAATAATTAAGGTGTTGCAATTCAAATCCTGAATTCAGATATTAACTAGAAAGTTGTGTATTCTCAAAGTTTCAAATCCTGAAAACTCAAATTCAATAACAATAGTAAAAACCTGAGAGTTCACAATCAAAATCAACTTTTGTTGAATTTCAAATCCTGATGTCAAAGCTTATTAGAATTCTGAATTTCAAATCCTGATGTCAAAGTTTATTAAAATTCTGAATTTCAAATCCTAATGTCAAAGTTTATTAAAATTCTGAATTTCCAATCCTGATGTCAAAGTTTACTAAAATTTTTATTTCAAATCCTAATGCCAAAGTATATTAAGATTCTGAATTTCAAATCCTGATGCCAAAGTTTTTCAAAATTCTGAATTTCAAATCCTGATGTCAAAGTTTATTAAAATTCTGAATTTCAAATCCTGATGCCAAAATTTAATAAAATTCTGAATTTCAAATCCTGATGTCAAAGTTAATTAAAATTCTGAATTTCAAATCCTGATGTTAAAGTTTATTAAAATTCTGAATTTCAAATCCTGATGTCAAAGTTTATTAAAATTCTGAATTTCCAATCCTGATGTAAAAGTTTATCAAAATTCTGAATTTCAAATCCTGATGTCAAAGTTTATTAAAATTTTAATTTCAAATCCTGATGCCAAAATTTAATAAAATTCTGAATTTCAAATCCTGATGTCAAAGTTAATTAAAATTCTGAATTTCAAATCCTGATGCCAAAATTTAATAAAATTCTGAATTTCAAATCCTGATGTAAAAGTTTATTAAAATTCTGAATTTCAAATCCTGATGTCAAAGTTTATTAAAATTCTGAATTTCAAATCCTGATGTAAAAGTTTATCAAATTCTGAATTTCAAATCCTGATGTCAAAGTTTATTAAAATTCTGAATTTCAAATCCTGATGTTATAGTTTATTAAAATTCTGAATTTCAAATCCTGATGTCAAAGTTTATTAATATTCTGAATTTCAAATCCTGATGTAAAAGTTTATCAAAATTCTGAATTTCAAATCCTGATGTCAAAGTTAATTAAAATTTTAATTTCAAATCCTGATGCCAAATTTAATAAAATTCTGAATTTCAAATCCTGATGTCAAATTTAATTAAAATTTTAATTTCAAATCCTGATGTAAAAGTTAATTAAAATTCTGAATTTCAAATCCTGATGTCAAAGTTTATTAAAATTCTGAATTTCAAATCCTGATGTCAAAGTGTATTAAAATTTAAATTTCAAAACCTGATGTCAGTTTAATAAAATTTTAATTTCAAATCCTGATGTCAAAGTTTATTAAAATTCTGAATTTCAAATCCTGATGTCAAAGTTTATTAAAATTCTGAATTTCAAATCCTGATGCCAAAGTTTATTAAAATTCTGAATTTCAAATCCTGAAGTCAAAGTTTATTAAAATTCTGAATAATCAAGGTGTTGCAACTCAAATTCTGAATTCAAATGTTAACTAGAAAGTTGTGTCTATTCCCAGTTTCAAATCCTGAAAAATCAAATAAACAAGAACAAGAGATAGTAAAAGCCTGAGAGTTCACAATCAAAAAGAAATGTCAAATCCTGAAAAATCAAAATCTTGAAGACTTGATATTCAAATGCAGAATTCAATCAAAAACACATTAATTTCAATTAAAATTAAATTGACAAAATAATATTGTTTTCGATCCGGTCTACAGAAAACCAAAATTAATAACAGATAAGAATTCGGTAGAAGTATGAAAAATTCAAATCAGATGAATTATGTTTATTAAAAAAATAAATGAAAATTTGTTTATAACTGCACCATGTTCACTTAGAATCGGAAGTTGAATAAAAATCACTGATTTGCGGCGAGTTTATATAAGCCCTACAAGTTTCCGATTCGGACTTAAGAAATTTTTAATCCTGAAAAGATGAAAAATAAAATGTCCAGATAAGATTAATGACCTATCGATAGCACTGAAGCCGAGCATTACTTTCACAGGAGTTCATGTGAAACATGGAGTTACCTTACGAAACGATGAAATCCTTCTCTCCCTTGTTCAGAAAATCGATTACTATATAATTACATTAATTTGTATACATACATATCTTCACGTTGTATCTCTCTGTTTACAAAAAAAAAAAAAAAAACGTTGTCGTTGGTTGATTTCTCAGAAATCTCGCGCGCCTTCTGAAGAATTGACCAATAAGAAATGGGAATTCCCGCATGCCTTCTACTTTTAACTCAGACTGTGACCCGTTCGTGAATGAGATATAGGAAACCCCGCATGCAATGATCGATTGTTCTATATATCAAGAGGAGGAATTCCCATTGACAAGGGCGAAAAAACGATTAAACCGGATGTAAAAAATTACAATCAGGAATGATTCTCCATGAAAATATTAAAAAAACTTTCTTTCTTTTGTTTCTGCGTCATTTAGGTAATTTTTTATACAAAATATCCGAACTGTACACGCGTATGGATACCGCCATAATCTGCATAATTTACTACTTGTTCATATTGACGAAACCTCATCACTTGTTTTCCACATCTGATCCCACTCCTTATATGGATTTTGGGCGAAAACTCGGAATTTCATTGGCTTTCAAAGTGAAAATTGAGAAGCGCCAATTATGAAAAAAAAAACCAACTATTGCTATAAGCACTCAGCTCAATAGAGCTGATGCTTAAAAAAAAGTTTCATTAATGCAAAACTACAAAATTTTAACCCAACAACATACATGTAAATGATTTTACAATATCGTCTAAGAAAATTATCACATGTTCATCTAAAGTTGAACTTGCACAAGATATTTTGCTTATGATGCAGTATGATAAATTCCAAAAAAAACTTTCAAGATCACTCAAAATATAGCTTCCAAGATGGACTGTAATATACACAATATATCCTTTTTTCAAATGGGCTTAAAAGTCAGTCATTTATCACAATGAAATCTTTAATACACCTTTTTTATTTCATTTTTTTATTTATGTTTTAAACATTTTATTTATTTATTTTTTAAATTAATTTCATTATTATTATTATTATCACTTTTTTTTTTTTTTTTTTTTTTTTGGGGGGGGGGGGGGGTGTTGGGGGTTTAGACATTTACATGTATGTACATAAACAATCTTACTAATTCTTGTAGATTAACTATGGCTTTCTCCAAAGCCTCTGAAGACGGTTTTTCCATGGCTTTGTCTACAAATGGTTTGACTTTACCAAGTTTCAAAATCTGAAAAGAAAAATAAAGCATACTAATTAAATACTAAGATGATTTTCAACTAGGAAAACAGGACTTTATGTTTCTCATTCTCTCTTCTTTTCTTGTTTTTCCTTAATAAATTAATAGTTTCAGGAAAATGGTATACATGTATATTTCACTTTTTCCATTCAAACTGAATAGATATTAAACAAAATTGTCTTTCTCATAAAAGATTCCATGATTTAAATGTCTCGTCTGGTTAGTTTTTGATTGAGTAGAAAATACATAAACTTTCACATTTTGAAATGCCGCCACTGCCAATGACAACACAGGAAAAGTAACACCTAAGTCTTGCCTTAATGGTGATGCCAGGCTTGACAAAAACAATAAAAGCCTAAGTCGTATAATGATCTAAAATGCATGCTAGCTGATCACAGCACCTTGTACTGCTAATTTATTAATCACACTCTGGGCAAATACTTGTATGAGAATGATTGTCAGTTCACTTGTCAAAGCTCAATGGTTTTCTCAAGTCACTTCAGATTCCTCCACAATCCCAAAACTGACTACCTGTATATGAGAGCAAAAATCTTCATAGGAATGTGAAGTACCATTGCTCCACTTAGCAAAATCAATTATACCTTTCTCAAGTCTGTTAATAATAAAGATTCATTGATATCATGAGAATCTGAGTGTCATAAGAAAACCAATTATTTCAATACTAAGATTTTAAAAGATAAATATAAACAAACATGATCTTCTATATAGTCAATATATGTCAAACAAATTTAAAACTTACTTTTACTTTCAAACAAAGTTCTTCAAGTCGTGTACGTAGAATTTCAGGAGGTAAAAAATCTCGGAGTTCCATTTCCTGGAGACTTGAGTACAAATGAAAACACTTTCCAGATTTTACCCTGAAATACATTTGGATAAGAAATAAGATATTGATTCATTGCAATAAGTTCATTTCGTAAAATAGGGCCTACACATACATGTATGTATTGCAAATTTTACGCAGCTGTTTTGGAGAACTCCAGAGAAATCAAGATCAGAACATTTTAACGTAAAAATCCAAAACAGTCAGTAAGGTTTAGAAAAAAAAAAAACTATAATGAATTTTCCACTTACCCTCTTTACACTGCCTCATTTAGCATTAATTTTAAAAAAATATCCCAGATACTAACTAAATTAGGCTGAAAAATAAAATTTTAATATAATAAAAGTGACCTCTTCCTTACCTTCCAGCTCTACCCCTTCTCTGTCTGGCATTAGCTTTGGATACTGTTTGTATATCAAGTGTTGTAAGATTTAGTTCTGGTATATAGTCTTTTGCTTTTATCTTTCCACAATCAATAACATGTACAACATCATTTATAGTTATACTGCAAATAAATAAATAAATAAATAAATAAAAAAAAAAAAAAAAAAAAAAAAAAAAAAAAAAAAAAAAAAAAAAAATTGTTACTTGTATGTACTTTTAACATGCAGTACTATCTATAAAAGAAAGTAAATCATATTTACCTAAGTAAGAATAACCCTTTACATTTACATAAAACTAATTATTTAACTATCAATCTGTCTAAAAAATGGTGTGTATAGTGCTATAATTCCCATTGCTACACAACACAAATTAAATAAAACTGGCTTGCACATTATTGTTAGTTTGTTTTGCATGGCATTGGAAAGTATAGCAATATCAACATCATTTCTAGACAGATCAATGGTTAGGTTTACATATCCCTTTTTTACAATACAATTTTTGTTAAAAATTTCAAATATCTTTGCTTAAGAAATACATATCCAGTTGCTGGAAAAGCTATGTGATCCATTGCAATTATGGCTCATATACATTTGCTCTAAACAATTTTCTTTTAAGACAAAAGCATAGCAAATGTATATATTTTCAATTGATATGAAATCAAAGGGACATGCGAATTTGTGTTTTTATGACAAAAATAATTTTAGACACAAAAAATTTTATAAAAATTAGTGCCCTTTAAGACAAAAAATTCCTGTCAAACAGTTGGATTTAAAACTATAATACAAAATACCATTTGGTTTTTGAAAACTTCTAATTGTTGGGATTCCAAAACTAACATCATACTAACTACACGTTTGATTCAAAAATTTAATCAGCCATAGAACTAACATTTAATTGTCTGGGTCTCATTAATTTTCTTACTGTACTGTTAGTATCAATATTTGTCACATGTGCAATTAGAATACTGTAGAGAAAGTTTATTAGTACAGTAGATTCCACTTAATTGCATACCAGTTAATTGCATATTCCGGTTAATTGCATAATTTTTCTGTGCACCAAACCATTTCCTATTTAAACAATGTAAAAAATTCCGTTTATTTGCATAAACAAAAGTCTAAATTCCGCTTAATTGCATAAAAAATTCTGAAAATTATGCGATCTTGGTCTGAAGTTTCATGATTACCAAATATATTTGCCGACAATGCAAGGTAACTTCGAGAGGTGTTTACATTATATAAACATGTGTACAGCTAACACCAGGTGAGATATGAAGCCAGTTAATTAGTGTTCACTTTGTAGGGTAGTCATCCAATTGATCTGTCAATACGCGTTTGTCAGGAAACATAATTAATTATGTTAAACCAATTAAAAAGGGCTATGACAGGTGAAAAATTTGTACCCGGGTCACACAAGTTTTATAACGATCTTTTTTAACTGAAATTTATTTCCATTACATTTTCTAAACCCAGACATGGTTTTACTGGAACTTCGGTGCTGGGTTTTTTAAACAAAGATTAAATAAAACCAAAAACATTTTTTTTTGAATTAATGTTTTTGTTAACATGGTTAAGGAATGTGTATGTACGTTGACTGTTATCCCAGAGCAAGCTTGTTAACGCGTTTTTACAGTTCTTTTAGCGTAAACTCAATAAATCATACCTCAATCAAATGCTTTATTCTTTATTTATTATTTCCTCTTAAGATAAACTGGTTGAAATTATCGTTTACGGCTAAAAAACCCTTTATGTAGCAAGTTTTGTCGGTATACAGATTCAACATCAAAGACATTTTTTCACTTTAGGAAGTGATGTTTTATTCATTAATTTCATTGGATCAGACCTAGTTACACATAACAACGGGAATTTCCAATTTATGACTGATCGAATAATTGGTCAATAAACAATTAAAATATAACTTTGTATAAAATAAATAACAAGATAAGACATCTTTCAATTTATTTACACAAAATCTGTTTGAAATTTAATTTTATCGGACATCGTGCATGTTGTCAAGCAACTGGATTTTTTCTATGTCACATTTAAAAATAGATTATCGTACCGTGAAAGGGAGATAACTCGAACAATATAACTCAGTGCCATGTGCGAAGACGTGGATTTTTAAAAAGAAGTAAATAAACAAGAAATAAGAATATCGTGAGTGTTACGGAACAATGAATTAAATACCAACAGATGTTCCAGTTACATACATTTTCTAGGATGAATGGTCTGCAAGAAAAGTCCACCTATACCACATTTTGGAATCCCATGTAAATACGAGGTTTAAAACGATCAGCTAGAATTTTAAATCTTTATTTAGTAAAGAAAATATACTACAAGTCTTGAGATTTTAATTAATTAAATATTTTTTTTCAATTATCTTTAATAATTTATTTTTTATGTCAAAGGAATTACAAATTTTCTACTGTTTCTACAGTACACCAACTTTGATGTCTACTAAAAGAAACGGCCTCATCAGGCGTATCCGTCAATCGATCAGCTAGAATTTTTAAAACATTATACAAATTAAATAAATATTTTTTTTCATTATTTTATTCTGAATTATTTATTTCATTTTTTAATTTCAAAGTAATAACTAATTTTCTGTTGTTTCTACAGTGTACTATGATGCCTACACAAGTACTTAAATGGCCCCAACCGATGTATCCATCAATCAGTTGTGCCCAAAGGGCATTTTCGGTTATTTGCATATTCCGCTTAATTGCATAAAATTTTCTGACAAACGGACTATGCAATTAAGCGGAATCTACTGTATCATCGTCTATTATTTTGACTTTAATCAGTATTATTAAATTCAAATGAACTGTCATGTTCTAGTCCCATCGCTATAAGAGAGAGAATATGATATTTTATTGTAAAATTTATGGTTGTAAATAGTATCAAAATATCACCATAAATTTATATGTGAACTTTTTTATTGGTATAAATCAATCTCTACCACTTTTTTTCTCAAATTTTCAAGATTCTTTAACTAGGGCACCTGAAACTCAGATCAGGTTTGATTGCGTAAACCCCCTGATGGCTGGATTATAAGGCCAAAGTCCCTTGAGCAAATGAAGTTTTACTGTAGTTTCAAAAAAAAAAAAAAAAAAGTTTTACTGTAGTGTAGATTCAAAAAAAAAAAAAAAAAAAAAAAAAAAAAAGGAAGAGATGTTTTCTATTTAGAATTTAGACAGGTTACCTGGTTTCTGCAATATTAGTTGCTATGATAATTTTCCTCACACCTGGTGGGGGTGTGTCAAAAACCTGCTTTTGATTAATAGTTGGCATCTGAGAATGTAATGGCAATACAAGGAATTTATCTGAAAAAAAACATACAAATGACACAGCACAATTGTAATGTTCAATGAATTTAAAAACATGTTATAATGTAAAACATTCATCCTAATTTGTCATTGTGGATGGAGACCTTCAATATACAATAAGAATTCAGTTCATTAAATATTTTCTCTAAGCTTCTGATCAATCTGTAGTATTTTTTGAGACTAATTGTCAGCATTTTGATTTTACTGTTGATAAAGACAATGTCTAAATTAACATACTGGGTAATAACAGAGAGAATACAGCACATTTCTGAATTTTTTTTCTGACGACTTCAATATTTGAACAAGACACATCAAGCATGAATTAGATAATACATCTAAATTTATAACATACCTGAATTAAACATTTTATCATCTAATAACATTTTGTTTATTTTTGATATCTCGCTCCAACCAGGCACAAACACAAGTATGGCACCTTCCTTAAAATGTAAGAATATAAAAAATCGAACTTACAACACTATACATGTATTTGATCTTAGTAATTTTTCTTACATTTAATGTTTCAATTTTTTCTAATAAGCAGTGTTTATTGATTGACTTTCCAATATACTAAAAATCATATTCATTATACAGAGAGATAGATGCCCATGCAATTAGGATTTTGACAGCAATAGAAAACTGATTTTTCTAGGCATACCAATTTATATCCCTCAAAAATTGAATATATTATGTAGATTTACGTTGAAAAGTGTCAATATTGCATTAGATGACTTACATCAAATTACACTACCCTTCATGATTAACTCTTACTAATATAGCCATTCATGATTAACTCTTACTAATATAGCCATTCTGATGAATATAAATTCTAAATCTGTGATAAAGTTTTTTTTGCCTTTTCCCAGTGTTTTCTCCAGCTTATTAAAACAGGGGGTCATCAATAACCTCCTTACATGAAAAGAGGGGGTCATTTTTCAAAATGAAGGGGTCATGAAATTTTTAGAATAAAAATTACTTTTTTTGATATTTTACAATAAAGGGAATATTTTGTTAGAGGATCTGTACTAATCTGTGTCAATGTTTAAGTGTCTTATTCCAAATGCTACATATATCTGTAATATATATTTGAATCAGTAAAATCGAGACAGTATCCCAAAACAGAAATTACTGCTGAATGTCAAGTTAACAGACCATTATCATTCATTATTATTATCCATCCCTTCCGTTATGCCAGTTCTACATATGATTTTATTATTTTCATAAATCATCAAAGGATATCTGTTTAACCAAATTTTATTAAAATCTCGTTTTACATTAGCTTTTTTAAGTTGACTGTGAGTCGTCGGAAAGTAAGTTACTACCAGATGCCACCTGGTCATGTTCAGAGCTCCGTGCAGGACTTTGACAAAAACGTTGTCAAACGAGATTGTTTCGACTTTTCTAATGACTTTATAAATTACGCGTTCAATACAAACATTTCAAAGATTAAGAATATACACAGGTTCTTATATCAATATTTAGCTTCCTGTAATATGGTACGATAGGAATGTGGTACGACAATACGGAATTTCCACTTAGTACTTTCATTTTCAGTCCTGTCACCTTTTATAATTTACAGTAGCCGATTTCAATCCACATAAAAATGGTTGCGTCAAAAATAACGCGACAGCAAAACCAAGTTGCGCCATTCATAAAAAAATCGCATCAAAAACGCAAGAAACGCACTCTGGAGAAAACACTGTTTTCCTTTAAATGTTAAAGTTATTTGGATGTCATTGATGATATTGACAATGTGCATGAACAGGTATTTTCATACAAACAGAAATCTAACAACAAAACTCATCCATGATGGATCCAGACTGAAAGGAAAAACCAACTACAACCATAATTATTGAAATGAAAGTGAATTTATCTTTTTTTTTTTTCATTATTGGTGTTATATCATAATTTAAGGAGTGAAATCATAATAACTATGGAGAAGGTGCAATTGATGGCATCTCTATAACAACATTGGTTTGGTAAATTCCATACATATATTACTGCTAGGGCTCTTGATAGTTTAATAGAACCAGCTGACCAGACCGACTCTCTTATGCAAAAAATACATAAAGTAGAACAGCAATATCAAACCTGGTTTTTACCAACATGGCTAACAATCAACAGATTTCAAGCTGTACCAGGTCAATGGTGGAACCTCTGGGAAATTTTAATTGTAAAAACCGTAAAAAGTATATGGCAAAGTTAACTTATATTAAAAACATGTAGTATTTGGTTTGTTGTACTAAACAGTATAAACTTTACCTCCAGTTTAAGACTGATATGTCTTATAAGAGAAACTATCAGATCACAATCTACTTGATCATTATTTATATTCTGTAAAGCCTGAATTGTTCTTGTTGAATATCTGTAAATATAAACAAACATATGTAAGAGTAGAGTAGATACATTAAACACAACCTATTTCATCCTCTCTAATAAAATAGGGCCTTCAGTGGCTGAATGGTCTAAAGCAGGCCTTCACAAACGCCAATTTTTAGCAAAAAACGCTGATTCAAACTTAAAAAAGCCGATTGAAAAATATCCGAATCGACTTTTTTTCCCCATAAAAGTAAGACAAAATCTGATTAAAAAGCTTGTTAACAATTAATAGTACTCAGGACAGTGTCACGATTCACTGAACTTCCCTATTCATAGGTAATTACCTAATACCTTACAAGTTAGTTGATTACTCGTGGCTTCACCTGTTCACATCGTTTCTACTAGAGTATACAAACACATACACGTGCCTGATCGATCCAGTTTATAGATAGTTAATAACCACCCCTGAATTCTATATACAAGAGCTGACTAGATTGATAATGACCATTTTCGGGTTACCAACAACAACAAGATCACGGCATTACACATGGTTTTTGTATCTGTTTTATAAGATATAAATAAGCGGTATTTATGAACATTTATCTATATATGTGACATTGTCACACATCGACTTATTTGATTAAACGACAGATATCCTGATGTACCAAACAGAATTTAGTGTAACTGTTTATTCAACTTTATTGACGTTTTGTTGTATTGCCAACGACTGGACAGTTATGGAAAGATAAAAAACAGTATGTTAACACCATATTTTCAAATAAAAATTTTAATGTTTATTTCTTTACCTATCTGATGTCTGATGTGTGTTTATTAAAAACAAAAACAGAAAATTCTTCTGGGGGGGGGGGAGGAGGAGGGTGTACCCTTTGTTGTACCCTTTTCTGATCGCTTGGGGGGGGGGGGGGGGGGGGCAGTTGATGTACCCTTTGGCTTCTGCCGATTGACCTTACCGGCGTTTGTGGAGCCCTGGTCTAAAGCCAGGTCTTATGGATCACAATGCCTCTTAGTATTTAGGTTTGAATCCCACTTGGACAGATTCTTGTGTGGTTAAGTTTCTCAGTTTGCTTGCCAAGGTTAGTGCTTTTCTCTGGGGTAATCTGGTTTCCTCTACCATCCCAGAACCGATTGCCTTCATATAAGTTCTTTGATAAAGCTTAAACAGCAGTGACAGTCTAGTCACTTGTGGTGAAGACCACTATGTCATACTGAAGACTTCATCAGACTGACATTTCTAGTCAAATCAGACAAGATAAGATTGATTTTGGTATTTTTTGTTGCAAGTTCTATTATAAACATGTTTTAAATTTAAAAACAGAACTATGTTTAACTAACAAGTATGGAGAACTCGACTAAAACTTCAATTGGATTTAAAAGAACCTTGTCAAATAAATGTTTATTTTATTACTAACTGTTGTGGATTTTAATTCAGAACAGAAATAATATGAAAATACCCAATATATCTAATACTGAATGTTTTTTTTTCATTTCATAAAAAGCTGCTCGAGTTTAAGAGCATTAATGATCTTCACCAGGACCAATTTTCTCAACAGTGTCAACATTAGTATCTGTCAGGAACTATCTGTTTGTAATTTTGTCTGAAACAACCTCCAATACAACAAGTAACAAGGACTTTCAGCCACTCAATCAGAATTTTACAGTTTTTTTACAGAACAGTAAAACCAAACCTACTTTCCTGCCAGGGACCTTGACCATGCCTCTAAATTCCATTGCTGCTCATCCCTTTCTTCTTTTCTCTCCCTTTTCCACTTTGGATATCTGTTTTGTTTTATATTGGTCTGTGTTGGCATATATCTGTAAAAAATTATTACAAAAAATCCTATAAAAGCTCATTGATTTTGACTTTTGCTAACTGAAAATGAAGCAGTAAATCACCTTTTAGTGTTACATTATTAAGTTATGGATTGATGCACATCATACTTAAACATGAAATTAATTCAACAAATGAGCTACAATATCAACTAAAACTGTCTCTTGTGAGTCATATATTCCAGGCTCCATCTGACCTAGCAACCTACACATTTGACTTGCACATCAAAATGTGGTAAATGAAACATTGTCTCATTTTGATATACAAATGTACTTTTATCAAGTTTGATCAAAATCTATCCATAAGTGTGAAAGTTGAGAAGTGGACACAATTTGACACAGACATACATGTTGATTTGTATAAACTTAGTTTGAGGGGGATATAAAAAAATAAGAAGGCAACAATGAAGAAAAGTTTACCTTTTCAGTGGTCTTTATATATACAAATATATATTTTTTTTTAATTTTGGTCTTAATTAATGTATTGCTTCATTCATTCCTGTACAGTATTCCCAGAAATTGAGAAATTTTCAAAACACATTTTCTAAAATTATTCAGCAATTAAAAACTGTCATCTATAACTTAAGCAACAATTCATCCAACAACTATCATCCTTTTGTAATAAGAGTTATTTCCCTTTGTATTAGTACATGGCAAATTTAGAGATCAATGTCAAAAGAAAGTCCATTTTTGATGCTTTTAATAAAGAAATAATTTATCATATAGCACAGATTAAAAATTGAATGTATCTCTTTTTTTAACTGTATACTTGGTTACTATGGATACTTTATGAGAAGTTACACATAGCAGGGAAGTGTGATGCTGCAAGCAGGTGAATGCCAATGGGTGACGATGATAATGAATGACAATGAAGCAAAAGGAAATGATAAATTTTACATATTGACCTTGTCATATAAGCAGGTAACATAATAAAAATTGATTTATAACAAAATATGTATACCAGTACATACAGGCTTTTATAACGAAAGAAACTTCCAACATTTGATCAAACTAATGTACAAAAATCCATGTTGTGTCTAAAGTTGGATAGAAAAATGCATATAAGTTATCAGGTGGTGGTATATCTACTATTAGTTTTTTTTAAATGTTATAAAATATAATATAACTTACCCTGTCATTTCTATCACATCCTCCAACAGGTACTCTGTTACTGGATAAGTAAAACCAGGAATGTTTAACATTGGGCAGTTATCTGAAAAACAGATCAGTTAAGGTAGACAGTTATCTGGAAAAATTCTAAGTATGACCAGAGATGTTTAATACTGAACAGTTATCAGGAAAACAGATAATGTAAATAAGAAATTTTTAACATTGGACATGCATTTATCTTGAAAATATCCAAGTATAACCTGAGATGTCTAATTGAATTACTAAAGTTATCTGGGAACCATGAAAGTTATCTGAAAAATAGATCAGTTACATGGGGCAGTTATCTGGAAAACATCGAAGTATAACCAGAAATGTTAAAACATTAAACAGTTATCAGGAAAACAGATAACTTAAACCAGAATGACAATGTACTTCATGACTTCATGTACTAATGACATAAGTGAAGTTGGAAATGCAATGAGAATAAATCTTAGTTGTTTGATACATTTTGTAATTCAATTTTTTACAGTATTTTCAGACAATTATAAGTTTGTTTTTTTTTATAGATATTTTAAAAGTTTTGTTGAATGAAACATTACTGACTAGTTTCTTTTTCATAAAACAGCACAAAAACTTCAGCCAAAAACATTTCACCCTATAAGGTTAACAACCTATAAATACATGTATATCTAAAATTATATAATAAGCTTATTCTTTATATGTTAAACTCACTGAAATATGCCGAAAACTGTTCAGATCGTAAGGTAGCACTCATGAGTATGATTTTTAAATTAGGCCGCACAGGTAAAATATCTTTCAATATTATCATTAAAAAGTCCGATAACAGATCACGTTCATGTATCTCATCCAAAACAATATGAGTGGTATGTTTTAATAATCTGAAATATAAAGTTGCTACAGTAATATTTTCAAAATTATATAAATAAAAAAAACCCAAAATTTACCATTTATTTAAAAAGATTTTTTAAAAAATATCAATCACTGTTCTTACAACTATGTCAATAATAACTGAAATGAATGTGCTAGTATTAAGATGAATATCACCTGAGTATAATAGTCATGTGATGTCATGGAAAAATATCACATGACCATTGTAAATTACTAAATTATAAATAAAACTGTTGCAATTTAAATTAAGTCAAATGTGCCTAATCATTGATTATAGCAATGAAGTGGTTTCAAGCTTACCATGTAATCAATAAACATTTGTGAGGAAATGACTTGCTAAATATTTACACCACAAATTCTTGGAAAAACAATTAATAAATACATATCAAAGAAAACAATAATTTTGAATAAACATAATGGGTGTTCAGCAATGTACTCGAGTGTTGAATCTAAAATGTTAATCATATAAAAATCTGTTCAATGCAAACCATGTACATCTGTATGTCTCATAGAAATAAAAAATATAATACCACTTACGGATCAACTTCTAAATATTTCAGCAAAATTCCAGTCGTACAAAATAAAATTGATCCATGCTTCCTTGGTAATTTCCTGAAAAGAAAAAAAATGTTCCATTTTGAAACATACATGTAGATACATATGAAACTCTCCATCTTTACTTTTCTATATCTACATGTATATAAGCATGAAATGCATACTACTTGGTACATGTACATGTACTTTAGTTTATACACATGTAGCTGATAAACCTGGAATACTGGAAACTGAAGATGCAGCATTTTTTTTTAAAGTTTCCAACTTTCAATGAAATAATTAGTTAAGTTCAACTTGGTTGACATCTATTTTCAATGCCAACAGAGTATATAATTACGACCTTATTTCTACATCTTTTTGTCAATGCAAACAGGGTGGATAATTAGCTAATTAATACTTTATGAGCAGTTCAGCTTGGTTTTGTGGCAGACTCTTTAACACAGTGATGATTGTGACCAGCTGTGTAAAAAATTGAAAATGAAGCCAGGGGTCTTTGGGCTGTTATTAAAACTGTTAGTTCAGTGGGCCAAATGGAGATCTTTTTTAAGCTTAACCTTCGGTCAGATCATATGTCACATGCCATATCTGAGCACTTCTTCATTTCAACCTTTGTTGAAGTTTTATCTATGGTTGAATTAAAATAAACATGTATGTACAGTCAAACTTCCGTTATTCAAACTTCTATTATTCGAATACCTTAGGTTATTTGAAATTCCCTGTAGGTCCCGACCGCCCTGCACTATAACTTCTTATTAAAAAAACTTCTTTTATTCAAACTTCGTAATTTGAATACGTACCATTATTCAAACCTAATTTGAGGCCTGCATTAGAATTTTCAGTGGAAATTTACCCCCGAAAATTCGATGTTGACATTTTTATTCATTTCTAAACTCATCTGTATAATTAATACAGATGAGTATAGTTTCACCTATACCCGTTTGTGTTATCCAAGCATAACTCACTGTCATAAGGTAGACATGTGTATGCCTTGTATTGTCCACCATAAGCCATGTTGCTTATTAATTGCAAGAATTAATCGTAACTGTTCAATTAAACAGCAATTATAATCCCAGATGTAATGTGCATTATGCTACTGTTGTGTTTTAAGATAACGTACAGTGGATCGAAGCTTGAAGTTCCAAATAACTTGTTCGATTATTCGAAATCCCCTGATTATTTGAACCTAAAATGAAAACCCTTCAACTTCAAATAATTGAAGTTTGACTGTATAATTAAACTGTCTTGAATGTGAGGACCAAATAAAATCAATTATTAATAACAAAAGCCCTATACAAAATAACTGCCTTGATGAAAAAGAAATATTCTTCCGCTAACTTCTTACAAAACGAGAACTTCATGGTTTCAAAATGTATTGCACATGTTTATAAACAAGAAACTTTGTTCTTGCCTTTCAAGTCTTATAGAATAACCAACAGAGCCATTGTTACCAATCTCTTCATCTCTCTCACTGGCAACGCGTTCAGCAACCTTGAATAAAATATTACAGTATAAATACATGTACAAATACACCATAATCAAACTTAATAATAAACCTTAATATATTGTTATCTACATGCAAAAAACAATTAATTATTATGCATTAACCATTAACACTGAAGTACTAACCATTAACACTAAAGTCTTAAATATTAACACTAATGTATTAACCATTAACCCTGGTCTTAACCTTTAACACTGAAGTATTAACCATTAACACTAAAGTCTTAACAATTAACACTAATGTATTAACCATTAACACTGAAGTATTAACCATTAACACTAATCATTAACCATTAACACTGAAGTATTAACACTAGTCTTAACCATTAACACTGAAGTATTAACACTAAAGTCTTAACCATTAACACTAAAGTCTTAACAATTAACACTAATGTATTAACCATTAACACTGAACTATTAACCATTAACACTAAAGCCTTAACCATTAACACGAAAGCCTTAAACATTAACACTAATGTATTAACTATTAACACTAAAGTCTTTACCATTAACACAAAAGCTAAATCATATATATACAGTATATAGTTGTATAAACCATTGATACTAATGTTTTAACCATTATACAATGGCATATCCAGAAATACTAAAGTTTAAACTTTTGGAGAAAATGTTCAAATATTTTCTGGAAATTATAAAAAGTAGTTAAAACTAGTTTTTTCTATCTTATTTAAATAACTCCTTTAGATATTCATTATGAGATACATTAAGGTGTAGGTGTGTGATTAATATTGTCATTTTAATGTATCTTCACTTTAAAGTATATTGTAACTTACGGAGACAGCACTTATTCTTCTTGGTTGTGTGCATATAATACTACATTGTGAACCCATACCTTTCTGAATATAATCATCCAAAATGAACTGTGGTACCTAAAATGTAAATCTAATGTCATGTAAATATTGCTTAAGTAATTTAAAGAACTTTCTTGGTACATGTTCTCAAGCATAAGTTGAAAATGAAAAAAATCTCCTTTTTCTGAATTATAGTTTTCACTTCTCTGACAATTTATTCAGAAAAGTACCATATAAATAGACTCCTGTATATGGTAACATTTATCAGAAAGAGATCATCTAATGTCAGAAATCTTTCAAATTTAATTATAGCCCTAAACAATACCATTTTGAGAGAGTCCAATTATTACATTTACATTTTGCT
Organism: Tegillarca granosa; assembly: GCA_029721355.1. Taxonomy (NCBI): domain Eukaryota; kingdom Metazoa; phylum Mollusca; class Bivalvia; order Arcoida; family Arcidae; genus Tegillarca; species Tegillarca granosa. The sequence continues at coordinate 36,248,805 of CM056599.1, read as the reverse complement.
ATTTTTATATAATTCTTTTTCATAATATACATGTAGTACTGTCACTTGTGACATGTATATCCAGTTACTGGAACAGCCAAATGAACTTACATGTATATGAACCTTTTTAAACAAAGTTTATTTTACAAAAAATTTTCAAATGTAAATGTATGTATACATATCTATTTTACTTTTTTTTTTTACAATATAAAATATGATCAAGACTACTTAAGGTACAAATGATTTTATTATAAGAACTGAACACATTAATTCTGTAGATAAAACATAAACCTGAAAAATTCACATTTACATAACATTATTTGTAATAATTTTTTCTAAAATGTATCAAAAAACTCAAACAACATACCTGAGTAGTTTTACCACATCCCGTTTCTCCGCTGATCACAGTTACCTGATTAGAATTCACAGTGTTGACAATTTCCTAAAATATATACCCAAGTAAAATGAGACCGCTTAAAATTTAATAGAAAATATATTTTTTAAGAACATATGTTTAAACAGATAAGTAACTATGATTGGAATTATGCAAATTATGTTTAGCCTAACCAACATTTGTTACAAAAAAAAACAATTAAATGTTTTAGATATCTGAAAACCTTGGAGACAGATTTTGTCACCAGGCAATTTTTGGTGACAATTTCCTTTAACCTTGGCTAAAAAAGCTTTTAAGAGTAACTTATTAGACAAACATCTACTGTTTGTGTCACTGTGTTTGAGACAGTGATTTGGCTTAATTTTTTTTTTTTTAGAAAATCAAATTAACTTGAATTAAATGTTGTAGAAAATTTAACTACCTTGAAAAAAGTCTGGTATTTTTCACTTTCTTGAATCAAGTCAAAACTAACAAGAGGCCCATGGGCCTTTAAGCTAGTGATTAAACGATTATCAGAAAGAATCGATTAGCGGCGTGTTGAAGCCTCCCGATTGCGATTATCAATTATGTTTTCTAATAATCGATCATCGATTAAATTTCCGGAATCCGTGTTACGCCATTTCTATTCGTGTTTTACAAAGCGCTAACATATTCCGGTTTTCACAAGCCACATGGCTGACGCAATGATGAACTGTAGTGAGCCGACCAAATGCATAAATTTTATGTTACGAAGTAAAAAGATTACTAAGAACCAATGGGTGCATATACAGTAAGCAAGAGTAAATAAAAATGTGCTAGTTCAGTGCTAATACATAGTGTTAGAGTTTGTGTAAATGTAGAGTGTATATCTACATGTACATCTTAATAATAAAGAGAACACAAAAAATTCCACTCATTTAATAGCTTTTTTAATTAAAAAGAATATATTTAAAAAAATAAAACCCAACCGATTATAATCGGTAAAATCGCATTGGAAGCACCAACCGATTCCAACCGATGATCGATTTTGATTTTTAACCGATGTTGCAACACTACTTTACGCTCACCTGAGGTAATGTCCAAAAACTTGCAAAGAACTTAATTACAAAATCTTTACAAAATTCTTCAAGTTTGGAAATGCCAAAAAAATTAATCAGAAATATCTTGTCATATTTCATTTATAAATAACTAATATGAAAGATTTAACTATAGTACAATGAATAATTTCCAAATCATTAACCATTTCAATACACTTATGCAGCAATAATGTTGACCTTTGAACATATGACCTTGAACCCTATATCAAAATGGTCCTAATATCAATACCTACAATATTTTAATATGCATGCTTGCACAAAAAGTTTATGGTTTTCAAGTTAATCCGCACCTTCAGTCTTCTCATTCAGCAATGACCTTGACCTTTTAAAATATGACATTGAACCATTTATCAAATAATTGTCATGTCAATATCTACAATACTTTAATATACATGCGTATACAAAAAGATAATAGTTTTCAAGATAACTCACAATTTCAGTCTTCTGCTACAACAATGAACTTGACCTTGAACCATATATCAAATAATTGTCATATCAATACCTACAATATTCTAATTTACATGCCTAGACAAAAAGTAAATAGCTTTCAAGACGATGCACAATTTCAGTCTTCTTCTGCTACTATGACCTTGACCTTTGAATGTATGTCCTTGAACCATGTAACAAAATCATCATTATATCAATACTTACAATATTCTAATATACATTCAAATACAAAAAGTTCAAAGTTTTCAAGATAATTAACAATTTCGGTCTTCTTTTGCAGCTACATGTATGACCTTGAACTTTCAACATATGACCTTGAACTATATATCAAAATGATCATCATATCAATACCTACAATATTCTTATATACATGCTTATACAAAAAGTTTATAGTTTTCAAGCTAGTGCACAATTTTAGTATTTATAAGCCAAAAAAAAAGAATTCCATGGAATTAAATGTCTCGCCTGGTTGATATGGACTTTAACATAAACTTTCACATTTTGACACACCGCCGCTGACACCGGAAAAGTAAAACCTAAGTTTCACCTTATGGCATTGCCAGGTTCCACAATAACATTTCAGGGGCAATTACTCCTACATGGATTATCATATAGTTACAAAATTTGGTACTTTGTTAAATTCTGTCATGCTGAGCATTTTAACAACGTTTTGAATTCACATTTCTCTTAATATTTGCAAGAAAATTGCATAAAACTGCAAAAATCATAAACTAGGTTGTTAAATTTTCTATGAAAATTAAGCAAAATTCATTGTCACAAACACAAGGACACAAACTGTAGCATGTATTATTTTTTTAGTTTGAGTTACATAAATGTGATACTTACATCTACCATATTATATGATGGCAGATTTTTCCTAAATGTCATCATCGATTGATATGTCTTGCTTCTCTGTTTGTTTGTAAATTCTTCTTTGCACACTCGATCAAATTCAGGGCTACCATCAAATCTTTCTATAATAGAAAATGTCACTTATGAAAACTTAAAATTGTAGCAAAAACAGAATAAAAAGATATTATATGGTAAGCAATTGACTTGGCAATGTGATATCGATTTGGTCATCTGTCTTCTTTTAGTTTTCATGAAGCTACTTTCAAGAAACATTCATAATTAGAGCCAGTCTTAACCCCTTCACTACCATATATAAGTGTACGCTATATGCCGGGGAAAATATGGTACTTCCATAATGATAACATATAATGTTCATTCAAATCAAAACTACTTGATGGATTTACACCAAATTTAATATGCATGTTTGACATGTAATATTTAATGTTTGAAACAAGTTTTGTAGTGATACCACTTCATAAAAATACATTTTAAATCTGTGAAATTGTCTAAATTGTCATTTTTTTGTAAATTCGACCAAAATTTTTTTATGTAATGTTTACTTGAAGCTACAAAAACAACTACTATTGTCAAAAACCTGTAATTTTGAATAAATAAAAAGCACTAAACAGACTGTGAGTTATTTTTCTAACAAATACCTCATTTCTGAAATCATAGTTTTTTCCAATCTACTCCTAGTACACAAAGAGTGTATGGTAGGTGCGGAAGCATGGCCAAAAACACAAAGCTGGTTTGGAAGGGCAGTCTGGGCAATAAAAACGCACCTCCCTCCTCTTGACACCTTTCTTGGAACAAACTTTGCACAGTCTGGTGGGCCTTTGTTTATTTTCAGTGGGAGGAATGGTTTCAGGGAAATGTTTATCCCGCAGGCGAACTATGTCCTCTTGTTCATTTACAACAGGTGGATGGTTACCCTTGTATGCCCAGGACATGATAATTGACTCAAGAAATGAAAGAAATGGCTTGTCATAACCATCCTTACATGCTAATATAAATGCATTACATGCACTGACTTGAACAAAATGAAAAAACAGTTTCTTAGTCCATTTCATGGACTTGCGGATACAGTCGTATGGTTGGATAACCTGATCCTGCTTGTCAACACCCCCCATATTTCGGTTATATTCTGCTGATGCCTTTGGGCGTTTGATTGTCCCATTTCGCCCTCTGTTACGGACAGTCACTTCATCATGTCCATGAATTGTAGACAGTATGTAAACAACTTTTGTACTGTGATATTTAGTTGCCACAATTTTGTCATCTCCTAACAAAGCACAAGAGTCACCTGTTCTATCAACCGCTTGTTCTACCAGCTGTGGTGGTATACCACGGTTTGCTCGGATAAGTACCACATGCAAGAGTCTGCTTTTCTCTAAGGTACAAGTAAAGCCGCAAACTAGTGTACCAGTTGTCTGTGTAAACATGGTAACCCTAATTGAGAAGTGGTGAAATGAGAAAAATCACCATTTGTTCACTGGTAGAGAGATGAAGTGCATCACTGGGAATTACAGGCCTTATTTCATTTACCGGATCATCTTTACCAGCATACACTTTGAACCGATAACAGTAACCACCACTGCCCCTAATGCCACCATCAGATTCACAACACAAGTATATTTTTATCCCAAACCGTGCTCGCTTGAGGGGTATGTATTGCCGGAAAAGCAACCTGCCTTTCCACAACAACAGGCTTTCGTCAACACAGATATCCCTTCTTGGTTCATAAACTGTCTGAAATTTTTCAAATAAATGATCAATCACTGGCCTTATTTTATATAGCCTGTCATAATTAAGAGCATCCCTGTCTGGTAAGTTACTATTATCATGAAAGTGTAGGAATTTCAGTACAAGTTGAAATCTGTTGCGAGTCATCAGCAGGTTGAACACTGGCACATTGAACAAAACCTTTGTGGTCCAGTACATTTCAATAGAGGGTAAATTTACAAGACCCATAAGCAAAACAACAGCTAGAAACTGTTTCATTTCATCATTGCATGTGTCTACCCAATCATGAACTCTAGAAAATTGATTGAGATTCGTAGCTGCCTTATATTGTCGGGCATATAAGTTTGTTTGAATGCATAAATGATTTATGAAATCGTCATCAAAAAACAGTTCTAAATAGTCAATTGGCTGGAAATTATTGATATCATGTGTAATTCCTGGATTTCCAGAAAAAGGAATGTCATTTGGTGGCTGTATTCCTGCATTAGTCCATGAAGAAATCCCCCTATACTGTTGTAAAGTACCTCGTCCACGTCCCCTGCAACGCCCCCTAGGTCCACGCCCCCTTGCTGGTGTACCAGATATACCAGGTGTAGGTTGACCCCTACCTCTACCCCTGCCCCTGCCTCTGCCACTAGGCAAATTATTCAATCTTGGCCGTTTTGGTTGAGGATCAGGAGTATAATCACTATCACTTTCTGATTCTGATGAAGAAGAATGTCTACTTTCGTTTTCAACGTGATCATTTTGTGTTAGTGCATCTATAACAACAGGGGACAGTTGTTCAGAATTTTGAGAGTTATTTTCAATTTCCTCATTTTCTGATTCCAAGTCCGAATACAAGTCATCATCACCACTATCAGAGTCATTTTGGAGTTCTGCAATAACATCTGCTACCGAAAAACGTGATCTACTATTTTTACGATCAGCCGCCATCTTGGAAAAAACACAATTCCTTCAAACTAATTATTTTCGGCCATCAAAACAATATGTAAATGCCATTTTGTGTGTCACGTGACATGGCGAATGTTAGCACTGTGTATCTTTTACATAATTATATATTTGAGTTACCTCCCTTAGACCATATTGATCTCTGAACGTGTTACGAAATTACCCCGAACGGTGCTCGGGGTATAGGCGTATAGGAATTTTTTTTACCCCGAGCACTGCTCGGGGGAAGGCAGTGAAGGGGTTAATTGTAATTAACAGTTTAAAACTAGTGCTACCTCTAGAAACATATCATTCAGTATACCCAGAAAAGCTATGTCAATCAAGAACCATAATTGCCAAATATTATTTTAGGGTAAAATTTACAACAAATCTTTAATGTTTAGAATCCATTGTGTACAACTTTTTTGAAAAAAATAAAAACTCACTTTTACAAATAAATGCTCTTTCTTCTTCATTTATATTCAGTATCTCATTCACATGAGGCATTTCTGGTTTTTCTGCATCATCCTCCGTTTCCATTTCTTCATCTACTGGCAAAGGATTTGTTTTCTGGTAGAAACTACCTGAGCTTGTTGGTTGAGAATCCAGTGAGTTGTCATCAGAGTTAGAAAATCTGAAAATATATAATAATAATACTAATAATAATGATACTACAGTAGAACTTCGATAACTCGAAGTGCTCGGGACTTCGCTGGGGACTTCGAGTTATCGGGGTGTTCGAGTTATCGAAGTTGAAGGATGATGCCCAAGAATGGTGTCACCTTAATGTATATGTGTTCCACTACAAAATCTTGATGTTTTAAACAGTTACCTGTACTCGAATGTTAAAAAAAAGTAAAAAGATAATTTTTAAAGAAATACAATAAATAATTCATTAAAGAATTGATATTGACGGAAAAAGCGTGCAAAACGTATTATTTTATTATAAAATCACGATACATGTATATACGAACAAAGAAATAGGAAATCAGATATATGTACATGTTTATCAAAATGCTTATTTTTTACATTCGTTAGAAAATACGAACAGAAACTTAATGAAATTATAAAGCAGTGCAATTAGTAATTTAAGATTTTAATGCAGTCGTGAGTACAACGGGGTTAGTCGTTTGAATTAAGCTTGAAGAACTTGGCTTCTTTTATTACAGTAGAGGATTAGCCTACCTGTTAGGCTTAATTGTCCGTGACGGTTCTGGAAATTAATCCGTTAATTGATACTAATTAATAAGGTAGATAACAAGACTACTCGGTTATTTTCTTTACTATAACGGTAGCCAAATTACTGATATGTGATTTCTTTGGTCGTTTTATTAAACGAGCCATTGATCATACACTGTTAGAAAAAATTCGAGTTTTTGAAGTTTTTTTTAATAGATTTTTAAACTACAGACCAAATTTTTACTTCGAGTTATCAGGGGTATTCGAATTATAGAAGTTTGAGTTATCGAAGTTTTCCTAATACAGTTTATATAGAAAACCGGTCGGGACAAAATAAAGACTTCGAGTTATCCTCGGTTTTCGAGATATCGAAGTTTGAGTTATCGAAGTTCTACTGTAATAATACTAATACTACTACTACTACTACTACTAATAATAATAATAAATAAATAAATAAAAAAATTATTTCTAAAAACGATGAAAATTGCAAGTACTGTTGTCTGGTATATTTCAAGGATATTTCATATACAATCTCTTTATTTCACAAGCTAGTGGAAAGTCATGGGTTCAAACCAAGACCAGGTCTGACCCAATACTTGACAGTGAGTAGTGACCAAGTACGGCATTACAAAATAAAAGTCAGGTTCTTTTGGATGGGAATTTAAAATAAACAAGGTCCCATGTCACGGTAGGCGTGTCATGATAAAGAACCCTGCTGTATAATGCCATCAGTGCAACGCACAGGCAAAATTTCTGCACTCTTGTCTATAGCTGGCAGTGTCTTGATATAAGTGAAATATTCTTGACTGAGACGTTAAACACCATTACTCAACTCAACTCTTTGTATCATAACTCTCAGTATAATACAAGTGACTTTTAAAATGTATAAAATTTATGAATTCCACGATTCAAAATGACCCCATGTAAATCTTCTTCAAGAGATACAAAGTTCAGTATGGACAAGTGTCTGAGCATATCCTTAACTCATCATCAAACTACCAAATGCAGTGCTTCAGATTGTTTTGAAAAACCAGGGGCCCAAGGGGCCTATTCTGTGCAGAAATGAGGGGGCCCATTTTTAAAGTTAGGGGCCAATAATTTTTTTTGTTACAAAAAAATACAGAATTTAATTTTGATGTCATATTAAATTTTTTCCTTCAGTCTATGAATAGACTTGAAATTACAGTATCACCATGTATGGGTAATTATCCCAGTATTCATATGACTATGATCAATGACGACTTTAAGTTTCAGTGAAGTCTGCATTTAGATTTATTATTATTAAACCAGGATTAAAAACATAAGCTATAATTTCTGTTTATACAAAATGTTGTCACAAACATTGCCTATCATCAATGTAACGTAAAGTTACATTCAGCAGACGACATGAACATGTCTGAAGCTGAGGGACCATGTGACAGCTCTTACAAATGTTTACAATAAATAAACAGTGGCTTTAGTGGGTGTTTTAATTCTTTTTACTATGTCTTGAATTATATGTTGATTCATTTTTACTGCTTTCTTCTTCATCTCGGGTCTTTATGAGCAAAAACGAGAGGATGCTACTTCGCTTCCTTTTTGACATTTTCATTTTCGTTTTACGACTACCATAAAATCAGAGGTATTCTAAGTTACAATAATTTTTACAGACTTTTCCAGTTTCCACCATCTGATTTTTTTTAGGATGATCGAAAGAACGTGTGTTTAAGATCTAATATCGTTCATATTTTAGTGCGCCCTGTGGTGCACTGAGTACAATTTTCATGCATCATTTTTTAAATTATGTGGGATTAACGTAGGTGCACCGACAATTTGAAGCACTGCAAATGGGTACTACAGGATTTGTCACATATTGAAAACTCATTTTCTTTATTTTTTACCAATCCATCTTGATACAGATAGACAGACATGTGATTCGGTCAAGGAATTCTAAATACAGTTACACATATGTTTTAAATTTATTGTATTATCATTTGCAATAATTTCTGAAGTAAAAACTTATCTCGACTTTTTGTAAACATTAAAGATATACTGGTGTATGTTTATATGGGAATCAACAAGGGTCCTCAAGCAATGAACTATGGCCATTGGAGCAATTGATTTATTGGCACTCTATCTATAGGGTCATATACACAATGGGTATATATAGGTTAATAGAGTAACGCAATAAAAGATTTGTTATATGGATACTGGGCCTAAGTTTATAGAGTAACACATTAATAAAGACATTACAATCAAAATTCATTGCTTGTATTTACAATCCTTTCCATATTCTTATTGTATTTATACTTTAAGGTACTTGGAAAATTAAAGCATTAACTATTTAAGTTGCCATTTGTTTACAAAAATTCTGCATGTAAAAATAGAGCAATAGGGTTTTTTTTTCTTTTTTTTTTTTATATCAAGTACATGTACTTTTTGTGATGTCAACTAATTTGAACTTTGTGTAAAGTCAAGGAAAAAGGAAATGTAAAGTAATCAATTTATTGAAAAATATATCTTAATCCTAGATCAATAATTTATTGAAAGAATTTTTTTTATTTGTAAATACAGTAGATTCCGCTTAATTGCATAGTCCGTTTGTCAGAAAATTTTATGCAATTAAGCAGAATATGCAAGTAACCGAAAATGCCCCTTGGGCACAATTGATTGATGGATACATCGGTTGGGGCCATTTTAGTACTTGTGTAGGCATCATAGTACACTGTATAAACAACAGAAAATTAGTTATTACTTTGAAATTAAAAAATGAAATAAATAATTCAGAATAAAAAAAATTAAAAAATTATTTTATTTAATTTGTAAAATGTTTTAAAAATTCTAGCTGATCGATTGACGAATACACCCTGTGTGGCCGTTTTTTTAGTAGACATCAAAGTCGGTGTACTGTAGGAACAGCAGGAAATTTGTATTTCCTTTGACATAAAAATAAATAATTAAAGATAATTGAAAAAAATATTTAATTAATTAAAATCTCAAGACTTGTAGTATATTTTCTTTACTAAATAAAGATTTAAAATTCTAGCTGATCGTTTTAAACCTCGTATTTACATGGGATTCCAAAATGTGGTATAGGTGGACTTTTCTTTCAGACCATCGATCTGTGTTTAATCATAGAACATGTATGTAACTGGAACACCAATAATGAAAAAAAAAAAAGATAAATTCGCTTTCATTTCAATAATTATGGTTGTAGTTGGTTTTTCCTTTCAGTCTGGATCCATCATGGATGAGTTTTGTTGTTAGATTTCTGTTTGTATGAAAATACCTGTTCATGCACATTGTCAATATCATCAATGACATCCAAATAATTTTAACATTTAAAGGAAAACAGTGTTTTCTCCAGAGTGCGTTTCTTGCGTTTTTGATGCGATTTTTTTATGAATGGCGCAACTTGGTTTTGCTGTCGCGTTATTTTTGACGCAACCATTTTTATGTGGATTGAAATCGGCTACTGTAAATTATAAAAGGTGACAGGACTGAAAATGAAAGTACTAAGTGGAAATTCCGTATTGTCGTACCACATTCCTATCGTACCATATTACAGGAAGCTAAATATTGATATAAGAACCTGTGTATATTCTTAATCTTTGAAATGTTTGTATTGAACGCGTAATTTATAAAGTCATTAGAAAAGTCGAAACAATCTTGTTTGACAACGTTTTTGTCAAAGTCCTGCACGGAGCTCTGAACATGACCAGGTGGCATCTGGTAGTAACTTACTTTCCGACGACTCACAGTCAACTTAAAAAAGCTAATGTAAAACGAGATTTTAATAAAATTTGGTTAAACAGATATCCTTTGATGATTTATGAAAATAATAAAATCATATGTAGAACTGGCATAACGGAAGGGATGGATAATAATAATGAATGATAATGGTCTGTTAACTTGACATTCAGCAGTAATTTCTGTTTTGGGATACTGTCTCGATTTTACTGATTCAAATATATATTACAGATATATGTAGCATTTGGAATAAGACACTTAAACATTGACACAGATTAGTACAGATCCTCTAACAAAATATTCCCTTTATTGTAAAATATCAAAAAAAGTAATTTTTATTCTAAAAATTTCATGACCCCTTCATTTTGAAAAATGACCCCCTCTTTTCATGTAAGGAGGTTATTGATGACCCCCTGTTTTAATAAGCTGGAGAAAACACTGGGAAAAGGCAAAAAAAACTTTATCACAGATTTAGAATTTATATTCATCAGAATGGCTATATTAGTAAGATTAATCATGAATGGCTATATTAGTAAGAGTTAATCATGAAGGGTAGTGTAATTTGATGTAAGTCATCTAACGCAATATTGACACTTTTCAACGTAAATCTACATAATATATTCAATTTTTGAGGGATATAAATTGGTATGCCTAGAAAAATCAGTTTTCTATTGCTGTCAAAATCCTAATTGCATGGGCATCTATCTCTCTGTATAATGAATATGATTTTTAGTATATTGGAAAGTCAATCAATAAACACTGCTTATTAGAAAAAATTGAAACATTTAAATGTAAGAAAAATTACTAAGATCAAATACATGTATAGTGTTGTAAGTTAGATTTTTTATATTCTTGCTTTTTAAGGAAGGTGCCATACTTGTGTTTGTGCCTGGTTGGAGCGAGATATCAAAAATAAACAAAATGTTATTAGATGATAAAATGTTTAATTCAGGTATGTTAAAAATTTAGATGTATTATCTATTCATGCTTGATGTGTCTTGTTCAAATATTGAAGTCGTCAGAAAAAAAATTCAGAAATGTGCTGTATTCTCTCTGTTATTACCCAGTATATTAATTTAGACATTGTCTTTATCAACAGTAAAATCAAAATGCTGACAATTAGTCTCAAAAAATACTACGGATTGATCAGAAGCTTAGAGAAAAATATTTAATGAACTGAATTCTTATTGTATATTGGAGGTCTCCATCCACAATGACAAATTAGGATGAATGTTTTACATTTTAAGGTGTTTTTAAATTCATTGGACATTACAATAGTGCTTTGTCATTTGTTTGTTGTTTTTTTTTATTTCAGATAAATTCCTTGTATTGCCATTACATTCTCAGATGCCAACTATTAATCAAAAGCAGGTTTTTGACACACCCCCACCAGGTGTGAGGAAAATTATCATAGCAACTAATATTGCAGAAACCAGGTAACCTGTCTAAATAGAAAACGTCTCTTCATTTTTTTATTATTTTTTTTTTTTTTTGAAACTACAGTAAAACTTCATTTGCTCAGGAGACTTTGGACTTATAATCCAGCCATCAGGGGGTTTACGCAATCAAACCTGATCTGAGTTTCAGGTGCCCTAGTTAAAGAATCTTGAAAATTTGAGAAAAAAAGTGGTAGAGATTGATTTATACCAATAAAAAAGTTCACATATAAATTTATGGTGATATTTTGATACTATTTACAACCATAAATTTTACAATAAAATATCATATTCTCTCTCTTATAGCGATGGGACTAGAACATGACAGTTCATTTGAATTTAATAATACTGATTAAAGTCAAAATAATAGACGATGATACAGTAGATTCCGCTTAATTGCATAGTCCGTTTGTCAGAAAATTTTATGCAATTAAGCGGAATATGCAAATAACCGAAAATGCCCTTTGGGCACAACTGATTGATGGATACATCGGTTGGGGCCATTTAAGTACTTGTGTAGGCATCATAGTACACTGTAGAAACAACAGAAAATTAGTTATTACTTTGAAATTAAAAAATGAAATAAATAATTCAGAATAAAATAATGAAAAAAAATATTTTATTTAATTTGTATAATGTTTTAAAAATTCTAGCTGATCGATTGACGGATACGCCTGATGAGGCCGTTTCTTTTAGTAGACATCAAAGTTGGTGTACTGTAGAAACAGTAGAAAATTTGTAATTCCTTTGACATAAAAAATAAATTATTAAAGATAATTGAAAAAAAATATTTAATTAATTAAAATCTCAAGACTTGTAGTATATTTTCTTTACTAAATAAAGATTTAAAATTCTAGCTGATCGTTTTAAACCTCGTATTTACATGGGATTCCAAAATGTGGTATAGGTGGACTTTTCTTGCAGACCATTCATCCTAGAAAATGTATGTAACTGGAACATCTGTTGGTATTTAATTCATTGTTCCGTAACACTCACGATATTCTTATTTCTTGTTTATTTACTTCTTTTTAAAAATCCACGTCTTCGCACATGGCACTGAGTTATATTGTTCGAGTTATCTCCCTTTCACGGTACGATAATCTATTTTTAAATGTGACATAGAAAAAATCCAGTTGCTTGACAACGTGAACGATGTCCGGTAAAATTAAATTTCAAACAGATTTTGTGTAAATAAATTGAAAGATGTCTTATCTTGTTATTTATTTTATACAAAGTTATATTTTAATTGTTTACTGAATCAGTAATAAATTGAAAATTCCCGTAGTTGTGTGTAACTAGGTCTGATCCAATGAAATTAATGAATAAAACGTCACTTCCTTAAGTGAAAAAATGTCTTTGATGTTGAATCTGTATACCGACAAAACTTGCTACATAAAGGGTTTTTCAGCCGTAAACGATGATTTCAACCAGTTTATCTTAAAGAGGAAATAATAAATAAAGAATAAAGCATTTGATTGAGGTATGATTTATTGAGTTTATGCTAAAAGAACTGTAAATACGCGTTATCAAACTTGCTCTGGGGTAACAGTCAACGTACATACACATTCCTTTACCATGTTAACAAAAACATTAATTTAAAAAAAATGTTTTTGGTTTTATTTAATCTTTGTTTAAAAAACCCAACATTGAAGTTCCAGTAAAACCATGTCTAGGTTTAGAAAATCAAATTGAAATAAATTTCAGTTAAAAAAATCGTTATTAAAACTTGTGTGACCCGGGTACAAATTTTTCGCCTGTCATAGCCCTTTTTAATTGGTTTGACATAATTAATTACGTTTCCTGACAAACGCGTATTGACAGACCAATTGGATGACTACTCTACAAAGTGAACACTAATTAACTGGCTTCATATCTCACCTGGTGTTAGCTGTACACGTTTATATAATGTAAACACCTCTGGAGGTTACCTTGCATTGTCGGCTAATATATTTTGTAATCATGAAACTTCAGACCAAGATCGCATAATTTTCAGAATTTTTTATGCAATTAAGCAGAATTTAGACTTTTGTTTATGCAAATAAATGGAATTTTTTTACATTGTTTAAATAGGAAATGGTTTGGTTCAGAGGAAAATTATGCAATTAACCGGAAGAGGCAATTAACCGGTATGCAATTAAGTGGAATCTACTGTATTAATGAAGGTATCGTTTTTTTCAGAACCAAAAGAGTACTTATACATTTCACTAACCTATCGTCTTCAATATTTTCTACTGGAGCATATGAACGTGATGGCTGTGGTTTTATGTTTTCTGCCACTCTAACATTGTGAAGTAATTTCTCTATTTTTTCCTCTTTTCTACCATCCATTGCTACAAGGGGTCTCTACAAAATAAAATAATATTACATTAAAGCTGCAATAAGTTTTCCAATTTTCTGAATTTTTTTTTTTTTTGATTTTCTAAAAATATATTTTTTTTTCAAAAATAGATAACTTCTAAACAGGTGAGATTTATTTTCTAAAATTTCATTCCTATTAGCTGTAAATAGGATCCTCTAAAGGGTTGGTCAATGTTTAACAATGATTATTATGAGCTTGGAGCACATGCACGGAAATTTCAATTAATCAAAGATGAAGCCTGACAAATTGTATTAACTGTATGTCATTAATATCCACATGAATTCGCAATGGTGTTATGTATCCCTTACTATGTAACAAATGACAAATTCAAAGAAGTTCTGTGTTTATCCTATTTCACCATTTTGTAAGTTGCGTTTGAATGGCCGGTTTTTTATGATGTAACCATGTTCTAAAATTAGATCCCACATGCTACATCTCGCTGGAAATTACTATTATTTCTGTATTTATTCGAGCTTTTATCGTTCAACCAAATGTAACATTGTGCATTAGGAACATCATTAAGTAAATCAGCACGGTTTTAATTTTTCCTAGGAAAACTTCATGCATTATAAGCCATATATGCAAAGGCAGATATATAGACCCCTGGGTTGGGGCCGAAAATAGACTAAGGGCCACCATTTGTACAAACTTGGTAAAGGGTCTCAAGATGATATTAACTGCCAAATATGAAAGCTTAAGGCTTCATGGTTTCAGAGAAGAAGATTTTGAAAGTTGATATCCCATTATAAGCCATATATGCATATGCAGATAGATGGACCCCTGGGGTGGGGCAAAAATGGACCAGGGGCCACCATTTGTACAAACTGGGTAAAGGGCCTCAAGCTGATATTAACTGCCAAATATGAAAGCTTAAAGCTTCATGGTTTCAGGGAAGAAGATTTTCAAAGTTGATATCCCATTATAAGCCATATATGCATATGCAGATATATGGACCCCTGGGGTGGGGCCGAAAATGGACCGAGGGCCACCATTTGTACAAACTTGGTAAAGGGCCTCAAGCTGATATTAACTGCCAAATATGAAAGCTTAAAGCTTCATGGTTTTAGAGAAGAAGATTTTCAAAGTTGATATCTCATTATAAGCCATATATGCATATGCAGATATATGGACCCCTGGGGTGGGGCCGAAAATGGACCGAGGGCCACCATTTGTACAAACTTGGTAAAAGGCCTCAAGCTGATATTAACTGCCAAATATGAAAGCTTAAAGCTTCATGGTTTTAGAGAAGAAGATTTTCAAAGTTGATATCTCATTATAAGCCATATATGCATATGCAGATATATGGACCCCTGGGGTGGGGCCGAAAATGGACCGAGGGCCACCATTTGTACAAACTTGGTAAAGGGCCTCAAGCTGATATTAACTGCCAAATATGAAAGCTTAAAGCTTCATGGTTTCAGAAAAGAAGATTTTCAAAGTTGATATCCCATTATAAGCCTTATTTTCACTTTTTACGAAGTATGACAGAAAAACACTTAAAACGCGTAACCTAGTTTTTGACAGAATTTCACGAATGTACAACCTATATGTTTAAGGGTGTCTAAAAGCTAAATATCACATCAGATTTTGCATATAACCTATGGTTTCAGAGAAGAAGCTTATTTTAGGTGTTTTGCAATCTAGATCGCTGTGACCTACTTTTGGTTGCCATGGAAACCAATTGTACAAATTTTCATCTACTTCTTCTAGGGATCATTCCTGCAAAGTTTTGTTAAAATTGGCCCAATAGTTTCTGAGTTTTTGCTGTTAACGGACGGACGCACGCATGCACGCACGCACACGCACATCATGCCATAAGCTCATCTGGCTTTAGCCAGTTGAGCTAAAAATGACATTATCTTTAATATTTCAGTCTTAAATTTTCTTTAAAAAAATCTTAACCTGAACATATTCACGAATTTCCTTTTCCTTCTTACTTCTTTGTGCATAATACAATCCCAATTCTTTCCCTTTCAATCCATGAGGTCTTCCAGAATGACCACTGTGACCTCCATCTCTGTGACCATGTGCACCATGCTCACCATGCCTGTGTCTTCCTGAGTGATGTCCCCTGTAGCCGCTCCCTTCACCTCTCTCACTGTAATCTTGAAAAAAAATTGTCCCATTGCATTAATATAGCAATAATATTAGCAGTAATACATATATACACTGTATAAGAAAAAAAAACAATAGCAGTAGGAAACTACAGTATTTTTTATCTTCTTAACTTTTTCCTGTTAAGAAATTTTTGGGTTCCACCTGTAGTGAAAGTGCACCAAAGGAAATAACTCTTTCTGACTGATCATGATAACAAACACACAAAATCTGTGTTCTGATTTATGCCATGGGTAATAGCTACTGAGTTATTTTCAGAAGATGAAATAAAACTACTCAAACATGCAAGCTGTTTGAGTTGTTATTTTTTGTTGTTCAGTTTGTTCTTGATAGCAGCAGGAAGTAAAATTGTACAAATATTTAGTTCCTTAAAAAAATTCAAACCGAATTTTTCCCAACCGTTGGCAGAAAGAACACCTGAAAATCAACAGTTTGTGACATTTGAAAAAAAGTTTAGTTTCTAAATCAACAGAGGGGAAAGAAAAAGAAATGAGTATGATAACTATTCACCTGAGAAACAGGCAGATATTGCTAAGCACTGTATAAAACGGAAATCTTATTTTCGTGAACAAAGTAAAAATTTACAGCAAAAAATTAATGTACTACCAAAGAAAGACATGCTTTTATTTAGATTTTAGAAATAAACATGTTTTTAGTATCTGAATTGGTTTTAATACTCGGGAATGAGGGGGAAAGAAAATTTTGCTGGGAAGATATATTTGCTGTACAAGAGCCACAGTGAAAATCGCTAATATTTTTCCCAACAATGTTTCTTCTTATACAGTATATATAAAGTTTTTTGCTTTAATTTAGTTAATATTCAAGATTTATTTTGTTTTAAGCCTTACCATTTCTGTTCGAATGTGAATTTCCATGATGTCTAGAATGACCTCTGCCATGACCTTCATCATCCCGTCTTGAATAGTTACTCATTGCTTTTTTGTTTACTGAAAAAAAAAATTAACATCCTTTATAAAATTCTAATATGCTATTAAAAACAGGTGCCTTGTTGGCTAAAAATCCCAATATGCTATTAAGAACAGGTACCTTGTTGGCTAAAAATCCCAATATGCTATTAAGAACAGGTGCCCTGTTGGCTAAAAATCCCAATATGCTATTAAGAACAGGTGCCTTGTTGGCTAAAGTGCACTTATGGTGCCTCTCCCCACCTGTGTGAATCCCTTTCTTACATATCATACAATGAGACAACTTGACAAGTTGTCAGTTTACTTGCCAAAGTTTAGTTTTTTTCCATGCAGGTTCTCCAGTTTTAAAATACTAGCTACCATCAAATTTAAAAAATCAATTCAGCTTTGAAAATCTTAATAATTAGGGAAAACATATTTCTTTTTTTAAATATAGTAAATTTCAATTCGAAAATAAATTTTCATGAAAACAGAGCAAGAAACAGGGTGTATATATACACATAAATTAAATAACATTGGTTGTAACTGCAGAATATAATCAACCAAAACACAACCTGTCAAAAGTTAAATTTGTCCTGGTAATTTCATATACATGTATTCAAATTATAATTTTTTTTATCATGTTTGTTTTATATTCCTTACCAATTTCAGTATGTTGATTGTCCAGAAAATATTTTCCATGACCACTCCTGATATAGCATTTACATCTTGTACAGGTGCTCAATGTGTCTATTTTCTTAACTGTAAGATAAATATTACTTCATTATTATTTTTTAAAAATAAATACATGTAAACTCTTAAGAGTATAAAACACAAAACTTTCCATATATAGTATCATTTATTGGTTTAAAATTTCAACTAGCCATAATTGCAAATTTTTTAAGACAATATATTTAGATGATTAATAAAAAAAAAAACCCAAACAGGAATTACAGGAAAATTTTGATATGCACAGAAATCCAAATGACATATACAGGTTTCTAAAAGGCAGAGTAAAGTTCAAACCCTGTAATAAGATAGACAGTGAAACCAATCTAACACAATATTTAATGTACCTTTCTATATTTGGGTTCTGCAGTAAATGTAACAATACAAACTGACCTAAAAATCCAAATGAATAGCTACTTTTCTTCTAGAAAGCTGAAGAGCTATTAACACACTTATGTTGACCAAGCATTTCATCAGGAACTGTTTTTAAACATGCAAACACTGTGTTTGTTTTATGTCACATTAATGGTGGTTTTAAAAGATATTTGCGACAAAAGTGAAGTAATGATGTTAAATGCCCAGTCAATATTCTTTTACTTATATCAAGACAGTCAGTTCTGGGATGGTGGAGGAAACGGGAGACCCCAGTGAAAAACCACCGACCTTGGCAAGTGAACTGAAAAACTTCAATTCAAAACACTAGGATCTATCCACGTATGATTTGAACCAGCAGTGACAAACACTGAATTCTAAACCTGCTCTTTAGACCACGCGAAGTCCATAATTATTTTTTTATGGCAGTGAAATGGGCGAAAAGTTTGCCTTTGTTTGTAATATTTCAAGACGTCATCGCTACTGGTTTGGGAATTTGATTCGATTTCGGCGTTTGCTGGCGAGTCTATATCCCTCAAGGTCACACACTGCTTTTTAAATATCAATGGCTTAGCGATCATTATTAGTTGTTTGTTACTTGATAATTATGCTTGTATTTATGCCTACCTTTATACTGTATTATGTTTGGCTTAGTCGCTAGATAGCAAATTTGCCTAGAGAAATGAAACGACTTCGCCATGCGTTTTCGCTACCAGTAAATCCCTCCCATAAAGGAGAACCTCCTTGTCGGGAAATTCGAAAACAGTCTTTAGTCTAGTCAATCTACAGTTTGACCTCAAACTAATTGCAACAGAACAAATTTTGTTACTAATATGCTCTCAAATACATGAAATGTTTATAGTAAAAAGTCTTCCAAAATCTGACAAGGGGAAAGAGTTTTTGATAAGTTTTAATTTCTTATGGGCAGTTTCTATAGACAAGGGAGATAACTCCTGTAAAACAGGTGGAGTTTTAGTCCAATTACATATGTTTTTTTGCTATTTTTACAAAAAAAGTAAAGCAAAGACCCTGGAATTAATCAATCATAATTGATTCCATATGTATATTCAACATTTCTGATTTCATTTAAAGTGAAATCATTGACCCATTTTCATTCAGTTGCATTTTATTTTAAGTCTTTCACAATCTAATGTTTCTATAGTGATGAGGAATTAATAAGAGAATACTCAAAGTAATGAAGTAGAAGTATAGAAAAGTTATGTTTTTAACCTGAGATATACTTATTTTATCATTTCTGTGTATAACAAAATATATTTGAGGTGAATAAATCTTTTTTCCATCTCATCAACATGCCCTTAATCAGCGTTTTGCATAAATTCTTTCAACAATTTTTTTAACATTCCATTTACATATTACATTCTAAATTGTCTTAAATTATCTATTTTAAGTCTATGTATAAATTTCCATCTAATTTCTAGGTTGTTCTTCATATAGTATCAGAGAAAACTTGAAGTTTTTAAAAATTTTTGAGTAAAATTTAGGATCACAATACAGAGTTATCCCTTTTTTATATAGAAAATGCTATTGGTAACTTCAATTGGCAAAAAACCCAAATTCCACCGGATTGAAATTGGTATATTTTTAATGGTGAATAAAAACACAATTCCTAAAAACAATCACATAAAAATATTTTCTGTTTCAATTACTTTGAGGTTTGACCCTATTTTTTTATAGATTGACTAGACTACTTATTTTTAAGGTGTTTATTTATTTATCTGTCTATTTATTTATTTATTTATTATTATTATAATTATATTATTATTATTATTATTATTATTATTTTTATCATCATCATTATTATTATTATTATTATTATTATTATTATTATTATTATTATTATTATTATATGGCAATGTTAATTTCTAAACGTGTTAGAAATAACTGGATTTCACTGCATTTTGAAATCTTCCTTGAGTTATATGTAAGACGTATACGTGCAAAGCTTTAAGGAAGCTAATAAAGTATACTTGTTTAAATAAGAAAACAACAATATAGAAAATGCAATTAACATTGTGTAAAAGTTGGTTGGTTGATTGATTGTTATTTTACGTCACATCAGTAATTGTTCAACTAAACTGTACAATTTGCAGACTGGGTTGCCTCAAAGCTTATATATTAGTTTTTGAAGTTTATTTCTGGATGCATAAACTAAATTTATCTTGAGTGGATGAAGACTGTAATGAATGTTAAGACACGAAGAAAAGTTTGTTGGTTGTATGATGTTTTACGCCACATTAGCAATTTCATAGAGGGAAAAATTTTTAATTATAATGAGAATTAATAAAAGTTTAAAAGCAGGATAAAAACAGTTGATGCTGGCTTTATTTAAGGTGGGCATACACTTAAGTTCGGAATCATGGCTGCAGTTGGTATGTCAGGTGGCAATCTGTTCCATTCGCTTACTGTCCGTACAAAGAAGGAGTTTTTATGGTGCTGTCTGCTTGTATAGGGAATGTCTAGAGTGTGTTTATGGATGTGTCTAGACATCCTAGTCATTGGTTTGGTGTAACTATTTGAGTCTATGACATCATGACAATGCAGGATTTTATATAGCATGGTCAAGCGGCTTTCTAGGCGTCTCTTTTCCAGGCTTCTTGAATTATGGCAGTTACACTTGTTCTTTGTCGGTATTGTCCACAGGGGCTTGTATTTATTGATAATTCCCTTTTTTGACAAATAATCTCTTTCTGGCCAAAACACTGGAAGAGATAAGAAGGGAATTATCAATAAATACAAGCCCCTGTGTATTGTCCGGTGACAAAACGGGCAGCTCTACGCTGAACCATCTCTAATTTGTCTATAAAGCCCTGTGGTTCCATACTGATGCAGCATATTCGACCTGTGGTCTTATCAGGCTTTTGTGGGTCCACTCTTTTATTTTTCTTGGATGATATACAGTATTTAGATTCCTGTTTGAAGCCAATACTTCGATTTGCTTTCATGTTGATGTTCGAGATGTGTTTTCCCCAGTTTAGGTCAGATGTTATGGTTACCCCTAGATATTTTGATTATACATCATGATCAAGGATGTGTCCATGTGACTTGACGTTGTACTGATGTTTTATTGGGGGTTTGTTTCTACTAACAGTCAGTACTGTGTACTTTTTTCAGAAACCGTACACCACCATTTTTCATTATAAATGATCTTTTTTTTCTTTTTCTTTTTCTTTTTTTTTTTTTCCTTTTTCCTTTTTTTTTTTTTTTTTTTTTTACATTTTTTTAAAATCTTAGATAATGTGCGTATCAAAGAATCATAGTATGTGAAACCAGGATAATAGGTGACCTTCCAATTATGCTCGAACCACACCAATGGACATTTACTCCAATGTGCATTCAAAGTCGGTACTTTATAATCAGAAGACGTTTTGTGTGTTTGTCTTGTCTTGTTCTATGTAGCTTCTATCATTAACTTGTCATCAGCTGCAAATTTCTTTCTTTATTCTTTTCTTTCTTTCTTTTTAGAAAAATTACAACCATTGTAAAGACAGTATCACAACAAAATGAGAGAGAATAATTACGTCACAGAAAGCAATATAATTAGGTCATGTTGGTAGAAAGCAAAGAAATGTTCCCATGTCTCTTGAGTTACATGCCGCAGACAAAGTACATCTGAGTTGACGGAAGCAGTCGAAGCACATCTGAGTTGAAGGGAGCAGTTGAAGCACATCTGAGTTGACAGGAACAGACGAAGCACAACCCCCGACCTCGCACAATACGAAGCGAGCTCTCTACCAACTGTGCAACCGTAGCGGTCGTGACTTTAAAAAAATGCTTATTTTATTATTAATACGAGTGTCCTATGCAAATGAATGCATTATTTTATGAAAAATAAAGATATTTTTATTTTTATTCATATTTAAAATTTGTACTTGAATCCCATTACATTTGTTTTGTAAGGAAAGTGTACACAAGCACCCCTAAAGCCCACGACATTTGTCCGGGAAATGTATGCAAGCATCCCCGAAGTCCACATTAATCCAGGAACTGTAAACAAGCATTCCCGAAGCCCAGCGCTTTTGTCCAGGGAATTGTACACAGGCATTCCTGAAGCCCAGCGCTTTTGTCCCGGGAATTATACACAAGCATTCCCGAAGCCCAGCGCTTTTGTCCCGGGAATTGTACACAAGCATCCCGAAGCCCAGCGCTTTTGTCCCGGGAATTGTACACAGGCATCCCTGAAGCCCAGCGCTTTTGTCCCGGGAATTGTACACAAGCATTCCCGAAGCCCAGCGCTTTTGTCCCGGGAATGGTACACAAGCATCCCGAAGTCCAGCGCTTTGGTCCAAGGAATTGTACAAAGGCACCCCCGAAGCCCAGCCCTTTTGTCCAGGGAATTGTACACAAACATCCCTGAAGCCCAGTGGTTTTGTCCAGGAAAGTGTACGCATTCATCCTCGACGTCTAGTGTATTGGTCCAAATGAAGTGTAAAATTATATACCAACACATAACCACAGCAATTCAACTCAAAACGTTTATAAAAATTCTGCATTGTTGGCTCATTGTTTTGGTACATGAGTTTAAAAAGTACCGTGGTTAGGTATCACGGGATATAGATTAATACCCTAATAAAGTACTTGATCATGACTATTTAACAAAAACATATCATTACAAGATACAAGTGTTTTATATAAGTATCATCTTATATATAACAACTAAATAATAATTAGTTTAAACAAAATTTATTGAGTAAAATACGAATCATAAAAAAACATGAACATTTACAATACAGAGGATCCCGGAACAAAGGTATATAAACCAGTTTCCTCATCAATGATAATAAAACAATTGTCCTGCATGACATAGAAAGAAAACCTATGCTTTAAATCAAATTAAATCAAATCAAATCACATAAATAAATAAAAAAAAAATAAAAAAAAATAAAAAAAATAAATAAATAAATAGATAAAAAGGCAAATTAAGAAGATGTACCTCATTCTTAAAAGAATCATGAGAGACTATAAGATATTTATATCTTTTTATGGGCGTCACTACCCACCGAAAATTTAGGTAAATATATAAAGTAGATGGCATACCTGTCTAATAGCAGTCTTGAAGAGTATCTGTCTAGATACAAGTATGCGTTAATTTTGCATTGTTTTAAAATTACGCTGTTGTGCGTTTTCGACGGTTGAGTTAATCGTTATCATGGTCATGTTTTTCCTGGTTACATTTTTACATGTGATATTTTTGAATACTTGTTCATAATATGTAACATATTTGGGTCAATATTAATAGATCTATATAGCATCATTTAAGTTTTTCAATATTCACCCAAATATGTGTTATAATATAATGCATACAAGTTTGTTATGACATTTGAAAAATGAACAACTGTCATTAATAGTGATAATGTGGAATGGACCAAATGAATCGGATACAAAAGTCACAAGTGTATTGAATATCTAGTCTTACACAGGTTTTATCTATATAAATTTTATTATAACACGTGGTTGTGAAGTGCGCAGGCCTAGCGTGTCATTTAAAATGCCAAATACTTTGATTGAGAATTTAAGTTTTTTCTGTAAAAAATGTGAATCATCACTCAACTGAAATATTGGAGATTAATTATTTAGTTTACAGAAAAGATAAATGCAAAATTCGAGGTGGAATCATTACTGAAATAGTAAGTATGTCTTGTTTTAAATTGTCAGGCATTCAAAGAAAGTATTTGCACGTGTGAATGCAATGTTCTCATGTACATGTTCATCCTTATACTGGTTGATGCATATATATATATATATATATATTTTAATGATTTACAATGATGTAATGAATGTATACTGCTGCAAGAAGCATAAAAGTAAATTTGATATATATGTATATTTCATATAAACTCTATGTTTATTTTGCATGAAATAATTAATTAAGTCTTTAGTTGCAGAAATAAACATAATATTTGATATAACGATTGGTTTATTGGGCAAAACACTAATAGGTTTTATTAACAAGCATTTATTGAAACCTATTCTTGCAAGATTTTGATTTTTAATATGAATCTTTTGTTCTCCGGAAATCTATTTTTAAACGTCCTAATTTAGAACAGGATTTCCCCTTTATTTAAACGCTATTTTTAGCCACACGGCTGGAAAAAACCTAAGAGGTATCTCCGATCTTTTTATTTTTTTTTATTTATTTATTTATGAAAATTTGAGACAGTTAACGTTGCAATACGAAAAGCCAGTAGGTTTGGATAGGGAGACAGTAAGTAATACATGCTTTTTATATACAGCAATATCATAAAATGTACTGGTCTGCTCTTTAAATCATCGTAGTGATAAATGTTACTATATAATAACTCAAAAAATAAATAAAATAAGAATAAATCAAATGCGTGAAAATAAACTTTAGCAGGATTTAATAATCGTTGCTGAATTTTGTTGATTTTATGCATAGTGTTGACATTAGATATGATTATAAAATGAACTAGACCTGGTCTATAAAATGAACAACCTGCCATCACAAGATAATCCTAGTTTATCAATATTTATAATTTAATTGATTTAAATTTTTAAAATATTTAATTCAATTTTTAAGTTTTCATGGAAGAAATGGAGTACCATTTTAACGATTTTTCTTCTCAGCTATCATTTTAATAGGGACTTGTAATTTTGTTATTAAAAACATAACCAATACCAAAAGGTAAAGGCGTTTTATTTATTTATTTATTTCTCAAATTTAAAAATTACTAGTTATTTAGTCTTTTATTTGAAAATCTTCCCCAAAACTGTTAAGCCGAATAGAAGCTTAGATAAGAAAGACTTTGGTTGATGCAGATGCAGCATGATGACCGTCTAAAGTCCATGATGGTCATCGTAACTATAAGTAGAAAACATAAAGAAAAGTTTAACAGGTTCATATATGAATCGATTAAGTTAAGATATGATATTTAGCAAGTAAATGAATAGCTTTTAACACGTGTAACAATTGGTCCTGTTTCTTTTTTTTACCAACTGCTATTCTCGAAAAAAAAAATCAGCTTGAGTTATATATTTTTTCTTTTCTTTTTTCAAATCCTTGGTTTAGCATACTAAAATTTTGTCTGATATGGCTATTTGAAATTTAGTTTTACATAACTCACAGTCGATCGAAATAGATCTTATTTCGCCTCTTGATTTTTAGAATAAAGTTTCGACATGTGAAAAATGATCGATTTCATTTCAAGAAAATGTATAAAGCTAGGGGCAGTATATTCTTGTTTGGGTCATATATTCCGATGCTCATAGCTTGCTTTTATTTTGTCTTGTTTTCATATTTTTTATGTTTATTATGTCGTGAATCTATTTGTACATTTTCATTTTAATCATTACCAAAAACATTTTTCAGCAAGCACTTCTTTCTTTCATTCTACATATATTTCTGCTGTTAATTATATTAACAACTACTTTACAATGCCATATTTTGCTGCCAATCCTAAGCTGACAAAATGCATTTCCTGGGTAGCATTCTTTGCTCGTTTCTGGTTGATTTTCTTAGGTTTTTTAGGTTGTCATCATCAGTACCAGTTAACTAAAACAAATAGAAAATAAATCCATTTAATTTTGAATAACACACACACACACACACACACACACACACACACACACACTTATATCAGTTTTACACGTTGTTAGTCGACTCTGTTATCTACAAATCTGACTAAATGATTTGCAATTGAAAAAAAGTGTAATTTTCATGCCACAAAAATGAACGAATGAATGAATGAATGAATGAATGAATGAATAAATAAATAAATAAAAAAATAAATAAATAAATAAAATAAAAATAAATAAAAAATAAACTAAAAATTAATAAAGAAAAATATAATAAAAATAAATAAATAAAATAAATAAAAATAATTTTATATGAATGAATTTTAGTTACAATAGGACAAGATTCTTCTGCCTTTAATTAAAGAGTAAAAATTTATGTACACATCCATTTTGTGATGAAATTATTCCAGTTTATTTGAAACCAGGAAATAACATAAATTTTAATAAACAGCATTGACATTAAAAGTTTAAAATGTCTTTTTAATGTTAAAAGTTAATAACCAGGACAACTTTCAATATATATATTTTCCTATGGGCTCGGTTATATATTCTTTTGCATTTAGTTAACGAAATACAGAAAAAATGATATTGGTGGTTATCAAAATGGTTTCTAAAATACACTGTATTTGAAATATATGTATTTTGATTTGTATTGAATTTAAAGTTTACATTTAATACTCGTGCATTGGCTTTAAGACTAATTTAGGAAAGTTAACATGGTAACAGGAATCAATTTGACTTAAACAGCAATTTAACCTATAGCTGGTGACGTCTCGATATAAGTGAAATAATCTTGACTGGGACTTAAAACACTATTAAATAAAATCAAATCAAATTAAAACATGATGCACACTAAAAACAAATGGTACCAATAAACATAACTTCTGTAAGCCAAGGTGATATACTGGATTTGAAATCAGTAACATGTTCATGATTCTCATTATTTGTTTGATTTAGAGGAATACACTTTGGATAACTAAAAAAAAAAAAAAAATAAAAAAAAAAAATAAAAAAAAAAATAAAATAAAATAAAATAAGGCCAAGATACAAAACACCGACTTTAAATATTATTCCCCTCCAATTAAAAAAGGGGCGGTGACTTACTTGGTGGTGTTTTCCTTTATTATACCCGTGGAATGTATTATTTTTAAATTCAGTTCAAATAAATGTTCATTTATAAA
Source organism: Tegillarca granosa (assembly GCA_029721355.1). NCBI lineage: Eukaryota > Metazoa > Mollusca > Bivalvia > Arcoida > Arcidae > Tegillarca > Tegillarca granosa. The sequence continues at coordinate 36,221,828 of CM056599.1, read as the reverse complement.
AAAAGTTGCAAGGTTTAATTAGGTGTAAAATGGGTAAATCATTCTAAAAGAGAAATACCTTTATGTGTACAATTTAATTTTACAATACACCTATTTATATTGATAAGAAAAGTATGTTTCATTTTGTCTATTTTTACAAGAAGAATTTTAAATTACGGGTAATTCGTATAAAGTTTATATTTAGTATTACATTCTATAAAATGATATTTCATATTATGAAAAACTATAAAGCGAAGAATTGTCCTGATATAAACTAAGCAAAAAGGTGAGATTTTTACTGTTTATCAACGAGGTTGGCCATGAAGTAGGAATACAATTGGCTGAGTGAATAGGCAATCAATACACCGTAGCTTACAGTTAATAATAATAATAATAATAATAATAATAATTATTATTATTATTATTATAATAACCTTTTATTGCTTAATTTCAAATGCAGAAAAGGGTTTTGGAAACAAAATAATTACAAAATCGCAATCAAAAAATTATATCAGCTATTTGTATTTAAGGTCTCGAATAATTCCGTCTATATATTTTCCTAATTTTTACAAAATAATGAGTTTCGGCTTTTTTCTAGAAATTAAAGGCAGCGAAATTAATTGTAGCTCATTAGGTTTAAAATTAGTAAAGCTGCTAATGCCAGATTATCTATTACACTTTATGTGAACGCCCACAATACTTCAAAGTACTGCTGCAATCCTTGTATATTTAGAGATGGTTTTTGCATACTTCTGTAAGCTTGATGAGACAATTCTGTCATTGTTATTTCTATTTTTTCAAGTTGAGAGCAGTTATAAAAATGATATAATGTTATGTACACTTTTAATCAATTTTTTTTAATCAAATAGTAAAACATATATTTAAAAAATCACCCACGTACCACGAAAACATACGTAATGGACAATATGTGGACAAATTATTTGTTTGGTTGAAATCTGGAACAATAAGAATCCTGGTAGACATGTGGTCGAAAAAGAAAGAAAAGGAAAAAAGAATTGGTTATTTGTGTTATATATTTACTACCCCTGAGCGAGTACCGCTGCTGGTGGAGTAAAACTCCCCGAGAGTATCCATAACTCAGTAGGCAGTACTTTGTGCTGTCAGAAAATGTACCATTTAGCAAAATTTTCAGCCGTCTAAAATTTGAAATTTATTTAAAACTAAGGTTTGTTCCCTCATGCAAAGCATTCCTTAGCTGGATTTGGATTAATATAATTTTGGAACTTTAGATTCATTAATTTCAACTGTTTGGCTTATGTTTTTCATCTATCAAACTTTTCGGTCTTAGTGTCACTGATGAGGAATGATTTTCCGAAATGTGCACATCTGTGGCACATCAAAATTTAACTGGTGTTTGTGTTATATATTTACTACAGCGAGTCTTTACTGTATATGTTTTCTAACCATTCATTAATGTTGTAACAAATGTAAATAAAAATTAAAACAAAAGTAAAACAAATTTTATTATAAGTAAAAAAAAAAACAAATATGAAATTTTATGGACATGAGTTGATCTGAGGTTATGGGGATAATTTTTTTTTTCATCATCCCTCAAAAGGTGACTGCGCATGCATAAAAACATCATCGCGTCTCTTTCAAGGTGACACGGTATATGTACAACATCCATACAATTATATTGTTAAATTGGATATATCATGCATATTTAACACAGATAAATACATACATATACATGTATATATGTTTTAATGTGAAACAAATTTATGTAAGTACACGTGTTATTTTACAGTTTCTTTCGGAAATCGGATATTTAAGATATTGACAAAAATATGTGTGATCATATTCTCAACCTATGTTGTACACGTTTGTTACAGGACGAAAACACGGCAATTAATATTTATAAAGTCTTTTATTTACAAAATATCGTTAAAACGAATCTTGTTGTACAGAACGGGTTTCATTTTCACACTATGATCATTCATTTAACCGACTGTAGACTCAACTCAAATTGGGGAATATTTTATTGTCAATTTTTAAGCTATTACGCTGTTAAAATCAAATATCAAATTTTATATTTAAATAGTTAAGTGTAGGTTTGTTTGTTTGTTTAACAAAACAAACATTGTCTCATAAAAATTAAAACTTAAATTTAAAAAAAAATGTTGATGAGAGAAAAATTTAAACGTTTGAGTTGAGTGTACACTAAATTAAGTTATTAACTATGAATCTCGGGCCAGGGAATAATATTTTAAATACGGGGAAAAAGATACCGCATGGTAAAGTTTATTTTTACTTAAAAAACAATAAATAAATATTGATTGTTCCACAAAATCAAATTTATCAAAAAAGCAGCGTCTTTAACTTCTATTTTTTGCTTCATGATCACTTTTTTGTTTGGTTAACCAACAAATTTTCTGGCGACAAGCGTGTCTGGAACACATCCTGTTTCTATTTTAAAGCTTGTTCTAAATTAAGGATTCGGTTTTTATGCTACTATTTTTAGAACAGAAACTTCTGTATATAGCACTAGATCGGAAATAACCTATCGGTAAATCCCCTTTTAGATATTTGATATTTTCGAATCTGAAATCGATTAAGCCATAATTGGAAAATCGATCAGTCACGGCTTCTAAAATTTTTGTTAATTTATAAATACTTTAACATGCTTTATTCAAATGGAATTTAAGAACCCGTCGATGTCATGCCATATGCACATCACAGGGGCTTGGTGTCAGGATTTCGGTATTTTTGTTTAAAAGATTATTTATTGGTGTTTTATTACATGCGAGGTTGGTACTAGTTCATACATATCGATAACTTTGCCTGAAATCCATTTTTAACAAACTTCAAAAACTTCCGAAATATATAACATTAAAAAACACAAGGGACGAAAGTCGCCATTTTGAAAGTCTACCCCTCGCTTGGGAAAAAAATTCGTGAAATATCAGCCGATCCATGCTTTCACATAAATTTCATTTATTTCAACTTTTAAAAGCCTGTTCTTTACATTCTTATCTCCGTTTTCTTCAAAACAATCAATAACTCTCTGAATTTTTCCACCAAACTCAAAATTGAACAATTTCCAGAGAAATGCAACGTTCTTCTTGTTGCCTTTGTAAATCCCATTTGGAATTACCATTACCGCATTATAAAATCTCAGAATGGGAGAACCTTGACAAGGGACGCAACTCGCGAACGTTGAGGTGCTCATTGCTGCAATGGTAATTCCAAGTGGGATTTACAAAGACGACAAGAAGAACGTTGCATTTCTCTGGAAATTGTCCGATTTTGAGTTTGTAGGAAAAATTAAGATAGTTATTGATTGTTTTAAAGAAAACGGAGATAGGAATGTAAAGAACAGGCTTTTGAAAGTTGAAACAGATGAAAATTATGTGAAAACAGGGATCGGCTGATATTTCACGAATTTTTTCCCAAGCGAGGGGTACACTTTCTAAATGGCGACTTTCGTCCCTTGTGTTTTTTAATGTTATATATTTCGGAATTTTTTGAAGTTTGTTAAAAATGGATTTCAGGCAAAGTTATCGATATATATGAACTAGTACCAACCTCGCATGTAATAAAAACACCAATAAATAATCTTTTAAACAAAAATACCGAAATCCTGACACCAAGCCCCTGTGATGCACATCGGTGACTTTCCTGCACATCATCATATTTTTGTTTGGATAAATCGGAAAACAAAGATGCTATATATGAGCAAATTATATTATATGATGAATATTCGTCAGCTACGGAATTTTGGAATCTTAAAAAAAAAAAAAAAAAAAAAAAAAAGAAAAAAAAAAAAAAAAAAACCAGAAGGGACAAATAGCTGCTGTTCATGGTCCATCCACAAATATATTACATACCGGTGTCTTAATTCTTCCGTTTACTCTCGTTCTGTATAAACCCATTGTATTGTTTTACTATAATTATCACTATTTGCCATACACTGTTAATTATTATAATGTACCGCCTTACATTGTATTCTAAAAGTATTATCTATGTCACCTATAAGTGTATGCTAACGGAATCAATTGAATTGAATTCGAGTAATTCGCATATTGTTTAATTAATTTACATATTGTTCAATTAACTTGCATTTTGTTTGATGAACTCACATATTGTTTGAGTACCTCATATACTGTTGCACTCATATACAGGTACAACTGTTATGAGCTACTTTTTAATTTTTATGAAATGATACAAGTTAAAAAAGTGGCACATGACAATTACTTTTGAATTGAATTATTTCATAAAAGTAGCACATGGAAAAAAACTGAGACCAAACATACCAAACAATCAATGCTATATATAACGATTTTGTTTTATAAAATGAAATAATAGAAACATTGCATTAGACAACTGCTGATAATGTGCAATTTTTTTGGATATTTTGTTATACGAATAAAATGCACTTGACATTTATATTTATTTATTGCACGGATACAATTACAATAATTGATCAAGGCAATTTAATTAAACATAAAATGATTTATATGAACAAATTATTTAGTCTCTTGTCTACTAATTGTAATATGTTTAAGAAAACCACTGTTTTACTCTAGCTTATTTAATCGTTTGCCTCTTAAACATGCCCTGATCGAGAGGTGGATATAAATTATAATTGCATTATCATCTCTCTCTCTCTCTCTCTCTCTCTCTCTCTCTCTCTCTCTCTCCCTCTCTCTCTCTCTCTCTCTCTCTATATATATATATATATATAATGGTTTGTGCGAAACTTTAAATGACATTCCTTGTCCAGATAGGACGCGTCATAGTGATGGATATTGTGGCGTTGATAAGTAGGCGGAAAACCACGTTTACATAGAGTTGAAGGACAAAGAGTCTTTGCGTCATTAGAAGTCTCTGATGATACACATCATATTCCTATTTTTATAATTTATTCTAAATTTAGAATCCGGTTTTTGTGCTACTATTTATATAACATTTTTTTCTATTTATAGCACGAACTCCAAAATAACCCCTAATTACTCAATATCTTTTGTTATTTCTTTAACGTTTTAACTTTGAATAAATATCAAAAGTCAAACGGCCTAAAATTAAAATATTTTTGTATATTATCAAAAACATAAAATAAATATGTGCCACGTATTACTTTACATAAGTAGCATATTGTTTAATAACAAGGCAAGATTCAGTTGTTGATATTTAACATGGAAGTCAATTGTAACAATACCGATGTACGATATACATTTAACAACAGTTTAAATGCTTATTCGCGATTGGGTATACGTCTCCTGAACAGTACCAGTAAACCATCTGATACAGACTTATTGAGAGTTAGATCTTTAGTCCAGGATTTATATAAATTGCAAACATATGGACGATTTTAAAGTTTTATTTCTGTTTTACCGTATTCGTCGAGTTGTAAAAAATAAAATAAATAAGTTTAAAATAACTTCTGATGTTACCTACCTTTAGTATGTGTATGTGAAATCTACATCCTCAGTATAATATCGTCTTGTTTTACCCACAAATATATACAGTGGATTAATCACACGACTATGAATTACCATCAATCAACTTTATTTACAAACGTGATTCATAAGTTATTCAACTGGTATTACCTTGAACAAATAAAACGAGTTAAAAAGTGAATGTGAAACAACAAGGATGATTATATCATTATATTTATATAAACTTAGTATTGCTATTTTTCTCATTTTATGTTAATATAATTAATTTCTCCTGGCACTCCAGTTTCACCAATCAATCCAGAACTGACGGTAAAAATGTTTGACTGGGGCCTTACACACCATTACTAAACTTTACTCATACAGAAAGGTTTGAGGGTTTCTAGATCATTCATTTTCTAATCCTACAGTATCATCAAGCGCTAAAACGAGAGATAAATAAAAATAGTTTGAAAAAAGTATGGAATGACTTTGAATATACAAGAATGTAGATAAATTATGAATAGTGGTAAAATATGCAATGTTATTTAAAATTATATACATACCGACCTGTGTCATATGAAATATATGATTGCTGTATATTAATATTTCGATAGACATCACTTAAGAATGTCGTTAAATATATCTTTAGTCCTATTTGCAGTGTAATTTGCTTTATGCCTGCTCCTTCAAGGCTACTACCTTTTAAATCCAAGCGATTACGTAATGAAAGATAAAAACAGTAGTATGTATTTATGTTGTGTTTTACATTCACCTCCTATGTCAAAGCAATCCAGTTATCATAAAGTGATAAGAAAACTGTTAAGAAAACTCGTTTTAGAAGGATTTTATAAATACACGACTCTGAATCATTGATAAGCAACAAAGCTTGTGTAAAAAATCTAATCTAATTCAAACCTAGCAATATGATGCATCGATGATTTTCACTTATCATTGGTATTTAAATAAACCATTCTTGCTTCCTTTTTTGGTAGACATAGTTAAAAATTACGTACATGATTTAGATCCCATTGTGTCATCGCGGAGATAGACTTTGTTGTAGATTTGTTTTACCAAAGCACGTAAATAACTCTTAATATAGAGTCTTTATATTTTCATGTAGGATTTTAAACAGATAAAACGATCCTTGTGTCTTTACAGAAAAGTTTTCTGGTTGTATTTGATGTTTTTCATTGCCAGTTCATGTATCTATCTAATGCTATAAATTTATATAAACCTATTTTAAAAAGAGGTACATGTATATGCATTATTATGGTTGATCACCGTTTTTTTAAAAAAAAGAATCACAGTCTAATTATTTAAATCAAAAATAGAAACTTACAATCTATACAGTATGTCTTAATTTAAGCATGGGGAAATGCAACTTGTAATTCGAAAACATGCACTTAGCAACAGTCAACGGATTAAGTTAAAAAATAGGAAATTGCAAAACATGTGTTTGGCAACAGCCTATACATTTAAGACATGTTTATACGACTTACAATGACAAAAACATATTTAGACCAATGATCATTACGTATTTATTGTTTTGCGAAAATTCCTCATACTATAGACTTGCATTAGCATTTTGTACGGTTCTATAAATCCTTTCAATGGTATTCCATTCATTGTTTAAAGATTAATGTGTGTCTAATGTTCTTTAAATGCATATTTCAGAGTAGCTGCTTCGCTTAAAAGACATAAACCATGTCGCAGAAAATTGTAAATAAGTTTATCAAGGGAATTGGAAAGGGTAAGAATCTTAAGAATCATTTATTATTAAGTTTCTATGAAGATTAAAAATGTGTATATTTTTCTCTTTTTTATCACATAATTTTTTAGACTGATAAAACAAACATTATGGTTGGAGAAAGTTAATTGTTTTCATCCTATAAGGACACATTAAAATTTTAAAAACATTTTGACTTTTGTTTGTGTTTTGTGCATTGAAATAAGTATTATTGCATTAATTTTGAATTTATCTAGGTCTTTATATATATGTATATGATGACACTAGCCAATGAAACTAAGAAAAAGAAAAAACTGCTAAACTTGACAAAACAAAATCATCTATCTAATGATACCTAAAATATATTTAAATCCTACTTGATATTTATAATAATTTTTAAATTCAGTATATACAAAAAATGAGGTGAAACTTTATTTACTTTCTATTTTTTAGTTAAAAATGTGGTTGTGAAAACAAAGAAAGTGGTTAAGAAAGGAGCAAGTGCCTCCGCCGTACCTGTTATATATGCCATTTCAAAAGAAGATCAAAGTTTAGCTCAGAATGCCAAAGTAACTGGTAAGTAAATTACACTACCTTATGTATGCCGGAAACATTGCAGGTTTATATGGGCAGTCGACTGAAATTTTCTTTTAAAGGGTTTATACTGCTGCATATCCAGATAATCTTAATCTAAGAAAAATGAGTGCGTCAATAGAGAAAAAAGGGGAAGATTTGATTATCCATATGATCATTTATGTACAGCAGATCATCTGCACATTGTTACTTTCGCAATACTTATCAGATGAATTATTTTAGTGTTTTGTAGTTTATTTTATTCGTATAATCGTTTCTTAAACATTTATAAAAATATAAATTATTCTTTTAATTTGCAAAACTAAGGAAGAATGTGATATAAAATCTTACACAAGCTCTTACTTCTTTTATTTAGAGATCTTGAGGTCAAACCTATTCAATGATACGAACGTTCCAAGTTCTCAGTCTGCCTCAGTTTGTGAATCAGGCAATGGTATCAAGAAGAGACACATGAAGAACAAGAAAGGTAATTATAATTGTATAATCTTAATATTTCATAATGTCTTAATATTTTACTTGATTCCTTTGTCCTAAAGTATTTATCTTTTGTTAAGATCTTGTTTTTAGAACTTTTTATTCCATTTTTAAGCACACTGATTCTTTCATCCCTGCCAATGCTTCACTAATAACAACTTCATTTTTTATTATTTTTTCTTTTCAGAGACATTATCTGTATCTATAATGTTAAAGCACTTTAAAAAAATTGTTAACAAAAGAAAAAATGGAGTAGAACCACAATTAATAGACACACAGGCCTATGTTGTAAATAAATACAAGGCTAATTTGTTCAGTGTTGCAAAAACAACAGGATTATTGCTAGAGTCGGAGTCAGAAGTGCCTGAAACATTGAAAGAGAATATGTTAGAAGATATAAAAAAAGATGTTGATGAAACGGAAGAGTTAAAAGTTAGATACCCATTTGTTTGCTCAGAAGAAAATACACTTCCTTTATTAAAAGATACCTCAAGCTTATATCATTCAAATTTGAAGATTGACCAGGATATGTACAGACGAATACAATTGCAAACAGCAGTTTATCAACATCGATGTAGGTGTTTACCAGAATGCCCAGAAATGGAACATTTTGACATGGATATTACAAGCAATCCAACAATTGAAACAAATCCAGAAACATTTATGGATGAAGATATCGAGTCTGAACTGAAGCTTCAGATTGCCATGTTTACAGTTAATGGAGGAAGAATCTCGGCAATGTCTATGTCGGAAGAAAATATTTGCATTGGAAATGAACGTTATCAATCGTCTGTTTTACAGAAAGGAAGAGACGTTTCTGGCCAATTCTATTTGAATGAGAAGATTATTGATATACAGACGAAAAAAAGTCATATTCATGGTCAACCAAGGGCGATGTTCATTGATATGACAAATCAGAAAAACCAACTGCCGACAAATCCTTTTTTAAACCAGATCAGTAAAACCTTGACACTAGAAAATGAAAAAGAAGTCTTTTTAGAGCAACGTTGCTTAAAGCCATATGGTACATTTGAAATAGGCAAATTGGATACTGTTGGTTCAATTGAAGTGACAGATCAATATGCGAGTGGATACCTACACACCACTAGACCAAACGACATTTACGCCCCGTCAGTAGACATAGGCCTCAACAAAATAAAAGATGACAACATTAGCAACTTTGGTGCAAACGAAATGGAAGAAAGATACTTACAAGGTATTATTGGAAAATTTGGTCCAAATTTGCAGATAAAGGTACCAGTACCAAATCCTGTCCAATGTCAATATGCCATTTATCCAGATAGTGACAAAATTTTTGAAAACGAACTTAATATAAAACAGACATGTACATTGAAGAATTCGCCATTTATCAAAGGTCCTAAATCTAAATCGTTGGCTGACTCAAAAGGGTTTCAGAAAGGGAATGTTGGCGATGACTTACATGACAACAATGTTTTCAAGGGTCAGGATAAGGTTAATCCATTTATTGACAACAAACCTGTATGCAGAAATGAGCCAACATACAAAGGTTTTAGATATAAAGCATCTATCTTTGAGGAATATAAATTTACGGAAAAACCAAAGTACGATTGTTTAAAGGATAAGAAACGTCTAGAAAGCCATGCTACTACACAAGGCAATAACTCTAAAGAAGAAAGAAATATTCAATGTGCAACAGGTTGCACCAGTGTGTCCAAAAAAGCAAAAGTACTTTCAGATGTTGTAAGTATACTTTTATCTTAAAATAATGAAAATGAAATAATTAAAACTCCTGCTTATTACGATTAAAGTCATTTTTTTTATTTCCTCAGCTTACTGTAAATTGATTTATTCTTTCTTAAATATTTTGCCTCGAAATAATTGTCTTTTTTGTTAACTTTGACAGAATATAATAATTCAAACTTTTAATGCTTTATTTTCAGCTTAAATGGTGTTTGTTGCTGGCTAACCAAGTACCAATCTCGGATGCAAAGATTACAACAAGTACAGCATTGATAGAATACAGTGAACCACCAGATCCTTTCTTTAAAGACTTACTTCAGTTGTGTATCAACTATGCATTCGTTACTTCAGCTGTACTATGCATGGTATATTCTGTATATTCCATATTGCGGACTGCATTTTTACAAGGTAAGTGGTTAATTTAATAATTAAAGCCTTTAGTAGTTTTTAAGAAAGTTTAGATATTGATTGAATAATCTCGTCAAATGTTATAATGTTGTTATATATTAAATACACATGTATTATTTATAGATATGCTATTTATAAGGAAAGCGGATTGGATAAAATTGTGACAGTCTTGAAATGCCATGTCTTCCTAAATTTTACGATTTACTATATTGACAATTAACACACGAAGTATAAATACATATTATTATTACAACATTGGCAAAACACTAGGAATTTGATTGTTTAAACGCGAAATCATACCATCCCGTACATTTCATTTCCCTAGGTAATACGGTCGCCTGAACAGGTAATAGGGATACCATGTGAACGGGTTATATGGAGTTTCTAACCTTTAGAGTAATGGCCGTCTATTTGTCCTGCTTCAGGCATTGCAGTATAAATTTAACCAGCTTCTTTAAAAAAACCAGCGATAAAAATAATAAACGATTTTTTATTTCATTAATTTCGGAATATATATATATATATATATATATATATATATATATATATATATATATATATATATATATATATATATATATATAATTATATATCATATTCAATTCAAATTTTACAAAATAAGAGGGACAACTTCGTATCTAAGGATAAAGGGGGACAAAAATCATTGAAACATTGTCACTTCAGACACTTTACTCCAGAAAAATCAGACTCTCATACTCTTAGGATATCAAATGTTGATTTTTCTCGTATATACGGCTGCGCCTCAGAAAAATACGAAACTCTCGACGGTCATACCATCCCGTACACCTCGGAAAAAATCCCCAATGACTAATTACATTACTTACCGCTATTATTTTTTAAAGTTTATTCAGACCGTTTTTCCATTGTCAGATAACAACAATCAAGAAGAAGAGCCGATCAATGCTCCAGTTGCTGTGGCAGGTAAGTAATACCTACTTTCTTTTATATTCATTTAGTAGATTTAAGTTTAAATATACGATAAAACAACATAAGCATACTAAGACATTTTAAGTGTCAACTGTATTTATGTCAAATCTTTAAAATATCATTTATGTAATTGTTTCACACACTTATGGTAGGTTTGCATATTTTTCAAGTCAATATTGTCCTCAACTTTGACATTAAGAAAACATTAGATTCTTAACGGGTTTGCGTCTATGGATTTTGAGCAGATATCAGTTTTTATCCCCATTATCATAAAAGATTATAAATTTAAAAGAAAAAAGATCACCAAGTAAAACATGTATTTGGCAATAGCCAACATAAGCAAGAACATGACACAATATAAAAACTGAAACTGTAAATTAAGACGAGAAAGACGAAACATAGATAAAGATGTCATTCCCGTATTATCAAAAGTAAGTACCTACGTAATATAACTAAATATACATGAGATATTGTTGAGTGTGCAAGCTCTTATTTGAACCATTCAGTTAAGCATGGAATGTTATAAATAGATTCAATCTTTTTATATAGTTTTGGTGTCTTATATTTATTTAAAAATACATATACAACTGTAAAGCATTAACACGAACCTTTATAGGGTTGAGTTGGATTCTATAATACACAAATTTTAATAATTCTTATACCTACCTAAATTATCATGTGGCTATTTTTGACTCGGACTTTGTAGTCTAATTTCTTTATTCATAGAAGAAACAAATTTACCTATAAAAGAACTCGTGACTGATTGATATTTACAGTTTTCTATTATAGTAATTTATACATTTTGACATAAATGTGATTCATTTTATTTATTTCGCCCTATACAAGGAAATGCTGGTGAAGCAGGAGCTGTAATTGTAGAAATACCAAGGCAACCAGGTATTTAGAGATATATTCTGTATTGTACACTAAGCCTCCTTTTGATCTTTTATCAACGAAATTTTCCTGTTTCAAATAATAATATAAGCCTTGCAATACAAATCTCTTTATTTCATACACTTTTGCTCTCCTTGTTCGTCTTGTATAAGGATTTGTTACGAAATTGGGTTTTGTATTGTTTTTTTTTAGAATAATAACAAATTTAAGAAAAAAATTTTGTTGACTTACATGACATAAAATGAAGTTTTATTTATAATTTTAAGTTTTGTATATATTCTTATATCTTTCCACTTCACTTAATTATTATCTCTTTATATAATGTTGAGCCACATCTCATATTTGCTTTATAGTTGAACGCATCGTTCATCGGGAATCATACCCCATCCAGTGTGAAGAAGACCGTATACAACGTGGCCTCTTTGATCCCAGAAGGAACCGAGTTCTGCAGCCTCGAGCTGTTGAATTGCCATTTATTGACCTGCAAAGGCAAATAAGAATCCGTGTATAAAATTTCTCTTTTTTTATGATTATGGCTTGAAAATGGTTGCAAATCACACTTATTATAAATTTTATTGACGTTTATAATATTTACATAAATGAAAGTAACGTATTTGTCATTCGATAAGTAATTTATGATTGAAAAAATCCGTTTCACATGGCTTAGAGCCATTATCTTAAGTTGGCATGGCGACTTTAAGAACGCATGTCATATTTATAATGAATTTGTTATATCATATGTTATTATTAACGCATCATTAACTGAAATTATTTTATTTACATCAAATTTCTCGTGCAACGATTTGGTGATTCTTAAAGTGAATATTCAGTGTTTGAGAAATTAAATTAATTAAACCGTATTACATTTCTTTAATTTCTATAATTTTTACATACATTGCTTAAACGGTCAATACACCAGCAACTTTTATCGCTGAGAAGTATTTTCTATAATTAAAGTCTTTATAACAGCAAAAGCAGAAAGTAATGAAACAAACAAAATATTTTAAAAATTGAAAAGCTTGTAGTTAAGTCAGATTGCTGCAATTTCACATTCAGTGAATATTCCAACTGAATGATAGGCATTCCTTTTTGCTATCAAGCTCAAAAAAGGCATCAAATTAAAGAATATTGAAAGAACTCTTAACATAATAAAAATGTTGCAAAATTGGACCTTTTTTATGTCGCATTAACTTCAAGTGATGACCCTAAATTTAAGAGATTTAAGTCACCTAGCCAAGGGTTTTGTGAGCTTATGGCATGTCAAAGCCTTTGTATGTTTGTGCGTATGTGCATGACATTGACATAGGGTTTCAGCTTTAATATCTCCTCTAAATGGCCTTCGAAATGAAGTCAATATTAACTGCCCAGTTCATAACATAATAAATTTACTTTTGTGATTAACATGTATAACTTTTTCTAGCTATTAAGATTAAAATTCATTGTAGATTTTAATTTTAAAGCAATTTTTTCAGAACAAAAGTCAGGGTCATAACATTTTTTGAAAATTGCCTATCCTGACTATATCTTTTAATTTTTCATATCTGATGAAGTCACTTTTAAAATCGGATTAAAATCAACAACAAAGGTCATGGCTTATTTTTTAAGTCAAGGTCAGAGGTGTAGATAATGTAAGTATGGATGAATAAAGATCTAAATTGCTATTTAATCAATATATCATGCTTTCGACACGGGGGTCTCGGTTTGGGTTGCTGTGCAATAGCCATCATAATTTGATTTAAAGTCAGCGTCAAATGAATCAAATTTAAAGCATTTAATTGAACAATTATTATCAGATAGCGTATAAGGTCGATTTTTGGTGAAAAACTTCTATAATTGCACAATTGTTAATTGAATGAACATCAATTATGATAGGTAGACGTTGTATATTTTGAGTTAAGCAGCTACCTAGATGATGATCTAGTGGTTAGGTTGTTTAGCTGTTGCTTCAATTGAAAAAAAATATGGCATATCTAGAAACTTTGATTTTACACATGGATGGACAGTACGGGCCTGTCGAAAGTTAAACACTTTAGTGCCGAATTAGTGCCGACTCGACAGCTCGTCTCGGTCCCCTCGGCAGTTATGTCTCGGCCAATAGTAATCAACAGCTCGGCATCTTTTCGGCAGCTACTGTCCATCGCTCAGCTGTTTTTCGGCCACTTTTTTTCTTCTCGGCACTTTTTCGGCTTCTCGGCACCCTTTCCGGCCGCTCGGCTCCATGGCACTTTTTCGGCCACTCGACCCCTCTATCGTTGGCTAGAAAACATCAGTTCAGTAAACATGCCTGCAGTTACGCGTATATCGCAATATTTTAGAGAGAAAATTGTAAGATTATCTAACCCTGGAGTAAGTCAAAGAGAGATCAGTAGGGAAATTAGTAGACAAGATAATATTTATATATCATCAGTGTCAGTGAACAAGTTTTGGCAGCGTTTTAGACGACTTTCTTCTAAATCAAAAGTTTGATGACAGGTTTTGGAGTCTGTCCGATCTCGGAGACAATGTGTCTAAATAAAATTACGTTTGTTCGACATTCTTTTGTCTTGGTGCTTAGAAGGTTTTGAACTTTGTGTATTTAAGCCAATATTTGATTATGACAGGGGATTAACAGATTAGGATTATGACACCTGATGTTTACCTGTATAAGTACATTTAATGACTAAATTAAAACTGCTATGGCAGTAGTCCTGTATTTTGTTTTTAAAATCTCGCTCCAGAATGGAATACAAAAGATTAATGCAATTCTGGCGAAAAAATCACATATCTATTTATCCGTCGTCCATATATTAAATGGTATTTATTTATTATTTATTTTTTATTTTGTTTTTTATTTATTTATTTATTTTCTATTTCTATTATTATTATTTTTAAATTTGTTATTATTATTATTTAATTTATATAATTTGCACTTATATTCCTTATCATAAACGAATGAAATATTTTAATTTATTATTATTATTATTATATATACAATTAACCTCTCTCAGAATAAATTGCTGAAAAAAAAATCACATTTGTACTCCACCATCTGTTTATTTAATGGTTTTATTTATTTATTTATTTTATTTTATTTAATTTTATTTTATTTTATTTTTTAAATTTATTATTGTTATTTTTAAAAGTCTTTATCATAACCGATTATTAAAATTTATTATTTTTATATATACAGTTAAACATTAATCTCTCAGATGTTAATTGTTGGACCACTCGTAGCTAGTGGCCGAGACTTCGGCTTCTGAGAGGCCGAATGAACTGCCGAGTATGTGAACAGTTCAAAGAGCCGAGTAGCTGAATGAGTTGCCGAGATTCAGCTACCGAGTAGCCGAGCTGTGGACAGTTTCTAGTTGCCGAGGTGCGAGAGTTGACAGTTTTTCGGCACTTAGCTGTCGACAAGCTCGGCCCCTCGGCAACCGAGTCTCAGTTTCTTTTCGTCAGCTCAGTGTTAAAGTTTCGAGAGGCCTGTACTGTATTTGCACAATTATCAGTAAACATATCGAAACAACATTCTTTAGAAATCCTAATTTGCAGAGGACTTTTAAATGAGTGCATTCAAGACAAGTCAGGAGCTTTTGAGTATTTATTATTAGTCGAATAATTTTCGTCATTTGTCATTGGGACCAAGATACAAAAAATAATCTTATGCAAAGGTCATACCCCGCTAATGACATAATTTTTAATCCAACCATCAACTGTCAAAACAAAGAGTTTTTAGAAAAGGGGTTTTAAAATTGTTATGTTATTATAAACCCGTTGGAATTCTGTTCACTTGGGCTTTCCATGTTGGTCAAATTGGACCGCTGAAAGTTGATGCTTAAAAATTAATGTTTAGTCAGAGTGTATTATTTTCTAACGATAACTTTAATTCGCTCAAATCTAGTGTCGTGCTGTGTGATATTTATGGATATATGTTCAAGGAGCACTATCAATCACATAAACTGTGCGAATATAATTCCTACTAATATTTTTTCTTCAAAATTAAAAAAATATTCCTTTAGCGGGAAAATATTTTTCAGCAAGTTGTATTTATACAAAACATTTTTTTCTTGTAAGTCACTTTAATCTTAAACAGTAAAATCGCCATGATAGATATACTTTCAGACCCTCGGAACGTATTCTATGTACCTAAAGTATTTCCTTTCTTAAAAACAACAGATAAAATTATTTCATAAAGGCTTATGAGTCTTGCCAGTTTCAAATAAAAGTAGAAATTCCATACTTCTCATTCAAATGTCTATTTAGCAATGACGTCAAAACTATAAAATATAAATTGGAACTTTATTGCTGTTTTTAGTTGTCTTTGTGTTTATCTTGCAAATATCACTGTGATATTTGAAGAGTGACCTCAAGTGGTAAAACCGTTAAATATCTTCTTGTCATGAATTAAGATGCCTAGGAGCTTGAAACTTCATATAAAGAATTAACACAAGAAAATATAACAATTTACAGTTATAAAACCTTTAAACATCTTCTGGTCATGAACCAAAAGGTCTAGGAGCTTGAAACTTCATGCATGGCATTAGGACAACATGGTGTATAAAGTTTGCTTCGGAATCTGGTTGACCTTGACCAACATTTTAGGTCAGATGACCTAAAGTAGTAAAACCTTTAAACATTTTGTAATCCTCTTTTTGAAACCATTGGTCTAAATTTGATGAAACTTAGTGGTAATCATGTCTTAATGAAGGCCTTTCAGATGTGCACAAATGACAGGGTTATGTTTCCTTGGGGCCCAATTTAGGGGATAGTAAAAAAAAAAACTTTAAAAATCTTCTCCTCTGAATGTACTATAGATATACCTTAGTTATTTCATATATAATATTTTAGGTCATCTACTTTCTGATTTGCACAAATGGTAGTCATTGGGCTAAAATGGGAAAATGGCAAGGCGCATGGTGGGAGTTTACTAAAATTATATATTTGTCAAAATATCTTGAAAACTATTTGCATAGTCATATATATTATGATATAGTAGGTATTGATATGATGACAATTTTGATGTCTGTTTCAAGGTCAAGATTTTTTCTGCATAAGAAATCTGAAATTGTGAATAATCTTGAAAACTAGTAACTTTTTGAATAGGCATGTATAGAATATTTTAGGTATTGATATTGAGATCAATTTGATATATTTTTAAGATCATAAGTTCAAAGGTCAAGGTCATAGCTGAATAAGAAGGCTTTAATTGTTAATTATTTTGAAAACTAATAACTTTTTCAATAGGCATTTATAATAGGATTTTTTAGGTATTGATATTACGATTATTTTGATATACGGGTCAAGGTTATTCGTTTAAATGTCAAGTTTCAGTTGCCAAGAAAGCCTTAAACAGCTAATTACTTGAAAACTATGAATGTTCATGTATTTGAAATCATGTATTTTAGAATATTGGAGGCATTAATATGACGGTGATTTTGATATATGGTTCAAAGTCATAGGTTTAAAGTTCAATGTCATAGCTGTATAAGAAAACTGAAAATTTTAATTTTCTTGAAAACTATGATCTTTTGTATAAGGATGTATATTAGAATATTGTAGATATTGATGTGACTATCATTTTGATTTATGGTTCAAGGTAAATGATTTGGAAATTATTGATTATACTATAGTTACTTCATCCAGATTAGCTACTTTTAAATGATATGTGACTAGATATTTCTGATTAAGTATTGTGGCAGTTCTAAATTTGAGTAAACTTGGAAGTTTCTGTTATCAATATATTATCTGTTGCTCTTTGCAAACAGTTTTGGACATATCCTCAGGTGAGCGTTAAGGCCCATGGGTCTCTTGTTCTTGTTTGGGTTTGCTTTTTTTCAAAATTATAATACGTTTGTTATAATTGCAAGTTTACAATTTTAGGTTTTTGAATATTAGATTTTATTTTCAGTTTTATGTCTGTTTTTGTTTTTTTTTTAAGTTTTTTTTTCTGATAATATCTTATACCGTATTAACGTTGAATTGTTTGTTGTGAAAACAAGTAGAAAATAGAACAATACATTTAAAAAAAACTTTTATAATGCTTAAGATAAGGACAAAATCACAAAATTGGATAATCTAAACACTTAAAACTTTCATAAATGTAAACTTTTAATGAAAAATTTGCAACCATTTTCAAGCAATTGTATAGATGTGTATAATAACAGTTATATCATGAATGCTTTCATAACTACAATATAATGGCTCAGTGAAGGAAACTATAATATAATAGCTAAGTGAAAGAAATTTTAATTACAGAAATTGGTTTGAATAATTGATTTAAGTCTGGCGTACTAAAACTAAATGGGTACCTGCTGTTTCCGTGTCATTTCTGTAATCTTAATTATGAAATTATCTATCATGGAAATCATCATGAAGAAATAATTCAAGGTCTCGAAAAACATGTTTTTTCTACAAAATTTCAAAAGATTTTAAATAACTTCGAAAACAAATCGTTTTTAACACTAATAACATAAACATCTGGTATTCTTGCTCGAAATACATGTTTCATTAATTTACTATTATGTGTTACAATAGCTATTTGTTATGAAAAGTTAAAGCATAATATCCATTGCAATTTAATTGTTTAAAATGTTTGTTTCATAGAGTTATACCGATGCTGATCCTAATACAAAATTCTTTACCGTTTATAATCATATATGTTTCAAAGCTTAAGTTGTTTTCCAAGGTAAAGCTCCAACATTTGAGCAGTTTCCTTTTTTAAGAATTTGTGATAATATCCAACGAAAATAACAGTTTAACTTTGAGATGCCACATGTATACATTTCGATAAATTATTTCTAATCAGCGACAATAGGGACCGAAAACGTTGACAGAGACAAAACATAGCCAAACAGTTGAAGAACTAATAAATCCGAAGTTTCAAAATTATATGAATCCAAATCTAGCTAAGAAATTGTTACGCATAAGGGAATAGATAACACAAATACCTGCTAAATTTTTGATGTGTCATATGTGCACATTTCAGAAAATCATTTCTCATCAATAACACTAGGGGCCA